>CM077018.1:9283424-9912674 GCA_039090855.1 Macrothele yani
ACGTCTTACACATCTTGTTTACTGTCCGACGCTGCTCCTACCTATTTCACAGTATGTTTCAACTTGCACATCCTACTTGTACCGAGTGATCTCACTCTAGAAGATTATCGTTTCCTCGACCACAGTTCTACAAGTTAATCCTCTATTTTACCAGTTTGCTCGTATTTATTTATCCTAGCTAAATATATTATTTTCTCTCACCTGCTATGATTACAAGATCCAGATCCTATCACATTCTCTTCCTCTTTAGTTGCACACCTATCACCGGCAGGGTTAAAGCCAGACACACCCTGGAATAGTCCTTGGCAGAATGACACGGCACGGTTACCTGCTGCCTTCTTCAAAAACGAATGGTCGCCGTGTCATCCCTGGTTTCAGTTTTACAGTGCCCGAACTGTGTCTACTTTGTTTTAATAAACCTACGTCGGAGCTTTTCAATTTTTACTGTTCCCTCACCATGTTTCCTCCTGGAACTAGATTACGTTTGCTTCCTGCTGATTTCCCCTTTTGTACACAGTTCTCTTCATCTATCACAGTGACTCTCTGCCACCAGTGATTCCCATGTCACTAGAACTGCACGGAATTTTTTTCTGTAAGGTGTTTCGCTCCAGTGATGTTCCAAGACTTCAATGAACAATTATCCCAAGAGCTTCTGCTGTTTACAGCAAAATAATGCAATACCTGTCATTGCTCATCTGTACAATTATCCATTTCATTATAAATATCTACATTTTGTTTTATTTCACCCCTTCTCTCACACTGCGTGTGAGGTTAGGAATATTCTGTTATAATTCTTTTAAGTGAATAAAAGCGAATATTGAAACTGGCGATGGCCTCTTGATAATTCGTCCGTAAGGGGTCCGGGTTCAAATCCCGGTGAGGCATGGATGTTGTGTTTGTCTTTCGGCACTGGCTCTCTCCCTTCCCTGGAACCAGTGACCCAAAATTAGGGACGGGCGACTGCTTATAGCCCATTGAGTTGTTCACGGTGGTCGTACAAACCTGCAATCAAAAAAAAAAAAAGAAATTAATTTTCAGTCCCCAGCATTTCCCATCTGAAGAATATGCGTTAAATTAACAGAGCTCAGTGGAAGGTGCTAATTGAATTATTTTACGATATTCAGGCATGTTGTGGTTTACACGCAGTTGCTTCAATATGCTAAAAGACTAGTTGGTACTAATATTTTAACTTTTCAGTGAATCAATCCTGAAAATGCAGAGGATGGGCAGAATTAAGAGCTTCGAAAGAGCATTTAATAACCAAAGTTAGACTCGAGAAAATTAGAAAGGGTTAACCAGAAATCCATGAAATACCTACTTCACAAAATATTCGTGGTCAGTGCGCAAGTTAATAATTAAAGTTATTTCCTTGTTAGAAGTTGAAGAGAAGAGAAGTAATACGTTGTCGGAGTATGGAAGTGAAACGACAGAATTTTGTTTGGCCAGTTAAGCTAGATCTATAACATGCGTAATGATGACAAATGTCATCCTAAAGAAATAAAAGGCCGTACTGGTAATATTGTGGTGTAAGCGATGGCTTTTGATCATTCGTCCGAAAGGGGTCAGGGTTTGAATCCCGGTAAATGTATGGATGTTGTGTTAGTCTTACGGCACTAGCTTTCACCCCTCCCTGGAACCAGTGACCCTAAATTAGAGATGGGTGACTGTTTATAGCCTATTGAGTTGTTCACGGTGGTCGTTAAACCTCCAAAAGAAAATAGATTCATACTTTTCGAAACTTGAGAAATTCCAGTTTACGATATTTTTCTGCAGCCTAGGTTTCAACATGTTTATTGAGAAACTACAATGGAAGAAAACAGAGTGCCTGTATTTACAGTGCCAACAGAAACATAATTGACGACATATGTACAATGGCAATGAGAATTTACAGATGCAGATGTGGATAATTATTTCGTGGATAATGATAAAGGATGATGTATGCAATGCATTTAAAAGAATGCAGCCAGGACTATACTGGAAGTACTGAGGTCTTAATAAAGCCAAATGATAAAGCGGTGTTAGCGACATGTATTTACACCGAGGCAAAGAAAATGTCTTAAATAATATGTGCATTACTATTGCTTCAGATAAACGGGCCAGCGTAAAATAAAAGTAAGGGATGTAGGTGTTGTATCCATCGCAGCATTATTCCAAAATGTCGGAAATTATTTATTTCGTTTTAACAATATATTTCTGTGACACAGCGGTAAGAGTTTTCCTGAATGAAGAGTATTTTAAGAAATCCCCACCTCAGTAGTGCACATTATTCCCCGAAGGAGAAAAAGCCTTCTTCTTTATGCGGTCGGCGTAACCCTTTTAACCACTTTATGTCTGAGCCGATCGAAGGCGAAAGTAGTGGGATCAAAGGTTCAGCCTATCGAATGCGAAAGTAGTGGGATCAAAGGTTCAGCTGATCGAATGCGAAAGTAGAAGGATCAAAGGTTTAGCCGACTGCAAAGGCCCAGTATGCAGGTTACAGCAAAAATTCGGCAGTTGGTGACATAGAATGTCACAGACGAAATGATCTTTATAAATTACGAATTACTAAATTTTGAATTAATACATCTCTGAAATAAATTTTCGTTTCTCTTGGAAAATCAGCATTTTAAAATCTTATTCACTTTCCACCTGTAATACGGCAAAATATTTGAAAAATTAATTTTTTTATGACAGATAACAGTTGTCGTACACCAAATTCAGTACATTTCTGAATGTATTCAGGTAATTCCACACCTAAAGTCTCTCCTTTGTGTTTCAATTCAGACAACTTTATTACATATTTTCTTCGCATTTCAACGCATTCCTAAGGGTGAAAAGTGCACATCAAATCAAACTAACTATAAGTTACAGCATGGGATACTTACCACTTGCTAAAACATAATCATGATTATATTAAAAATCAATAGTTTTTCTTTGAGTAATGCTCAGACCTATTTAATAGACTGGCCGCGACCATTGTATACACATTGATGACGTCCAGTCGACCAAACAAATGCTGGATTGCTTAATTATGGTTATGTTTTACCCGCTGATGATGGCACTTTTACGTACTAAATGCAGGACCGCCAAAGCCTAGCTATGCTTGTCCTTCACGAACTTGCAGGGCTTGCTGCCGCTTTAATTAAACTTCTCGATGACGTCCCGTTCTAAATCCTCATATTGTAAAATTTAAAGGTAAAGTAACTGAAGAATGAAAAAAAATCGCAGGATGGAATTCCCTTACTAATGAGGTAGGTCGGTTTTTTTTTGTTTTTTTTTGCACATGCCTACACATAACTTTCACTGCACGCTACTGACTAGTTTCAATACGGACAAGAAAGTTGCACTTTGCATACATAGAGACCATTTCATTGAACATGCACCCCACTTTAATTAGTAATATTTTATTGGCGGCCTGCATTTGGATCACATTGAACTTAAAAAGAACAGTTAAGCGATTCACAGTTGAAAAAAACACGGACACTAACACTTGACAAGACCAATTGCATTGCCGTGATCAACATTTGTATTATCCTAGTATGTCACTGTTATGATCGAGTTACCAGTGACATACTAGAACTAATTCAAATGTTGATCACTGCAATGCAATTGATCATGTGTGCATTACTGTGATCAACATTTACTAAAAGACATCTTGGTTTGCAAAACACTGCTAAATTAATTTTCTCAACTTTCGTGAAAGTACTGCAGCTTCCTAGCACTGCGAAAAATCTATAAACAAACTTCTTGCCCATAAATAGGATGAGATGACCTAACGTAACTTCCAATGCCAGCACTCTCTGCTATTTCATTATGCCTGTCACAAACCTTGAGGGGCATCTCATGAGGAACGACACGCTCCCTCTTCTAACCACTATAGTACGGGAGCCCTTCCACGGCAAAGAAAATCGAGCGCTTTAACAATTATTATTGATTGCATTGGTGAGTAATCGCCATTGCTTTACCGGAGGTTTACCCACCGATGTGCGCATTCAATGCTTCAGATGAAAAATGTAAAATATTCGGTTTATTAACAAAACAGTTTCCACCGACACATCGGAGCGTTTTAACCCATTTATGTTTTGAATATTGAATTGGTAATTACTGTTGCATTGAACATAGATTTTCCAAATCGATTGCCCATTCAGCACTGCAGATGAAATTGTGCGAAATCTTCCGTTTATTACAAAAACATTGAGGTTCATAGAGATGCATAGAAGTAACATCGGACTTTGGCAGATGATATTATTTACTCGATGTTTCGGGATTGAACAATCGCATATCTTCAACATCGATGTTTCCATATGATGTTTCCATCCTAAAGTGTAATTAATGTGATCTTCCTTTAGGTATTTCCTACAAGGCATTACGCAGAAAGCACTGGACGAGTCAGCGTTTCCCAAACCCAACAAGGAAATTCTAATTGATTTTGTTGTTTTCTCATAAAATCAACGATTGGGCCAGCTAAATGGGACGTCATAGTGTGCTTTCCTGCGACGATATAACCCCGGAATACAAAAATGTTGTTAACGGAAAACACCAACCTACTTGGTCCTCCCCACCCCACATGTAAAAACGCGCGCTAAGTTCAACTGGTGCTTCACTCATACCCCAGAAACACACACCACAGTACACCTAGCTTTAACACTCAAAACTCCCAAACTTCCTTTCCTGTGACGATTTCTCCCCAGAATACGAAATGTTGTTCCCGGACAACACCAACCCACTTGGTCCTCCCCACCCCACATGTAAAAACGCGCGATAAGTTCAACTGGTGCTTCACTCATACCCCAGACTTCACACCACGGTACCACTAACACCAACACTCAAAACTCCCAAACTTCCTTTCCTGTGGCGATTTCTCCCCAGAATACGAAATGTTGTTACCGGACAACACCAACCCACTTGGTCCTCCCCACCCCACATGTAAAAACGCGCGATAAGTTCCTTCAACTGGTGCTTCCCTTATAAACCCAGAAGCACACACCACGGTACCACTAACACCAACACTCAAAACTCCCAAACTTCCTTTCCTGCGACTATTTCTCCCCAGAATACGAAATGTTGTTACCGGACAACACCAACCCACTTGAACACTCCCCACCTCACATGTAAAAACGCGCGCTAAGTTCAACTGATGCTTCACTGATACCCCGGAAGCACACCGGTACCACCTAACACCAGCACTTAGAACCCCAAACTGAGTCTCTTCGAGGATCTACTCTGAAAGAACCTCTTCCATTCCGACGGTGAAGCCATCTTGGCCGGCGACACCGTCCCCGGAAACGTGCTTCGGAACGGACAAGTGGAAAAAACTCTCCTGAAGGAGATGACTCAATGGCCCTCACCAGGTCGACGAGCTTTTCGTGAGACACGCTCGGCAGTAAGTACTCAAAAGGAAGCGACACTAGAAGCGGCAGCGTTCAAACAGTAGGACACAGCAAATGATATTCCTTCTAGACGCCACCACCCTACCCCATACACACAGAACCGGTACACCACAATCATAATAAACCTCTTCAAACGCCACACCATACAAAATAAATAGGATTACGCACCTAAACAAGCGTCAACCCAAAATTACAATCCCCAGGTGCAGCGACGGAGCTCAATCACCGAGAGCCAGCAAATTCCGGTGTCCCAGACCTGCTGGATCATGCTGAAGCTCCCTCCGGCAAGCAGACACCATAAAAACAAGAACTCACAAGAAGGACTTTGAGAAAAGGAGCGCTTAAACCGACAGTCTCTTTACTCTCCTTTGCAGTGCACGTTTACACTATAATCAAAAATTCATACTAAACGAGCAACAGGGCAACCAGGGTTGGGGTTCCAAAGTGAAAACTAAGAGGAACCAGTGGACCTCACTGAATGAGGTTCCTATGACAACCAATGTCGTCCTTATGACTGAGGGTAAATTGATGGTAGCCGATACTTTCCCATAGTGAAATTGTGTGTTTAGATGGTTCTCCTTGTTTGGGCACCTGGGTTTATATAGTAACTGCAACTTTAAACTTCAGTTTCAGTGCTGTTTCTTAATTATTGCTCGTTATTTGCAGATCCATGCTTTTGTTAAAAAAATGAACCCGAAAAATGATTCAGTGTTTATGTTGTTGTAGACATTTCAATGTGGCGCAAGATGTTTTCCAAGAAGTGTACAAATTATTTTCTCTAGTTCTTACTTTAAATCTTTAAGCACTGTGCCAATAGAAGTCTTTCCTGAATTAAACAATTAAAAAGATACTCATAGAACAGTATTTCGTTGCAAAGACCATTTTCGTTATATAATATCGCTATACAAAAAGAACTCCCTAGAAACTATGTACAAGAAACCTTCACACACGTTACTCACTCGAAGAAACTCCGTAGTGGTTTTTAAAAACTTTTAATAAAAGTCATACGACTTTTATACAGTTCGAAAGAAACTACGTAGTGATTTTTAAGACTTAAAAAGTTCTTAACAAATCACTGCGGAGTTTCTTCGAGTGAATTACGTGTGTGATGGTTTCTTGTACATAGTTTTCAGTTTTATCAGCACGTAAACTTCAGTTCATTTGCTAACTTATCTCCCTTTTCGAACTTGTATTTAAACACCCGTTTGAACGACATCATTGACTGCTATGCTTTCCAGAAAGATAGCAGAATTCACCTTCTTTATAAAGAAACAGATTCATTTTTTTTATGAACTTTCATTTTGTAACATTTCTCCAGCTTCTTCGGTCACGCTCCGCAACTAGAAAGAAATTAGTACGGAGACTTATTTCGTTCAAAAATTAACAAAGGTCAACTTCTTGCGGGGTCCCATATCTATGATATGCAACTTTTAAATGAAACGAAACAATGACCCTAAGGTCATCTTTTCAGCCAACGTTGCAGTGGTGCTCTGGGTAAACTCATGCCAGAGTAAATTTACATTCCCCGTTACCGCTTCACATCAAATTACATACCTCAAAATATTTAGGAGGGAAAACGAAATATCTGAGTACCCCAACAAAAAGAGAGATCGGTGAGAGGGCCTCTCTTTTAGGCTATACCCCGGAACATAGCCACCATCTTGAAATCCGAACATGGTCGCCATCTTGAAACACCGGTGTTTGCTGAGAAACATCGTGACAAACATCACCTTGAGCAACGAATCCTGGAGGCCTGTAACCACATTTTCTCCTGATATTGTCGTGCGGGTGCATAACGACTGGATCAAACACCTTCAGCTTTGTGTTCAGCAACAGGGATATCTCACTGAACACATCAAAAAGCTGCGCATCACAGGTACTTTAAAAGTTGTTATTTTAAATTCCTGTGTTGATATCTTGTGAACCACAACTCATACGTCAAACCTGATTACGGCAATCAATTTCTTAAAAAAATTTGGTCTTATTTCTTATGCAATATGACTTACATAACGTGTACCATTTGAAAAATTTGACCTTGATCCAATATTGCGGATTTCAAGATAGCGCCCGTAGCTGGAAATATGCCAAAAGTAGGCCCCTCACCGCTTTTTTGCTAGAGGTATTTTCAGATACTCTTATTTCCCCTCCCGTTTCTGAAATACAATGGGTGTTTTGCGAAATTTTAACTTATCATGTATAAAATATTTTCTTGGGAATTGTCAGCCAAATCATTTAGGACGCCAAACTAAGCCTTTACAAATTATTGATCCAAACCTATTTACAGTATTTGATTGGAAATAATAATAGCTTAAATTTAAGATCCCGTGACATGCTCTGGAAGTTACCCAAGCGCATATTTGCTCTATTTTTAGAGTGTTTAAGCCCTACCGTGGCTGCGCCAAAGGTATTGTATGTATAACTATTTTATTTCCTTAAAGTTGCACGCTTCGCATTTCTTAAAAGACTTCACAGAGGGCAAAACTGTGCCTTTCTCTGTCAGAATTTCAGAACACTGTGTCATGTCCGTTGGTGTTCCTGGAAATGTTGACACTCATGTCCGTTTCGAAAGTAGTTACTGCATTCTATTAGACTCCTGCAGGTATTTCCACGACACTTATCGTAGAAACCACTGACGGGTCCACTGATTAAAGACAAGTTTTGCAAACACATCAGGCGGCAGCTAAGTTTCAAACAATGGAATACCTGTGAGACACAATCCTCCAACGACCAGAGTACCATTAGAAGACGTTTTAAATGTATACAGAGTGGACTTCCAAGTGGAATTTTGAACATGGGAATTTTACAAGTTAATTAATTATTGATTTCCAATCAAATGCATAAGCAATTTTTATACCATTTAACTTCTAGTTCTGTTTTTAATAAATCATTAGCACCTCTGCAAAACACTAGTAGATGTGAATTTACTCCGTACTGTAGAATTATACTATCAGAGATCATCGAATTTTGTGCTGATTCTACTGGATGTATAAAATATCCCAGTCTCCAGGCTTCATTGTATAATTTTCCAAGATTCCCAGTTCTAATAGGACATATTGAGCTAACACCAACCTCAAGGATTTGAACTTCCAAAAAGGCTTATTACAAAACATCAAGCATTTACCCAATGCTGGGATGACGAAGCTCATCCGTAATAAAATATTAATCCAACACGGTTCCAAAACCTAAGTAGTTTCGGCTGAAAAGAAAAGTTGCACTCCTGACCAAAACAATGCACACAGAGTATAACCCTGTATGTACTTCCGAAATTTGGGATATACCAAACACAAGGCATATTTAGAAATTTAATACTCACACAGAAAAGAAGAAATAAACTTAAAACAAAGACGTAGGATAAAAATATGAGCTTCGACGAAAGGAATTCTTTGCTCCCCACTCAAGAAAGTAAGATAATTCTTTAATTCTTAAAAGAATCCATGATTATAACACAAACGACATTGTTATATACAACGCAAACGACGTACATGAGTTCAAACCACAGTCATAAACGCAAGATGGAAGTCTTTGATATACTGTTTGTTAACTTGAAAGGCGATACGCTAATAGATACCAACATAATTTTTAAACACGATAATAACTGAAAAAGTAAGTAAAATATTGTAATTGACAAGCGTGTCTTCTCGGCGACTTTGCCATCAAAATCATAGCACTAATGAACAGGTAACAGTAATCAGTCGTACGAGAGAAAAGTTGAATCTGTCAAAAACGCAGGAAGTTTAAGCAGACAATTTCTCTGAACCGTAAAAGGATTCCTATTTAACTTGTGTGTGTTGATTAGATTTTTACTTTTTTTTTGAAAGTATTTGATATATTTAATATAAGTTTTTGCACAAAAACGCATAACTTATTTTCAGATAATTCTAGAAATTCCAGAAAATAAAAGAGGCGCAGTTTTTCATTTAAACTGAGTTTGGAGTGCATTGACCATTTATCCAATTATACACGCGCGAGTTACATTATTGTGACCCCTAACGAATATCCAGAGTAACAGCCGTGTGCAGCGCGGACAGCAGCTGAACTGGCTGGAATTGGCTCAGTAAGGTGTTGGAAGGTGTTCACAGATATGTGGTGCCATACTGACAGCAGTACATCTCACAGCTGCTGGAGGGTGCGTGCTGGAGGATCCATAGAGCGAACAAAACGTTCGAGGTAAATTCACAGATTACGCGATTGGGTTTAAGCCTATGGAGATTTGGGGGGCCAGGGATGTACTTTGGAAATCTTGATCGTGTTCTTCCAACTGCTCTCGGATATTTCCTAGCTGTGTGACATGTAGCATTGTCGTGCTAGCAGATCCCATCCGCCAGAAAGACAATCAGCATGTATGGGTGTTCGTGGTCTGCAAGGATGGATTCATAACGAATTTGGTCCATAGTGCCTTCCACAGGTATGAGCGGACCCAGACAATGTACGAAAACATTCCCCAGACCATAACGCTGCCCCACCAGCTTGTGTTCTTCCAGCAATGGTTGAACAGTGTTCGTTCTCTATCCGTTCGGTGAAGCGAAGAAAACGTGACTCATCGGAGAAGGCTTGATTCTTTGCCAATCAGTGGAGGTCCAATTCCGATACCGCGTGCAAATTTAAAGATTTATCTGCCGGATGCACCTCCGTTAGCATGATTGCAGTGACCATATGTCTTTATCGGAGCCCCATACGCAGCAGGATTTACTGAACTGTAATTTTAGACACACTTTCCGGCTGACCACTGTGGTTCATTAGGCCAGTGAGTTGCTCCACTGCAGCGTGTCGATCAAGCCCTCACGTATCTTCGTAGCCGACGACTGCACCTCTCACATCAATGGCACGCGGTGCTCCGCAGTTTGCACGTCGCGTATTCTTAGTTGTCACATTTCTGTAATCACAATACACTTTAACTACAGCAGCACGCAAATGAGTAACAAACTGCGCTGTTTTAGAAATAATTGCCACGCTTGGTACGAAAGCTGATCATCATCTCTTTTCTGCAAATCTCATAAATCGCTCCTTTTATCCATGCCAGCAACGAGTGATATGTTTTCAAATGATCATATGTAGAGGATTTTAGGAAGGGAGAGTCTAACCACAGCTCTTAAACAACCCTTAGAAATTAGGAAGCTAGGAGATTTGGGCTAGAGTGACCGATAGGAAAAGTGACACCGAAATTAAGTAGAAAGGGGGAGGAAGGCCCCCTTTGTTGTTTCCCTGGGCACCAAGTACCCGGGATCCGACGGCCTTAACGTGCTCATCCGACGCACGGCGGATATTTAGTGGATCGAAGCATTTGTATCTCGATCCAGTAAATATGGGATCTAACCCTGAGGTACTTTCCGCAGCAGTCACGAACGTTGCCCACTAGGTCACCCGCGGCCACGATACGTTTTCAAAATACCTACCAGCACACCTTATATACCCTGCAAGCCAGCTCACGACACGTGCCTTCTTTCATTACTTACGCGATGTTGACGCTATAAAGCATTAATTGATCACATCAATATGGCTGGACTGTGAATCATTATAAAAAAACATGCTTCTGATGTTGGGATAAAATACATTATCAACATTTATTCACAATTAAATGTTTTATAAACATTCGACTATAATTTTTCAGGCTCGGCATCATCAGAATGACTCTGAATGTTTCGTCCTGATGTTGCCGAGAGAAACACTCTTCGAAACTATAGTCGATGTTAATAAAACATTTAGTTGTGAATAAACATTGATAATTTGTTCTACCACATTATTCCAATTCTGCAGAAATATCCCAGTTGAACTTTTAAACATACTAAATAATTTTGTTGCTTTCGTCGCAATTTGGTGATGACTGTATTTTTCTTATCAGTTCAAAATAAAACAGCTTTTTATTTGTCTTCTTTTTCAAAGGAATAAATATGACGCTGTATGTCGCTCTTGCAGCGAAAGGCAGGTGCAACATCAGTAAAGTGCCTTTCGTTGCAAAAGAGGCGACAATTTTAATCTGCTCTGTTTTACCGAAAACTGTATCTTGAAACAAACAATTTCTCTATAAGTTATGAGGATGGAAATGTAGTTTCTAACAGATCTGCTAAATTTTAGTTCATGCAAAGAAATGAGAAATAACTCCTAGTGTTTTAAGTATTAATTTATTTTTAGTTCAAAGAAAGTTAAATCCTTTTTCATCGAATTTTCACAATATCTCCGATAATAGCATAAAATACAAGGTTTCCCATGATCTTCGTGCATGCTTTTCACCGGTCATACCCTTCAGAATTATTTCATATATATATATAGCAACAGTACAGGGGGAAGGGTTGTAATTGCACATGCATTTCAGAATCGATAATTTTGTAAAAATCTGAAATTTTTTTAGCAAATGCTATATATTTTAAAAGTTACTGAGGTTATCGGATTGTTGAGTGTCAAAAAAAGGATAAGCGCAAGCTGTAAAAAATTCCAGTAAAAGAAGGATTTTAGCTTATCATTTTTGAAAACTTGGTTGCAAAGACTTGATTCTCAAATTCAGAGGCATAACTACGGACTTCTGCGTTCCCTTCAAGTAACAATGAATATCGTTCCTACATCTTTTTCTAACTTTTTACTTCTCTATGAAATGCCACGATGCAAAATGTATTTCAATCATTGAACTGGGAAAACAAGGGATAAAGATTATCAGAGAATATTTACCTCTCCTTGGCTTTGCTGATGACGTAGTCATTTTTGTAACAGCCCCAGCAGAACTGCAAGCGTATGATCCAGGAACTTTACTGACAAGAGTAAAGAAGTGGGATTAAAAATGAACTTTCAGAAGACAAAAATGTTGTACAATACCTTTAGAAGTAATGAAGATTTATAGATTATTAAAAAAAATCTGGAGATAACCGAAACATACATTTACCTTGGGCAACTTGGAGGCTATCAAACGATGGTCCACACTGATGAAGAAATTAATCGAAGTATAGAACTTGGTTGGATAGCTTTCCGAAAGAAACAGTACAATTTTTAAGAGCAATGTCTCCCATTATGTCTTAAAAGACAAAATGTTTAATCAGTGCATGCTTCCAGTCCTTACGTGCGGAGCAGAGACAGTAGACCTGTACTAAAACAGACATACAAAGACTGCAGACAACAACAGAAATAAGCATGGAGAGATAAGAAGAGGAATTCGTGGATCAAGGAAATTACAAGAGTGGAAGACATCGTGATCAGAGTAAAATGCCTGTAATGGCAATGGTCTGGAGATATTGCCAGAAGAACGGACCAACGATGGTCCAAAAAGAAATTTTCGATGGGAGTTCAAAGGGACAGGCATAGTACTTCAAAAAGGAGACCACATGGGATGTGGGTGGATGAAATTCGAAAGCTTGCGTGGGTGACGTGAAAGAGACTGGCTCAGGACAGACCGTTGTGGAAGAAACTCGGGACAAGACATTCATCCAGCAGTGGATTAATAATGGTTGACAATGGTGATATATCATGATCATCATCATTGTCATCAATTTATCATTCCACTGATGGATGAAGGTTTCCCCAAGTTTCTTCCAGAACGGTCTGTCTCGCGCGAGTGCTACATTCATGTCGCTCCCGCATGCTGTCGAATTTGATGCACTCGTTGCTCATGTAGGTGTTTTCCCTGTTAATTCGAATCCAGTCTAAAATTTCGGTTGCCCATCCGCGGTACGTTCTTCCAGCAACACATCCAGCCCATTGGGCTATTTCCAGCGATTTTACTGTGAGCATGATAACTTCCAGTCTTGTAAATTTCCTCATGCATGAATTCTTCTTCTTTTCTTCTCCTGCTTAAAACCAAACATGCATCTTCTCCGGCTGATTCTTTCCAGTTGTTTGCGACCTTGGTATGTCTGTTTTTGTTAATTTCCCCCAAGTCTCTGCTCCGTACTTATGCATTGGAAGGGATGCATAGATTAAGTTAACTTGTCTTTTAAGACATAATGGCATATTGCTTTTGAAAATTGTATGGTTTCTTCCAAAAGCTTACCAACCACGTTATATACGTCACTAATTTCTTCATCAATGTGACCCTCGCTTGATATCTGCTAGTTAAATGTAGGCAAGTACTGGTTATGCGTTCCAGCTATTCCCCGTCACTTCAGTCAATAATACAGGGTGTTTATAAATGAAGTTTGTAACAATTTCAGTATCTTATAGGAAAAAAATTCTATAAATAAGATCTTACTTTAATGTCATTGAACACAAAGAAAGTTCTTATTTTATATATATTTTTTTCAATAACATACTGAAATTGTTCACTTCATTTATGAACACCTTTTATTATTGATTGATGATAAGGGGAATACATATCCGATGCCTATATTTAATGCTGGACATATCCGATGCCTATATTTAACATATCCGATGCCTATATTTAAACATATCCGATGCCTATATTTAACTCGGATACCAGATATCAAATAACAGAACACAAATGCAGCGGGTGGCCTAGTAGTCAGCGTTCGTGACTGCCATGGAGATAACTCTCAGGTTCGATCCTCTCCAGGTACAAACGTTCGAACTACTAAATACCCGGCGCGCTTCGGATGCAAGCACGTTTAGCCGTCGGACCCCGGGTACATGCCCCGTGGTAATAAATAATGGCGTCATACCTCCCTCTTTCTACCTTGCTTCCGTGACACTTTCCTATCGGGCATTCTAGCCCAAATCTCCTAGCTTCCTATTTCTAAGGGTTGTTTAAGACCTGGGGTCAGACACTCCCTTCCTAAAATCCTCTACATATGATCTGATCTGTTCTGTCAGAGCACAAGGTAACTGCGATTTTTTTTAAAATGTCGGTAGCTCCTCACTTATGATTCGTTGGTTGCGCGCACGATGTTATAATAGCTAGTCCAGTTCTATCCACGTACGCTACGGAATGTCAGGTGTAGTAAGGAGGAAGACTGCAGTAATGCGCTGTTTGAGCTTCAGTGATAAGTGTAACCTTTTTCTTGTACACAATGTCCTTAATAAAGCCCTAAAGAAAACAATCGCATGGGTAATATCTGGAGAACATGGTCATGCCGTCGGACCCTCACGTCCAGTCCAACCCCCTGGAAAATGGTGATCTAAAGATTTGCGTACATCCAAAAACCAGTGTGGAAGCGCTCCATCTTACTAGTAAATGATGTCTTGAGTATCCTGGAGTTGTGGAAGCGCTCCATCTTACTAGTAAATGATGTCTTGAGTATCCTGGAGTTGTGGAATTGCGGATCATTCTGACATGTCCAGGTACGTTATTTTAGTAACGGTTGGTACAGCAAAGAAAAAGGGAGCTATCAATCCGTCTACCATTAGGCCAGCCCACGCATTAACCTTCGGGCTGTCTTTTCTCGTGTGCTACAACCAAATGGGTTCCGTGCTCCAGATTCGGCAGTAATGTTTATTTACTCTGCTAAAAACACGGAATGTCGACTCATCGCTGAAACACATCCGTGAAAGTAGTGTGGGGTCTTCGTCAATGTGTTTAAGCATGTATACTACAAATGCTTTTCGAAGTGGTTGATCATTTTGTTGAAGCTTATGTACTAATTGCACTTTGTATACATATACGCGTAGACGTTTATGTGGAACCTTGTGAACCGTTGCTCCTGGTATTTGGTGTTTATGACTGGCGAAGCAGACGAACTTCTTCGGGCTCCTCAGATAAGCCTTACGCACGTCTTCAACCTTTCCGTCCAAAATGGAAGGTATCCTAGTGCTTTTGCTGTTCAAGGCACATCTTGTTGCTTTTAATTTATTTATCATTGGTCGATGCTTTTCTGTGTCAGCGGCTGTCTCTTGTAGTCCGTTCTGAATTTACGCTGAAATGTTGTTAGAGATTTTGACTCAGAAATACAAAATACACAGGCTGCTCTCTCCGCTGGGAAAGCCATGTCTGTTGTTTTCCGTGTTTGAGGAGATTTTATACTGTATGAGACACCTGGCGCCACCTATTATCTAACTTAACAAATTTCTACAGTTGCCACGTCTACTGAGGTTTAAAGTAAGTTATTTTCTATTGTATTTTTTTAATAGCAAACTGAAGTTGTATACTTCATTTATAGACACCCTGTATACATATATATTTATAAAGTTGCTTTGCAAATTGAACCGGTTCCGAGGATGGCTATAATGGGTGGATGAAATGGAAATTCAGCATGTAGATGTTAGGCAGCATGCCTTTACTATGCGCAAAGAAAAATCATGGAAGGTGTCACGGTTACGGTTGCGGTTACCGACATTCAGAATGTTTGAATGGCAGCATCCTATTTTTTAACGCCACTGTAAGAAACACCATGAAAAACGGCAAGTGGCGTTCAAATGATATCACTAGACCGTAAAGTGAAGGAGATATTGTCAAGTGAAAGAACGCATGCGAAATACGGAATCACGACTGCATACGACACAGTTTTACCTTATGATAGCATAGGAATGCCTGTCCAAATGTGAGAAGAAACAAACTAAAGAAAACGTGAAAGAAATAACACAAATCGTTTCGACATTTTGCGGACAATTGCAAATGCTCAGTTAGACCGCCATCGTCGTCAGTGACACACTGCATACGGCTAAGGACAGACATTACAGCAGCATGTAACATATTCGGCGACAGGTCCGAAATGTCGCGTTGTATGGCTTCTTTCAATTCGCTTAGTGTACGAGGTTAGTCTCGATACACCTTGGACTTCAGATAACCCCAGAACTAGAAATTAATCGGATTTAAATCAGGGGAATAATTCCATGGGAAAAGATTGTGACGAGATGCAAATCGGTCAGAGAACTTCTGGTGCAATGCGCCTTTTATGGTAGTGTTTATATGTGAGGGAGCATCGTCTTACCACAAATAACAATCTCCAAAGCTTCGCGCTGTTGCAGATGCGGAATGGCATGCTGTCAGCAATATGGCATAGCGAGAGCTTGTTAAAGTGCATATCCGCAGTTGTCGAGGGGTGAAACATAATTGAGAAGGAATATCAACTAAACAAAGTAGAACAATGTGGATTTAGAGCAGGCAGATCCTGCATGGATGGATGCCGGTCAATACGCCGACACTCAAAACACCGACAGGTCAAAACACCGACAGGTCAAAACACCGACACCGAAACACCGACAGTTCAAAACGCCGACATGTCGAAACACCGACAATCAAAACACCGAAAAATCATAACACCGACAATCATAACACCGACAATCATAACACCGAAAATCATAACACCGACAATCATAACACCGACAATCATAACACCGACAGTTCAAAACACCGACAATCGAAACACCGACAAATTATAACACCGACAGTTCAAAACACCGACAATCATAACACAGACACTTCAAAACACCGACATTTCAAAACACCGACAATTATATGGACTATAAGCCGGCGAGTAGAGGAACTTTATTCCGAGCGATTGCAAAATCACAGTGGGTGGTATGGGGGTGACAACACCCAACGAATAGATGTGCTTCCCCTAGCGGGGAACGATGCAACTTTATTCATTTCTATTCCGACCAACGGCAACATATTTTTATTCCGAGATATCGCAAAATCTGAGTGGATGGGTGGGAATTGGAATTCATCGGAGTTGGATATGTCAATGCTTATGTGCTGCCCCTAGCGGTGAACAAAAGAACTGCTTAAATTTTTATTCCGAAATCCGGCAACATATTTTAATTCCGAGCAATGGCAACATCTGAGTGGATGGGTGGGAAGGGGATGTATAAGCGTTGGATATGTGTATGTTCATGTCCCCTAGCGGTGAACGATAGAACTTTATTGATTTCTATTCCGACCGACGGCAACATGTTTTTATTCCGAGCGATGGCAACATCTGAGTGAATGGGGGGCAAGGGGATGCAAAGGTGTTGGATATGTGGATGCTTATGTGCTGCCCCAAGCGGTGGACGATGGAACATTTTTGAAGTCTATTCCGACCAATGGCAACATATTTTTATTCCGAGCAATGGTAGGAAGGGGAATGCATAGGTGTTGGAGATGTCGATGATTATGTGCAGCCCCTAGCGGTGAACAATAGAACTGCATAATTTTTTATTCTGTCAGATGGCAACATATTTTTATTCCGAGCGATGGCAACATCGTCATAGATGGGTAGGAAGGGGGATGTATAGGTGTTGGAAATGTGGATGTTTGTGTGCTGCCCCTACCAGTGAACGATGGAACTTTATTGATTTCTATGCCGACCGATGGCACCATTTTTTTTATTCTGAGCAATAGCAACATCTGGAGTGACGGGCGGGAAGGGGGAAGAATATGTGTTGGATATGTCGATTCTTATGTGCTGCTCCTAGCGGTCAACTATGGAACTGCATAATTATTTTTCTGACTGATGGCAACATCTGAGTAGATGGGTGGAAAGTGGGATGTATAGGTGTTGGATATGTGGATGTTCATGTGCTGCACCTAGCGGTGAACGATGGAATGTATTAATATCTATTCCGAGCGACGGTAACATATTCTGAGTGCGAGCGATGGCAACATCTGAGTAAATGGGTGGGAAAGGGGATGCATAGGTGTTGTATATGTGGATGTTCATGTGCTGCCACTAGCGGCGAACGATGGAACTTCATTGATTTCTATTCCGACCGACGACAACGTATTTTTATTCTGTGCAATAGCAACATCTGAGTGGATGGGTGGGAAGGGGAAGGCATAGGTTTTGGATATGTGGATGCTTTTGTGCTGACCCTAGCGGAGAACGATGGAACTTTATTGATTTCTATTCCGACCGATTACAACATATTTTTATTCCGAGCAATGGCAACATCTGAGTAGATGGGGCGGAAAGGGGATGTATAGGTGTTGGATATGCCGATCCTTATGTGCTTCTCTTAGCGGTCAACGATGGTACTGCATACATTTTTATTCCAACCGATGGCAACATATTTTTATTCCGAGCAATAGCAACATGTGAGTAGAAGGATTGGAAGGGGAATGCATACGTGTTGGATATTTCGATGATTATATGCAGCCCCTAGCGGTTAACAATAGAAATAAATAAACTTTTATTCCGAGGCAAGGTAACATATTTTTATTTGGAGCGATGGCAACATCTGAGTGGATGGGTGGAAAGAGGATGCAAAGGTGTTGGATATGTGGTAGCTTACGTGCTGTCCCTAGCGGGTAAAAATAGACTGCATAAATTTTTATTCCGACCTCTGGCAACATATTTTAATTCCGAGCAATTGCAACATCTGAATGGATAAGTAGGAAGGGGGATGCATAGGTGTTGGATATGTGGATGTTTATGTTCCCTAACGGTGAACGAAGGAACTTCATTGATTTCTATTCCGACCCACGGCAACATATTTTTATTCCGAGCAATAGCAACATCTGAGTGGATGGATGGGAAAGGGGTGCATAGGTGTTGGATATGTTGATGCTTTTGTGCTCCCGCTAGAGGTAAACGATAGTATTTTATTATTTTTATTCAGAGAGATGGCAACATCAGTATGGATGCACAAATGGGTGGGTGATAGAAGGGTTAGACAGCAACGAAACGATGCTTATGTGTTGCACCCTAGCGTTGAACTCGGTCATTTGAAGAGGCAACTTCTTCGCTGCGCCGTTCCTTCGACGTCGGATATTTTCCATCGCCGAATTTCTGATTCACATTGCCCTCTGTTGATTTTATTGTAGCCGTTGTCTTCTTACGATATTCGAAAAGGAAGGAAGTGCTTCTGAAATGAACAACAACGCTGCTTCTTTTGCTGCTTCTTTTGCTACCAATTTAGCTGCATCCACTTTTATAGCATATCACAGGAAAATCTAACCGAACATCACGTTTCATTGGAAGGAAATGAGGCGGCAAAAGGGAGTGATTTCACAGTGGTGTAAGCGATGACCTCTGATTGTACGTCAAGGGGTCCGGGTTCGAATCGGTGAGGCATGGATGTTGTTTTTGCCTTACGGCACTGGCTCTCTCCCTTCCCTGGAACCAGTGACCCTAAATTAGGGACGGGCGACTGCTTATAGTACATTGAGTTGCTCACGGTGGTCGTTAAACCTCCAATCAAAAAAAAAAAACCCAATAGTATCTGACGGAAGAAAGAGGTTTTTCAATCGGGTTTTTAGTCCCTCAGATATTGCTGTAAACGAAATCGTGAGCTTACGCCCTCTGTTCGTAGACTTATTCGTTTAGAAAAATATGAATTTATAAGAGAAACATTTTGCACCGGTACCGCTTTCCAACACAGAAAGAATTTTTCAAATCGGACTCTTAGAAACAGAGATATCGAAAAAAATAAGATGTGACTTTACGCCCTCTGGTGGTAAAACCATGCATTATTTTCGGAAGAAAGTATTCTGAAAAGGTGTTCCAATATGATCGGTATCGGTCAAAGAAAAAAAAAATAATTTTAGTGGAGTTTTCAGGAGCCCAAGTTTTGATGCAAATACATCAGACGCAGAAATGAACGCTTATGCCCCTGGTAGCCAAAACATTATTTACCAAACATCAGAAATTATATGAAAAATAGTTTCCATCCGGTGTTGTATGGGATACAGGAAGAACTTTCAAATCGGAGTTCTAGAAGTTTATGTAGATGAACTGGAGGTAATCAGGGGCAAATGCCTAGACTACATGCAAACATAACTATGGCTGATCGTGTACTTTGGGATAGAATACTTGATTGTTTCCTAATAGGTGACAGCAAACAATAAATTTATATTACAAATTATAACTACTACTTCCACAAATTAAGTGACAATAAACTGACTTTTTTATCAATATATGGATAATGGTACTTGCCATGGAAACATGATTTTTGTCACATAAAAAGGAATAGCTGGTTCCTAAGATATTGAAATATTTGAAACACAATGTTCTTGGAAACTGTACAGTTTCTACCATAAGCATCGTTCGGTTGTTATCATTCCCTTCTATCACCCACATATTTGTGCATCCACTCCAATTTTGCCATCTCTCGGAATAAAAATAATAAAGTTCCATCGTTCAACACTAGGGAAGCACATAAGCATCGACATGTTCAACACCTATGCAACCCCCTTCCCACACATCCACTCAAATCTTACCATCGGTTGGAACAAACATTAATGCAGTTCCATCGTTCACCGCTAGAGGCAGCACATAAGCATCGACATGTCCAACATATATGCATCGCCCTTCCCACTCATCCACTCCGATGTTGCCTTCGCTCGGAATAAAAATATGTTGCCTTTGCTTGGAATAAAACTTCATAAAGTCCGTCGTTCACCGCTAGGGACAGCACATAAGCACTGTTTGGTTGTTGTCATCCCCTTCTATCACCCACACATTTGTGCATCCACTCCGATGTTGCCATTCTCGGAATAAAAATAATAAAGTTACATCGTTCACATCTAGGGGCAGCACATAAGAATCAACATGTCCAACACCTATGTATCCCCTTTCCTATCCATGCACTCAGACGTTGCCATCACTCGGAATAACAATTTATAAAGTTCCGTTGTTTACCGCTAGGGGCAGAACATAAACCTCGTTTGGTTTTTGTCATCCCTTTCTATCATCCACCTACTTGTGCATCCACTTCGATGTTGCCATCTCTCAGAATAAAAATAATAAAGTTCCATCGTTCACCGCTAGGGCCAGCACATAAGCATCCACATATCCAACACCGCATCCCCTTTCCCAATCATTCACTCAGATGTTGCCTTCGATCGGAATTAAAATATGTTTCCATCGGTCGGAATAAAATTTTATGCAGTTGCATCGTTCACCACTAGGGGCAGCACATAAGCATCGTTTCGTTGTTGTTATCCCCTTTAATCACCCAGCCATTTGTGCATCCACTCCCATGTTCACATCTCTCGTAATAAAAATAATAAAGTTCCATCGTTCACCGCTAGAGGCAGCACATAAGCATCGACATATCCACACCTATGCATCCCCCTTCCCACTCATCCCCTCCGATGTTGCCATCGCTCGGAAAAAAAATAGGTTGCCATCGGTCAGAATAAAAATGTATGAAGTTCCGTCGTTTACCGCTAGGGGTAACCACATCAATCGATTGGGTGTTGCCATCCCCTTTCCCACCTACTCTGTTGTTGTATCGCTCGGAATAAAGTTCTTCTACTCGCCGGACAATTATATTAATCCATATAATTGTCGGTGTTATGGTTGTCTCGGTTAGGATTTGTCGGTGTTCTGATTGTTGGTGTTATGATTGTCGGTGTTTTGAGCTGTCGGTTTTATGATTGTCGGTGTTTTGAACTGTTCGGTGTTCTGATTGTCGGTGTTATGATTGTCGGTGTTTTGAGCTGTCGGTTTTATGATTGTCGGTGTTTTGAACTGTCGGTGTTATGATTGTCGGTGTTATGATTGTCGGTGTTTTCAACTGTCGGTGTTATGATTGTCGGTGTTTTGAACTGTCGGTGTTATAATTGTCGGTGTTATGATTTGTCGGTGTTTTGTACTAGAACCGCATGGATAGTATGTTCTGTCGTAAACAAATAATAGAGAAAAGAATAGCAACCGAAGACGTACACATATTCCCAGACCTAGCAAAAGCACATTATATTATACCCATTATAAAATTATGGAAACCATTAAAAGATACCAGTATTAATACTACGATTATCGAAGATAAAATTATGGAAACCATTAAAAGATACCAATATTAATACTACGATTATCGAAGAAGTCAAAGAACTTTGTCAAAGATCAAGAACAAAAATTAAAAATGGGCCAAAAAACTTCAAAAGCATTCCTAGTGACTAAAGGAATGAGACAGGGATGTTGCATATCTCCAACATTACTTAAGATTTATGTGGAACAGGCTTTGAAAGAATGGAAGAGGAAGTGTCGAGCAATGGGGATTAATAAAAATGGAACAACGGTATTTACCTTACAATTCACTGATGATCAGGTACTTTTTGCAGAAGATAAATTGGATTTGGAGTATATGACTAGAAAAATCAAAGAATAATATGTGAAAAATTGGGACTAACTATGAATTTAAATAAAACAAAATAGTTACTCATTGGACGTAATGAAACAAACCCACAGCTAGAAGAAAACGAAGAAATTGAAAGATGTGGTCTTTGAAATTTCCCAAGGTAGAGATGCAATAAAATTAAGAAATAGAATTGCACAGGGAAGAACAACTGTTAAACGCCTGAATCAAATCTGGTGGAATGAAGAAATAACCAGAAAAAGGAAATAGGGTATTTATAAAAGTAATGTTGAGATCATCTTACTATGTGAGGCTGAGACCTGGCGATTAACGGAAGCGGATAGAAGGAAAATAACGAAAAAAATGATTAAAGAATTGATGTAAGTGAAAGAAATTTTTTTGGAAGACATACAGACAATTGCGTTGATTTGGTCATGTAAAAAGAATGGCCAATGAAAGGCTGCCCAAAATTACCATTAAATTTGAATCAAACAAACGAAAAAGTAGAGGCTGACCTAGAAGAACCTGGTCTAACGGAATAAAGAGCGCACTTAGTCAAAATATCCTGATGGAAGAACGGTGCTTAGATAGAGAAAGATGGAGAAAACTCTAGGAAATCGAAAGGCGACGTCAAACGCGATAAACCGATTAAACAAATATATACACAGTCGAGTCACATTATTGTGACCACCTCCTACTTTTGAGGTCAATAGGGCGTATCAAGTGAAAGAAGGCACGTGTCGTGAGCTAGCTTAGAGGGTGTATAATGTGTGCTGTAGGCATTATGAAAACATATCACCAGTTGCTGTCATGGATAAAAGGAGCGATTTATCAGATTTGCAAAAAGATTATCGCCGTTCGCGCCAAGGCTGACAGTATCTCTGAAACAGCGCAGTTTGTGAACTGTTCATGTGCTGCTCTGGTTAAAATGTATCGTGATTGGAGAAACAGCACCATTGCGAATAACCGACGTGGAGACTGTGGGGCACACTGTGACATTGATGTGAGAGGTGAGTGTCGGATGCGAATGTAAATGAGGGCTCATCGACACGCTGCAGTTCTCTCACTGGCCAAATGAACAAAGGGGTTACTGGACGTGTGTCTAAAACGACAGTTCAGCGAACCCTGCTGCATATGGGGCTCCTATGCAGACGGATGGTCACTGCAACCTATGCTAACGAAAATGCATCGGCAGAAAAGTTTCATATTCGCGCGGCAGTGTAGTAAACGGACCTCCGCTGATTGTCAAAATGATAGCCTTCTCCAATGAGTCACGTTTTTTTGCTTCATCGAAAGGATGAAAATTGGCGTACGAGGTGAGAAACATGGGAGAGCAAACACTCTTCATCCATTGCTGGAAGAACACAAGCTGGTGGGGGCAGCGTTACGGTCTGAGGAATGTTTTCGTGGCCTTCCCTGGGTCCACTCGTACCTGTGGAAGCCACCATGGACCGAATTATTTATGAATCTATCATTCCCAAACCACGTGCACTCATACATTATGTTTGCCTTTTCTTTGGCGGATGGGATCTTCCAGCACGACAATGCGACGTATCACACAGTTAGAAATGTTCGAGAGTGATTGGAAAAGCACGATGAAGATTTCGAAGTGCTTCCCTGGCCCCATTTTTATCCAGATGTAAACCCAATTAATCATCTGTGGGACCATCTCGATCGTGTTGTTTGCTCTATGGAACCTCCACCACGCACCCTTCAGCAGCTGTCAGATGGACTGCAGTGAGCATGCTCCACATACGTGCAGGTGAACACCTCTCAGCACCTTATTGAGTCACTCCTAACCCGTCTAGCTTCTGTCGCGCTGCACACCTCTGTTACTCTGGGGTTTAGCTTGTGGTCACAATAATGTGACTCGACCCTGTATTTACAACATTCACTTATATAGGTGATGTAGATACACTGTTTAATTAAAAAGAAATATATATGTGAAATGTAATTTTTATTCAGTAAAATGAAACAAGTATTCTTTTTCTCTAATGAAAAAATCATGCATTCAGACATGCCTTATATCTATTTAAAAGGATCACTTCTAAAACGTACCCCTATTTTTATGTTCGAATTACATGCTCGACAATTGATGTGAAATCATATACACAAATGCTTAAGTCATATATAGAATACCCATCGAATGTTTTCAAGCAGTTTTTGGATTTATAAGTTTCAATTTAGGAATTAATTCTTGTAAAATGTGCCTATTTCCAAGTACAGGAACCTTTTTACAGAAGAATCACTTATACCGCTGCATTTGCTTTCCAGCTAGCAGATGAATTTTCGAAACTCGATTAAATTCAGACTCTCACCTGATTCCGAGTCTGTTATTTTTAATTACGTAATTTCATCATCTGCAGCATCCAAATCGAATGAATTTTTTGGTCACTGTCAGATCATATCTGCTTTGGGAGCGCGAAAATTTCTGTCACGATTTTGTTCTGGTACTTAAGTCAAGTCGCTTAAACGGTTAAAATCTAATGGTCCTTCAGTCGAACGTTGATATTCCTGGATATATTGGATATTTCTTAGCTAAAAGAAATCACTTGAAGTAAAAACATATGTGATCACTCCATGTACTTTTTTTAAGAAATTAATCGTCGAAAAAAATGTGTTCACTTAATTCTAAAATGATTTAATAAAAGTAATTAGCTAAATGCTCTTTATTTTTATTTGCTTCTTTGGTGGTTGTCGTAGACGCTGTCAAGTGTCTAGATGTAAAGGTAGAGATTCTTCGCAAGCATGTTTGTCACAAAGATTTATCCTTAAAACTCTCGTCAGTGCTGCACCAGTGTTACTGACTAATCAGAAAAAATATTGCTCATCATCAGTAAAGTAGCTTTCTGTTATTCCCTGGATTCTCGACTGTTGCAAGTCCAAGCCTGTATCTAGCAAAATTAAAAAGATGCTTTAGCATCATCTTTCCAGAAAGAACTCATATAGTTTCTCCTGTTTTGGTATAGAAAAATTAGGCCATCTCGGAGCGTAAGGGTTCATTTCTGTTTCGATCTAAATATTTGCAACAAAATCTGATTTTGCGAAAACTCAACTGAAAATATTTTCGCGGCAGCAACACTCACCTTTGAAAACCTTCTGACAAAGTCTTCTGCTAAAAATGATGTATTGGTTTTTAATTCACGAAATTGAAATAGGGATCACGCAGGAGTTCCTTAAACAAACTCTATTAAGAATTTTCATATTTATATAGTAGTCGTGAAAAAAATTTGAAAAAAAAACCATATATTTATAAAAAAAGTAAATGTCAAGGTATGAAACAGAAATCACTTTTTTCTCCTAAAAGAGCAACTTTCTTTAAAAAAAGAGAAAGTTTATTCAGAGACTTCGCTCCCAAAAGCTTTTGCTTATATTGAACAACGTAAAAATACACGCTTTGCATGGAGAGGAATTGTTCAGTTATTCCCGATGCGATCAACCAATTGTTACCTCAAAGAACATTTTATCTGCATACTAATAGTAGCTTCTGAGCCAACAAAAAAGGAAAGAGTTTGAAATTATTTGGACAATTTTGACAGGTCGGTTTATGTTCGATACGGGTTATGTTCAGGAAAATTATTGTTACAATTTTTTTTGCCACCAATGGAAAAAAGCCTAGTACGATAAATTCATTGATCTATAATCTCATTTTGGTTTTAGAAAAATTCGTGCAGCAAGCAATAGCCCGTTCAAGGTTTAGGTTTTCACCTAAATCAGTTTGGCAAATAGTTTATCACCAGAAGATAAGGAGTAATTAATAATAAATCCTTTTGCGAATAACAAAAATGAGAAAAAATACTTCACATAACCGGAAGTATCCCGATAATATTTTAATTAAAAACTTAAACGTTCTCCTTAAATGATGTTTGTACTTATTTCATGTTTTTCCTTGAAACTTAAAGAGCAGAATAATGTATTTTTTCTGCACTTTTCACTCAATCTCCGAATGTACTAGGTTCCCGATTTATTTTAGGCTAGTACGGAAAACTTTCAGACGCGTGTGATATGTTAAACTTCAGGAAATAACATCTGGCGCAGCAGTTATATCAGGAACATGACTTCAGATCTGGAGTGTCAGATGCCGGTTTAGGGAACGCCTATGGCGTTTACCTTATCTTTCGTTTAGCCCGTACACAGGAGAGGATTCTTAATTACTCAGACTCTATCAATTTTCTGGCAGTACATGCTATTTGACATTTATGCAGGGGTAGAATTGCTTTTTCAGCTCAAATCATTTCTAATTGCCCTAAGCACCGTACTTCTGCTTCTCATCTACTTAAACTTCCTCTAATTCATCTGGTCTCCAATGCCTTAGATTTGTCTGATGCTTCTACTGCTGATCA
This sequence comes from Macrothele yani, assembly GCA_039090855.1. Taxonomy (NCBI): domain Eukaryota; kingdom Metazoa; phylum Arthropoda; class Arachnida; order Araneae; family Macrothelidae; genus Macrothele; species Macrothele yani. Next base: position 9,310,009 of record CM077018.1, read on the forward strand.
TCCAGACAAAATTTAACATGCAACTTTCTATGGAAGAATGATATGTTTGGTTATAAATATAAACTTTTTTCGATTAAAAAATACAAACAAACCCAAGCAGTCTCGTATTATCTATAGCAGATATTCTTTGTGCGTAGAATGCGGTAACGTATAATATGCAAAAACAGTGATCTTGTCGTCTAAAACTTGATTATAATAAGAAGTGTTGCCGAAGCTCCAGTTCATTCTTTTCTCGAAGATGTAAACTTTATGGCTTAGATCTTACTAATTCAACTTTGATTTGTAGTTTCATTACAATATCTCATTCGAAACATATACATAAATTTGAAATAGATCCTAGTTAATACATACAATGTAATATGCAGTAGAACTACTGATTCAGAGTGAACTCATCTAATGCTAACTTCGTTTTAATGCCTATTATTCCAGTTTTTACCTTTCGTAGTACATTCATTCAACCAGTTGTGTGACCTGGGTGACAGACATTTTATACATTGTAATCGTTCGCTGGTAAAATGTTTGCGATTGCAGCTGTACCATTTATGTATAAATTGAACCCTTTTCCGTTTAGGACCTATATACCTGCTAAATTATACTCCTGTAATAGTTTTAGTAATGATTTTAATCATGTTCTTTATATAAACAGGAATTTATTGGAAAATACCGCAATTTAGTGAATAATAAATTTCTAACTGTACGCTGCTCGAGGAAAAATAGAAATTTTGCTGTATTAACGGTGCAGAAACAAACAAATAGCGGATTCGTATCCAAATTATGAAAGTGAAAGAGCAGGAGCGTGCAACGCTAAACAACAGTCAAGGCACAAATCGTTTTGCAAACTGATGGTTTGTTATGGTAGCACGCAAAACAAGGTAGTGCAGTTCTACGTAAACAACAAATACGCAAACGATGCGTGCTGACCTCAAAAATGGAATTCTTTTTTAAAGAAATGTCGACCTCTAAACATTTGGTACATCTAAGATATATATATATATCAATACCATTCTGTTGTTTAAGAGATCATGTGTTATCCTCCATCACTTTTGGCATAAAAGCATGCCGCATCTCCTGAAGCGCCAGGGAACTACAGATAATGGAGCTTTCAAATGCATCTCTTCTATGATAAACAGATTTGAAGTGAGAGAAACATAAAATCTAGTACATGGGCTCAAGCTATATTCTAGAACCTTGTTTTCTACCAACATGGAAGAAGCAGTAATGCGTTGTCATCCATGAAGTGGAATATGTTTCCAATTTATACTGCATAAGGAAATACTAACTCCATCTCTAAGACTTACGCAGTGAGGGTCCTTTTTAACGACGTAAAGATAGGTGCGATCGATTACGCTGATGGTAGCCTACAGGAGGGACCCAACACCGGAAAGACATCTAATTTCTGTACAAAAATTTGATTATACTGTATTTTTCGTTCATTCTAGATAACAGTACGAATATTGGGCTGCACGAAGGCGACTTTTGATTGATAAGAACGGTTCGCTATTTTTTACGAAACCAAACTTGATAGCTTTCAGAACACACTGTGCTCTCTCTATGAGGATGTGAAGAAAAGAAAGCAATGAACCTCTTAAATCTCCATCCCTACAGTCCTTTCATTTTAGAAAACTGTGTAAGGCCGTTGTGGATTCGCAAGATAATAAGACCGCATTAAACTGCTACTGCATTATTTTTTTGCATTTCGTCGGCGGATCCTACGAGCTAAAAACCTAACGACCGCTGAAGTTTGTACATTTGATGATGCTGACAGACTGTTCAATGTGCGCGTCTCGTGGAACGATTATTTCGAATCATGAAGTTTTCAAACATTAAACATTTAAGTCTCCGTCCCTTGTTCCTGACTAGCTTCATTAAATTTTATTATTCTCCAAGCTTTCAATTTTGGTCAATCGTCTTGCTGAGACTACGTGCAACTGAAATAATACCCGCTGCATTGAAAACTTCCTAATAAATGAGAGAAACTCAGTGTGTGTTATCTCTACAGCTGGTTTTCATTTCCTTCGGTTAGTAAGTAAATCTGTCAGTGAAGCTCATTTTCACGTTCTAATCCCATTTTTATTGAAGATATAAGATTCTAAGGTGTGGACCTCTCATTACAGACTTATAGCTGTAAGATATTTTCTTTATTTTGCTGCTGAAATCACAATATATGGAAATTTCTTTAGTGGCATTATGACGAAAGAAACTGCCTTCATTTTATTTGATTTAAACGAGGAGATTATGCAAAACCCCGGGATAATTTTTTAAGCTATATGGATGAAGTACCGAGCTTTAACAAAGAACAGAAAAAAAAAATAATTTTAAACAATTTTCTTCGAATTTCCCTGATTTGTTTCAAATCTTTAATCGCAAAATTGGTGTAATACAGTTTTTACATCGTAGACTGCAGAATTGCAGGCGAAGAGAAGTCACCGCGTCGATGTGTCAGGAACATGTACCATTGAGCCATTCCGTTTGCAAATCTTAGGGTTTTTAACTGTCTTTTAGGTTCTTTTCTTAATTTGTGTCTACAGGAAAACGTAACTTAAGATTAATGTTTCCCTTTAAAAAAGAGATTATTGCATCTAATCATAAAACTTTTAGAACGATCGAGATGACCAAATTAAGCCCGTACAGACCTCTAACCCTTGGTGTCATCTGATTTGCATACAATGACGACTTGCGGTCGCAATTTGTACTCTTACTCGTCTTCATGCTGCGCAATTTCATGGAACAAGTTGTTTCACTCTGCAGCATGTACCAGTGCATGTACCAGAACTGCATGTAAAAGGGAATGGGCGAAGCAATTCATAACGCTATAACAGAAGACAGAAGCTTTTCTGTCAATATGTTAAGTAGGATTTAAATTTGTATACTGCCCCTTGACAATTTCGGAGGTATTTCTTCGGGTACTGTTACATACGCAATTCGCACACGGTCCACAGTGAGGATGCACCACTTTTTGGCCAGTGTTCTACGCGAAAAGACTTCACTGCATCTCTCGGTGGATTTGAAAGTTGATTTCATCAGGATGTTTCCCAAAATTTGGCGTCCCATAGCTATCCAGTAGGCAACTTATTACCCTCCGGAACAGAAATCTGATACCCCATTTTCGACATTCTGCTTCTAAACATTCCATTCCATACGATGATCATCAAGTGATTTGTTTATTAGTGATTCATTAAGATCGCTAAGTGAAAAATTTGATTAAAGCCAGCTTATGAAATTTTATTACAGGATTACTTAATTATAAGTAATTAATAGAAATAAATACTGCCAATACCTTCAGATGAAATGGAATTCGTCATTATGAAGCCATCTAATTAATGTTTAATTTCAAACGATAATCATCGCGAAATGTACGCAAATTACCAACACATTAAACAGTTCCGTTAACGAGGCAAAAACGTTTTAGCAATAAATATTCGTATTACTTATACGCTATCTACCAAACAATAATTGGACACCTGTGATAACAAAGGAAAACGAAGTTTATTCACCATCAATAGTTGGTGGAGCCTTCACGAGCGGCGATTACAGCTGCTACCCTCCGGGGCATACTCTCAACCATGTGTTGTACTACGGCTAGCGGTATTTTCTTCCAATCAGCTTGGACAAGACAGGTCAGTTCCTTCACGGATTTCGGACGGTGGGGGCACCCCTTAAGTTGACGCTCTAACTCGTCCCAGAGGTGCTCGATAGGGTTAAGGTCTGGGTCTGCGCAGGCCAGTCGATTCGATTTACCCCTTTGTCATCATGCCAAGCCATGGTGGACCTCGCAACATGACAGGTGGCATTGTCATCCTGAAAGTAACATGGGTCCACCCCGTAAAACTGCAGCAACGTAGGAAGCGCATGGTCATCCAAAAGGGTGCAGTAGGTCTCGGCGTTGAGACTACCAGGAATTGCGATTAAGAGTCCCGTGCCATACCAGGAAAAACACCCCCATAGCATAATTCCACCGCCGCTGAACTTCACAGTTGGCAAAATACATTCCGGCAGGAGGCGTTCTCCTGGCAGACGCCAAACTCAGACCCTGCCATCCGAACGTTAGAGGGTGAACCTTGATTCATCGCTCCAGAGAACCTGTTTCCACTGTTCAACGGTCCACTGTCGACGTTCTGTGCACCACGTTAGCCGAGCTGCGCTATTGGACTTGGTGATCAAAGGCTTGTGGGCGGCAGCACGTCCATGATACCTGAGCAGATGGGTTTCCTTACGTATGGTATTCATCGAAAGAACACTCCCGGATGCCTATTGAAACTCCTCGCGCATGTGGCCCATCAATGTGGTGCGGTTCATCCGAATTTATCTGGCCAACACCCGTCGGTTTCTAACTCCCAGTTTTGTGAGTCTGCCAGGTCGGGGCACATTCCGACAGTCACCTTTCATCTTCCACTAGCCAATCGCGTAGCAACTTTCGATTTTGGGTACTTCAACTTGCTGGATATGTCACGTATGGATCGGCCATTTCTGTGATACCCGACTATTACCCCTTTCTCGAAATCATAGAGCTCCGAACTGCGTGGCTTCTTGCATGCGACTAGTTGCGTTGTTGTTTTTCACACGATATTTAACGGCGGCGGCCGTGAAGTGTTTCAGGACCGCAGATATAGTGGATTGCAGGGTTGTTTAATTACGTGTTGGTAAATAGTGTAATCAAACATTTGATTTATATACCAAAGCAAAGATTATTTTTCGTTACAATGCTATTTATCAGCGTTCCTTCGCACCTGCCTGGGATCAAACTTGTGGTTCCTCTGTAACAGTTACGAATGTTGACCACTAGGCAATATTTTGAAAACTCAGCTCCTTATCATTCAGTTTACACGACATCACTCAAGCGATATAAATCAGATAACACAGATACATCATTTTTAGCAAACTTTCCGCTATTCAGATTTCCATTGAAATAGTATGCATTAATTTGTTGCTCTTTTGGAATTCCAACGGAATTCGTACTTTTGTCCATGTAAATGATGCGTTGTCACGCGAGACGACAACTCAGGCAGCTTTATGACAAAGTTCACAAACCATGAATAATTCATTTAACTAGGAAAGAACCAAATATACTTAATATTCAATATAGTTTACCGCCAGGTAATTGAAAACTTGGTACATGGAATAACTGATAAGAAAGTCAAACACTTTGGAAAACATTATTCAGATATTTCCTATGAGAGTACATATCACTTTCATTTTTGAAGTTTACGTTTTGGATTTTATTTTGTTTAAGTGATTTTTTCATATTTGTAGATAGTGTCCTCATGTGAAAAATATATCAGCTGTCAAATTTACTAAATTTTCCATTCCAAAGTTAGATATCACTCATTACTGTGTACCTTAACCGAATGAAGAGGAGCGACACTTTTTTTAAATAACCGTCAATATTTATTGTGCGGTAAATTTGTGTAACGGGACAAAAATACCAGATTGTAATTTTCTGTTTTGTATAAGAAGAAAGACTGATACTTCCGAATGTTTAAAGTCTGCTATGAAATTGAGATTCCTATTTCCTAGTTCATATTCAGATAATCAAACTTTCATGTATGATAAAGTGTGGTCCACATAAAAAAGCAGATCATGATATACATTCATAATGATACCATCAAATCCAGTCAGTTTCCTTATCTATGAGTTCCATTTGTTATCATCCCTGGTTCTGTCAAGCATGCACTTCTAAATGCTTCTTTCAGTAGTTTTTAGCGTTTGGAGGTCCCTTTTTAAGCTTTCCAACCGTAATTTGAAGAACCGTATATGCTCCAGCTTTTTCCGTCCTTTCGTCTGTCCGTCCGTCTGTCGGCACGATAACTCACGTAAAAATGGTTCGATTTCGATGAAATTTTAGTATATGGTAGGGGACCACTAGGGGACGAACCCTATTGAAAATGGGTGAAGTGGGGTCAAAGGTCACGCCATAAGAGCGGGATCCATTCAATTGCCCTCATGCGTCATAACGTGCGTAAATGTGGTTAGATTTAAATGAAAGTTTAGTATGTGGTAGGGGATTGCCTGCGGACGAACCCTGTTGAAAATGGGTGAAGTGGAGTCAAAGGTCAGGACATAGGAGTGGGATGCATTCCAATGCCCTTATGCGTCATAAGGTTAGTAAAAATGGTTCCATTTCGAAGAAATTTTAGTATGTGGTAGGGAACCACCTGGAGAGGAACCCTATTGAAAAAGGGACAAATGGAGTTAAATGTCAGGACATAGGATCGGGATCCATTCCATCGCTCTTATCCCACACTATTAAGGTGGACGTCAAGTAATTTGGCTTCCTATATTTTCAATGGAAAACCTTTTGTACACATTTCTTTCACAATTAGTGTTTTCCCAAGGATGGAAATTTGAACATCGATTAAAATAACTTCATACTATAACTTGGAATAATTAACATTTTCTAAAACATAAACATAATTATATTATAAAACAATAACGTTTCCTTTGGTGGTGTTGAAACCAGAAAAAAGATGGTGCGACCTGTACTTTGATGACGTCAGTGGACAAATAAATGTTGGGTTGCATAATTACGGCTATGGTTTAGAAAATATTATCACGGTTATGGTTTAGAAAATATTAAGTATTCCAAGTAATGAAATAAAGCTATTTTAATCAATGTTCAAATTTTCATTCTTGGGAACGCATTAATTGTGAAGAAAATGTGAACTGAAGTTTTTCCATTGGAAATATAGAAAGCAAAATTACTTGACGTCCACCTTAAAGTAGCAATCCTTGTGTGTATGTATGTAAATTTTATTTTGAAAACGGCTCTAAGAATTTTGATGAAAGTCGTTAACCTACCGTTTTCTGGTACTAGAAATCGATTTAGCTTGATCGTGACTTTAGGAGAATTCGTTTAGTGGGTAAAATAACCACCCCGAATTATAACGTTTTTAGTGTCATGCCGTCGTTCCATTAATGTTTCCAATGCTTAGAAATCTTATGACGTCACAATCTCGTGTTTGACAATGTTGGCGCGCGGTCACGCGTTGTGTGTGGATCCCATTAAAGTTTTATGAAGTAATGCTTTTGCGAGCAGATGGTCGCGATTCCCATCTACTTCATTATGTCACGCGCTGTGTGCGTATGTCCGTCCGCACGATAACTCGCGTAACAATCGTTCGATTTCGATGAAATTTTAGTATCTCGTAGGATATCCTGGGAAGGAACCTTATTTAAAGTGAACGAAATGGGGTGAAAGGTTAGTACATAGGAGTGGGATCCATTCCACTGCTATTATGAGTAATAACTAACGTAAAAAAGGTCCGATTTCGATGAAATTTTAGTATGTGGTAGGGGACCATCTGGCCACAAACCCTATTGAAAATGGGCAAAATGGGGTAAAAGGTCACGACATAGGAGCGGAATAACTTCCATTGCCATTATGCGTCATAACTTAGGTAAAATGCTTCGATTTGGATGAAATGTTAGTATGTTGTAGGGGCCTGCCTGGTGACAAATTCTATTGAAAATGGGCGAAATGAGGACAAATGTTAGGACAGAGGAGCGGGATCTATTCCATAGCCCTTATGCATCATAACTAACGTAAAAATGCTTCGATTGCGACAAAACTTTATCATGTTATTTCGGAGGTATACCGAGCCGGTCCTGTTGAATATCATCGATATGGGATAGAGGGTCAGGGACCAGGACTGAAATTAATTCCACAGCCATTATTCTCATAACTTGCGTTGCGATTTCTGGTATGTTGGAAAGCGTATTATAATCAATGCATTGCATGATTTTACAATCTTGTTTAATGTCCATCTCACTGATCCGTAAGAACTGAAAGGATGCAAAGAGGAAACACTTTCCTTTTAAGACAAAAGGGTAAACGGCTCTTCAAAATGTGACGTACACACTAATTTAACTTTTCTTTTAGTTTCTTCCTGTATGTACATTTGTGTTCTTTCCCTTTAAAATTTTTCCAGCTTAACGTGATATTTTCTCTCTCGCAAAGAGTATGGTTTTAAACACCCTGATGTCATAACGAATGACGCATATGTCTGAGATAAAAACTGAACGATATACAGGGTGATTCAAATTAAAATTTCCCTGTTTGGAACGGTGAAGGGAAAGAACCCCTGGACGTAACGATCACAAATGTGGAGGGTGTACATGTCAGAAAATGGGAAAATGATTGGGGGAAAAAGCTTGTAGTTCAAAAATTACCTATAGGTGAACATGTGGCGCTCCGAGCTGTACTGAAGAACAACACTTGCATAAAACGCGCGTGCAAGGTCCTCGTATAAAAGGTGTGGGAATCGTGTCGGATCATTAGTCGACGAACGTGATGGTTCTCTACTTGCCGGAACGTGCTTTGCTGTTAATGTTTTTTTACCTCAACGGCGACAACGCTACTAAAGCGCTTCGCGTGCACGGGCAACAGAAAGCATTGCGTAACGGTCCATTAACATCCTGTGATTTGGGACGAATGGTGCATCGTTTCGAGGAAACATGAAGGTTTGCAGTTAGACGGGACGAGGACGAACACTACGGATATCGCAGGCGGCTTAAGTTGTTGCAACCGCTGTCGTTGAGAGCACTCCAGTCAGAAGGCTGCAGGGACATGTAGTGCTCGCGTCATACCAAGACAAGAGGATGTTCCGAACACAACGGTGTTGCGGTGTTTGCGAAAAACACTTGAAGCCTATCCACATAAGATCCAGTGCTTACAAGAGATAAAACCTTCCGATAACGATGTGCGTGAAAGGTTCGCTTTGATGTTATTGGCACGCATAGAGATCTACCCGAATTGGCCGTGGAACATCCGATAGTGTGACGAGGCTCACTTTCACCTACGCGGAACCGTCAACACAAAAAACTGCCCCATTTGGGCAACACAAAATCCTCATGGAGTCCACCAAGTGCCATTGCATTCACCGTATGTCACTGTATGGATAAGTTTTACCACTAACTTTTTGGTATGTCCATTATTCTTTGAGGAAGTAAGTCCGCAGGGTCCAAAGACCTGTTCCGTGACAGCAGCGCGTTATCGGGGTATGTTGTAGGATGTCGTCATTCCTGAACTCCAGCAACGCCGATGTCTCGATAAAACAACGTTCCAACAAGATGGGGCGCCCCCACACAATCGCCGAGCCGTTCAACAGTTGCTGCGAAATCAGTTTTTCGAGGATCGAGTTATCAGTCGTGCATTTACTACAAGATTGCCTCCGCGATCACCAGACCTTAGCCCTTGCGACCTTTAGCTTTGGGGCTTCCTGAAACACAATATGTATCAACGACATCCTGGAAACCTGGAGGATTTGTAGTGCCATATCACCTTGCACGCACGCAACATTTGCAGTGATCAGTTACGAGCTGCTGTGGAGCATGTTGCGACATGGTATCACTTGTTGGCCCTGCAGCGCGGTGGGCACATTAAACACCGCCTGTGGCACCATTGTACGGCTGCTCCGACGACTTGGTTTACTGTTATGTTCTGATGTGAAGCCTGTGTTTGATGCATGTGTTTCGTTGGAGCTGTGAGACACAGCTCTGTGTGATCGACAGTTTGTGTGTGTATGGAGTTCATTAATAAAGTCACGTGATATCACTTCGTCAGCTGTTGGTTATTGTCGTGTTTTACATTCTTTATTTGTACACACTCGCAGCGCCAGTTTTTCACCTATCGGCCATATTTGAAACTACATTTTCTTTCTCGTTAGCAGTAAAGTCTTAGGAACATTCATTATGTTTCAGAAAAAAAAACTTAAACGTTTTTCACAATGCTATATGCTTAAAGAGTAAGGCCTTTGACAATTTTGTACCTTTTGTAAGCTTGGGATTTCTTATGGATTAATTAAACCCACATGGTAAATAATTGTTTTTCATCATTATATATACGTTGAATAATTACAAAGAACAAAGCCTGATACAGAGGAGGATATATTGTTCTCGGTCATTTTTTCATAAGATTAATTTTATATATTCCTACTAGAAAGCTGTTAAAAGCTGTTGTCTACATCTGGGCCACGGGTTGTCTAGTGTGTGACTTCCACGGAATGGACCTCAGGTTCGATCCACTAAATATCCGCCCAGCGACGGATGGGCACTTCCCCCGGTAATAAATAAGGACGTCTTCCTCCCCCTTTCTACTTTTCTTCCGTGTCACTTTTCTATCGGGCACTATAGCCCAAATCTCCTGGCTTCCTATTTCTAAGGGTTGTTTAAGACCTGGAATCAAACGCTCCCTTCCTAAAATTCTCTAGATATGGTCTGATCTGTTGTCTACATCTTACAATTAACTTAGTCTTCAACGTCTACCAGGTGATTATTGAAGGTAGGCACAAAGTCCTAAGGAATGATTGTTAAAAAATTTTTCAACATGTAATTCCACCTTATGATAAATGCGAAATGGCCAGGCACACTGAAGCCTACGAAATGTCCGAAGAATAACAATGTAGAATTGCAAATTATTAAGCGACTCGAAATAGAGAATTTAAAGCTAAAAAGTGCGTAAATTCTGCTTTCTCGTACAAATGGCTCTCGCAGTTTAAAAAAAAGCTTGCTAGCGATCTGTTCGGAAAGCAGATCAATTTGCTGTTTAAGTCAGAATAGAAAGTTCGTGATTGGAACATAGGAGCGTCGGTTCATAGAAATCAATAGAGAATTTGTTAAATTTCGTAATCATAACAGAGGAGAAACGCTCCGGTCGTTAGCAAATGCCACTTTTTCGTTGCATCTATGTTTTGTTATCCGCCGGATTTCCCCACAAAGCTTGAAGTAATCGATTTATTCAGATTCAGAAAAACTTGCATTATCCAAAATGGTAATTTCAAGCGAAATGTGTAAAGCAAAAGTAACACACCCACAGAGATTCATATTTTACGGATATAGGTATTTTGTTTTAATACTTTTTCCTCATTAAATTTTAAATATTAGATGGACCTACTTTGCAGCTGAGGTAAATGACATTCTGAGGTACTTTCGTGGCTTTTAAGAACTTTGATTTACCACTTGGCATGATGTTAAAGGCCCAGTAATCATAACTAAAGAAGAGGCAAACATACGCCAAAGGGGAAATATCTATTGGAGGAACCACAATTAAGCATGTAAGGCAAACTCGCGAATGTTGGCTACCGATTTACGAGAAAAAAAAGTTGCATTTTGAAGCAACAGGGTATATGGGGAGTCGCGTGCCCCAGAAAAACTTACGTCGGAAAACAAGTACAAGGAATGATGTTCATAGTCCTGTAAAAACATACAACATTTGGATCAAATGCAAACTTACAGCGCATGAATACATTCACAAATATATGCTCTAGCTGTAATAATATATAGCATGTCATATACTGATTTTGGTACTATAATTCAAAGGGATCTTAAAAGGTAAAACCGCGATTCAAAATAATTTGACACGTGTAATGATACACAGCTTAATCTAGGTACGTCTGTAGTTTCCAGTAATTAAATCAAAAAACATTTTTTATATAAAATAAAAATTTGAGTTCCTAGTAACAAATACATTTGAGCATTTGTGAAAAGCTTTGGCCTGGTCTGTTACGGTGAAAGCCAAATCATTGGAAGAAAGTATCTGAGAGAATCTGGTTTTGAATGCTTGTCAACTTTATTAGCTTCACTTAAATGTATATGTTTTACCCAATTCCCATTACAATACGGACATTCATCGCACATCACATTGCTATCATATTTTGAAAAGTTATTCGAATGCTATAACATAAGCCTAACGTTTAAACGAGTGGTTCGCATGTGCCGTTAATTAAATATTCAGCTTTTTTGTAAGTAACTTGAATTGGTAAAAAAGAGCAAGGATATGGCAGTTTTCCATGAAACTTTCCATGAATTAAAACTAAAAATAGAAACATTCACCTTCTTTCATTTCTCTGTCAGTTTGCCTTCCCATTTCATTTCGTAAAAGATTTACCTTTATTCTGAAACTACGCTGTCTTCAGACATAAGTTACAATACTGCAACATGAGGTTTTCAGATTTTAGTTGTCTTCACGGAAACAAGTAACCTTTAGCACTGTTTTTTCTATCCAATGCTGCGAAAGGAGATAGAGAAATGACCCGGCCTGAAGATGAAGTAAGAAAGGTAAATATTTTACGAAATGAAAAGGGAGAGCAAACAACTGAAACCGAGAGCACAAGTAAAATTATTTATTTGCGGTTTATTAAAGAAATGCGTTCAGCTCCTGATAGATTTAATCATTATTTATGGAGTTTATAGGGAAAATTTGCGTTCAGTTCCTGACATAGGATAAATTATCATATACCAAATTTAGTAAATAGCACACACAGAAAGGAAAGTAATGGTATCTGAAGAGCTTACGTCAATGTCAAAACATCGCTGACGCGCTTTCGATTTCTCATCATGTCATGCTTTCCCCTTTTGAGGTCGTGAGAAAATAAATATTTCGAGAAAGCCTATCTCTTGCTGAATCTCGTTTTGCATCAGTAGGTGAGGTAAATTGTCATAGTGATTCAATGTTTTCCGCCTGAATTTCTTAGTTAAAATCACCGAGGAAAAGATTTTTCTCAGAAATAGAGTGTTTCCTTGAAAGGTAAGATCGGAGGAGATTTGCTTTCTCGTATGGTCACCGCGACTGGCTCAGAAAACCAGTTTTAGTGAAGCAGAGTGCCCTTGATTTCCTCACTGTAATGAAAAATAAATCTTTCGTAGAAACTACTGACTATTCCAAATTGAAAATAAATTTACTGCATTTCTCGGCTTATTAGGCGATATGGAGTATAAGTTGCATGGGTGTAATATTACAATTTTCGTATCTTCATTCATAGATTACCATACTGAGTAGACGACCAGGCTAGAACAAAAAGGGTTAACGTTCCGAAATTCTGTAATTATATTTTTAATGTTTCAGTTAAGGTTAAAAGCAGGGAAAGGAGGTAACTTCCACATATTTTTTTTTTCAGAAAAAAACTGAATTTCATAAGCTATTTTTTTCTCCTGAATTCCTTTCCGCCGATAGAACATTACGAGTAGCAGCTGCTCTCATGTGAAAGAAAAACAAAAAAACAAAATATCGCACATAAGTTCCAAATCATAGTGACGCCTGCAGCATGAGTTACGGTCAAAGGCTACCCTCAACAGTCCGATTGAAGTCAGAAACCAACAACGCTTTGGATTTCATTTGAAAACATCAAAGAAATTAACATAAACATTATAAATAGAGGAAATGGTCGAGTCTGTAATTCAGTGGAGAGATACAATTAAGAGGTTGTCTGAGTAAAAAAGGACTAACTTTGCTTGCAAGAGGTCATTGCTAATCTTATAGCATATTCTGCTCTGCCTCCGTCGATTGAATTATCACCAGCTAATCAACTGCGTAGCTGCGGCGTATATCAGATATTTATTCATTTCAAGATAAATGAGATGGCCCCGTTCTAGTTCTGGCAGGTTTACAAAACCGGAGATGAATGTTACCTACGGAGTCCTGGAGTGATCGCGAGGTTTATGTAATTAACATACGACAAGTCCTACTCCAAAAAAGTCACGGCGATTTAAATGCTTCAGCCGAACGGAAATATCCGTTTCAGAATCGTTTAATCAATTTCTTCTTGAGCAGAATATAACATTTTCTACGCTTTCTGAATGGATCGTAATATTGCCTTTCAGGGTGCTTAGATCACGAACGAATTTAAGGCACAATATTTTTTCTCACTGAGAAATTTCAATGCATGAATCAATGTGGCGCATAAGTCGAGGCTATGACTTCTGAAGAAAACCGTCTCGTCTTATATGCCGAAAAATGTGGTACTTTACATTTACCATTAATGAAATCGTTGTGATCCCGTTTTAATAATGGGCAACTCAAAATTATTATTTTAAAGGACGTAGCGAATTACATCAAACCGATGTACACCGTGTTTTGAGAAAATATACAACATTAAATTTCAATTGTAATTTTGTTAATTAGCGCTTCATACGACATTAATCAGGTTTAAATAGATGATACGAAAAAGACTGAGCATGCGAATTTAAAATGTCTTTAAAAAACATTAAGATGAAAAATACCTTAATTTGAATCTGAGTCGTACTACCACGGCTCTTTTGTAACGTAGTATGTTCAAACAAAAATGGAAAGATATGGGCTCAATTACCGCTTCAGAGCAGCGCAATTTTCAAATTTTCTGATCTGATTTACCATGTTGAAAGATAAACTGGGCAATTAAAGATGGTTGTGCTAAGAACTCCTAAGTTAGTGGAATGTTGGATATTTTGGAAAGCCCCGTAGAGTTATGCCAGATTGCTATGTACGTATTCATAAACGGCTGTAAAACTAACTGAAAACAAAACCGGTTTTCCAAATTGCTTCATACGCTACTTTATTTGGTAAATTTCGTGTATGACTTTCAGCAAAGCTCATTCTTTGTCGAAACTGAAAACAATTTGGAAAAAGCAATTAATATATGATTTGGAAAGTAGTTTATATGTTTTATGACTTGTAAAGCAACCTGTAAGTACCCACACCAACTCTGATACCTTGAAGTGGTGTGGAGGAACAGCTTCGAAATCCAGACTGCTTCTTTACGGATGAGTGGTAGATCATTTGCATGAAGCAAATAATAAGCAAATAATACTACATTACACCCCTTGTAATGTCAACGTTGCTGGTGGAATTATTTTTTAGCCATCTTTGCTTTTCGAGGCAAAGCCTCATGCGTTCTGTGTCGGTGACATCCCGTTGCTGGTGAAGTTTCTCTCCACCATCCTTGGTGAATGAGGCTACGCTCTGAAAATGTGTTCTGTGTCTTGGACACCCTTGGTTAGCTGTTTCCTACGCCATCTTGGAGCTACGCAAAAAGGTGTGTGTCTTCCTGGGATCAGGTAAATATGTTTTTAGTTATAAATGCAGCTTGTGTAGGGCGGCTATTTAAGGCGGTAGTGATTAAGTGAGAAGCACTTTTACTATTCTATTTCGTACTTTCCTAAAATTCTGACTTCTTTTTGCTTGTATGGGCAGCCTACAGAAGTAAGCGACCACACCAAGCACTTCGTTTTGTATTCTAAAAGCCTGCTATTAAAGTGTACGTGACCTAAGCAATAAAACTATTTGGTAGCAATACTCTTGCTATTAATTACAGTCATATAGTGAGGAAGTTCTGAAAAATTATTATGGAAGAAGATTTTACTTTAGATTGATTGAAAGATCTGAATGCATTAAAAGGCAATGACAGTAAAATAGTTTTGAATCGAAGCTATAGATTTTGAATCGGAAGCAGCTAAAGGCAAGAAGGTTTGAATACTATAAAAAGTTTCTATTAGTATGCATTTATGGTACCTTAAACACATTCATTTTTCACATTTCAAAATTGCCATAAATATTATCCCAATATCCTTACACTGGTCACAATAAATTAGCAATTAAGAAACATCGAATCAAAATCTTGTATACTTTATTCTGTTGAAATAAATAAAATATTTTTTTTCGCTATTATCGTTACTCAAACCTGCGGGTTTTTCAAAATTGTAGTATCTGTTCTGATCAGCTTTATATCGGGTATGTCTGCCACTGTGATCAAGGTGTAGTATCTGTTCTTATCAGACAGTGGATCCTGGACAACTACATCGATTTGGACGACACCTACGAGGAATGTTCTACTACATCTTTTAGGATGAACCCGACCATGGAGGGAGATCTCGACAAGGCCCCCCGGATGATGGAGCAGCGATGATGTATGCATGAGATCGGCAACTATGACTTCACAGCGGCATCCCCCGACAGCGGTCTACAGTCCAGGACGTCATCTCTGCCAACCTTATACTGACAGCCGTCTGCAGTCCAAAACGTCATTTCTGCCAACCTTCTACTAACAGCGTTCTGCAGTCCAGAACGTCATTTCTGCCAACCTTCTACTAACATCGGTCTGCAGTCCAGAACGACATTTCTGCCAATCTTCGATTGAAAGCGGTCTGCAGTCCAGGACGTCATCTCTGCCGACTTCCTCTACACTACGGAGCCTCCAGGGGACTCCGTGGCGACTTCTGGTTACCTTGTGTGAATGTGGTGCAAGTGCTGTTGTGGTATTGGATTTGCCTTCACTGTTTTCCTTTTTTTATTTCAGCACGGACGGCTAGGTGAAGACTTCAATCAAAATGCAGCGTTTCTACATTCAAACTTCTTTTCTGCTCCCATCCCCCTGGATTATGTGAAATCCCTGCGATCTCACATGATTCATTTTCCCTTCTCTCCTGCCGTTTTAGGTATGTGTTTTGCACACTGCTCACGGGGCGATTCGCGCACTACGTGGCCCAAATATTTCCATTGACTCTGAAATGGAAACTTTTGACTCCGTGTGGTGTGCGGGTGTCAACTGTGCGGACCTAAAATTGCTTAACCCCCTAATTACACCGTCTTTAACACTTTTAATAGCTGGAATTAGCTTTCTCTCGTCCCAAGTGGTACAAGGACTGCACTGTTCATGGGAGCCATCAACTTCCCTTGTAACACCCTTCAGCCAATTTATTTTTAATAAATTATGGATTTATTCGATTTTTTTTATTAATTTATATTTTACTGTCTTTTTGTGGTATTTTTCGTCGCCCTTGGGTGCAAGGAGGCAATTTCTTTTTTTTTCAGTAGTAAGAGGCTGCACTTCTCATTTACTTGAGAACCTGTCTCTTACTAATGCACAATCCCATTCTATGCTGCGAAGTAAAATGAAGTCTGTACTGATGCGTCCTTTAGGTCCCTCTTTTCCTGCCCTAAAATTAATGTAATTTTACCGTTAGTTCCTTTTTTATTTTTATTTTTATTTTTTTTTCTGCTTTTGTGATTGTTTATTTTCCAATAGCGTAATATACATTCATGTATCTGTCGGTTGTTCTTTTTTCCTCCCGTCCCCCCTGGTGCCCGCAACGCACACTGTCGTTGTCTATACTACCGCATCTCTCTTGAGTCCGGAAAGAAGCATGGCATTGCCACTTTTGTCCAACTAACTTCTCTGCAGGTAGATGCCATGCTAAGTCGTCTTTCTGGACTCTGACAAGTTTTCGCCTCTTTCTGGACTGTCGTTTTTCCGTAATCTTTCGGTCTTAGCCGAATTTTCCTATTTCTGCTTTCCAAGCCTATCTTTCTGGACTCTGCCGGAATTTCGCGGATTTACGGACTCAGCTGGATTTTCGTGTTTTTCCTGTCTTAGTCTTATTTTTTTTACTTTCGCCATCCTTTATCTAATTCTCTGGACTCGGCTGGAATTTCGTGCATTTGCGGACTTTGCCGTTTTTTCGTGTTTTTCCGGTTTTGATCTTGTGTTCTTACTTTTGCTATCCTTGGCCTATTTTTTCTGGACTCAGCCGGAATTTCGCGGATTTACGGACTCTGCCGGATTTTCGTGTTTTCCCGGTCTTATTCTTATTTTTTCTTTTACTTTCGCTATCCTTGGCCTATTTTTCTGGACCCTGCCGGAATTTCGCGGATTTACGGACTCTGCCGGATTTTCGTTTTTTTCCGGTCTTAGTCTTAATTTCTTACTTTCTCCATCCTTGGCCTACTTCTCTAGATTCTGCCGGAATTTCAGGGAATCACGGACTTTGCCGGGGTTTTTTTGTGTGTTTTTCCGGTCTTGGTCTTGGTTTCTTACTTTTGCTATCCTTGGCCAATTCTTCTGGACTCTACCGAGATTTCGCGGATTTACGGACTCTGCCGGACTTTCGTCATTTTTCCGTATTGGGCTTATTTTCCTAATTCTGCCTCCATAGGCCTTAATCTCTGGACTCTGCCTGAGATTCGCCGTTTTTTCGTGTCTGACTCTGACAAATGTTCTCCCCCAACCTTTTTTTTTTTTTTTTTTTGGAAGATGAATACATGAGTAAAGGTCACTGCTCACCCTCCGGGGCCCTGCCACCGACCAATATTAACTGAGAGGAACTGATAAACAGTAAACACTATTACCACAAGACTAATTAAGTAGTTCAGACAAACCTTGAACGGAGTTAAGCTATTAAATTATGTGTGCTCACATAAGTGCAGAATGGCTAATATCCTAAAAGCAAACAAACCCATCCAAATAGGCTCTCCTGCCAACAGCAAATTAAGCACAGGGACTGCGTTCTTGCACTGAGATGCTGATTCCTCGCCCAGATTCCTAAGGAATGGGGTCAACAGGAGGAAGAAACAGAAGGGAAGTTCAGTGGATCTATCCTCTCCGATCCTCGAGATACTCAGCTGGGATAGTATTCCAGGTAATAAAAAGGCATACCGTGCGGGATCGGTGATACACATGATTTACCCACGCCTTGCCTCAGTTTCATGCACTGAAGAGACTTGTGCAGCTGAAATTCAATCAAACCGTTGGCCAGCAGGGGTAAATGTCTTAAAGACCCTCCTAAATTCCTGCCACGAAGTAGAGGTAACAAGCATGGTGTCTTGGTGCTCAATGTGCCAACAGTGCATCGAAACCAACCCTAGTAGCCATGAATGCCTCAAAAGAGAGGAATTATTATCAGCTCTAGAGGACCCCGCCCTGGAGTGAGCTTCCTTTGTCCCACCTGTGCGGAGCAGTTGTCAACGAAAAATGCCCTAATTACCCACAGGAAAAAGGTGCATGTGTATGATAATAAGGACGTCTTTCAGGTTGTTTCTGACTCCGTCACAAATATCTTGAAAGGAAAACAAAGGCTATCTCTATCGAATGGGGCTGGGTCATCAGTGACCTCAACAAGCTCTGCGCTGGAACCCACTGAATCCCAAGAAGAAGAAACAACTAGTGAAGATCCAAATAAAAATTCCCGAGGCCCGAGCCAGAATACTAACCTGCCAAGATTGTACTCATACTCCTCCAAGTTGCAAAAGCCAACGACGTCATCAAGGCTGGCCACTGTGATTATGAAACTCCCCCCAGTCTATCTATTCCGGTATTAAAGGGATTTTCTTTCAAGACCATTACCCCAGAATTCTCAAAGGCCAAATCTTAAAGCAAGCTTTCGCCACTAACATCTCAGGCTTCAGGAAAGCAAACTGAGGGTTTTGGACTAATAGAAGATATTAACCCTGAGTCAGAACCGTCAAGCGAAAAAATGGTTCATGCAGGTGAAAATGTATGTGACCGAGAGAATTCGACAGAATCTCTCACATCCGATCCAGTCAGAAGCATGAACTCAGAGGAAAGTGCAAAACCCGCTTCTAACTCTCCAACCTCAGAAGGAACCCTTCTAAGCACCAACCACCTCAACTCTAAAGTATCTCAGTTGAGTAGTGCAGAGAGTTCAGGTGAGAAAGTAGCAATAGAGCAACTGCATTGTTCAGCTGAGATGCTAGAAGAAAATCCCAGGTCACCAGGGTATTCTACTCATACAGGTGAGAAGTTGGAAGGACAATCCAACAAAGAAAATAATCCTAAAACAGCAAAGTCCCTCCAAGGCGTTGTAAAAGAGAACCCAGATGTGGAAGTATTGTTCCCCCTGGAACCGTCAGTATAAGCAGCATATATTTCTTGTGTGGAAGCAGACACCCTCATCTTAAGTCCCGAGCTTGACTTGGAGGGTCTGCACCACGTAGAAAGTGCCAATACTGAAAACCAATCCACCCGGACAACAAATGCCCAGAGAAGGGAGAACTCCATGGAGCAATGGATCTGGGACGACCTTTCTGAACCGACGCCACATCGAATAGGTGCCATCGTGCACTTCGTCTTCCCTGTACCCTCAACAATCCCATGCAGGGAATCAGGATGTAGCCTGTCGTACACAAACTCCTCATGGAGTGTGCTAAGAAAAATCTAAGGAGGCACATCCTTAGGGGACACGGAAAAGCCACACCAAATGCTGCATATTGGTGTAGCATCTGCAAGTGCCGCCTTTAAGGTAGGCCAAGTGCTCATGCCTGCTTCAGGCAATCCAGAAGCACAACTGGTAAACTACTCATGTGTTGAACGCAACTTCAACTGTTCCTCTTCGCTTGGTCTACACAACCACTCGCTATCCCATAAAAGGACCCATCTGGCTGCTGGAGACAGAAGCGTGAAGTTACCCAGTCTAAACACCCGGAAACGAAGGAGAAACGCCGGACGGAATACCCGTATTGTGCACAGAGCTGGCTCGATTTTCATAAGACCGGAAAATAGAAATATCACGGTCGCACAAGAACAGCTTCAAAGTGAAGAAACAAATGGTACCGTTCACCCTAAGGAGCCAGCAATACCGATTAACGAGGCGCCATTAAGGTCAAGTACAACGGAAGACCCTCCAAGAACTATATCTCCTGAATTAGCAAATCTCCCCCCTCAAAGAAGGCATGATGAAGCAAAGTTATTTCACTGTTATAGCCGCCCTAGGTTGGCGGTTCACTTTCTTCAAAGAATTCAAAATATTGCAGAGGGTGAGCCATGTGACCTACGGTGGCGGGACTTTGAAGATACTCTTCAGGAGATGCCAGAATTTGTGAGGGGCGAAGTGAACCTCCCGCCTGTTGTCCAGGAACAGTCTTCCTCAAATAAAAAGGAAATTAATGTTAATGATCCTCGAGACATCCACAGATCATATGAAAAGAATAGGCCAAAACTATTCGGCTAATATTAGGCACACATGCAGAACGACGTGCAGCTTCCAAAGAAGAGACTTATGCCTATTATCGGGATGCTTGGGCGGAAACTCCACTTGACGAATCCATCTATGCTCCTCCACCTGGAAACAGACCCACTCTGGAGTTATCCCCTTTTACCCAATTAGATGTCCGAGCGAAACTTTTCAGGATGGATAACACTGCCCCGAGGCCTGACAGAATCACTTACAATCATTGGAAGAAAGTCGACCCGGAGGCAGAGGTTCTCACTGCAACGTTGAACACTTGCATAGGATTCGGGCGAATTCCATCAGCCTGGAAGAAGTCTACAACTATCCTACTGCCCAAAGAAAGGGGATCCCTGTGACCTCAGTAACTGGAGGCCAATCGCCCTTTCCAACACTATATACAAACTACTAGCAAAATGCTTAGCAGGCCAGCTCAGAACTGGGATAAACACAAATAGTTGTGTTTCGGGATGCCAAAAGGGATTCATGCCCTATGACGGCGTCCTGGAAGGCAATATGTTGTACAAGATCTCATCAAGCAAGCAAGAACAAAGAAGCAGGAAGTGTTGTTCGTATTCTTGGACATTGCGAATGCATTCGGCTCAGTCCCACACTTGGCATTAAAAAAGAAGCTGGAGTCCATTGGAACGAGTCCGGACCTAACAAACTTCCTTGCAGACATTTACAAAGACTCTACTACCAGAATTCTTACGGACGCTGGCATTTTGGATGTGATACCAATCAAATCGGGAGTTCAGCAAGGCTGCCCACTCAGTGGACTGTTATTTAATATAGCAGTCAATCCAATTTCTGAAGAAATCCAGGGTGCCAACACAGGCTACAAAGTCCTAGCATACGCCGATGATCTTGTGTTAATTGCACATTCCAAAGAAGAACTAGAGGACCTAACTAGCAGAACAAGTCGTCTTCTTGGGAAAATACCGCTATGGCTAAATCCGGATAAATGTAAAACGTTACATATCAGCGGTCACCCACCAGTTGGGGTAAGGGAAACACAGATCACCATATCAGACAATCCCATTCCTTTCTTAAAGGAGGGAGACTCTAACTCTTTCCTTGGCAAGCCAATAGGCCTTTACTTCGAGAGCTTCAACTTTTCCACAACGGACTTTGCTGAATTTGGTTTAAAAGTGACAAGTTCCCAATTAGCCCCATGGCAGAAGCTGGATGCGGTTAGAACATTTGCCTATTCTGCACTCCAGCACGCCATGAGGACCCAGCAGTTAAGAAAGGGGACTGGGCTCAACTAGACAACATCCTTAGGCCCGAATATAAGAAGATCTTGAACCTCCCCCAGGAAGCCTCTAGCCATTATATGTATGGCTCCTCACGATACGGATGCATCGGGATACCGGAAGTTGACCCTGTTTGAGACATATTCACCATCGACGCAGCCTTCAAATTACTTTCAACCAAAGACCTAACCCTGAGGGAGGCTGCCGTAGAACGTCTGAAAGAAGCGGTTCAACAAAGAGTTAACCGTGTTCCGGAAAACTCGGATGTCGAGGACTTCTTGTCTGGGAGAGGTGGTGAGGAATACAAGACCTCAACCAATCGAGGGACGGCAATCTGGGCTGCAGCCAGAAAAGCGTCATCGAGGCTCAAGGTCACTTGAAATTTCCGTGGCTTCCCTCTCCTCTCGATTAAAATTCGAGCTACAGAGACACCAGCCCATAAAAGGAATCTTGTGGTTAAGCATTTCAGGAATGAGATCCGCATGGAGAGAGCGGAATCAATGCTTAACCTAAGAAGCCAAAGAATGTGCCTCCTTGGACAGCGTGAGTACCCACTTCATCTTTACTGGCGACTATATGCAGTTTAAGGATTGGAGGTTTGTACACAAAGCCTGACTGAACCTCCTCCACCTAAACAGCAACAAACCGTTTCTAGCAGAGAACGACAGAAGATGTCGAGTGTGTGGGTACCACACTAAATCTACTGCACATGTTCTGTGTCACTGTCGCCGTTTTTTCACGCAACGTAGGGACAAACACAACCGCATAGTTGAACGTTATAAAAAGACGGCTGCAAGAGATTATGCTATTCTTGCGGAAGATCAGCAAGTACAGGGCTCTGTGGGCCGACTTGACCTGGTTATCACCAAAGGAAATACAGCAATCGTATTAGACATTGCCGTCCCCTACGACAACAGAAGGCAAGCCTTCAAAAGCACCAGGGAGCTTCAAAGGGCGAACTATGAAGATGCTGCGAACTCTCTTCGACAAACATACCATCACGTCATAATCGACGCTGTAATTGTTGGCACCTTAGGCACGTGGGACCCTAAAAATGACAAAGTCCTGCGGAAGTTGTGTTTGAGGAAATACCTGCGGTTAATGAAAAAGCTTTGCATTAGGGATGTCCTAGACGCAACCCGTGACCAGTATATCGACTGGCTTAACTCGGTCCCGTGTGGCCAACAGCTAAGACCTCTTGTTGCAACCACCATCAGCCCGGAAGGAAGCGTGGCAACTTCAGTTAATGCCGCTCAGATTGCACAAGCAACTGAAAATAAGCCGGAAACTTCGGAGGCAGAAATAGTGCTCTCCACTACAAATGCTCAGGTTCAACCCGTTGGCCGGGTGGATGGTGAGCGGGACAGTTCTGCCGCTGTGCAGAGTGATGTGCCGCGTGGTTGCTCCGATCTCCCTCTATCACCACCTTTCATTAGGGGATCGTAAGTTAACCACGAACATGAAGAGGTAAGACTAAGCAAGCAAAAAAAGAAACCCAATACAAACAATTCAACACAAAAGGGTTTCACTCACAGGCGCAGTCGTGCTCAGGGAGCCGAACATCGTGTTGGACAACCGGCTCTTCGGAGAGAACCTCATCATCCGCCCGATGCTGAGAGGACCGTATCGCTGAAAAAATCCTCTAGGCTTACGTATCATAGAAGGAATTGAAAGTCTGATGGACCCAGAAAGAGAAATAAACATCTCCACTGTCAGTTCCTCCCCCAACACCCGCGCAAAAACACGGGATGAACTAAAAGTGTCGGAAGCCATCTTCCCGATGGTACACAAGCTTGCGCCTGAACATGCAGGGGACATTGTTGCAATGTTATTGAAGCTATCCAGAGAGGACTTCAACAGCTTACTGCATGATTGGCAGAAATCCATCAGCCTAATACGATACGTGAACCAAAGTCTACAAGAAGGATATGTCACCCCGCTAACAGCGGAAGCTGCTGTTGCTGTAGCGAATAGAGGAAGGCCAGCCATACAAGACAGCGGAGTGCTCACAGTTCAGGAGGACGCCATTGTGCCGTACCACCAGTCTTCCACACACATAGCTGAGTCCGACAGGTCTGGATAAGTATGTACATTGCCAGGGACAAGGTAAGTATACGAAGATATAGGTAAGTAAGAGTTTTTTTTTCTCTCGCGCGGAGACGAGACGGTGTAGTGGGGGCTCTTGGGATGTGTTAACAGATAACCCTAACCACGAAACCTGAATTGTGCATCTCAAGGGTTACGACGTCACCCAGAGTCTCAATAGAGTTCGATGATATAACACAAGCTGTCGCTCCCTATTTGAAAGAAGCTATACATGCTCCTTATTTAGGAGATGCACGCTTAAATATTACTCAGACCTCTGTTCTTATCAGCTTAATATCTGATACGACTAATACTGTGGGTCAAAAATTTAAGTGAATTTATTCACTGCGCCAGCCAATACTGCACCACATGTAGGTTGTCATACCCCACGTTGTGGGTATGGGGGCCGTCCCTTCCTTTTGCAGGTGGTTTCCCCTTCTTCTAATAATATCTCACTCTTTTTACCATTGTTTTATATTTATCAGTTTAGACAAGTCACTATTTGGTCTGACCTCAGCCTTGTGCTCAAAAGTATAAGGCATGGTACCTTCCCTGTCATTCCTACCGGCTGAGGGGGGACTGTTGTTCCCTCACGCAAGGCTCAGCCTTAAGACTTGCATTTCAGCCTGTTGGTTGGCCGGGTTTGATTCCCCTACCATGTCTTGTGACTCGTCTCCTACTGATATTAGGTTCCCCTTACTTACTCCCTCTCGTCAACTGTTTGCAGGGCCGACTCCGCCTATGGGTCTTCATCCTTGCCTTGCGGTCCCGTCTGGCATTTTGTGCTTGTGCTGCCATTTGGGAATTTTTTTCCATCCAACTCTTCCTTTGGAAATTGTGTTTGTTCCCATTTCCTCGGGTAATTTTTCGCAGGGCTTCTTCGACCCCTTCTTATTTTAAGACTTTGGCCGCTTCACACCTTCTGGCCAATTTTTGTCTTATTCCGGTGATTTGGAGAGATTTCCGAGCTAGTTTCTTCCTTTTGAGGTTTCTTGACTTGGCTAACACCAAAACAAATTTGATGCTCATATCTTCGGCAGTTTTGCTTCTTTTGAGCTGAAATTTTCTTAGGGTGCCTAAATTTTGACGCTCAGTCTTGGGGATGTGGCTTCCTTCTCCCTGAAGCGTTATTTTTCCTTATTTCACACCTAGCATTGAGTTCTTCTACGAGTTTAAGCCACGCCCCCTTCGCTTTCTTCAAGATAAATTTGATGCTCATTTCTTCGGCACTTCAGCTTCTTTTGAGCTGAAATTTTCTTGGGGTGCCTAAATTTTGACGGTCATTCTTGGGCACCTGGTTTCCTTCTCCCCGAAGCGTTATTTTTCCTTATTTCCCCCAGCATTGAGTTCTTCTACGAGTTCAGGCCACGCCCCCTTCGCTTTCTTCAAGATAAATTTGATGCTCATTTCTTCGGCACTTCAGCTTCTTTTGAGCAGAAATTTATGTGGGGTGTCTATATCTTTTTGCTTATTCTTGGGATAGCGGATTTCCTCTCCCCGAAGCATTAATTTCCCTTGTCTCACCGTCTCACCCCTAGCATAGAGTTCTACTGCGTTTTTTGGCCACGCCCCTTTTTCTTCCTTTTTTTTTTTTTTTTTTTTTGATTGGAGGTTTAACGACCACCGTGAGCAACTCAATGGGCTATAAGCAGTCGCCCGTCCCTAATTTAGGGTCACTGGTTCCAGGGAAGGGAGAGAGCCAGTGCCGTAAGACAAACACAACATCCATGCCTGACCGGGATTCGAACCCGGACCCCTTACGGACGAATGATTGGAGGCCAGCGCCTTAGACCACTGCGCCACCGGGGCGGCCACCCCCTCCCTTTTTTTTTTTTTTTTTTTTTTGGTCCTGTGCTGCCCCCTTCTTGGTTCCCCCTAAATTAGAGGGGGCTTGGCTGACTGCTCCCCCCTCTTGTATCCAAATTTCAGAACTCTATGTTGCTCTTCTTTCCTGTTGCTCGGATTTTATTGTTTGTGCCATTTCGTTTCGTCCTGAAAATTTCTCGTTCAAAATTGACAACAGGTTGCGAGAAATTTTCTTTCTTCCTTATTTCCCTGGTTTGGCAGACCCGATCTTTTTGATTTTTGGTGGGCTTGTTGTGAAAATTCTTCTCCGCTTACTATATTTTATTTGCCTCTCTTGGCTGACCTGTTTGAATTGTTTTCTCTTCTCGCGTTTTTGCTTCTGTGTTCGCAATCTGCGTTTCTTGCGCTGCGTCAGTTGTTCCGGGTTACTACTGACGGGAGTTCGGGTTTTTCGTGTGTTTGTAGCTTTGGACCTCTATCTCTAAGTTTTTCGCAGACAAACATTTTTTGGTCACTGCTTATTTTTGTTGTGCTGCCCACTGGTGGCAGGATCCTTTTGAATTTTTAGCTCTTTGGATTGCTCTTTAACAGCACTCTTGGTTGGATGGCTTTTATTGCTTTTACCACCCTTCTTGTGCTGCCCCCTGGTGGCAGAATATCTTATCTCTTTGCGTTGTCTCTTGACAACGCTTCCCTCTCCCTTGGGTGGTTAAATATCCGCTCAGCTTTGTTCATGAGCCCTATCCTTGGTTCTTCTTGTGTTGGCCATCTCGAGACTGCTTGGCATTTCCCCCTTTTCCCCTGACATGGCCTTAAGCGCATTTTAGGCTATGTTAGGTGTTGAAATTCCCCGTTTCCTCTTTTTGGCCGGGTGGGCAAAATTTGGTTCGCCGTGACCCGCAGCTCCATGTGGAGTATGCAATCTGGATTCCTGAGTGTTGCGCTCAGGGAGGACTGAAGCATTGGGTTCGGTGTGAGCCACCCATGCGTTTTGTCTCACGGGATGGAATACTACCTGACCACAACGAGGATGCCCCTCCTGGGATCCCGATGGAAATACATACGCACAGAATGACCATTCCTTTCTACTTTTAAGGGTCATTTTGGTTGGTCACTCCTTCGCTCGTCCTGTTCAGAGCTTGCACTGCCTGGTGGGGTCCCACTGAGCCCCAAATCTGGCAGGGGACCCTGAGTGGGAATTTCCCTGGAGACATACAGAACGTGGTCCCGGTCTCCGCCACCCTTCTTTTTCTTGCAGTGTGCGCCACCGCCCAAACTAAGGGTTCTCTTCCCTTGAGCCGGGCTGACTCTCTGAGGGAGCTTGTCTCTCTTGGGGGGTGTGGGGTTGGGACTTCCCCGTGCAAGCACTTTTTCTTTCGCCATTTGGAGGTTGTTCCCTCACTTCTTCTATTTTTCCTTGTCCCCCACCCCGCCTCCCACTGCAGATACTGTCTTTCATCTTTTGCTGCTACCTGTTTTTCTCACCCATCATGACTTATCTACTTGAGCAATCTAGTTTGGAGTTCTTGTCTCTTGTTGAGAATGTGACTGTGATCCCAATGGTTCTTCCCAGACCATCCTCTTCCACTCGGGTGCCTGAGTCGGCAGCGTTTGTTGATTGACGCGTCCTTGCTTACTCCAGCTTGTGTGGATGGACTTGACGACGTGCTAACTTTGCTGCCTCCAAGGAGACGTCTGCTGAACTCTAGTGAGAACTCTTTTACAATCAACTCAACATTCCTTTACAAGCTGGTTTCTGGGCCGCCTGGTGCTGTGCTCCTGCTTACCTGATCCGATTGTGGATCTTTGGGATCGTTTTGTATACCTTCTTAGTGCTACTTCTGAATTTGTTGCCCTGACTAACATGGACTTGTTGAGACTATATTTTGGTGGCCTGCCCTTGTGTATTGAACCGGTGATGGAAAAACTTCTTCATCCTACTGTGCACGCGGAGCCTCCTTTGGGGTCTTCCTGCACTGCTTCACTGGTTTTGGATTCGTCAGACTTCCTTCTACCATCGATTGTTCAACTGCCTTCGTCTTCTTTCCCTAAGAACCTCAGTGGTCGTTGCCTTGGGACGTTTTCTTCTCTGAACAAGACCCTGATTTCTCCATAGTTTCTGAGACTCCTGTCAATTCCCCTGCCCCTTGGGGACTTGATTTACCACAGACTGTGAATGGTTCTTCTGAGAGTATAGAGCTTCCTAGGGGCCGCAAACTGAAACATATCCCAGTTTCTTCTTCAGAACCATCCCCAGCTCCTCCTGTTTTCGAGACTCCAGCCTGGATGGTTTCGAGCGAGCCCCCTTCTTTCTTTTTGCCGGAACCTTCCACTCTTCACAGCTATCCTGTGGAACCAGGTCTGAGTTCAACTCCTTTAGTGGACATTCTCTTTGAACCTACTCCCTTGGCTTTGGACTAGTTGTGTTCCACCACGGGTTCTCAGGTAATTATTAACCAATTTGCTCAACTGGATATCTCGCCTCTTCTCCCAGCACATTGTGACTTAGATACTTCAAAAAGAAAAAAGAAGAGAAAGAAAGACATTCTGGGGAGGTCCCGCGACACGTTGAGAGTCCCCCTCCCCCTCCCTTCTTGCAGTGAGGGTCCTTTTTTGGGAAAAAGAAGAATAAGAAGGCCATTCCATCGTGGCCTCCTTCTTCTCCGCCGCCAGTTACGACTCGTCTGGGGACGGGAGCTGTCTCACCAATGTTAGACCTTGGGGACCAGTTCCTGTCCTTTCTTTAGGCCTCTTCTAGACCTCCTCTCCCGGCGCTCCCATCTTTGCCTTCGGAGACTGCTCCACTTTCTCCTGTTGGGCTGTCTGATCATGTTCTTGTCCGGCCAGCTCCTTCTCCGGTGCTGACGTTGCAGGACCCTTCTTCAACCCTGGTGTTCCAGTCAGTGCCCTTTGAGGCCCTTTTGGCAACAGCTTTGACTTCAGGTGTGCAAGTTCATTCTTCTGTTTCTGCCACGTGCGAACATTCGCCATCTCCGACAGTGGACTTCTTGTCTCCAGCTACACAGGCTACTTCGAGTGGATTGGGCTCTGCTGTTTTGACTTCTCGTCCACGTTGGGAGGATCGCAGGTCTTCCTCTCCTCTGGCTTCATCCTGTAATGACCACTTGATCGAATTTGACCGCAGGACTCTCATCTTCTTCCCTTCGTATAGTACTTATTTAAACATGTGTCTTCGAAAGGCCTCCCCTAACCTGTTACGACAACTGTTCAAGGATGTGGAGGTCTTGCGTTCCACTTTGGAAAGGTGGCTTACTCAAGCTCGACAGTTTTGCTTCAAAAAGTCTGATTCTTCTGCTTCGGAGATTGTTCGTGATCGTGATGATGGCTCTCTTCGTTTGGATCTTCTGAATCACTGTGCTAACACTGTTGTATTTGAATTCCCTCTACAGGCTCAATATTTAGCTGACTGTTTATCTGCTTTCAAGACCGACAGATTGCAGGTGTTGGCTTCTAACAACAGTTAGATGCTTGCGGTGTTCTCCTCACTTCTTCCACCGTTGACGCTTCGGGGTCTGAAGCTCACCCCAATGCCTCCGAGAAATCGGGCTCTTCCCAAGGACGTGAACTCTTCGCCCCAGAGTTTACGGGACTTGGCTCTTCCGGTTCTAGGTTCCTCGCATATGGACGTCCTCATTCAATCTGAGGAACCGATTGAGGAGGAAATATTCTTGCCTCCCCAAACCCCTGTGCAGGGCGCTTCGGACTTCCAGGCTTTTGCACGGGACTTCTTTCAAAGAAATGTTCCGCTCTTCGATTTTGACAGTGTTTGGCCGCATCTTCCGGACTTCTCGGCCTTAGAGCGGAAACATTTGAAAAAATATCCTATAATCTTGTACCACCTGCTCCGCCAGACTTTGAAGCTTCCCGATCTACCATCTGGCTCCAACCAGCTTGAGGATGATTCTCTTGCACTAAAGGCTGACTTGTGGTGTGCGTGGCGCCCTCAATTCATGGATTTATTCCCAAGCCTTTCTTCACCGCTAGAGGCCGCTCTATTTTGCCTTCAAGTGGAGGAACTACAGGACCTTTCTCTTTTGGATTACTGTTCTTTGGACACTTTGCTGAGAGTTACTGTGCTCTTGTCTTTTGGGGATCCGGACCCGGAGCCTGCTGTTCAACCTACCCCCTCTCCTTGTTTTTCTCCTCCCCTGTTTTCATTCGGAGTAGAACAACTTGCGCCCAAGGAAGATCCTCTGCAGAGACCGGCTAATCTGCCCTTTGACTTTGATTGTTAACCTGCCCCCCGTCTCCCTCCTCAGGGGTCTTGCTTGCCCGCCACCTACTTGGTCTGACCTCTAGCTACATAGGTCTCACCTTGACGCCAACGACATCTGGCATATCTTCTTTCCTAACTGTACGACGTTTGTTTGCCCTTCAGACAGACACCTGTGGTAGATCCTTCAAATCTGCCAATAGGGCCACCACCAAAGGCTCAGTTGTTCCTCACCTGTGAAAATTTCATCACCTGGATCAACTGCGAACTACGTTATTGTGCTCTATCTGCAGGACAAAGCTTACCGCTCCAGCCAAACATTATTGCTTTCGTAAAGGACCACTTTCCTTTGACTGTGAGGTGCCGTTATGGTTCTGCTGTAATTCCTGTTTTTTTACCACCACTTTGCACCAGGGACTGCTTAACCACTTCTTCATTCATGGTTTAACTCGAACCGCTCGTCCCTTTGACTCTGCTCGTTGTGATGTTAATGACTTGAACGCTGCCATCTTCCGTTACGTCCATGCCCGCTACCCGAAGGCCGCGGGTAAGCTGTGTGAGAAGCTTTCAATACTTCCAGTCGAACAACTTTCTCCCCTGGCTTCCAAGTTTTCCTTAACGAAGACTGAGTTGGATTGGATTGCCGGAGAACTGCGTTTTGGTGCTCCTCCTTCGGGCATCCACCCTTCTTCATCTACCTCCCAAACGGTTGATGGACCTGGATCTTCTCCTCAGCCTCGGACGAAGACTTCCCGCCTCCAAGGTCCGCCTCCTGGGCCTTCTCGTCTTCAGCTTTCAGTCCTGCGATCTTCGTCCGTCAAGCCTTCGAAATCGGTGACTTTTGACCTTCCTCCTTCTCCACGAGATGTTGCTTCCTCGAGGCACTGTGCAGTTCGGCCTCCCTCACCATTGCACCGCCATCTTTCTCCACCACCTTGGCATCTTTCTCGCCCTGCGGAAGACCGAAATGCCCTTAGGGTCAAGTTCCGTGACACTCTCTTCGGCTGGTATCCGGACCTCGTTGAACCACTGCTTCAGGGCCTTGTGGAGCTTGGACTTTCTGAGCTTCGGTACTTCATTCTCAATGTGCCGGTTCTCAGTCATGAATTGACAGAGTGGCGGCAACCTTGCTCAAGAGACTTAAGAAACTTAAGAAAGCGAATAATATCAATCTTGCTCCTACTTTGGGACTGCCGACTCCTTCAGCCAAGGAATGCTCTCTACCACCTGTAATCCTCGTCTTCTCGTCCGGCTGCTTCTTCGGAGTCTGATCCTCCTTCTGTTCTACGTCCGGAGACTCCCATCATCACTTATTCTGTCACCACGGAAAACATTGTCCGTAGTCAGCAAAGGCCAGGTCCTAGACCTTACTTGAAGCAGCACGTTTCGCTGAAGATATTGTACCTTCAGCATTCTTCTTGGGAACAGGCTCAGGATGCCATCAATTTTGTGCATTCACAGTTCTCTCATTTTAAGTCTGTGGCGAGGGGACGCTCTTTCTCGGCCGTATATTCTACTAAATCTTCCAGACCTCCAGCCTCAAGGAATCGTTTCTTCCGTGGACCAACCCACCCAATCGAATAACGAGATAATTTCCTCTCCGTGTTGACCTGCCAGCTTATTCTGCGGCAGAGGATACGAGAATTTAGAAGCTCTATCAAGAAAATAGACGTGCAGGTCTGGCTGAGATTTGGCTACGGGAGTCGCCTAATTGCAAAATGCCTCTGGACCAGTTGGTCACTCATTTTTCTAATACCTACAAGCGCAGATATTCCCTGCCCTCATTTTCAAGGGAATCATCTTGACAACCGTTCCTTTGGACCCGCATTTGGACGACTTCGTTTCCGCCGTAGGAGGGAAAATCCGAGCCCTTCTGCACCTCCTTCCTCTCAGGATTCTTCAGATCTGCTGGACCTGCGGAGTTGCCGACTCGGGAGGAGGTCTGGACTCGGATGCGAGCGGTCCCTAATACTAATCCAGGTCATAACGGCCTTACGTTTGCAAATCTCCGTCTAGCGGATCCTAATGGATTTGTCCTCAACAGAATCATCGAACTGTGCTTCACTTTCAGGAAAATTCCTTCCTCTTGGAAATCTGCCCATCTTGTGCTCATCCACAAGCAGGGGCCGCTGGATTCCATAGATAATTGGAAACCTATTTCCATGATTCGCACGGTGGAAAACATTTTATCCGGAGTCGTGGCCAAGTGTCTTGGACCCTGGGCTGCCAAGAATGGTCATTTGCCTCCCTCGGAGAAGGGATTCCGGGAGTTCGACGGGTGTCCGGAGCTTAACTTTCTTCTCCGGCAAGTTATTGATGAGGCCCGTTGGAAGAATAGAGAACTTGCGGCGGCTTGGCTGGATCTCCAGAACGCTTTTGGATCGTTGCCTCATGAACTCATCTTCCTTACCATCCGTTCCATTGGACTTCCCGCTGAACTATGTGATTTAATTCAATACTTTTAGACGGACTCCTTCAGTGTGATCAGGGCTGGTAGCCAGCTCTCCAATCATATCCCTATGTTCACGGGAATTCGCCAGGTCTGTCCCCTCAGCCCTCTTCTCTTCAACTTGTGTATTGAGCTGGTGAATAGAAAAAATTCTTCCTTAGCCCCTCTGCATGGAGTGGGTGTTTTTTCTCAACTGAACATTGTGGCCTACGCGGACGACATTGTCATCTGCGCTTCATCTTCTGCCAGTCTCCAGACTCTCCTTGACGTTATCCATGGAGAGGCCCATGCCTGGGTCACTTGAATTCTTCGGAATGTGCTTCTTTGCATCTGGATTGTCGATAGGTTAGACGTTGCCGGACGACTTCTTGTTCTGTGGAAGGCTCACCCATCCCCATCTTGTCGGAGGGCGACCCCTACCCTCATCTTGGGACGCCGACTGGGTTCCGTGCATTCGAACCATACCTTCCACTGCTTCAAAAAATTATTAACAAGCTCCGAATGTTGATCGACTTCTGGCTTTCCTCCTGGCAAAAGTTGGACGCTGCTCAACCCTTCATCTTCTCACAGACGGGTTTTGCCTTAAGGACGTCCTTCATTTTTAAGAAATCCATTACAAAATTTGACAACCTCCTCCATGCCTCTTTGAGAAAATAGTTCAACCTACCCAATAGATCTGCCACGGCTGCACTGTTCCTTGCTTCACACAATGGAGGCTCAGGCCTGTTCCCTCTCCCGGATTTGGTGGATGTCGCTCTCGTCGCTCAGACAGCAAGATTTGTTTTTTTGTTTTTTTTCTCGCGATGACAACAGCGTTCTTCTGGCCCAGGCAAGATTCTGTGAAATTATTCAACGCTTCACTAAAGATCGGCCGTCCAGCTTCGACTTTGCAGACTTTCTTAATGGCCTCAACTTGAGAGGCAGAAAATGGACGATCAATGAAATTCATTCTTTTTGGAACCGAGTTCGCGCTGCCTCCAGGCGCCTTGCTGGAAGAACAGGCTTTGAGTGGCAAAATATTGAAGGCCGTGCGACCCTTGACATCTTCATTCGTCGCCCTTCACGAACTCCTCGCTTCGTCCGTTCCACCAGACTATCAATTGAAGCTCATTTAAAACATTCACTTCAAGAACACTACCTTTTGCATCTAGTAAAACTCCAGGATCAGTGAAAGGTAATTGAAGCCTCAGCGTTGAATTCTTGCTCTAACCATTTTCTACGAAAGGGGCGATATATGATATTTGCTGATTGGAATATCTTCTTCCGTGCTCGCCTCAATTGCACGGCTCTATGTGACTCATTTCGGACTGGCTTGGTGGACCAGAAGTGCAGGCGTTATGATTATCCCCAAGAGACACTTCCTCATGTACTTAACGCCTGCCGAATGCATAGATCTGCCTGGAAACATCGGCATGACGCAATTCTTTTTCGTATTTCGGAGGCTGTGCCGTCTTCTTTGGGTTCCATACGTCCCTAATGACCCCGCCTCTTCCTGACTCCAGACTTCGTCCGCATCTGCTTGTTATAAACGAACAACAGAAGATGGTTTTATTGTCGACGTGAAAGTCACGTTTGATAACAGACTTCGCCGTTTACAGTAAACCCTTTCTAAAAAGCTCCAGAAGTACATCTCGGTCGCCCAGGTGTACCGAAGGCTTGGATACTCTGTATTCTTGAATACCATTATTTTTGGTTCTCTGGGCGCTTGGGATGATGAGAACGATCTCGTCTTAAGGTACCTGCAGGTTAACTGCAACTTTGCGTTGCTTATGAGGAAACTCATTGTCTCTGACACTATTCGGGGGTCCAGGGACATTTATATAGAAAATGTCACGGGACACCGGCAATATTCTATTCCAGATGTATCATTAAATTGACTTCTTTCTTCTGATTAACGTCTTCTGTGGAAGTCTATTTGTTACTTGATTGATTTGCTTTGATTAATTAATAATTGAAATTGTCTATTATTCTTTAATCCCCAATTAAGTGTCGTATAATTTGTTTTCATTTTGAAACCTTTGATTATTTGAACTTTATTACACCAGTTGTTACTTAATTGAATTGTCACTTTTACATTGATTGTATGTTTATTAAACTGATTTTGATTATTTTAAATCGAATTAATGTGCGATTATATTGTTTCATATATATTACCTGCACTGAATTGCTGGTTAATAGAAATAATCATCTTAATATTGTCACCAACTTTATTTCTCCCATTGGGGTGTATTTGGCACACTTTTTTATATATCTTATGTATATGCCTATCACTTATTATGTAATTGTACTATATTCCTCCATTTTTCTTACTGTTATGCCAGTTGTTTTGTATATTATTGGATTGCTTCTCCCTTGTCTTTGAACAATGTTTGTATTTTTTGTATTTGTGTACCACTGTTGCACGGTGCTCCGCTCCCATTTTGGGGGCTATTTATTTTCTGTTCGCATTACACATTAGTGCTTCTTCTACCCACTAATTGTGAGTAAAGTTTATGAAACACAGCTTAAACGTAATCTCTGTATTTATATTCAAACGAATAAAGAAAAGAAATATGTTCTTATCAGCTTAATATCTAGTACGATTCACACTGTGGCAATGGAAAAGTATTATTCTGGTTTCTTCAGAGGCGTCCCTAACGCATCATATATGCACGGCCTGTGGACACTGATTCCAGGCATCTGTTCTTTACAGATAGGTGTCGGCATATATAATGAACCATCTTTTAGGATGGGCTAATTTTCATCCAGGGTATTACAGCCCCGTAAGTGGATTTCCTTTTCACTCTCCTCTATTCTCTGTCTCTCTGCAGCAATACATGAAAGTGGACCTTTGAGAAAAGTTCCTTTTGGCTACTTCCGGGTCGATTCACTTTGTGTGATCCATATAGAGACACCCTTTGGCACCCTTACGTAAGCTTTGCCGTGTATTCTAACAATATCAACTCTCACCTGTTCCCCTGCTTCCAGTCTAGGAGTGACGTACTCACCCCTCTTTCACTTATAACACTGGCTATATATCCAGGAATCTTCGTCCTGCGGTCTCCCGAATGAATAAATGTCATTGTATGTTGAGGCCCAGGGGCCACGCGCTTCTTTGTGTGCGACGACGTATATGGCCTAACACCCTTGCACATTTCACTCTCTTCTATTTTCTCATGTACACGGGCTGCCCTCTTTTCAAAACGGTTTTCTACTTAGTTTTGGGTGGTCCACCATTACTTGTTTCCTTTGCTTTTCACTGCTATTGTTTGCGGCCTTTGCCTGCTGCCTTTTGTCCTACAAAATAAAGGGCGATACCATACAAGATAACACTTTCTCTCTGCTGTCCCTCAAGTTACACTGTATGCAAAGCAGAGAAACGATCTCTCAGTGGCATGCTCCCATGTTTTTCTTAGACTGTCACTAAAATATGAAAATTTTAAGCAAATTGATTCATTTTTGCTGCAAACTCCCCACCGCCAATATTGGGCTTATTTGCATAATTGGGGGCCGAGATATTTAATTAGTCATGAACCGGGCTCAATCTTTGATCGGGTTGCCAGATCCCTTTCGTAAAGGGTATTTTTCCCAGTAATTTATTGGAAATTGTTGGAAGTTCGGGCGGAATTGTTTCTCTTTGGTTGCACCTTGCGTGCATGAACCTCCATCCTCCCGACTTCCGTTTTAAAGATGATTTTGCAAATTAACTGTAATGTGCTGCCATCTACGTTCAATATGTTAAGTTCCATTATTGGAGCAAAACTTTTACTTGTTAATTCTTCCTCCCTATTCATTTTGCCTTACCATCTTTGTCATGAGCATTATATTGTGTGTTAAACGACCTGCTATTTGTAGTTTAACCCTTTTTACGGGTGTAAAACCTTTATTTTTCAGTCGGCATGTGAGCCACTGCCACTGTTGTAAATTAGAGATTTCTTTACTCGCCGTCTTTTTACTTTTCTTTCGGTGCATACTGTGTTTCGGGGGGGGATTGTAACCGGGCACACCCCACTCCCCCAAAGCATGGCACTTTTCTCTCCAGTCTGCCATATCCTCCCTTTCAAAAAAATTTTTACACTGTATTTTGTGCTTTATTTTATTTTTAACTAGGAGTGGAGCGCATCGCTTGTCCAGCTTCCCAGGTTGTGACCCACAGTGAAGTGGAACCCTGGGTTCGGCGTGTTCTTGTGTGGTGCCTGTCATCGGCTGTGCTTGAAAGGAGTCTTGCCTGGAGCTGTTGCGTGCCTAGATGAAGTGAAGATCCTGTTGGTGGCCATGGAGATGGGGACACGTGTGTTCTGCGTCTGTGTTGGCCCTGTCAGGCAGTACCAAATTTTTTGTTTGTACTTCGGCTGTGTGAATAAGCTCCGGCTTGCAAGTCCTGTGAGTATGGGCCGGTTGGTCGCCTGACAGGGGTCGTCTGCCTTTACTAACTGGTGTCCCTCGTTGCCATCTCCTTCGGCTGTCCCTGCTGTGCTGCCTGCCAGCGACTGGACGCCTCAGCTCTAGCCTGCTCACCTCTGAACTATTGTTTTTCTGTGGCTGGATGTTGCCTCACTCCCCCAGGTTGCCCTTCTGTTTTCCCTACTTTTCTGCGGCTTCTCTTTTCTTGCTTATTGATTGTGTCTGCAGAGATCGATCCACGCTTGCGTTGAGGGCCTTCAGGCCGTTCATCGGTTGCAGTCAGGATCTTTCTCTGCAAATTTTCACTGATATCTCATTGTAAAAGCAAGGGGGTTGCCTTCCCTTGTGCTTGGCTCTGGAGGTGTGGTCTGTTGGCTTTGGTCTTGCCTTGGTTGTTGCTGCGGATTGAAGTACTTAAGGAATTTCTGCTCTGCACTTGGCTAACTATGGTCTTGGCTGGGAGGCTAGATCCTGGGTGCCTATGCGGGAAATTTTTTCACCCCCTTTCTCTGGAGTCTGTCTGTAATATGTTGCCAAATACACCCGTCCATGAGCAGTATTTTTGTTGTCACCCGAGTAGTCATTGTTCCCTTTCTGACTGCTGGTTCCTAAGCTTGGTTCCCCTTCTCAGCATTGCACTATGACTCTTGGTTCGCCCATGTAAGGGTTTGGCTGAGCCCTGGGAATGATCATAACTGGGAAGGTACTCTCTCTTCCTCCTTTTCTTTCTTGCAGTTCCGTAGCTTCGCCAATACATTTGACGGACCACCTCCCCAAGCTTGTCTATGTACTGGGACCCAACCCTTAGCTTTAATTCGCATACCTCGAGAGCCTTGTAAATTCGTAAACATCCTGGGGTACCTTTTCTGTGTTACCAGAGCAGATGTACTGGGTCCTTAAGCTATCTGTGTTTGTATATTGTGCCTTTAAATATTCTTGAAGCCACTCGTTTGTTCCATCCTTCCCCTGAGTGTTTCTGACTGCTGTTCCCCTTCTGGGAATGTTTATTATTCTTCTGGTTTTTTCTTCCCTCACTCGCTTTCCTGCTAGTTGCAAGTCTTGTCATCTTGCACTGGGTTTGCACTCTTTTTTGGTTTGGTTTTACCTGAAGTACCAGAGTTCTAAGTCCGCTTTCGGCAATTCTGTTCTGGCAGTTGATCTCTGGTTGATCCCTTGTTCTTGTTCCGTTCGTTGCGGTTTATTCCTACGTATTTTAAAGCGGTTTCCAGCGTTGCGGAATTCTCCTGCGTTGCGGATTGTTAATATCTTTCTATCTTGGATCACAACTGCCTTCCTTTGAATTGTACTGCACTTGGCGAGCTAATTTCTTCTCTGATTTGGATTTGCCTAGACACAATAGGTCTTAAATTACCTCTCGGCATTCCTTGTCCAGGCGGTTGATCACCGGTTTGCCTTTTGATATCTCCTTTTTGGCTGTTGGGTTTCAACTTTACTCTCTTTCTCACTTGTACTGCGCCTTCTGCAGTTTGCCTTGTGGCACCCTGATTTAACGTTTCCCTGGACACCATAGGTCGTAAGTCCCTTCTCGGCATTCCTTGTCCAGGCGGGTGATATCTGGCTTCCTTTCTTGCCATTTCCACTCTAGCTGTTGGGGTTTCAACCTTTTTTCTCCTGACTTGTACTGCGCGTTTGTGCAGTTACACCCTGATTTGGCTTTGCCTAGACACAATAGGTTTTAACTCCCCTGTCGGCATTCCTTTTCCAGGCGGCTGATCTCCGGTTGAATTTTTGCCATCCTTTCTTGGCTGCTGGGCCTTCTGCCTTCTTCTTTCCTAACTTGTGATTTGTTGCCAGTCCCATTGACTGGAATTGTTTGTGCATCGTTGTACAGATCTACTGATTGTGACTTTTCCTTAATTTCGGTTGTATATAAATGATAGCGATTTACATTATTTATCGCTGACTGCATTTTTATATAGGCTAGTTATGTCTCCGTGAATTGTTTCGCCCACTTCAATGGGCTTGGTGCTATCACTTCATACTTCTGCCTTATATGCACTTTTTCACCAAATGTTAATTATCTTGACTCATACTGCTTATATGAATCTTTATAAATTAATCATATACTGTATATTGTTCACTGCTCCCCACCACAAAAAGTGGGTTCTGTATTGTCTTAATAGGACATTTTGTATAATATTTGTCTGTCTCCCCTTATTTGGGGGAATCTTGTGTAATTTTCGTGACTCATTAATTCCCATTTGTTGTGGTACTTGGTTGTACCCCCTTTCCTCTGCCTTTCATAGAAGTTTGTATAAACTCAGAAAGATACATTTTTGTATATTATCTTACGAATAAAGAAAAGAAATATGTTCTTATCAGCTTAATTGCTGGTACGACTCCTACTGTGGGTCACGAAATTGAGTGACTTTTTGCTGGCTTTTCGGGGAGAATTTATTCACTGCGCCAGCCAAAACAGCACCACATGTAGGTTGTCGTACCCTACGTTGTGGGGAGCTCGTCCGCCCCCCCCCCCTCTTCAGCAGACTGTTCTCCCCTTTTCTAATAATTTATATCTCACTCTTTCCACCATTGTTTAATTTTAGTCGCTCTAGAAAACAAGTCACTATTTGGTCTCTTTCCTTAGTCTTGTGCTCAAAATTAAAGAACATGGTACTTACCCCGTCATTCCTGGAGGCCAAGCGAGGGGGGGAGGAAGCGGGAGCTAATAATTCTTCACGCAGGGCACAGTTTTAAGACGTGCATCTTAGCCTACTGGTTGGCCGGAGTTTGATTCTCCTACCATGCCTTGTGAGTTGTCTCCTATTAATATTACGCTTCCCCCTACTAATCTCCCGTCCCTCGTCCTCTGTTCTAAGAGTTGACTCCCCCTTGGGTCTCCCCTTATTGTCTTGCGGTCCCGTTGAGTATGTTTCTTGTGCTGCCACTTGAGAG
The DNA here is from genome assembly GCA_039090855.1 of Macrothele yani. NCBI lineage: Eukaryota > Metazoa > Arthropoda > Arachnida > Araneae > Macrothelidae > Macrothele > Macrothele yani. Next base: position 9,349,625 of record CM077018.1, read on the forward strand.
TTTTCTTCCATCACGCTATTCCTATGGGAATTGTGCTTTTCCCCCTTTTTTTCGGTATTTCTTTTCGGGGCTTTCTCAAACGCTGTTTATTTTTGGTAATTATTTTCCCGCACCTTCTGACTAATTTTGTCCCATTAGGTTGATTTGGGGAATTTTCTGAGCTAATTTTAACTTTCTTGAGGATTTTTGGCTTTGCTGACCTCAAAAAAAATTTGATGCTCATATCTTTGTGGCAATTCTGCTTCTTTTGAGCTGAAATTTTCATGGGTGCCTAACTGCTTGTGCTTATTCCCAGGGAAGTCCCCCCCCATGCACTATTTTTCCTTTTCTCACCCATAGCATAGGGTTCTTCCACGGGTTTTTGCCAAACCCCTTTTTCAAACGTTTTTGGGGTTTTGTCCCCCTGTAACGTATACTCTAGATTCACTTTCCTTTTGATTTTACTAACTCTGGTTATTTTATTTTTCTATGTAAATTATCTTCTTACTGAACGAGATGTTATTTCACCCGCTGAATGAGATCTGGCAATGAGTGTAAGTCATGACGTGGTGATATCCAGTATAAATAGGCGCGTTCAACGATACCAAGAGAGAGCTTTTTGTTGATGTGCGTAGGGTGAGCTGTTGTTGTACGAAGAGAGCTCTTTGTTTCGAGTGTAAAGAGATCTTCGTTTATGTGAGAGCCAGATATCCAGTAGTTGTGTGATACGATTAATGTGACCAGTGTGTGTCGGATGATTCCAGAAGTTCCTAATAAAAGCTTTTTAAGTAAGTACGTTTTTCTCAGTTCATAGTACTGTCAGGCCTCTGTCTGGCTGTTAGGTTTATTTCATTAGTTGATTATTATTAACAACCAGCATAACACTTTTTTCATCTTAATTACTACTGCAACATTACTACCAGTTATAAGTTTGTTCATTATTATTACTACACTACTAGCAGGAAACTTTATTCATGATATAATTAACAAACAACAACCATTACTAGAAGAAACTAGTAACAACAAGCATTAGAAGAAACTGAATTCATTATAATATTAGTGAAAGCTATATTAACTATAATTAGCTTAGTAGTAAGTCTTTATTCATTATAATTGGCGCCCAAACTTTTTTCGAACACGAGATCTTGACAATTATTACCCATATCTTCACTACCTGAGACAACTTCAATGTTTCCCCTAAGACAAGTTTCGGTGGTGATGGGATTAATTTCGACCATCTGCAAGAAGCCTGTGGGGCTCACTTTGATATAAGTGATCTACACGTACCCAGGCATTCTTCACAATTTCGTGTTGCTCCAGCTTCCTATCACTCTGAGACGCGGGTCGTACCTGAGGGAGTTCAATGCTCTCAGCGAAGCAGAATGCTTGCCCATTTCGTGCGGCATGCAGGAACAATTTTTTTCAATGGGTTGGAGGGATCCTTAAAGTTCCTCGAAGATTTGGAAGATCATTTTGATCTATAAAATATTCCTGAAGACTGCAAAGTACAAATCGCAGGCACTTGCTTGAAGGATACCGCTAAGACCTGGTATCGGCAGTGGAGAGTGTCGAACCCGGATTCTCATTATGAGAATTTCCGAACAGAATTTTTGGAGGTCTTTCCTTTCGGCCTCAGTCGATCTAGCCTTGCACAACAACTTTTTTCTCGTCAGCAAGGACCCAACGATAGCCCTGTTGCATTTGCGTTGGAAACCACACGCTTATATAACTTATGGGATCCACATGCCAGTCATGTCGACATGTTGGACAACCTATTGCAACAGCTCGACCCATTTCTACAAGATTTTCTTGAGGTTCGACAGCCTGCTACAATTCATGAATGCGAACGTATGAAGAGCGACATGGCAAACATAGTTCAACTCACCATGCTCGGGCACCCCGCGAGGCTTATTACGAAAACGCTCAGCGGCATAATAGGCATAATAACTTTCAACGCGAGCATACACAAGTGCACACCTAAGCTTCATACGTCCCACCACACAGAAGAGTGGCAAACCAACCGCGAGTTTCTGAACAATCTTCGGGATTTTGTACAAATGCACAGTATGCTCGACCCCGTTCCAATCCGCAGCATTCGGAACGTTTTCATGCTCAGGGCAATGATGATTTTTCTGCCCGTGCTGAGTTAAGAAGTAATAGATATGAAAATGTCAACAGACATGCGGAGTTCCCGACGCAGGTTTCACGCAGTTTTCGTCATCGTGAAAATTTTCCCGATACCCGGCAGGGTCGAGGTTTCAGACCGCATGATAATCCTACCAGGAATCCTTTAAACTTCCAAAGGAAGTAGACCAAGGGTCGGTCCTGCTTCCTGATACCAAGCATTCTGACCCTAAAACAGTATTAGTGACTGTCCAAACTCCTCAGTTGCCTGATGTGTTCTTGACAATTGAAGATATTATTGTCGAGACAAAGTTCGACACTGGTTCTGAAATATCAGCCCTAAATACGAAGTTTTGCACTGACAATTTTCCTGCAATACTCTTTCAGCCTGCGACGCAGTATTTGCGAGGTGCAAATAACGAAATCTTCAGTATCACAGGAACTGTCACATTATCTCTAGGGCTGGGAAAGGCTCGTTTTACGCATTCTTTCCTGCTTATAGACGAACTACCTGTTAAATGTCTAATGGGAATGGACTTTATTAATGCGTTTCAAATAACTTTGAATTTCGTACAGAATGTGATTTCCTTTCCGGAACCTGTCGAAATGATTCCTACGGTTCCTATAGATATAACGAGTTTGTTATTGAGTAACCAGTTGAATGAGAGGCAACGAAACCAGCTTTCTCTACTTTTGCAGGAAAGCCCTGGTTTATTTTCTGATCAACCTGGTTTCACACAGGTGGTTTATCATGTCATTGACACTGAGGGTTCGAAACCGATAGCGACGAAACCTTACCCTTGTGCTCCCCATAAGAAACAGGAAATGCAACGTCAAATTTCTGAAATGATTAAACAGGGCATAATAAGGGAATCAACAAGCGCCTGGTCTGCACCTGCCTTTTTGGTTCCAAAGAAACAACCCAATGAATTTCGTTTCGTGACAGATTTTCGCAAGCTCAACCAAGTCACGAAAACGATCAATTATCCACTACCTGTCATGTCGCATATTTTGCATGACCTGTCGTCAACTAAATGGATGTCAACATTGGATTTAGCGAGTGGATATTGGCAGGTGGCAGTACATCCGGACTCTGTCGATAAAACAGGCTTTGTGACTCCTTTTGGGGCTTATGAATACCTACGTATGCCCTTTGGATTAGCTTCTGCACCTGCTACTTTCCAAAAGCTTATGGATACGGTTCTCAGACCTGTTCTGGGTCCCCATGTGCATGTATATTTGGATGACATTATTATTACATCCGAGACTTTTGATGAGCACCTTTCTATACTTAAATAGGTGTTCCAACTCATATACAATGCTGGCTTGACGTTAAAACCTAGTAAATGCCAGATAGCGAGGGACGAGATTGTATATCTGGGGTTGAAAATCACTCCCCACGGCTTATTTACGGATAATGAAAAATTAGGCCTATTGTTGACTTTCTTCGGCCTAAAACAGCAAAAGAACTAATACGCTTTCTGGGAATGACCGGATGGTATCAGCAGTTCGTCCCCACTTATGCTACAATCTGTGAGCCATTGTATGCTTTGAAACGTAAATACAAGAAGTTTGTTTGGACACCTGAGGCTAAAGCTGCTTTTGAAACACTGAAGTCTGCGTTGTCTCAGCCTCCTGTGTTGGCTTTCCCGGATCATACTAAGGAATTTGATATTTATACTGACGCATCCGGAGTTGGTCTTGGTTGCGTTTTGTCACAAGCTGGGCATCCAATAGCTTTTGCGTCTCGTACTTTAGCCAAAGCTGAACGCAATTATTCAGCTACGGAACGTGAATGTCTTGCTGTGGTGTATGCTCTTGACAAATTTTAATGTTATCTTAACGAATTGACAGTTAACATAATTACGGATCATTCTGCCCTTCAGTATTTGAATTCTGCTAAGCACCTATTTCAAAGACTTATGAAGTGGGCTCTGAAGTTACAAGAGAGCAATATCAAAATTTCGTATCAGCCAGGTCATAAGAATCAATTACCGGACGCATTGTCTCGCGTTCCGATTAGTGGGGTCCCCACAGAAACTACTTCTGGATGTCAGCCTTTACTTCTAATAGCTGATATAACATCCAGAGAGCAGATAATGGCAGAATTAATAAATGATCCAGATTTTGGGGATATCTATAATTTTTTGCTTGCGGGTTCGCCCCTACAAAGTGATCCTTCTCTGGCTGGAAGGTCACAGCATTTTGAAGTCATAGAGGGTCTTCTTTACTATACGAAATCTAGGACTACTAGTGCAGAGTTTCGCCCATGTATTCCGCGAACCCTTAGAATGGCCCTGTGTAATGAATTTCATGACAAACATCTTGCAGGCCATTTAAGTATTCGCAAGACCTGTTGTAATTTGCGGGATGTTGCCTATTGGCTTGGCATGTACCAAAGTGTGCTCGCATACGTTCAATCATGTCACTTGTGTCAGATTAATAATTACCGTAATGTAAGACCGGCCGGTCACTTGAAATCTAGTTCAAGTTCTCATGTTTTTGACATTATTTCAATAGATTTATTGGGACCTTATCCTTTATCTGTTAAAAACAAAGCTCGTTACGTATTTTTTTGTTTTTTTTATTGGATTTTTAACGACCACCGTGAGAAACTCAATGGGCTATAAGCAGTCGCCAGTCCCTAATTTAGGGTCACTGGTTCCAGGGAAGGGAGAGAGCCAGTGCCGTAAGGCAAACACAACATCCATGCCTCACCGGGATTCGAACTTGGACCCCGTTCGGACGAATGATCAGAGGCCATCGCTTAGACCACTGCGCCACCGGGGCGGCCGTTACGTTTTAGTACTAACTGATAATTTTTCTAAATGGGTTGAAGTTTTTCCCATTAAAGCCGCTACGGCAGAAGTTATTTGTAATGTATTAATTAATGAAGTATTCTCTAGATATGGTGCACCTAATAAAATAGTTTCGGATAATGGTCCCCAATTTATTTCTGACATTTTTGAAAGAATGTGTGCGAGACTATACATTAAGCATAAATTCATTTCCCCATATCATCCCCAGAGTAATCCTGCGGAACGCGTAAACCGCACGCTAGTGAAATTGATTGCTACATTTGTCATGGATCATCACGAGCGATGGGATGACCATCTTGAGCTTTTTTCGTTCACCCTCCGCTCGTCTGTTCACGAATCTACTAAAATTACTCACGCAGAACTTTTTCTGGGTTGCAAAATTAAAACCCCTTTTGAAAATTTAACGGTAATTATCGACGAACTAAACCAGCGACCAACTCCGCAATCAGTACGAATCATGGCAGAAAAAGCTCGTGTTGCAATGCTAGGAGCACAAGCGGCTCAAGCAAGATATTATAATACTAGGCGTAGGGAACCAGATTTTGTCGTTGGAGATCTCACTCTTGTGGAAATGCACTTACAGGCTTCTGTTTCTCATACTTTAGTGAAGAAATTTGCACCCAGCTACGAAGGTCCATATCGGGTGGCAAATGTGTTTGAAAATAACATTGTTCTTGAAAAACCTGACAATCAATTTCAATACGTACACGTTGCTCAGTGTCGCAAGTATCATGAACAAAATATCGATTTTATAATCAACCCTACTCAACATTCTGTTCCACAGACTCAAGAGTCTATATCTCACGATCAATCTCCAGAAATTTTGGACGAATCAACAAACATTTTTGAAGAATCTCCAGTGATTTTTTCTTCACCCTCTCCTCCTCAAGACGGGTTTCCAAACACGCAACCTGATTCTCCCATGAGACGAAGGCTCGAATCAAGTTCTTCAAATACTAGTATCGTTCCTTTCCCACCAACCATTGCCAATACTATTGCTGCACCATTTCCTGATAACTCTGCACCAACACAAGTTCCTACTTCCTTGAATACCTCGTCAGAGAGTATTCCTATAGGTAGAAATAAACATCGCCCTGCACGACCACTAACTTACAGCAGCGACTCAGAGGCTTCAGATATTTCTGATTTATCAGTTATGGACAATAATTTGACTATTCCTAAACGTCAAACACCAATTACAAACCGTCCAGTAACACCAAAAGCTGGGCAAAAACGTAACTTGTCTCCCCAATCTGCTTCGCCGCAACAGCGACGAAGGCAGAGATCCTTGCATCCACCCGGGTTTCGCCCCTGGAACCTACGCTCAGGGCAAACAGGTTCGATACCTGCTTCTACTCTCATGCCACGAGGGAGAAAGCGAAAAAAAACGATGTGGCCGGAGCCACGTCCGTCCAAAAGAATACTGGAAGGACAAAATGGGCCCCAGCACAAAGGGACTACATATCAAAAGCCTGGGGGAGCCCGTTCCTGTCAGCCGCAGAGATTTCCGGACCGACGGACTTCAGCCGTTCCTGTCAGCCGCAGGGATTTCCGGACCGACAGACTTCAGCCGTTCCTGACCGACGGACGTCAGCCGTTCCTGACCGTTCCTGTCAGCCGCCGGGATTTCTTGACCGACAGACTACCGATGTTCCAGATCCATTCAAGTCCTTGAAACGCTCTACGCCACCTGAATTTACCAGTCCGATTAGGCCTGGAAAACCTTATCGTACTAGAGTTTTTTATGCGTCCTCGAGATAAGTAAGTTCTCGTGGAAAGGTTCTTTTCTCCGTTTGTTGTTTTTCCTGCACGACCAGTTGGTGTGTCAGAATTTCTTGTTTTCGTGTGGGCCTATGCATTCTTTTTGTGTATATATGTGTTTTTTTTTATATTTCTTCTATGTCCATCTACTAATCCACATTTTTTTATACATATCTATGTGATTAGGGGTAAAATAATAAAATTGTTACTGTTAGGCAGCTCCAGGCAATCTTCGCTGCTGATACAGTTGGTGTGTATTCAACAAATAATGAGAACGTAATTTGAAATTAAAAAAGTGATTCCTGCTAGGCAGAATAAAAGGAAGGTATGCCGCTGCAGGTTTGTTTTGTTGAAGTATACAAAGTGTTTCACAGACGAATACAGATTTCTTGATTTTGTCATGCCAAGTTTGATATTGTACATACTGCTGCCACCAAAACAACAACAAAAAAGAGGTCTATAAACGTCAATCAACGAAGTGTAAGACTTACTTTCCAAAATTGATAGGTTTTTCGAAAAAAAAAATTAAGGGGGAGATGATGTAACGCATACTCTAGATTCACTTTCCTTTTGATTTTACTAACTCTGGTTATTTTATTTTTCTATGTAAATTATTTTCTTACTGAAGGAGATGTTATTTCACCCGCTGAATGAGATCTGGCAATGAGTGTAAGTCATGACGTGGTGGTAGCCAGTATAAATAGGCGCGTTCAACGATACCAAGAAACAGCTTTTTTTTATGTGCGTAGGGTGAGCTGTTGTTGTACGAAGAGAGCTTTTTGTTAATGTGCGTAGGGTGAGGTTGTTTATGTGTCAAAGAGCGGTTGTTTATGTGCGTGAGAGCTTTGTTTCGTGTATAAAGAGATATTCGTTTATGTGGGAGCCAGATATCCAGTAGTTGTGTGATACGATTAATGTGACCAGTGTGTGTGTGTGTGTGTCGGATGATTCCAGAAGTTCCTAATAAAAGCTTTTTAAGTAAGTACGTTTTTCTCAGTTCATAGTACTGTCAGACCTATGTCTGGCTGTTAGGTTTATTTCATTAGTTGATTAATATTAACAACCAGCATAAGACTTTATTCATCTTAATTACTACTACAACATTACTACCAGTTATAAGCTTGTTCATTATTATTACTACACTACTAGCAGGAAACTTTATTCATGATATAATTAACTAACAACAACCATTACTAGAAGACTGTAGTAACAACAAGCATTAGAAGAAACTGAATTCATTATTACATTAGTGAAAGCTATATTCACTATAATTAATTTAGTAGTAGAAGTTTATTTATTATATCCCTTGTTGGACTGCCCCCAAATTTGGTGGGAGTCTGTCCTGACTGCTCCCCATTCTTGTGTCCAAATTTTAGAATTCTATGTCGTTTTCCCTTCCTGTATCTCGGAATTTACCTTCTGCGCCATTTCATCTCGGCCTGAAAGTTCCTTGGTCGAAATTGGCAACGGGTTGCAAGAAATTTCTTTCTTTCTTTCTATCTTCCGTTGGTTTGGCCCGATTTCCTTGATCTTTGGTGAGCACTTAGAGTTAATTCCTCCCCGCTTACCATGCGTATTTCTTCTTATTTGGTCGCTTCTCTCCGGAGATTTCTTTTTCTTATTGTTTTTATCTCGGAAGTTTGCAATTCGCATTTCCAATGCTCGCGTCAGTTGTACTCGGTTTTGATACTACTGACTGACCAGAGTTCTTGGATCGTTGCATATTGTGGATTTTCCAGTTTTCTCTCCTTCCTTTTTCTTGCGACATTTTTTTGTTCATCGCCGTTGAATGTGCGGCTCCCTGGTGGCAGAATTCTTTAATTGTTCTTTACATTCCACCGTTGCATGGGTTATTTTTCTTCGCTTGCCATCCTTGGTTCTAGGGCTGTTATAATACTTTCTAACTTGCTTGTGCCAACCCCTGTGGGCTGCCTAGATATTTTCTTTCACTGTCCCTTGACAGAGTTGCCCTTTTCTTTGGTTTGGAAATTAAAATACCACCACTTTGTGGGAGTGCTTGTTTTTACCTGGCTTCATCTTTAAGACGATTCTTGGATTTCACCTGTGAGCTTGTTTGTTGGGACACATCCTTCAACAGCTGTTTGAAAAGCAGGCAGGCACCATCCGCTGGGAAACCTGTAAGACAACCAGCTCCCAAGTGGATAGAGAACAACCAGCTCCCAAGTGGATAGAGAACAACCAGCTCCCAAGTGGATAGAGAAAAACACCGGAAAAAAAAGAATAAACACACAATTACTGAGGACAAGTAAAATCTGACCTCTGAAAACACGACCAAAATTCGGAATCTCATATTACTTCTCTAATACCTAAAGATGGCTGTCAAAATACACTGATAAATCTAGACTGGTTTCTTCAATTCTACTTATAGGTTGAATTTAATCTTATTTTCTACACTACTATTATTCTCAATTTGTTAACATGTATTCTACTAAATATTTATTTATGCAACACTAAAACATTTCTTTTACTTATCATTAAAAGGAAAAACTTTAACAAAGATTCATATGTACTATTTTAAATTCTTTATACTTGTCTCTATTTAGAATAATATTTGAAAATATTACAATACGAAATATTATTATACAACTTTAGGTTTTAAAACATTCTGTTTACAATTTTTCTCAAAAATTTTAAAATTCTAATTTTTGCCTGTACCTTATAACTCAAATCACTGTTACTCAAAACGACCAGTCCTAGAAAAACTGGCCTTAACGCAGGGGCAAATTCTCCTTTACGTCTACACAAAGTATCTGTCTTTATATTGTATATTTATAATATTTTGTTCATAATACAAAAAAAGACAATGGCTCCAATCTTTACGTAAAAGCAGAAGGTCCTATCGTGCTATTAAGAGAGAAAAGATTACTGTGTGCAGTATTGATGATCTTAAAAAAATCGTATCACTCTCATTTTATTGATATACGTATGCAAAAAACAATTGAAATAATTTCTTTAAGAAATAAATATTTAATTAGAGGTAACCGAACGCCTTGTTAAGATCACGAACATACACAATATTTCCTTTGCATACTTGGGCAGGGCTTTAGAAATCTTTTCATAATTATTCGGCAACAACATACACTCAAGTGTTCTGTTTATAAATGTCACACCTGTGTTTTTCAAAACATCGCAGATGACATCTGCACAGCCAACGCCCCCTGAAATAAGGCCCAAACACCTCCTACTCTCCGACGTCTGACGTCACTGCCGCAACACCGGCTAAATTTGATGAACGACCGTAAATTGTTGTTTGGCAGTGGAAAAATAACAATTTTTCTTTTGCAGTGTGTTGCTAAAACGTGGAAAGAGCAATGTCTGTGTTTATTTATAACAACTGGATTGATACTTTTTTGTTTAAAAGTATGAAATTTAGTTTTAACACCCAACAACAGGGCGTTAAAACTAAGTTTTACTGCTTTCAAACTTTGATTCCCTAAGGTAATGCTACTACTTATGGCACACTGTTGGGCCAAAATGAGAACACTTCGAACTATTAAGCTGACGGGGCAAAAATATTTCATAAACCACTTTTTGCATCTAACATATCCAGAAATGTCTTTTTTTGTTTAACTTGAATGCCCTAGATAATATGTGTTGCAACTTTGCAGCACGGGTAAATGTTAGAGATAGTAAGAAAAAGTATACTATCTCTAACATTTGTGTCAAATAAAAACTGAAAATTTTAAATGTGTCAAATAAAAACTAAAACATATATCGATATCATGTTCGACTTTTTGTCGGTATTGTATTGGAAAAGCGAAAATATAATATTAAATTCAATTTTACATATACATTAACGATTTCAACAATTTACTGACTAATATTATAATATCGTCAGTGATTTATTTAATTATGACGGAAAACCATAAATTAAAAATAAAGCATTTGGCACTAAAAAATAAAAACAAATTGAACCCATTTATGTTTTTTCGTCTTCATCTTTACGTACTTCCTGTACTATCGTGTTACACTACTTTCCTATCTTTTCAAAATATAAAAAGTTATTTTGTTTAGTCTGATTTTTACTAACTTTTTAAATTGAAATACCTTTATCATGAACCTCTTACTAAGTATATGTAGAGTGTTCTAAAAGGGGATTTCTAAATAAACTGTATACTTCCTGTTGCAAGCGGAAACTTGTGCAGGCTCCCACCCTCTCAGCTGGTTGTCTGATCTGTATGGAAAGAAGTGAAAATGGCATTTTTAAAGGATCCTTACTGGAAGTTAAACAAAATTTAAAAAGTTATAAGAAAGTATCTACTAAACATTTTATTTTACTAAAAGAATGAATGAATGAGTTTCTTAATGAAAAAATAAGGTACGAGATTAATAGATTCCTTAACATTCTCTCATGCGTCGGCCTTTTGTTTGAGTCGGCCATGAGGTATAAATCAAAGAAACAGAAGAAAAAATTATTTGTGCTGAATAAAGAGAACAAGATCCGTAAACTCAATGCACCAAGGTTGTCATATTTATTAACTTTTTTGGGGGTGGGGGTGTGGGTGTGTTTCCAGTGCAAGTGGCAAAATTAAAACGGAATTTCCTTTTTTATTTAGCCATCAAAATAGCTTAAAATCGAGTTGCCAAACAAACCATCCAAGTTTCAATGCATTTGTCTTTTACTAATAGAATTAACGTGTTGTATCACTTGCCCTCGAAAAACACCCCCCCCCCATTTAAAAAAGTAATAAATAAAAAATATATCATTGAGTTTACAGATCATGTTCTATTTACTCAGTACAAATACCTTTTCTTACCATCGCAAACATGTTTCGAATAGTTGGAAATAATTTAGTTCCAACTATTTAAGTTTGGTAACCATCTAAGTACGGGTGCTGACCGTCACGTTAGATAGCACCAGTTCACTTGGTAGGGCGGTCACGGCAAGGTCTTCCTATGATGACGTCAAGAACTGATGCTGCCTCATTCTACTTAATTCGCGCTTTCACCTAAAGCAGGTGAAGACGTTTTACAAAATCTATTTAATAATTTTTGGATAAACCATCAATAATATATTTTTTTTTGTTGAAATTACTGAAAAAAATGAGAAAGGTTTTGAGGACGTGTACTCAATTTCTTTTTTCAAAAGATATATACAAAGATATAAACTGGAGTAGTATTACTAAATATAGTAATTATTACGGACATCTGCCTAACAGCGAACTCTGGCACCCGTGGTCTTTAGAACAGCCTCGATTTGATGGATCATTGATTTAATGCCACGATTTCGTTCTACAAATACTTAAGTTCATCCGAACGGATGTGATGGCGTCCGAAAACTACCGAATGTTCATTGAAGGAGGATCTCTATTACGAAGGTTTCTCTGAGTACCATGCTGAAAATGTTCAATTGGGATAAGATCTGGTGGCTGTGTGTTCCATTTTAGAACAATGAGGTATCTGTCGTGCTCCTGAACCCACTTGTAATAGATGCGAGTCTTACGGTATGGCTCATTAATCTGCAGAAATTAGCCTTCTTCATCAAGATGCACTATGCAGATGCAAGGATGTACCTGGTCTGAAGTGTTGTTAGGATATCAGGTGATATTCAAATGCTGTACTGAAAGTACGAAGATTCTAAATACCCGCAATCACGCAGATTCCAGACCAATACATTGCTTTCCAGCTAATAACATTAACGCTAGAGAGTTGGAATCCATCGATTTGTGCTAAGGTTACAAATATCTGACGCACAAATCAGTGTTTGTTTTCTTAAATCTTGATTCATTGGGTCAACCATAGGTTTTCCTTTTGTCAAATTGTCACTTTCATGAGGTTTGAGCTCCCGTTCCTACTGCAAACGAATTTGTCAATGCTGACAAATTCGAGTTGTGCAGGAAGAGAGGTCTCCTGCTATAGCGCATAAACATCAATATGCGGCAGGCTGCGTAATCTGAAATTAAAATCTCTATACCACTGTTCTATTGCGTGGTTTTTCGACACAATTGATTTTGTCAGTTACCTCGTACAATCCCCTGCAGCGGCAACTTCCCTTGGTCCAGTCCCTTCTTCGCACAAAAAGTCTGTTACCACCTCTTTGTTGTTGTGCTCCAATCATTCAACATACTCGGTACAGTTGTTTTTGCATAGCCGAGCAGGTTTGCCGTTTCTGAAGTGCTCGCACTTGCCCTCATAGCTCTCATTATAATGTCTTTTCCAAAGACGCACAATACACGATTCTTTCCAATACTGCCCCTACCTATGCTTCGTACACTTCTGAATCTCTTGCTGTGTGTTTTATATAAAGGATTCGCAACGGAATTGTCAATTGCTTAAGTTAGAATGGTGCGAGTCAAATTCTATGGAATGTTAATAATAATTTAGTGCGCTAGTGTACATTGTTCTTAGTATTATTTAAAAAAAGCAGTAGCACAAATCCGTTGGGAACCTCAGAATACCAAAACATGTTATTAACATAAAAGATACACAGTGTAGGTAAAAATACCATACCATACCAAAAAGATAATCTCACTTTGTTGTGTTTTACTGAGATGTACTTCATGATATAAATAACGTTCAGAAAATAGGATTTTATAGTTCATGCAGCACTTTCATGAAGTCACAATATACAATACTTACATTCACCTGATTATGCAGGACTTTCAAAATTATACGACAGCAGAATAATCTAAAACCCATGATTTACAAATCGATTGTATTGTTCGATTTAATCACATGGATAACAAATCGAATCGATTATTTAAATGTGGCTTTCGCCTGATCTTGGTGATAGTAGTTTTATATATGGTCATCTTTCCTTAATACACAAATACGCAATGCAAGTTTTAAGTATTCATATTTGAAGGTCATCTAACGCAAATATTAATTAAAGTAATAAATCCAAATCTCTTCGTCAGCCTATATTCTCCGTTTTTATTCAACACATGTATAACAGTGTAACTAAATTATTCACCTGGTGTGTTCAATTAATCCATGATAAATCCAAAGCTCACAAAAGATATAAATATTTCAAATGTCTTTCGCACCATAGACAGAGCGTTATCGAACTATATTATCCGAGATCACACAAATTTTATGGAATATCTTACGTAGTTCACAGTTTATTGTTACCGCTATCGGTTAAGGAGGCGGTTTTATACACTGACGGAAAAAAATCCCAACACCAAGAAGGGGTTGTGTTAGATAAACGACAGTTAATAGGCGGTGCGAGTACATCTGTAAGATGACGTCTATGCAAATTTCGCGCTCGGCGCATACGTGTGGCGCTGTAAGCGCCCCTCGAAACATACAAAGCAGGTTTGCTGTAAATACGTGCTGTAACGTTCGTGAGCGTTAGATATCGTTGATATTCGACGTAGTGTGTTGATGTTAGTCAAGAATGCCTTTAAGAAGACGAAGAAGCCATTATCAACAGCTCACGGAGTTTGAACGAGGTCGTGTAATACGGCTACGAGAAGGTGGATTTTCTTTCCACAATATTGCAGAACGACTTGGCAGGAATGTAGGCACTGTGCATGATTGTGGGCAGCGGTTGTCAAGGGAAGGTACTGCCTCAAGAAGACCGGGTTCCTGCCGGCCACGTGGCACTACTGTAAGGAAAGACCGCTGTGTACGGCGTATGGCCGTGGCGCATCGTACTGCGTCTGCGGCAGCAATTCGAGCTGCAGTTGCCACCACAGTGACACAACGAACTGTTACAAATCGGTTACTCGAAGGACAGCTCCGAGCCAGACGCCCTGTAGCGTGCATTCCACTTACTCCAAACCACTGCCGTTTGCGACATCAGTGGTGTCAAGCTAGAGCTCATTGGAGGACGGAGTGGAGATCTGTTGTGTTTTCTGATGAAAGCCGGTTCTACCTAGTTGCCAGTGGTGGCCGTGTGTTGGTTAGAAGGCGGCCAGGTGAGCGCCTGCAACCAACCTGTCTGCGGCTGAGGCACACTGGACCTACACCTGAAGTTATGATCTGGGGAGCGATTTCATATGACAGCAGGAGCACTCTCTTGGTTATCACACGCACCCTGACGGCACAGTTGTACGTCGGTCTGGTGATTCAACCTGTTGTGCTGCCATTCATGAACAGCATTCCAGGGAGTGTTTTCCAACAGGATAACGCTCGTCCGCATGCCGCTGTTGTAACCCAACATGCTCTACAGAGTGTCGACATGTTGCAGTAGCCTGCCAGATCACCAGATCTTTCTCCAATCGAGCACGTATGGGACATCATTGGACGACAACTCCAGCGTCAACCCCAACTAGCATTTACCGTCCCTGTATTGACCGAACAAGTGCAACAGGCATGGAACTCTATCCCACAAACTGACATCCAGCACCTGTACGACACAATGCATGAACGTTTGCGTGCTTGCATTCAACATTCTGGCGGTTTCACCGTTTATTAATGTACCAGCAATTCACATTTTAAATGGCTCTTCTCACGCTTACGTTAAGCTGTGATCTTGAAACCTTAATCGATTAAATATGTTACCTATACAAATGTATTGCCGCCATTTCATTCCTCTACAACTATTTTTTCGTGGTGTTGGGATTTTTCTTTTCCGTCAGTGTATTTATTTAAAAAAAAATTATTGTTGAAATATATCATCATCATCATCATCATCATTGTCAACCATTATCAATCCACTGCTGGACGATGGTCTCCCCAAGTTTCCTCCACAACGGTCTGTCTTGTGCCATTCTCCTCCATGTCACTCCCGCATACTTTCGAATTTCATCCATCCATCTTCCATGTGGTCTTCTTCTGGGTCTTTTCCTGTCCCTTGGAATCCAATCTAAAATTTCGGCTGTCCATCGATGGTCTGTTCTTCTGGCAGTATGTCTAGCCCATTGCCATTTCAGGGATTTAAATCTGATCATGATGTCTTCCACTCTTGTCATTATATCATTTACTAAAACAAATTGGTACTGTGATTTTTAGAGCCGTGAAAGAAAACAATGTGAGTTGTCAAATTGAAATACGTGCAGTATTTGTTATTACTAGACAAATGTGTTTTTTAAACAATAGCTTAAAACACAACTTCGTTATTTACAAGTGGTTTAATATAATGAGCAGGAAACGGTGTATGATAGTCAAGTGATACGACTCTGGAAACAAAAATTGCCCGTTAATGTCACTTGTCATTAGACGGCACGACGAACGTGCGGGCCGATTATTTGATACAACCTTTGCTTTCCTATGGGAGGAAGCAGCAGAAACATTCGTATTTTCGAATTCTATTTTGCTTGGAATTAAAAAAACAATAACCTGGAACGCTTCGCAAACATGCACTTTTGTACCTATCACACGGAATTCGTCAAAAATGATCAAAAAATGATCATATGTAGAGGATTGTAGGAAGGAAATGTCTGACCCCAGGTCTTAACCAACCCTTAGAAATAGAAAGCTAGGAGATTTGGGCTAGAGTGCCCGATAGGAAAGTAACACGGAAGCGAAGTAGAAAGGGGGAGGAAGACGCCCTTATTGATTACCGGGGGCCCGTGCCTGGGGTCCTACGGCTTAACGTGTCCATCCGACGCATAGCGGGTATTTTAGTGGATCGAGCATTCGTACCTGCTGGAATCGAACCTGAGGTCCTTTCTGCAGCAGTCACGAACGCTGCCCACTATGCCACCCGCGGCCCTGGAATTCGTCAAATAAGCGTTATATTTATATATATTTTGACCACCGAGTGAGTCCTCTAACGTGAAGATTTCTGAGCAGACGATGCTGAGTTTTTTTACTGATGCAATAGAAAATATACCCCTTATTGTCAACAAAACTGTACTTCTTCTAAAATGAGATGGTGCTGTGCATTCGGACGAGCAATTTTAACATGGTATATCAGTTTTTGCATAAATCATTGAAGCATCGTTAACGGAAAATGCTGGTTTGGAACTTACCGAATTTTTCACAAAAAATAATTTTGATTAATCTTCCGCTCGAGAAATTATTCACTATTGATGTTTTCATTTAGTAATAAACAATATATCTTATACATTTGTTTTATTTTTGTACCAAATCATACTAATGAATAAGGCTCTCATAAGGCTCCATTTTTTTTTATTGGAGGTTTAACGACCACCGTGAGCAACTCAATGGGCTATAAGCAGTCGCCCTTCCCTAATTTAGGGTCACTGGTTCCAGGGAAGGGAGAGAGCCAGTGCCGTACAACAAACACAACATCCATGCCTGACCGGGATTCGAACCCAGACCCCTTACGGACGAACGATCAGAGGCCAGCGCCTTAGACCACTGCGCCACCGGGGCGGCATATATAAGGCTCCATCTGTGCTGGCGATGACGGCAGAGAAAGTGCATCACGGCAAAATGGTTGCTTTTTCTTGGCGGAAATTTTCCCTACCTGATTTCATATAGTACGATGAACATATCTGATATAAAGGAATAAAATGTGTGATACTACATTTAAACAACGGTGAATGCTCTTAACGTAAAATTTTTAAACAGTGTAAGCTGTGGAAAAATGTATCACTTCCTAATGCTTGCTGCCACTTTTCCAACTTTGTTGGGTCACTAAAGTATGATACAAGTTCTTTATATGTCGCATAACCTGTCCTATAACCGATAGTTCGGCACAAAATACTTCCACCCATACCTAAAGCAGAATTGGCCGCCCCGGTGGCGCAGTGGTCTAAGCGATGGCCTCTGATCATTCGTCCGAAAGGGGTCCGGGTTCGAATCCCGGTCAGGCATGGATGTTGTGTTTGTCTTACGGCACTGGCTCTCTCCCTTTCCTGGAACCAGTGACCCTAAATTAGGATCGGGCGACTACTTATAGCCCATTGAGTTGCTCACGGTGGTCGTTAAACCTGCAATAAAAAAAAAGTAAAAAGAAATAAAGCAGAATTGAACAGATTCTAGTCCGACATTTAGCTACACTATAAATTTATCTCCCGTTATGTAAAACAGTACTTTACCTTCTGTACAGAAATTTTAACGTTTCTGGAACTGCATACAATATAATTACACAAAGTAATAAATAAAAAATACTCAAGATAAATACCGATTTTGCAATGATGTAATCATAAACATCATATATTCCTATAATGGTTAGCGTGAACGATCGGCCCACAACTCCTGAACGTCCCCTGCGCAGCTGTGACATTAACAGTCCATTTTTTCAAACTGTTGGCAGCACGGAGAGTCGTATCATCTAACTTATCGTACACCGTGCATCAGGGCTTTAAAATTTGCATGTTGGCTCACCAGTCAGACAAAAACCTTACTGGCGAACTGAAAATCGACAGCCTGCAGGGCTTGCAAGAAAAATACCTGTGTACTAAAAATGAAAAGCTAATTGTTTACAGTGTCAAATAAAAAATACATTGCCGCATCGGCAGCGCAGTGATCTAAGCGCTGGCTTACGACCATTCGTCCGTGAAGGGTCCGGGTTCGAAACCCAGTGAGCCATGGATGTTGTGTTTGTCTTACGGCGCTGGTTCTTTTCCTTCCCTGGAACCAGTGACCCTAAATTAGGGACAGGATATTTCTTATAGCCCATTGAGTTGCTCACGGTGGTCGTTAAACTTCCAATAAAAAAACATCATGAAATTTATTACCAAATAAAAACATGTTATAAATATTATTAGGGATATATGTACGTCTGAATAATATTTTATTGCTAACCTAATTTGAACGTTTAAATATTGTACCGTGTAACGACCAAACTTAATTTTCTCCCTCTAGCGTAGATGGTACAAGAATCCTTCAACATTTCAGTACTTTTCTAAAGAACAGTCCCTTGAAAAACAAATTCCCGTATTTGCCCTTTGACCTTTGACAGCAATTGCTTAAGGTACAGCTCGAGAGCGGAATGTGACTCTTACACTACTTATCTTTTACATGGAGTTTCTGGAAATCATTGTTCGACGTTGGAGTTCTTTTGCCTTTTTGTTAAGCGCACCGTGTCAGGGACAAGTTCCTCCCTCGTTCCATGGTCGGGGTCTGGGCGCTGAAAATTTACGACCGCTCGAATATCACAAACAGGGACATAAGGAAACCGTTTGAAATTGCGTTGTTGGGTTGAGTTGCATTTCTATAGTCACAGTCCTTGTCTTTCTTCATTCTGATTTGTCTTCTCTTCGCTAAATCAGTTGTTCTGCTTTCACTCAATAGTAAACCGTCGGAGATTTCACAAAAATCATTTTGTATGATACAGGCGTGCATCTCTCTACATCAATAATCTTTTGTCGGTAATATCAGCGCATTGATTTTGAAACCAATAATGCCTCCAAGATGTTGTATCTTGGATCTACAGTCCCGCAAAAGATAACATTGGAGTGTTAAATTTCCGAATGAAGAATACCAATTTAAAAACTAGCTGAAGAAAATTCCCAGGAAAGACTTCTTTCCGAAAAGTGAAGCGCAGTTTCATCAAGCGTTTTAGACAGGATTATGTTATAACAGAAGAAAGTGTCACTACAGACGATGGCTCAAATATTGTTGTTCCTCGCTCTCATTTTGCGCTCAGTAAAGATGATATGCCTTTGTAAGTGTTTCTGATCTGCCAAGATATCTTTCTAACAAAGATACTTACAAAAGGATAACGCCTTCTGAAATTTCCAAAAACTTTCCTGAAAAAAACAAAAATTGAAAAATCCTGTTCCGTAAAAAGATGTGATACGGACCTTCGATGAGAGAACCACCTAAAATGTTGCTATTGTTTTGCCGAAGAAAACCACTTACATTTTTATAAAATTAATTGTTAGGCGACGGCTATTGGCATATCATCCAGTTTCATTATGTAATCGGATTTGTCACGGATATGTGGCATTCAGCGAAAAAGGAGGGTTAAATTGCCGTTTGTGCCACCAAACATTAACATCAAGAGATAATCCTAGATTTCGTGATTCCGAAGTGACAAAAATAATTTGAAGAACTTGATCGTGTGGACTAACATATGCGAGTGAACTAGAAATTCTTTCTAGCATTGAATGTTGCACATTATTTGAACTGTTTTAAATTGAAGAGAACCATCCCTTTCTCCATAGGGGAGCATAAAATCATTGCTGAAAAATTTGACTAAATATGAAATTTCTCAATTTTCAATGCCGGAAGATGTGAGAGAACTGATACTGGGATGAAATGTGTTTCAGTGTTTTTGAACATTTTTTTTAAATACACAAAGCTTGAAAATGATGTCGTTGGTGGGAAAGCTCGAAAAATGACGTCCTTGGTGGAAAAGCTCGAAAAAGGACGTCGTTGGTGGGAAAGCTCGAAAATGACGTCGTTGGTGGGAAAGCTCGATAAATGACGTCGTTGCTGCCCTTTCTGTCGTTCCATGACAAGGAGTTTCAAGCAATTAAAATATATTTTTCATTTTAATTTATTAATTTCACTTTTCAAATGTCCCGTTGAAAATAAACCTTGGAAAATTCGTTTCTAAAGTGTCTCGTTTTTGTTCTAATTTCTTGGATTTAGTTAACGGAAAATGTGAAACATTAATTCTGATCAAAGTGATAGGAAATCCCTAGAGCATTACAATCAAGCCTTCATACTCACGTCTCCGTCAATATCATTATTTCTAGTTTTTCTCCGTGATTGCAATATGTTTTTAAATTTTATCACTGAATGGATTGTTAAATTGAACTGTAGCATACCCTAAGTAGTATAACTCTAGTAACCGCATGAAATCAAAGAATTAACTCAAAATATATTTTGTAACGAGCGCAACCAAGTTGAAAGCAATGTTGCTGCACTGCTCTCTCAGACAATCGACTGTCCCCTTGTGTGACGTCACGGCCGTGCAAATTTTTTAACGCCCAGGCCCCGACCAAGGAACGACGGATGAGCTTGGTCCCCGCTAAATGCTGTCCTATTGCGTTGTGAGGAGGAATATTAAAACAAGTCCCCGATCGTTTTAGAAAAGTTGAACATTGAACGTGTCGAACCGCTCATAGGATAGTTTCACATTGGACGGAACACAATAAACATTTTTAATCGACACACTATGAGAATGGGTGGCGAAAATGAGCATTTTGTGACATTTGCCTATTTGATTTGGCAGACGACGACTTTCAATCACTAATAGTTTGTATTTTTTAAACTTTTTTACTTTAAATTATGGGTAATTCTGTTATCAGAGAAATTACCGTAAATACTGCAATTTCAGTGGTGTGCAAAATTACTGTAACAACTGCAAGGATTGTGAATATTTAAGTTTAACTCTTTTTTTAACTAACTACATTTCATAGTTATTTCATCATTAATATCTCATTAGACACGAAATTCAATAGAGATTTTTTAAAATGTCTTAGTTTTTCCTGGAGCTATTTCTGTTCTTAAGATATGACATGAAATATGTGTTTTCCCAAACACATTGAAATTCACATTAGCTGCGAAACAGTTGCTACAGCCAATCACATACATTCTTTTACCTAATGAGCTGCTTCCTAATGCTATCCTAATCCTACTCCAGTTTTGTAAATGTTAAGGCAGATCTATTAGAGCATTGTAGTGCTTGCTTCTTGTTGTAATTAGGGTATAATATACGTACATTCTCAAAATTGGTTAAAACTGCCGAATTGTCCACAGAAGACAAAGAAAAATACATATTCTGCATGAAGAGCGTTATTCTTCAAAGCAAATTTATGAAAGAGTGCGCTGTATTCAATCTACAGGCTACTGAAGGAAAATAAAATGATATTAAACTTAAGGATCACAGGGGAGGGACCAGGTCCATTACAATCAGGTAGGACAGAGTGTTCAGAAAACTAAGCTTGGTAGACTGAAGGCTCAATTCACCTGAATTGTTTCAAAGATGGTCTGAACCATTGATCTCTATCTCATACCCTTGGAATGGCCACTTTCTAGTTTTGAAGGAACTTAGGTGCTGCATGAATATTAATAAATTTCTTATAAATAAATATAAACTTTACAGATTTAGACCAATGTCTTGGCACTAGAGTGGAAATATTATTTCTATTTATCGGTAAAATGTAAAAAGAAATGCTTCAGCAATCACTGAAAACAATCACTTTTACGTAACATTTGTTTCACGTAAATCTTAAAACAATCACATTTTATCAAAGGAACACGGTACAGAAAATATTACATGTTCTGACCAGAAACTTGAAATCACTTTTCTGTCACTAACTTATCGATATTTGGAATAATGTCCTTCGAACATGCTACTTTTAAAAGTGAGCATAAGTGACTGTCACTTAACCTATTCCTTTCAAGACATCTTACTTGTTTCATTCTTAAAAACAACTGTTCACATGAGTATGTAGCTCCGTCTACGTACTTGTCCACTGAAACTAACTGGTAAACGTTTGTTTGATTGCAGCTATTGAATTATTTTTTTAAGGATATAATCACACTGAAAGTCCATTAATTCAAGCTAAAGTTCCTCAGGTGGTTTGTCTGCGTTACAGGAAAATTGATACTTGAATATATTGAAACTATTTTAAATGTCTAAACATTCGAACCGCCTGTTGAAATCCTTTTTTAACATAGCTGCCTTAGTAGAATATTCACCAAAGTTGATTTCTTCTTCTTCAGCTAAATCCTTTAAAGTTGGAGAGTGAGCAAGATTTTCTGCACTGAGCTGAGATTTCCAAAGCTGTAGTTTCCCCTGAAATGTGTTAACATTCTCAAAAACATCAGTGGCATTCTTATTTTGGCCTTGTAGTTTAATATTCAAATCGTTAAAATATCCAGTTTTATTTGTGCTGAATGCCAGATCTTTTAACAATTTTAGATCATCAAAAAGCGAGACGTCTTGATTTTTACTTTCAAGGAACATCTCTATTTCATCTCTCAAATCCCAAAATCGTCAGCGATGTTAAATGCTGTTAATTATGGTGTCCACAGCTAAGCCACCTTACATGAGAGTGATGCACATTATCACTATGCTCACAGCCAATCTCTTTAAGAAAAGCAGTTAACTGTCTATGGTTTAAGCTTCTGGAGCGAATATAGTTTATGATATTTACCACAGTCCTCAAAATATTTTCAACTTTTCAAAACACGGCACACAATGCGCCTTCATGTATAATGCAATAAAAATGTACAAATGGAGTAAGTGAATCTTCATCGATCAACCTCTTTCTACCTGTTCATCAACGCCGTTTCTTGAACTAGCCATTGAAGGCGCGCCATCTGTAAATAAACATGCGAGTTTTGGCCAAAACAATTTTTTCTCCTCTAACATTGTTTTCATCTGGTCAAAAATGTCACCAGCTTTCGTAGTATCATGCATTAGTATTAGTAAAAGTAGTTCTTCAGTTACTTTAAAATGTTCATCTACCCGGCGAATAAAAACAGCCAACTGAGCAACATCTGTTACGTCAGTTGCAATGGAATGGTAAAGAAACTCTGATATCTTCTGAATTAATTGATCGTTACATCTCAAGCTAGTTCATCGATTCTACTAGCAACCGTGTTTGGCGAAAGACTTGTTTCTTTAAATTCATTCACCTTGTCAAGGCAAATTCATTCCACTGCTTAAACTAAACACACTTTTACAAAAAGAGCATTTAGTTTATACGTTTAACAATTCTCTGAAACACATGTCGCTGCGAACGTAAATCCAAATCCCTTTTCAGTTTCTTTAGTTTGTCCTCTCGAAAATACCCTTGCAATGTATCTTACTTCTCACCATGCATAGTTTGAAAGTGGCACGGTACGTCATACTCTTTTGGAACCGCGAAAATGTGCTTACAAATAAGGTAGGAAGCCAATTAGATTTCAACTAGGAATAATAAACGAAGCAACCCGCCATATTTCATTGCGTGCCAAAAAACCGTTTTCCTACAGCGCAGGAAATATAGAGACATATATCTTATCTTGAATCATTGGCAAAGCGTGAGCTTTCGGTCAAAGTGTTTTGCAATTTCTAACACATTCATGTGCTGGTAAATATCACATGATAAATTTCTGTTTTGGACTGCTTACCCGTTTTACAGAAAGACCTTCAATTTTAATTTGCTGTTCTTCCATTTCCGCTAAACTGTCCACGGTATAGTTTATTGTACATAAAACTAATATTGCACCGAAGGAATTTAGCACGTATGGGTTTCTTAAAATTTGCTTCTTCGATGATAAAAAAATTCGATTTGGAGAATTCTGAAAATGTGTAAAAAAAAGCGATATTGCCTGCATTACATGACTTAAAAGGATACGAAAATATTGAAAAATATTATGTCAATAAAGTGCACTTTCTAATTTAAACACCTCAAAACTGCAAAGCTATCTACATCACACGTTTGTGTGTGTCTGTTTCCCTTAAAGAAGTTTTCTGCCAAGCATTTTTTTCTCCAGGAAGATGAAACAGTTAATTGCGTATATAAAAGATGTAACCATCAGGAACGTATCCAATTATCTATTTATGATATTTATACACTAGTTTTCATAAGTTAAGCAACAAATGGAAAATCGTGATAACTCAAAAAGTATGCAGCCGATTCGGATGAAATTTGGTGGTAAGCTTTATCAGACCAAATGCAACCAAAAACGTCAGATAGTGTGATACAAAGTATTTACATTTTGTATGAAAGATGCAGATATGAAAATACAAAAATATAGGTATCAAGATGAAATAGGAAAAGGTACTTAAATACGGAGTATGGTTACGCTGAACAGTAAATACAGGCACGACAGCGATGTTCCAAGCTGTTAATGATGGTGTCGAACAGTTCCGTGGGTAGCTGCCTCCATTGCTGGAGCAAATCAGTGCGGAGGCCCTGCAATGTACAAAAAGGAGGCTGGAGGTCAGTTAAACGTCTCCAGAGAGACCCCAGACATGCTCAATGGGGTTCAGATCGAGAGAGCGTTCTGGCAACTCTATACGGACTGTAGTCTCCTGTTTCAGGTAATAGTGCACGAGGTGAGCTGTGTGAGAGCGGGTGTTATCCGCCTGCAGCACAAATGTACCAGTTCCTGCATACGGACTAACAACAAGGTCCGGGATTGCGGCCGCATACGGACGAACAACAGTGTCCAGGATGTCGTCTCTATATATCTAAGCATTGAGGTTTCCATGTGGCAGCACATAAAGGTCGGTAAGGCCGCCGAATGATATGCCTGATCATACCAGAACACTACCACGACCATAAGTGTCCTTTTCCTGGATATGAGAGAGAAGATGGCGAGTACTGGCTTCTCTCCAGATGTAAACTCGAGCAGAGTCACTCTCTAAACAGTAACGAGACTTATCGGTGAACAGAAAGTACCTCCTCTGATTTTGAGTCCAGTTCACATGAATTCGTGCCAACGTGAAACGTTCCCTCCGGTGGCGGTGGGTGAGGAACACGCATAATACCGTCGCTGAGCATACAGTCCTCCTGCATGTAACCATCTGTGTACCGTAAAAGCTGATACTGTCCCTCCGGTGGCTGCCGCAAGTGCAGATCTGAGATGATTCGTGGTGACCGTCCTATTCAGCCGTGCCGATAGCCACAAATACTGGTCATCCGCGGAGGTCGTCGCCCTTGGCCATGCTTCGCTATATCTTCGGGAAGCTGTAGCCGTGGCTTGGAACTGCTGCCATATCCTGCTGACTGCGGAAAGATCGATGTGGAGCCATCTTGCGACGTCCGCCTGCCGGTGCCCTGCTTCGAGTCGATCTATCACTCTGTAGCGTACCTCCGTTGTTAAATGGCATCTCGAAGCCATGTTAACAAAATCGCTCTCTCGAAATCTTGTTATTCACCGCCGCACATGAATTTGCTAATCCTTCTCAAACAGCTGGTTTTAAGCTCTTGCGCATTTGCATAAAGCGCTGCGAGCGCCACTCATTTGCCTTCCGTATATCGATGCTCTATGCCTTCGCCCGTGACATATGCAAACTTCGTGCAGTTTCAACTATATTTAGCCAAATTATCGCAATTTTTCGGTTTGTTGCTTCATTTATGGAAACCAATGTATTATGCAAAAGCCTGATTTTCTGTGAGGTTAACAACAGTTACTTTTTTAATGAAGTATGTCGTGTACAGCGTTCCTTTGAATAGCTTCACAAACAGTAATCATTACACATACGTGAAGTTTTACAAAATGTACAAATGGCAGAAGTAAATGACCGGGAAATTATGAAACAGCACAGCTTAATCATCTTAATTCAGACACGGCTAATTCAAAAGGCAAATAATGTCTCAAAAGTATATAAGACGTAAAAGGAGTTACATAACACCACAAACTTTAAAAGCTGCATCATTAAACTGAGATATATTCATTCACTACAATTTACATCACATGGCGTGAACAGATTGAGAATACTTCTAAAGAAACCAACAGCAAATGCGTTACGCACAAAACGAAAAAAGTGTTTTTTCAACAACAAATAAAGGACACGCAGCCACGAATCCTTTCAAAACATTTTGTCCACAATGGATCTGTAATTTAAACTCCGAAAAAATTATCATTATCATATGTAGAGGATTTTAGGAAGGAAGTGTCTGACCCCAGGTCTTAATAGGAAGCTAGGAGATTTGGGCTAGTTTGCCCGATAGGAAAGTGACACGGAAGCGAAGTATAAAGGGTGAGGAAGACGCCCTTATTTATTACAAGGGGTCAGTACCCGGGGTCCGAAGGCTTAACGTGCCCATCCGACGCACGGTGGATATTTAGTGAATCGAGCGTTCGTACCTACCTGAGATCGAACCTAAGGTCCTTTCCGTGACAGTTACGAACGTTGCACACTAGCCCACCCGCGGCCCATTAAACGCCGGAAGACAATATTGTATGTGTACATAAAATAATGTTACAATATATTACTGAAAGCAAGTATCGAAGACAATGTTTAGTTTAAAATACAGATTATAAACGTCAAGGCACAGTCAACGTGTAAAAAAGATAATGCTTACTTAAATTGCAAGTGTTGCTTGTTTTAGCAAAACGGAATTGCATTACTATAGTAATGCAAAATTTCCGTGAAAGAAAGACTTGCTCCAGTTAAATTTGGTGCTGTTTGACATACTTGACTCTTGCATGGATTGATTTTATCTGTGTAAGTTACGCAGAGGAATGAAATTCATTTTTCATATATGTGTATGGACCAACATTTTGACAAAATGAAAATGACTGGAATCTTTCTGCGTGCTAAATTATTTAAGTGAATAACGTTAATATCTCATACATATGTACGCGGATTAAGGCTTTGGTAAAATGTATTGAGTAGTTATGCTTTGACTTGCAAAATGATTGAAATGAAAGACATTAATATCTCATATATGCATCTTGGTAAATGCTTTAACATATATAATTATAGGGGTATCCTACAGCTTAAAATTTATTAAAAAATACGAAATTAATATTTCATATACATAGTATATGCTTGTCGATAAATGATTTAACAAAGAGAAATGGGTGTTATCCTTCCGCTTGAAAAATGCTAAAAGAATTGATATTTATTACTTATATCGGAATATGAATTAATGGATGTTGTGTTTGTCTTACGGCCCTAGCTAGCCCTCTCCCTTCCCTAGAAGCAGTGACCCTAAATTGGGAACGAGCGACTGTTTTATAGCCCATTGAGTTGCTCACGGTGTTAGTTAAACCTGCAATAAAAAAGAATATTAAAATATGGTTCAACACGACGAAACGATTGATTATCCTTCCACTAGGTAGTGTTTCCTTACCGTTACGTTATAGGGAAAGGAATCCAAAACTAATTATTTTTATTATTAATTAATCAAAGTTTCGATAATTCCATTATTTTTCATTCAAACGTTGCATTGGTTCGTACAGCGCTGTAATTCCAACGAAAACTCATGAATTATACAGAAATCGTCAGCGCATCAATAAGTTTCTTTGACGAACCAAAGAAACTAGAAATAAATAATGGTACTACTTGTTTTTCATCATTTCGTCTCCACAAAACAAAATCCTGTTTTTCTTTATAAAAAATTTCTAATTTACAAAATTTCGCCTCCGGACTAAAGCGAAAATTTGCACGAAATGTACCGAACTACTTGATGTTTGAATAATCCTTCTGCTTCAGTATTACATACAGGAATGAGTTTGTACTCCTATCCTATATACATGTGTTTCCTCATGCTTCCACGTAAGTAATTCAATAAGTATTCTTCAACTTGCACCATTAATAAGAGGACTAAAATTAATATCTGTTATTTGTGTAATGATTAATGCCTCAACGCAGGGGAGGCTCTTACTAAGCGGGTGCTGGGCTCCATCCCCACCTGAAGTTCAAAAGCTAAAACCTTTGCTTTTTTAAAATCGTGATATACAGAATGTCTGCCTACGTATAACCACTCTGAGTCTACTTTGATTCCGTTTCGCTTTCTCTCTCACTGCTGCCCTCATACCGTCAGTGTGTCGTTTTCTTCAAAGCTAGCGGGCTCCGCGCGGTTTTTCTTCGTAATTTACTGTAAGAGACTACCGTCAATAATCCCCCATATCACGCTAAAATTTGCAATGCACCAATTATGGATCCTCCACATTCGAGCAGTCTGCGTAAGCGCGCGTGAATAGAATGCCTCCGTCGGGATAACCGAGGTCACTACACCGTCGCTCGACTATGATAGGTTTGGAGAGGCTCGTGGATACAGTGCCGTATATTTTTCTATGCGATATGACCACTTCAGCTGCAAAAGGATCCTGTAATCATCGTCACCTTGTGTTTTATTTGTGTCTGGTTAAAGTTGCGAAACGTGAACACAATTATGATATTTGATCTTCATTATCACAACGAACAAAGATTTGTTTCAAAATTAAAAACCTCAATTTTAGAAAAAAGTGTCCATCGTTTTTCTACACCAAAAGGAAGTCAAACATTTAAGACATCGTCGACCTGATGGGCTTGTTCTTGCAAATAAAAACGGCGAATAGGACAAAACTTAATAGCAAATTGATATTATTATTATTAAAAACAATTTATATATACCTGTAAATATTACTTTTATTGTAAAAACAATTTATAGGATTTATAATTATTATTATTATTATTATTAAAAACAATTTATATAAACCTGTAAATATTACTATTATTGTAAAAACAATTTGTAGGATTTGTAATTATTATTATTATTATTAAAACAATTTGTAGGACCTGTAAGTATTATTAAAAACAATTTTTAAAGCTTGCAATATGTTTGTTATGCACTACGTTGTCGTGTTAAGTAGAACTTATCTGACATTCATTGCACATGCGTACAAACACTCCAGTGCAGTACGAGTTTTTTTTTACATCCCCACCGGCATTAGAGCCGCCACATGCATTACAGCCGCCACTTCCTCTGCGCAAGGAATTCAACGGCTATCATTAAACTTTTATGATTACTAAGGGGAATGAAGTTAATTTTTCATCTGTCTGTGAATATTGAAGCTTCGTTGTCAAGAATTTAATAGATATCCTTTCGCTAGCATCAACACACCCTGCTCAAAATAAGTTTTCTTCTTTTGCATCCTAAATTTTTAAAATGCGATTTCATGGAAAGTAGTTAGGTTTTGAATCATTAACAGCCGTAATTTTTTTTGTTGTGGTTTGATGAGCTACCTCTAGAATGTTATGAAACCACCGCCCGTTGTTTTACGATTATCTAAGCGATGACGCTGTTCCACTTAGACAAATAAGCAACGCTTAACAGCATGTCTATTGGAGTGCTAGCATTAACCGGGAGCATCACTTTGAATCGTGAAGTTTGGAAGATAAGCACTTATGTCAATTTATACAGCGTTTCCTTTGATTCATTTTGATCTCAGTGTAAATAGAAAACTTAAAATATCGTATGCAGGGAGAGGATTGTTTAAGAATTTCATTCGATGAGAGCATATTGAAGGAACTTCTTGTGACCTATGGACTATATTGCCTGCATATAACGTCATTCTACACCTAATTATCGTCATCTCGTCACAAACATTTCAGGAAAGGGCTTTTATCATTACGGTTTTCTGAAATGTGAGTTACAACCACGTCAAACTCTCCCCTGTTAGAGAAATATACAGAAATGTACAGTTATGGGCAAGTGTGTTTAGTATTTAATTTCATTTCATTTCATTTATTGATCTTGCTGTTACATATTAAAGTTCATAATTCTGAACAGTTTAAACATGTAAATAACAGCAGGAAAGTTCAAGGAATAGGTCTCGAAGGGACCTAACATATAGTCATTTTACTTAACAGAGCAGTTATTTCTGCGCTTTGCGAAATTTGCTTTATAGAATACGGCTGGTCGTTTTTCAAAATATAGTAGATAATCAGGCTAATAGTGCGATTATCCAATGTAGTACGTGCACCACAGAAAAGACAGTGATATTGCACAATTGTGCAGCCAAAGCTCTTGGTATTTGACTACTATTGCGGACATCGTATCATTCGGTTTCTGTTGTAATTCATCGTCGGTCAATGAGAATATGGAATTTCAGGCAATTTTTTAATATGTTGAAACGCGTTAATTTTCAAGTCTGTACTGATCCGAGGGAATAGTTTTGCTACCTAGCATCCGGAAATGCAAACACGTAATGGCTCTCAACCAATATAGTCTTTGAACAGATGGGTAATTCATGTGCACGAACAATCAAGTGACTAGAAATAATGAAGAGTATTCCCGTTGCATTGGCGAATGGTTTTAACACACACTTCTTCCTATAGGTATAACGATGACCGACATACTCTTTCGCAGGGGACTAACCTTATGACGAAATCAATATGGAGCCTTGCAAGGGATCTACAGCTCTGTTGTTAGCGGCAGTTTGGCACTTGCATAGCTACTGAAGAGAACTAGTTAATTACATAGGAAAAATCCGGAAGATTCACTGGGAGAACGTTGGGGCAGTTGTTTTCATTCACATGGACGAATCCACATTTGGTTATCAAGCGTAAAACCACAACCAAGTAATAAAAATAAACGCAGTCTTGGAATTTACGAATGGGCTTCCAAGAAGTTCACGATTGAAATTTATGATGACAGTTCACGAACTGTTTACACCCTTTAGCCCCTCATTCAGAAGCATATTAAAAGTGGGTGGACAATAATGACTGAAGAATGGGTTGCGTAGAGCCAAGTTAGTTATCATGGCTTTTTCCCCATACGGAGAAACAATCCTGCTAATTTGTGAAACACGACACAGCAGTCCACACCTGAAGCATCGAGATTAATTCATCGCCGTTGAAACGGCGATTGGTTACTGCAAACCAATAAAAAATCAAGCACAGTACCTGTGAGAGCACTTCTTCTAATGGAACTGTAAATTTCAGTCACAACAACCATTTAACTTTTGAATCAGCATGATTAAAACTGACCAAATTGGAAGACTATACAATACTTCAGTTTACGCCACGGGACTATAAATACTCATACATCCATGAAGAAATATTCACTTTCCGTTGGAATAAGTAAACACTGAACGTTTAACGGCCATCCAAAGGTAAAATATCACATAACATAAATAATCGTCATGATTAAGGCTATCCAAATACAAATAAAACGATTTTTACGAAAATTTCCCTCATATTCTCACTCCTGGGGGATGTGTCCCCATATATAGGCATTATATGTCCGTAAAACACACTAAGCAACTAAGATGTAATAATAATTTTAGTCACATGTTTTTATCCTTTATAAACGTCAATTTATTTGAATTCCATAGAATAGTACGACCACGTAAGAAGAGAAACAAGCACATAAATACTCATTCTAATATATTTATGTGGTGAGAAAATTTTAAAATATGGATCATACATGAAATCGCCTAATAAAATGAAACTTGGTTTGTTGAACTTGCGTATTAAAATATTCTCATTTCGCAAACAAGATCCATTCTTTGACATCTCTGTCTGAAGAGATATTTAGGCTAGTGAATATGATTACCAGTTATTAGTTTCAAATTGTGTTTAGTTTGTCTTGATTAAAAATGAGAATTTCTGGTAATATATTTCTCAAAAGGAAAGCTAAAATCATAGAATAACTCCTTAAGAACAAGGATTTTACGGTACGTTCTCCAAATTTCTTACTGAAACTAGGAACAGAGCGTACATTATTTGTGATTTGTCTTACAGTTCTGCTTTTGTTATAACCTGGAGCAGGCTGGAGAACGGAATAATCCTTACACGGCTGTACAATCAAACAATCCTTACACAGCTGTACAATTATATCCTGGAGAACGGAATAATCCTTACACAGCTGTACAATCATGAGATTATCATTCCTATAAACATTAAAAAAGAAATCAGTGATATTATGCAGCATAACATGAATTTTTTTCTGGTTAAGTCAAGTAACTTCATAGAGCTTGTTGTGAATATGCATAAGGATAAGCGTTGGTGCAATCTTCGTGCCTCCTTTCGTATTCAGCCTTCAAGTACTTCCAAAACGGACGATTAGTATCAGTACGGTAGCGCTCACTCCTATCTTCTGATTTCACGCTTTCTGCTTCTCCCATCTCGCGCAATACGTGTTAGCTTCGGTGTGCTGTGTGTTGTGTAGTTAGTGCATTTTGTAGATGGAACCCGTAAGTTCTTTCGATGTGCCTTTTGTATTCAATTATCCCATAAATTTTGGGGTTTAGAAGGAGGCATAGTTTTTAGCCAACAGCTTGTTTCGTTGGATTGCGTTGTTTCATTGCACAAATATTTTGCATTCGATCAGATGATTTCATTGCACAAGCATTTTTCGCTGGATTGGACTGGATGTAGGTATTCAGCAAGTATTTATATATTCGGCTCCCTTGTTATATCCTCAGCTGTACAGACGAGGTTACAACTGATGTTAAATTTAACAGTACGTGGTTTTAATGGCAAAAGTCGTGATCTTAAACCTAAACAAAAGCCTCGGAAAATGCTCCGCAGAGATACACGTCGCACTTAGAGAGTGTTTGAACGGTTTCGGGAACGAATTTCGAAGCTTAATGAAAATGTCGGATCACTTAATGGAATTGAATTATATTAAAACCGTTTCATCTTCACAACGTCTCTTACAATTCCAGTCTCTCAATCACATATTTTAACGCTTCAAGCAAGGATGTCTAGCAGTTGAGGATGACAGCTTACTTTTCCAAGCAGTTTCCTTCAAGAGTTTTCCGCAGTTCTACAAATTTGTCTCCCATACCTCTAATGCCTTAAATTCGATGTGTTGCTCCTCTAGATTTCTCATTCTACCATGATAATTCAAAGCGCAGGTAAACTTCCACACGGATCTAATTGTACTCAATGGACAAAACATAAAACATTGGACATACCTAACTAACAGCGTGCTGATTTTCCTCTGCCGTGCATAACAACCTGTACACGCCGAGGCATTAACTACACCAGGCGCACTGGAGCTACCGGAGATAATGACAGCCATGCCTGGTACAGCATTGGCCACAATTCCGCCCGATACGTGGTGCAGGATCCACAGATCTGATGCTCCGTTCTACGGCATTCCGAAAAGCTTTCACAGGGTTTAAATCCGGGGACCATGGTGACTACGAGATGGGTCCAAGCTCAGATGAGTGATCCTCGAGCCATGCCCAGTCAGTTGCGGCCCAGTCGGGTGGCTCATTTTATTGCTAGAACAGATCACCGGCTGAGGAATGCGCGACGGCCATGAAAGACAGCACATGCTGGTCGTGCGCAGCTGTTCAAGACCTCTTAGGACCACTATGGGATCCATGAGTTCCATGGTAAGGCTCCCCAAATCATCACAGATTTCCCGCCGACTTGAACAGATCTGACCTCACGCTACTGCCAGCTCGGCACCGACGAAAACGGAATTAATCAGAACACTCGGCGCTGTGCTGCTATGCAGAGGTCCAGTTATAAAGTCCTCGACACCAAGCAAATCGTAATGTCGGATGACTAGCTGTCAACAGTGGCACACGAGTACGGCGTCCACGTCCATATGCCAGGGATGAAGCTAAGCACACAGTATTCGATGCACGCGCACATTTGATAAAATTACTACTGACTTCGGTAATCGCAAACCACCTGAAAATGGAATGCGCCGAGAATTGTTCTGTGTCTCCCGGTGCAAAAAACGCAATTATCAGGGAGGAGTATTTCCTTTTGTTCATTTCAATGGATCAGCGGTTATGCTTTGTTTTCAGATGTCTTAATAATTTTTTCATCGACCATCCTGTAACAGTTGCACTTTGGTCCATTGTCGTTTTCACAATAATGTGTTTATTCGTACATCACATTCTTTTCTCAATTACATATATCCTGAAAGTGCTGAAAATAGAAGCAACCAGTCTGTTAATAAACGATGCCATATCCGGCAACTGCATTGACTCACCTGATTAACTGAACTGGTCATATGCACACATTAAATGGGTAGGCTAGAGATTTTGTCTGCTGTATCCTGCAGAGAGCAAACTCTTAATACTAAAATGCGAAAAAAATAAGAATTTGTACAAATCCGATATTTTTTCTTTTTTAGAATTCACTGATGAAGCGGGTCGACATTTCGCTGCAAGGCGGCATTCAAAACATTAACGTGCTAGTAAGAACCTGCTTGTAAGAGGTAGTTAAACATACAAGAAGCGCATACTCACATAAACGAACGATGAATGAAATGTTTGCTTGAACACGTTGAGATACGGTTCGGGAAAAGCGAAGTTAACGCCTGATTCAAATGACTAACGCCTAAATATTCGGAACTTGTTCCCATCGTTTGCACAATCCAAGTACGTACTCATTTAATGAGAATTTTCATTTTCGAGTTTTGGACTGATGGTTTCTTGTAGTAGTAAATGTCTGCATTCTGAAGAACATTTGGCCAATTTTTGTATCTTCATTTGTAATCCCATGAGCCATACAAAAAATAGTCATGGAGAATTATTAAGAATTGATCACACCCGGTTTGCTAGAGGATCAAACCAAGGTCTTTAGATATATATCCCATGGTATAAGGTTGGGCTCGCTACGATTTCAGCCTCTCATTGGCTGCTGAAATGACGTCGGCGTGAACGCATGACAGCCAACATGGCAGCTTTGAGTGTCTTGTGGCGTGGGGTTACGGCATACGAAACGATCGTGATAATCACACTTATTATGATAATAACGAAATAAAACTGTTCACATATAAATAAATCTCACAAATTCAAAGCATTTATCTTCCTTGAAGCGCAACATTTCCAAATTTATTTGCATATATGTGAACTCACATTTTAATACTTACTGAATAACGAAATTGGTAGCCAAGCCATTACAAAGAAAACAGCTACAAGTATTAAGGTTAGACGCTGATACTTAAATTAGTTCTGAAACTTACTTCATTAAAAAATGCCAACAAAGGCGGCAATACGTATCGCAGCTATATCAATCACTTCCGTACTAGGAACAACACGAAAACGATTCTGTCTCTCTTCATACATTCACTCTTAAAAGATTTTTCAACATTCCTTCATGGTGTGTATGTATATAACACATAAGCAGGCTAAAAACAAATTTAAGCGCAAGAAAACCAAAATACAAAGAGAGAGTTAAGTGTTATTATATGCCTTTTTTTTCAAATTTTTTTTTCCTGTAATGTTTATTAAGCTTATTTTGCCCAAAGTTTAAGAATGTGGTTTTCACTTTAAACCTTTTCCCTTTTCTACCAGCATATGTGCTAGCTGGTTGTTTTAGTAGTTTACAGGTTTAGTAGAATTTAATGTTCAAAGATTTTATTAACTTACAAAATTTATATTTGGTGCACTTAAGCAGATGTAATATAGCAGAAACCCACTTTCAGTCTTTGTAGAAATGAGAGAGGGGTCATTTCTGTTTGACCCTGAAGAAGGACTAAGTGATTATTCTCAACAGTGTCTACATTACATGTCTCCTTTTATAATCTCACTTTTAGAGTTTACAGTTTTTTAGTTTTAGCCCTCATCAAGGGGAGAATATAGCTCGGTGATTGGGTCTTGATATTCTTCTTTTTCTAGGTTTTTATTTTTAAAATTGTTTGTACACAGCCACACACATCATTTAAGAAGGTTGAATTTTTTTCTGGAAGTGAAGATATAGAAGCTATATCGAATATCTACCTAAAAAATGACATCTTGAAAAATACACACACACACACCATATATACATACATATACACACACACCATATATACATACATATACACACACATGCCATATATACATACATATACACACACACTATGAAGGAATGGTGGAAATTTTTCATCTTTAAAAACTCTGTCTCTCCTATATATGTGTGTGGTACATTTTTTCTATGTTAATGACTAGCAAACAAGTTGGTATACTCATTACCACTGCTGCTGTGCTAATTAAATTCTGCAACTTTTCCTTTACCCGATTTGATCCTTAACACAATGTGCCCATGACAGATGTATTGAAATAAAACTTTTCTTTTTCAGATAAGTATATATAATAGCTATCAGAAAAATTGCAAATACTTGCATACATGCATAGAAACAATGAAAATTGAAATAAATAAAAAACTTAGCTTTCTGATGGCAGAATTCCGTGGCATTATTCCTGCAGGTTGCTTATATTTTCTCCATGGCATGAAAAATCTAGTTTGGCCATGTGCATCCAGGAAATTTTCACTTTGATGAAGCCTGCCACTTACGTGCTTTTTTGCGTTGTGCTTCTTCTGCCTTAATAACTTTTGCTTTTGCGTTTAAATGTCTTAGCCGTATAAAGGTTCGGGTTCTAACATACAACTTTATCACCTGTGTAGGAACATCTGGAAACTTCTGACCAATTTTCACACATAGTTTGTGTACAATCTTGTGTTCCTGGGATAAAGAGTCATGTCCATGCTTTTCTGCAAACATCAACTCAAACTGGCTAACTTTCTCCATCCATGGATCTGATGGAACAAGCAGGCCAATTCGTGAAAGGGTCTCAATCCAGCTAACAGGTACTGATTCTGTAGTTGATGGTGGATTAAGTAGCTGGCTAGTTGGCGTACCCAGCGAACGGTCATATTTTCTTCCTCGGTAAGCTATGTAACCTGCAAGGTAGCGAAAGCCTTCTACAGAGCAATCAGAGCCTGGAAGAGCGGTGCTACCTGAATACCTGTAGAGTCATGTAGTGTAATATCCCGAATCTCAGTTTCACCTTCAATCATTGCCAGGGGTTCTGACATATCAGGTAAAACAGCACTAATCAATTGAGATGTCAAAAAGTAATCATCATTACCCCCACCTTGTGCAACAGGAGCAGCACTTGAAAATGGAATGTCACTTACATTGGCACCTAGAAGCAAGAGACGCAAACGGGATTTCACTTCTGTGGGCAATGGATGATCATAGCAGTGGCCTAGCCCACGTATTTGTGAAAAAAAATTTCAAGGCAGTCTTGATTGAGTCGAGCAGTTAGGGTGTATTTTATGTTCAGAGGCTTCAGATCAGTGAAGAGTCCCAGTAATGAGCAAATGGTTGTGATGAATCCTTTCTGAAAGGGTAACAGATATGTTGCATTACCTACCTTCATTCCTCGGATGCATGCATGCAGCTGTCGTAGAATCCTCTCTTGGGTTTCACGATGAGTTCCAAATCCACATGCCAGAGACTTCTCATCTGTAGGCCTTCTTGAATTTAGCACATCAAATGAGTCGTTCAGAAGCTGAACAAATATCGCGACGTGTTCTTCATGTGGCATAAGAAAGCGTATTCCTTGTGCAGTGTGGTTCGAAAAGAGCTGAGTTACCAAATATACACGTTGGCGGTCACAGCCCTTGACACTAATGTGATGAAGTGACAACTTGGGGCATATCTTCAACTCACTGCAATCTAGAGTAAGGAGCTGTTCAACAGTAGCTTTTGTAATTTTCTTATTACTTGGAAGTGTTAGTCCATCATCGAGAAAATGATTTCTTAGCAGCTTGTAAAGGTGTGGAACATCTGCAAACACCCAAACTCGTTTATTTGGTATTTGAGGATTGGGGAAGCATGTGTTTGTGTGTGTTACTTGTAATTCCTTCCATACAGCACGAATTTTGCCACCGAGGTCAGCTACAGCAGCAACAACGCTATACTGAATATCTTCCAGAGATGATATTATTTTGTTCAACAATGAGGCTGTCATCTGTATGTCAAAGTCAAAATATATTACCTGCTTCCAGCTTGCAAACACTCCTCGTACCATGACTACTTGCACATTACTGTGTGGACCAACAATCCTATCTTCTTCTTGGTCATAGGAAATTCTGCTATCTATGTTCATTTCATCAAAAGAAATGACACATGTACACTCTAAAGTACTAAGTCTTTGTGCCTGTGCCTTCATTAGCTGAAGGACATCATGTAGAATGGCAGGGCGACAATGAAATGAGCGAGCAGTCCACCGTCTCAGTGTTGAAATTCCTGGCAATGGAAACCCCATTTTATCTCTCAAGAAAATATAGCACTTTCTTGACATTGCACGAAGAGTAATGGCTTTACAGATGCCTTCCCTTTCCCATTTTACACATTTCTTACCTTTTATTAAACAACGGACCTGATTTGCAGTAAAGAGTTTTGCTAAAACTTTCCTTACTTCGGTTTCTAACTCCGTGTCAAATTTTTCAAGTATTCCGGAGAACGTCGTCGAGTTGTTACGAGCTGACTGTGAAGGTACTTGTTTCTTACTTTCATCTGAATGCACGCTGTGTTTAGCCTTTGGTTTTCTTCCTCCAATTTCTTAATTCTTTTCTCCATTGTTTTTAATATCACTGAGCATGCACTGTGTTTCTTGATCAGTTCCCATCGGTTTCTCTACATTCCTCTTCTTTGGTGATAGATTATCAAGGGTTTCCAATGCATGTTTCCGAACTCCACGGTCATGACATCTAAGTGTAGTAGGCGTTGTAGTCTCAGGTCCTGAAATGTCAGCACTGGCTCTCGAACTTACCTTATTAATACCAGTATTATTGCTTGTAGGAAGGTTTAGTGGTGGTACTGCATCAGGCTTCAATACTTTCCCGCTAGTTAACCCAAGTAACTCTGCCTTTAAGTCACGCTGGTAGTCATCCTGTGTGAAATGTTGAGAACACACTCTTGCATTGGACACTTTGAAGGAATCCTGACGCTTACATTTCTGAATCCACAAGTTTTGTAGTAATAAATCCTTCGGAAATACATGGTACATAATATCAGTGTTCTTGGTTTTCCTATTGTACGTAATACAACATGCCACTGCACAACCCGGCATTATTGCGTTTCTTACGAAGCACAGAAGCAATGAATTTCAGTGATAAATACGTGTAAATATCAAAATAAACAAAACATAAACATAAAACTATACGATACAAACTTCAAGCGGTTGAAAATCAACTGCGTTAATAGAGAAAACTCCAGCACACCAAATGTAAACAAACAGGGATGCAAGAAGTCGAAAGACTGAGAGTCCTGCGTCCACATCTACGTCATGCGTGGTTTCAAAATAACCGCGTCTGATACTGCGCAGCCCAAGCGGGACCCTCCTGGATCAAACCAAAAATCGGGAAATCTTTTATTAAGACTTGAAGAACTCACACTTCGAGGGGAAATTGCATATACTACCGTGATTAGTCTACTGATTAGTAGACAAATTAGAACGTTCAATTCTGCTTTAACTCTACGACCTAAAATAACTTTTTCAAACCTTTTACTGCCTACTGCTAAATTTCAAACGCACACTTTTGTAATCCTTTAGCAAATAAGCAATCTTACTTTATTCATCGCTTTTAAATTTTACATTTATTTGATGAATTATATTTTGAGAAAATCCCTTCAGGAAATGAGAAATTTAAGACAAAAACATTGGGTTTAATTTTCAACAATTAAAAAGCGAAATTCCTTGTATTTTGCAATATAACTTTTTTAAAACTCTAAACTTTTGGATAAAAAAAAAACAGGTAGAAAAGTTCCGAATACTTTGCCCTATTGGTCTATATTTTCTTGAAAGTATAAGTATTTGTCTCCTCGTATTTCTCATAACAAGGCGGAATTACATGAATACAGAATTAATTGACACCAACTAATTCTACTGGACCAATTTTCAGAAAGACGGAATAAGAGATAAAAATGAAACAACTGCGATGTAATCACCATATTACACAGCACCGTGAATTAATCGAATAAATTAGAAATCGGAGTAAAATGCTTTCTCTTTCATAATCCAAAAAGTTCGATTGCCGCAGCGAACGAATGACGTAAAAGAAAGCCTGGATTTCCCAAAACAGGGCTGAAAATTAAAGCACGCTAATGATGACATTTCCTCATGTATAAAAACGTTATCTTTCGTAGGCTTTGGTGAGGGCCTAATGTGCATGCTGTAAGATTTGCAAGTCAAAGAACAACACTCTCTTAGCGCCATTTGTTTACTTGCAAATGATAGCTAATGCTTAATGATCATTTCTGATAAAATGCCTCTGCTACGGAATGTAGGCTAAGATGATAACACGCCTTTCTCGAAATTCTAAGGAACGGAACTAAAATCTAATATTACTAAAATCACCCAGATCTTCCTCACATCATATCTACCGTTTTGCGCATTTATGCATTCAATTATGGAGCCCAGCATTACACCTGATTAGAAAACTTCGTAAACAAATTCTGTTCAAATATCATATAAGACATAAAACGCATTCAATTTGTAGTCGTTTTCTTTATACATGTATTTGTTACTCCTGTACGAAATGTACACGATACGTATGATAGGTTAAAATTCAGGTAAGTCTACGGGTGCGTTCATAGTATAATTTCTGAGAAACTGTTATAGAATTTGAAAATATTTTATATAATTGTATATAATAAAAAAATTGGTGTCAGTTAAACTGAAAGCTTTCAGGGATTGCATACTCCTTCATAGGTACAGAAAAGTATTTCTAAATCAGTACTTTTGATCTTCAGCCAACGAAAAATGCGGATGATTTCGGAGAGTAAAACAGGTATCACTACATTCAGTGATAACCGTTAAGCTATCACCAGTTCGCAATTATTCATAGATTAGTAGATATAAAAGGCGTCTTCTGGGACAATGGAACGGCTCATTACGGCTCACTTACGGCTCCTTTACGGCTCACTTACGACACCGGGTGGAGTGGGGCAGAATGGACGGTGGGTGGTTCTGAGTGACGGGTTCAGCTGTCAGCGGGTAGTGCGTGTGATTTATGTTTCTGGAGGGGTATATTTTTAATTTGGGTTGGGGGATTTCATAGGAAGATGGGGTAACGAGGGATGATTGTGATCTTTTTTTAAGGTTTTATTTTTAATGTGGAAAATTAAACAAAAGCCTAACCTATCGCGATGATGTAACGCGGTAGGGTTATGTATTGTTTGTGGTCTTTTCAGAGTTTTGGATGATTTTATTTTATTGTGGAACGTTGAAGTGTTGCTTGCTAAGTAATAATGAAAGAATGTATACTTTTTCTTGATGGAAATGTTCAGAAAATGATTATATCAATAAAAAGTGCATAAAATTTAGTTGATCTGTTCGAGAATGAAATGATCTCAGGTACGATGTATGTGATGTAATCAAATAAAGAAAGATGGAATTAATCAAGAACATTGGTAAAAGAAAAAAATGAGAAGACATTTCAACTCTGAGAAATGAGATGAAGGTAAGTTTTGATTATAAGAAATATTTGTATGAACACCTTAGTTTTTTCTTGACAATAAGTATCATTGTAAGGGAAGCGATTTTTTTAATCTTTGATGTGGAAAAGAAAAACATTCTTTTCAGTAAACAGCTTGATCATTTAAAAATAATGTTATACAATCAAGTGTTAAACAAACGACTTCAGATGCCTTTTCTTACCCACTGTCGAAAACCATTCAGCTCGAATATGAAACACGTGGAAAGGTAAATCAAGCTAAAGTGGAAATTGAAGAAACAGAAGTTGCTAAAGCACAATAAATTAGGAAGCGTGATTTTGTGGAAGATGTGCTTGTGTTATCGGTTCCAAGCGCTCTGCTCAGAACGTTCTGCATGTGTTTGACATTATATCTTGGATACCTCACGTAGAATTAGTATACCGCGAGAAAGCACTTAAAAATTCTAACAACATCGATGATCATATGTTAAACCCTGAAAGTACTAGAGATTTTTCATGCAATGGATATATTTGTTATAGCTGTAAACGAAATTAATTTATGATCAAGATATCGGAAAAATAAGAAAATATTTGTATCAGAGCAATCTGGAAAGAGTGTATCACCTCGCTGGTTTCCTTATGAAAGATTTGTATGTTTTCTTTAAATGGTGTGAGTATTTTTTTCTTTCTTAGATTTATAACAACAACAAAATACAAGATTAACACTAAGTCAGTGTTTTGTAACAAAAAAAAAATCGGTGAATGCACGTTTTTCTCACTTAAAATATATGTAGGGGGCGATATTTGCAAACCAAAGTTTTTGATCGAGAACAGTTTTTTGAAAACAAATTTTACATGAAACGCAAAAAAATGAGATCAAAGTATCCAAGCTCTATCAAAAATGCCATAGGATAACATGGGAAAACGAAAAAAGTGAAAGGACAACTTTTTGATTGGAAAAAATTCGGTGAATGCACGTTTTTCTCACTTAAAATATATGTAGGGGGCGATATTTGCAAACCAAAGTTTTGATCAAGGACAGTTTATTGAAAACAAATTTTACATGAAAGGCGAAAAAATGAGATCAAGGTATTCAAGCTCTATCAAAAAAGCCATAGGATAACATGGGAAAACGAAAAAAGTGAAAGGACAACTTTTCGATTGAAAAAAGGTTGGTGAATGCATGTTTTTCTCACTTAAAATATATGTCATCATCATCATCATCATCATTGTCAACCATTATCAATCCACTGCTGGACGAAGGTCTCCCCAAGTTTCCTCCACAACGGTCTGTCTTGTGCCAGTCTCCTCCATGTCACTCCCGCATATTTACGAATTTCATCCACCCATCTCCCATGTGGTCTTTTTCTGGGTCTTTTCCTGTCCCTTGGAATCCAATCTAAAATTTCGGCTGTCCATCTATGGTCTGTCCTTCTGGCAGTATGTCCAGCCCATTGCCATTTCAGGGATTTAACTCTGATCATGATGTCTTCCACTCTCGTCATTTTTCGGATCCACGAGTTTCTCTTCTTATCTCTCCTGGTTATACCAAGCATGCACCTCTCCATGCTTCTTTGTGTTGTTTGCAGCCTTTGTATGTCTCGTTTAGTTAAGGTCCACGTCTCTGCACCATACGTAAGCACTGGAAGGATGCATTGATCAAACACTTTTCTTTTAAGACATAATGGCATATTGCTCTTGAAAATTATGCTGTTTCTTCCAAAAGCTCTCCAGGCAAGTTTTGTACGCCTATTAATTTCTTCATCAATGTGACCCTCACTTGATATCTGCTGTCCAAGATAAACATACGTATCTGTTATCTCCAGTTTTTCTCCATCAATCGATAAATCTTCATTTCTTGTAAAAGCATTGAACATCACTTTTGTCTTCTGAAAGTTCATTTTTAATCCCACTTCTTTACTCTTGTCAGCAAGTTCCTGGATCATACCCTGCAGCTCTGATGGGGTAGTTGCAAAAATGACTACGTCATCAGCAAAACGAAGGTGGGTTAGATAATCTCCATTAATCTTTATCCCTTTGTTTTCCCAGTTCAGTGATTGAAAGACATTTTGCAATGTGGCGTTAAAGAGCTTCGGAGATATGGTGTCACCTTGTCTCACTCCCTTTCCAATTTTTATGTGTGTTGTATTTTCAAACAGCCGAATCTTTGCACTTGCATTTTCATAGATGTTATTAATAATATTAATGTATGCATCTTCAATACCGCAGGATTTCAGAGCCGTGGTAACTGCTGATGGTTTCACCGAATCAAAGGCTTTTTCATAATCGATAAAAGCTATGCACAATGGAAGTTCATATTCCCTCGCTCTTTCAATTAGTTCTCTCAGTACGTGGATATGATCTATTGTGCTGTAGCCACTCCTGAATCCAGCTTGTTCTCTCGGTTGAGCCATGTCCAGTGTTACCTTCAAGCGGTGTGAAAGAACTTTAGTGAAGATTTTATAAACCACTGATAGGAGGCTGATAGGTCTGTAGTTCCTGAGATCCTCAATGTCACCTTTTTTATGTAGCAGGATCATTGTAGCATTGTTCCAATCCTCAGGAATCTTCCCTTCATTAAGGCATCGAGTGAAAATTTGGGCGAGTACTGTTTCAATTTCTCCACTTGCTTCTTGTATGATGTCTATAGTAATTCCATCTTCTCCTGGAGCTTTCCCCCGCTTCATGTTCTTGATTGCATGAGCAACTTCTGCTGGGAGTACTGGAAGAACTCTGGTACCTTTCATGATGTCTGGAGTACATGTATCATCCCTTTCATATAATTTGGAGTAGAAATCTTTCACTCTTGTCAAAATTTCGCCTCTATTTCTTGTTATAGAACCATCTTCTTTTCTCAGAGCCATAATCTGTTTTCTTCCCTTACTGAGATCTCCCTTTGCTATCTTAAGGCTTTGGTTGTTTTCAAT
This sequence comes from Macrothele yani, assembly GCA_039090855.1. Classification (NCBI taxonomy): domain Eukaryota; kingdom Metazoa; phylum Arthropoda; class Arachnida; order Araneae; family Macrothelidae; genus Macrothele; species Macrothele yani. The sequence continues at coordinate 9,393,628 of CM077018.1, forward strand.
TGCTTTCCTCACTAGCTCACAGTTGAATTTCCTTACGTCTTCAGTGATACTTTTTCGTGCTGTCTTGCATAGCTCTATATATTCCACTTTGGAAGTCACATCTTCTTTAGTTGTCCTCATTTCTCTTCTTTTTTGCATCAACATTTTGGTTTTTCCTGATAATTTGTTCACATGCAACTTGTTCTTAGACCCAGCTAATTTTGTTGCTGTTTCCATAAGAGCTTTGGTTACTTTTCTGTTAACTTCCGAAATATCCACTTCTTCCGATGTTAGGCCTTCTAAAGCAGAGAATCTGTTCTTCAGTTCCAACTTGAAAGTATTATGGTGTTTTTTAAGGTTGGTTATGTCAATACATTTTGTTTGTCTTATGAGCTTGCCACGTTCCAGTTTAGTGTTGAGGTGCATCTTACATCTCACCAATCTATGGTCACTACCTGTGTTGAACTTGTTCAGCACACTGCAGTCTTCGACGACGAATTTTTTGTTACACATAATAAAATCAATTTCACTTGTCGTCCCAATTGGATGTCTCCATGTCCATTTCCTATGTGGCTTTTTCTTGAAAAAGGAGTTCAAGATGAAAAATCCTTCTGCCTCTGCAAACTCAACGAGAGTATTTCCACGCTGGTTTCTGTTGCCGTGACCGAATTTACCTACTGAAGTTTCATTCTGTTGCCGGTGCCCTATTTTTGCATTGAAATCTCCCATAATTATCTTCAAGTGCTGCTTACCTTTATTATTTAGATGACGAATTTCCTCATAAAATTCTTCAATTTCTTCTTCAGGATGACTTGTGGTGGGTGCATAAGTTTGAATAATCTGAGCCTGGTATCTTCTCGATAGTTGGATAACGAGTCGTGCAGCTCTGTCAGAGGAACTTTCAACTTCTACCACTTTATCCTTCAGTTTCTTGTTTATTATAAATCCAACACCACTAGTCCTGCCAGTATCTGTCCCACGATAATAGAAGAGATGTCCACTTTTCAGTTCAATGAGATCTTCTCCTTTTCTCCTTACCTCACTTAGCCCCACGATGTCCCACTTGATCCTTTGTAGTTCCTCTTCCAATTCAAGAAGCCTTGAATCAGAAGATAGGGAGCGTCCGTTATAGGTAGCCAAGGTCAGCATCAAATGGCAGCCTAGTCCGGTCCTCCGGGGATTCTTAGCACCCTCTGCCTTCATGTCGCACTGGCCGCTGCCTTGGCCAGGTACATTCCAGCTGCCGGAGACTGAGGGCCAAGATTTAAGTTGTAGAGTCATTTTGGAGGTGTTTGGCCATAACTCACCACGCTGGCCAAGCGGGTTGGTGAGTGTGGGATAGCATTTCCTCTGATCCCGATGGTATAGTTATACCGCTATTGGCGGTATACATCAAAGTAAAATAAAGAAAGATGGAATTAATCAAGAACATTGGTAAAAGGAAAAAAATGAGAAGACATTTCAACTCTGAGAAATGAGATGAAGATAAGTTATGGTTATAAGAAATATTTGTATGAACACCTTAGTTTTTTTTTCTTGACGATAAGTGCTATTGTGTATTTAATGTAATCAAATAAAGAAAGATGTAATTAATCAAGAACATTGGTAAAAGAAAAAAAAAGACATTTTAACTCTGAAAATAAAAAAAAATAAATAAATAAAAAAAATGGGATGAAGGTAAGTTTTGGTTATAAGAAATATTTGTATGAACACCAAAGTTTTTCTGGACGATAAACGATACTTTGTCTGTGAAGTGAATTTTTTTAATCTTTGAAACACATCAAGTCATCAGTGAAGCACCAGATATTCTAATAAGAGCTATCTGGCTGACCGACTTCTAAATTATTCATTTAGAAGACCTTGGAGATTGTGATTCTTATGGTTTCGGTCATAAAGCTCCAGACCAAATACCCCACCTCCCCATCCCACTCAATTTTGAATTTTTTTAATAGCTGAACATTTTAGTTTTGTTTTTAACAAATTCTCATTTTCTTAGTGGGTGGTTCTTCTATAGACGATAGTAGATTAAAATGACCATACGGCAAAGTGTGTATATTATCAGAGCATATTACTCGTTTGTTATCATCATGACTTAGAGTTTTTTTGTTTGTGGAAAGACTGAAAACAGTATGTTTCAGACTTCTGATGCTATTCGAAATATTTCTTACTTCTTTTTTTTTCCAAGAGGCAACTTTTATAATCGAAAAAGCTGAGCTGATGAGCTACAACTGTACTACTCACTCCTTTTGCTTTCTTTACAACATATTTATTTTCTCCACTGAAAGCATACATTTTGGGTCTAAGGCCTACAAATTCGTTAATTATATTCCCGTTCATTTCATCCTTAAATGTTCCGAGTACTTTTTTTGTTTATTAAACTGTAGAGGAAATGATCTGCAGGAAAATCGCTTGTATCAAGTAAATTAGAAATATTTTTCATGCCTTCATAGACATCTTCAGTTACTGTCTCATAAAAAAATGAATCGGTATCCATGTATAAGATTTTCAAATTCTCCGGGTAAAGTGTCCTCATCACATCGTAATGGAAATGATACATCTTCACATTTGATATATCTAGAATGGATGTTCCAAGGTAGACTGGTTTATCAAATAATAATTTTGTAACGTTCATACGCATTAAAACCAAATAGCTATCATCTGATTCATTTTTAAGAATGGTACGGTCTTTTAAGTTTGGCTTTCTGAGTACCTTCTCCAATCGCTTATCTTTATATACTAGTTCAACTTTTATTCTATTTCGAATGTTCTCCATAGTTTTTCCGAACACGCTATTGTTCATTAGTTTATAAAAATCTTTCTCGAATTCGTTTTTTTTTCTGCCTTTCTCTTCTCTGTGTTTAGATCGATATATGGTTTCAACCATTTACTTTGGGAAAATGATATCCCTCGATGAATCTTTTTAATGATCAATCCTGCTTTTATTGCTTGTTTTAACAGCCTATAATGCGCAACATATCTCTCCTTATTCCTCAACGTTGTTAATAATTTTACTTGGTGAGTTCCTGGAACGATTTCGGTCTCCGGACAGTAAGGTAAATCAGCATGCTCTTCGTGAAGTTCCATTGGATACTCAATGTCAACCTCTAGAATGTAGATAGTGTTACTATCGTCTGACACAGACGTGATGTCGATTTGTTCTATTTCCACAGACGACATCCAAGTAAATCCAGCATAACCAAGCGATTGCGTCATTGATTTCAAAATCGTACAGGTTTGTGCAGTCAAAATAATTGATAAAAGTTGATGGGGATGACTCATCATAAAGGCTCATGTACTTATTATTGGCTCTTGAATATCTCTTAATGCATTAGCAAAGTCCTCCGCGCTTCCCATGCTCTACAAATAAAAGTTTGTCGTAATCATTCAACAGCTCAAGTGAAATTTTTGTATATTTTAGCATTGCACTAAATGATAATCCCGGAGCGCTGAAATACCAGCTTGGATCCAAAGCGTATGTACGTAAACATATGTCCCGAAAATTTTCAAAGACGTCAGCTAATATTAACACATCTGTTTTTAAGTACAAGTCTGTGTATTCCCCCAAAGTCCTAATATGTAGTGCATGCCACACGTTTTTAGCATGTTGATATTCTCTTTCTGAGATATGTTGGTCTGAAATTTTGCTAAAAAATTCTGTTGCAGGAGGTAGAGAAGTTTCAGAGAGTTTCTCGTAACAATTTAGGTATTCGTAAGGAAATATTCCTTTCTGAGTAAGGAGATCAAACTTTTGTTCATCTGGATAATGTTGTTTTCTTATTTTAAAATCACTCTTCGGGAGGTTTTCGGCCAATTTTGACAAACTAGTAGCCATAAATCGGAAACTATCGACAAATGGAAGTTCCAAACCACCAATTTTCTTAGAAAATGCAATCAAGTTTTCACTAGATTCAGGAATGACAGTTATATCTCCTGGTACAAATCCTAATTCTTTCACTATAAAATGAAAGTCATACCCAGACAAGTTATGCATGAAAATTGGGATAAATGTAGGATTTTTGAAATTAATATCACATGAAGCGTGAGCAGCACCTCGAAAATGTGCATCAGAAGTCTGAAACATAATGTTTTCAGTCTTTCCACAAACAAAAAAAACTCTAAGTCATGATGATAACAAACGAGTAATATGCTCTGATAATATACACACTTTGCCGTATGGTCAATTTAATCTACTATCGTCTATAGAAGAACCACCCACTAAGAAAATGAGAATTTGTTAAAAACAAAACTAAAATGTTCAGCTAGAAAAAAATTCAAATTTGAGTGGGATGGGGACGTGGGGTATTTTGTCTGGAGCTTTATGACCGAAACCATAAGAATCACAATTTTCAAGGTCTTCTAAATGAATAATTTAGAAGTCGGTCAGCCAGATAGCACTTATTGGAAAATCTGGTGCTTCACTGAAGACTTGATGTGATTCAAAGATTAAAACAAATCACTTCACAAACAAAGTATCACTTATCGTCCAGAAAAACTTTGGTGTTCATACAAATATTTCTTATAACCAAAACTTACCTTCATCCCATTTTTTTATTTTCTTTGTTTGTTTTTTTTATTTTCAGAAATGAAATGTCTTCTCTTTTTTTTCTTTTACCAATGTCCTTGATTAATTACATCTTTCTTTATTTGATTACATTAAATACACAATTGCACTTATCGTCAAGAAAAAAAAACTAAGGTGTTCATACAAATATTTCTTATAACCATAACTTACCTTCATCTCATTTCTCAGAGTTGAAATGTCTTCTCATTTTTTTCTTTTACGAATGTTCTTGATTAATTCCATCTTTCTTTATTTTCCTTTGATGTATAATTTGTTTTTAATAAACTCTCCTCGATCAAAACTTTGGTTTGCAAATATCGCCCCCTACATATATTTTAAGTGAGAAAAACGTGCATTCACCAAATGTTTTTCAATCGAAAAGTTGTCCTTTCACTTTTTTCGTTTTCCCAAGTTATCCTATCGCATTTTCGATGGAGCTTGGATACTTTGATCTCATTTTTTCGCCTTTCATGTAAAATTTGTTTTCAAAAAACTGTCCTCGATCAAAAACTTTGGTTTGCAAATATCGCCCCCTACATATATTTTAAGTGAGAAAAACGTGCATTCGCCGAATTTTTTTTGTTACAAAACACTGACTTAGTGTTAGTCTTGTACTTTGTTGTTGTTATAAATCTAAGAAAGAAAACAAACAAAAAAAAATACTCTCACCATTTAAAGAAAACATACAAATCTTTCGTAAGGAAACCAGCGAGGTGATACACTCTTTCCAGATTGCTCTGATACAAATATTTTCTTATTTTTCCGATATCTTGATCATAAATTAATTTCGTTTACAGCTATAACAAATATATCCATTGCATGAAAAATCTCTAGTACTTTGAGGGTTTAACATATGATCATCGATGTTGTTAGAATTTTTAAGTGCTTTCTCGCGGTATACTAATTCTACGTGAGGTGTCCAAGATATAATGTCAAACACATGCAGAACGTTCTGAGCAGAGCGCTTGGAACCGATAACACAAGCACATCTTCCACAAAATCACGCTTCTTAATTTATTGTGCTTTAGCAACTACTGTTTCTTCAATTTCCACTTTAGCTTGATTTACCTTTCCACGTGTTTCATATTCGAGCTGAGGGGTTTTTGACAGTGGGTGAGAAAAGGCATCTGAAGTCGTTTGTTTAACACTTGATTGTATAACATTATTTTTAAATGATCAAGCTGTTTACTGAAGAGAATGTTTTTCTTTTCCACGTCAAAGATTAAAAAAAAATCGCTTCCCTTACAATGATACTTACTGTCAAGAAAAAACTAAGGTGTTCATACAAATATTTCTTATAATCAAAACTTACCTTCATCTCATTTCTCAGAGTTGAAATGTCTTCTCATTTTTTTCTTTTACCAATGTTCTTGATTAATTCCATCTTTCTTTATTTGATTACATCACATACATCGTACCTGAGATCATTTCATTCTCGAACAGATCAACTAAATTTTATGCACTTTTTATTGATATAATCATTTTCTGAACGTTTCCATCAAGAAAAAGTATACATTCTTTCATTATTACTTAGCAAGCAACACTTCAACGTTCCACAATAAAATAAAATCATCCAAAACTCTGAAAAGACCACAAACAATACATAACCCTACCGCGTTACATCATCGCGATAGGTTAGGCTTTTCTTTAATTTTACACATTAAAAATAAAACCTTAAAAAAAGATCACAATCATCCCTCGTTACCCCATCTTCCTACGAAATCCCCCAACCCAATTAAAAATATACCCCTCCAGAAACATAAATCACACGCACTACCCGCTGACAGCTGAACCCGTCATTCAGCCCCGCCCACCGTCCATTCCGCCCCACTCCACCCGGTGTCGTAAGTGAGCCGTAAGTGAGCCGTGATGAGCCTTTCTCTTGTCCCAGAAGACGCCTTTTATATCTACTTAGATTGTATATCTTGAGTTACATGACTTGGACCACATGTATACAAGACATGGAAATATCGGAATTTACATCATATTTCTTGTTTTTGGAGGTCAAACAACTCCCATCTTCGGTCGCTGCTAACATTCAAGGTATCACTAACTCGCTCCTGCCGCCCCGGTGACGCAGTGGTCTAAGCGATGGTCTCTGATCATTCGTCCGAACGGGGTCCGGGTTCGTATCCCGTTGAGGCATGGATGTTGTGTTTGTCTTACGGCACTGGCTCTCTCCCTTCCCTGGAACCAGTGACCCTAAATTAAGGACGGGCGACTGCTTATAGCCCATTGAGTTGCTCACGGTGGTCGTTAAACCTCCAATTAAAAAAAAACTAGTTCTTTGTTTTCGTACCTCATCAAGCTTGACCTAATTGACATGACTAGCATCCCATTTGACCTATCTCTTTTCCAGTGGATTGATGTTGATAATTTTGAAATACAACACATCGAATTCAAGGCATCACAGTTATGGGCGATCAAATTTGTAGAATTGTGGAAAACTGTTTGGAAATGTCAGCTGTCATCCGCAACTGCTAGCCATCCCGGCCTGAAGCGTTCACCTGTTTGAAAAAAGTTATATGTGCTCTGCTTTCGGCATTTGGGTCAACTTATAGGTGTGAACAAAGTTTCTCCAACATAAAAGCTGTTTTAAGTCCACAGAGAAGTCGCCTAACGCCTGTGCATTCAGAATACTCTATGAAGCTGAAAGTCATCAAATACACACCTGATACCGGACAATTAACCAAGGAGAAACAAGGACAAGGTTCCATTAATGGATTAATGACGTAGATCAATGATAATCAATTATTACTTATATAAAAAATTTAATAACGTGTTTCATGTTTGAATTATTTCACTGTTTTGTTCTTCAAACTATCGGAATTTGACTTAACAAAACATACGTACGGCAATTCTTTTATAACATTTCAAAAAAAATGTGCAAAACATAATATTTCTATTTATTCCTATTTAAATTAAAATATTTAATATTCAGCAACGAATAGAATAGTTATTTAATGTATCGGAAACATTGTACATGTTAATACAAGATAAAATTAATTTGGTTTCAGTGGCTGTTGTACCTAAAAATATGGTGGATTTAAGTTAGCACGCTGAGTGACTTTGCAACATTACTTCGGCACAACACTACTAAAAGGTTGCGGATCCCTGCCATAGGACATGAATAATTGCACGATGTGAGCCGTTTTTCGTTGATTAAATCAATAGATCAAGCAAATTTGTGATGTTGTGACGTTATAAAGCTAACACAAGGTTGGTTGTTCCCTCTTCGTCCTCACGTCATGCTACGGGAAAATCTATGGGACTAATGTTTAGGCGAAAAATCTGACACCCTGCGGTTTTGTTATGGAAAACTTTCCCTATGAATTTCCTAAGGAATTTGTTGTCAGTAATTTGCTTTTAACGACTCACTGAAGAATGGGACGGAAACTCACTTAAGATAAAACAGCTTCTAATGGCAGTACATAAAGAATGCCTTCACCAAAGGTGTACACATGTTTAAGAGTCCGTCCATTTCTCGGTAACTTTCTGTTTGTTTCGATCCTGTACTCTTTCTCTAAAAATTATTTCTGTGAAACGTAACAGAAAAAACACTGTTCCAGGAAGGAGTGGAACTTTTCTTTGACATCAAAGTAACTCATTCGGCACACATCCTTTTGAGACTTTTAGTACGTGTGGAATGCAGTCTTCATTACTCTGCACATTTCGAAAGAGAGCAGGAAAGTCTTTTTCTCTGAAACTGAAATCATAAAGTCAGTCTACCATTGAACCACTATTACTCAGCGAGAGCTTGAACACTACGAAAACCTCGAGATTTGTTGATGTTTGATAGAAGCAAAATGATCAAATTCTTCGCTTTTTCACATAACTTACTTATTCCCACAGTTGAGAAAAAACTGTAGCGGTGCTCGTTCTATGGAATTACAAATGATGTGGCATGCATTATTAATGGAAACGCGTCGCAAAGCCGCTTACAGTCGCGCGATGAATAACACGTAATGCCGATAGCGATGTCATTCAAAATATTTTCAAAATTCATATTTGTTCCTTGCCACATGTAAAATGTGTAACCATTCACACTACTTTTGCCAAACGTAATCATTTGCAATATATATATTTCGTCTAGGAAATCCTTTTTCGTCGACAGCCAGTATAACGTATCGTTGCCTACAATAGAAATAGAACCCATGTACTCCTACTCCGGAGGGGCTATTCACCCAGTGGAACTACGCGGACGTTGTTTCTGCTGCTTCATTGTCCATTTGACACATACGTTTATATTCCGTTCAATTCAGATGTTTAAAAGATATAAAAGAAAAACGCGATCTACTTCCAACTCTGGCCAGCACTCTGCGAAATATTGTGACCATATGTCGGCCGAGAGATGGTAGATTGATAGCTCTTTCATTAGTGCGTGCTTTCCTGCTTATTAGTTGTTAGCTCCTTTGTGCTTCCTAAGCTTGGAGAGATTCTTTTCAGAAATTGGGACGAATGAGGCGACGTGTATTTTGTGGTGTGAATGCAAACTTGAAGATGTGCAGAGTGCAGTTTGGAAAAATAAAGCATTGTTGTCTTAAAATTTTAAGTACAATTGGGGAAATACATTTCTATTTCGAAAGAAAAAATGGAATTTCTGGGATTATTATATATGTCAACATCTGACATTCCTTATGAAACAATAAATATGGCAAAATCTACTTCCTGGTAACCAGTGGCCCGAAATTGCGGACAATATCTCCCTACAGAACTGTGTCGCTCATGGAGCTCGATAAAAACCGAGTAAAAAATCTGTGCTAGAAAAGAAAATCTGCAAACGGTGTTGTAGCTGCAGTCGAAAACAGTCTTTGGCTAAAGAGTAATAAAGGTGTTTCCACGGCGAATTATATACGTACGCTTTCGGTAAGAGCTGCAAGAGAGATTATTGAGCTGTGCGTTTTTATCTACATGCTCCAAATAAATATCTAAATAGATAACGGGTAGAATAAGTTCAACATAAAATGTGCAAAGGGATTTTGAGTACATAACTATTTTCACAAAAATACAGCAAGCACCTAATGAAACGCAACGAAGGTGCAATATTATATTGAATAGAAATTTGCATATACTTTACTTGGCAAAATGACGCGGTAAAACCCACACATATAAAGCATTGAAAATGTGCCGAAATTTAAAGCAATAATTTTTTCTGTCAACAAAAAATATCCTAGCAGCAGTATAACCTTTCAATCTATGAATCCAATAATGTAAAGATAATGAGAAACTTTGTTTGCTGCTATATTTTTAGAACAGCGAAACTTTCACTCAATAAAATCATTCAAATCTGTGATATTCATTTCAGTACAACCAAAACGTATGAAGCACTCATCTAAAATAGTTGAAAAAAATCAGATTTGCAGTGGTGATCGAAACATGAATCATGTAGGAATGATATAATACATCTCCATTTGATATCATATTAATATAGCATTAGATTAAAGATCGCAAATACCTTCAAATAGTCTGCTCTATGCCCATGTGTGCTTCGTGTGAAAATTTCGCTCATCAAAATACCACAGGTGTTTGTGTCACGTGAGAGCTTTTCTCATAAAGTGAACACAGACGTTTGTGTTTTGTATTTTTATAGATAACGCGATGACATGAGGGCGTTTTTTCTTGCGTAATTCATTTTATAACTTTTTGTAATTAACAGCATTTCTTGCAAAGAAAAAAATTTGAAAGAGCTCGAAAAGGTAGTGTGAGGAAGTCTCACGCGTGATCACTGGCGTTTTTCAACGTGTACCGATCAACGACGGATGTATACAAATATTAATAACTGATAATTTGTGATAACCAGAATAAGAAATACTTCCATTTTTCAAATTGTTTATGCATCTTGATTTAAAATGTCAGAAATGGTCAATTTTCGAGTGATATTTTCTATAAATAGAGCAAACTAAAAATGTTGCGTCCTTAACTGCTATTTCATGTGTGCAAGAAATCTCAACTTTTATTAAAATTGCTTGGCTTGGTTCAATATTTCTACATAATAAAATTAAACTTCAGAAGGAATTGCAATAGTCGATAGATCTTGCTCCTCTGTGATTGACTTGAAACTTCAAGGAATTCCCGCTTTTCCAAGTTTTAACTGGATTTTTAGAGCTGCTTATCGCCTCAAGAGGAAGGTAGAATTTTTTTTTGAGTTTAACGATAACCGTGAGCAACTGAATATGCTATAATTAGTCCCCTGTGCCTAATTTAGGTGCACCTTTTCTAGGAAAGGAAGTGAGATAGTATCGTGAGACAAAAGCATCCCCTATGCTTAACTCGGATATACGACCCTAATTGCAATATGTGAATGTTATGGTGTATACGACCGTGTGCATCATACCCAATGAAGATGTTGGAATGCCGGAGAGTCCGTACACGGACTCACGGAAGAGGAAATAATTCAAATATTAATACCTCTAATTACCCAAATTGAATTGAAACGCGAATAGTAAGAACACAGCTTGTACGAGTCGTCGGACTTGCCGCTCACCTCTCACATCAACCATTCGCTGTCCTGTGCAGTTTCTTCTCCGTGTCGATGTTTGATCGTTTTCACAAAATTCCTGATACACATAACTACTGCGGCTCGAGAAAAACTAACCACTTCAGTCGTTTAGGAAATCGAATCACCCTCTCTCAGAGCTCCAACAATCTGTTCTTTCTCAAAGTCTGATAACTCCGGTAAATTTGTGGATTAGCGTACTAAATTATTTCGTCGGAAAAATGTTAGTGCCTGGAAAAAGTGCGACGTACAGATTTTCGAGTAAGGAAATTAATGGTAAATCGTGCAGAAATTTCATATTTGAAATGTCTTTCCAAGATTTTTATCGTAATATGTACCTGTAAGTACGATGCTGTGAAGAGTAGCTGTAGTAGCCCTAACGCATCGCCCAGACGACGATGTGAAGCTCTGCTCCGTTAAAAGAAAGGTTCGTCGCTATACCGAAATGACGGGCGGAAGAGTACAAGGGAAAGCGGTTAAATTGTTGGCAGGAGAGCAAAAGGTGTTGTAGGGATACGCTACAGAAAATAGGTCCACATTATCCACCCTTTATTTTGTTGTATCTGGTCGTTGGCAGTGAAAACCAGATAAAAGCTGTTCGACTTGCAAAAATTAGGTACCAGTGAGAGAGAAAATGGCTTGTGAACAATGTATTAACAATGGAACCAAAGGTTCACTGGCACAGCAAACCAGCTACAAATGGAAGCCGTTCAAAGCATAACTGTAAGTTATGCTACCCCAGTTTTGTGGGCAAAATAGAAAGGCATATCTTACTTTCTTTTTGGAATAAGGGAATCATATGCGAAAGAAAGAAAAAAATTTCAACATCTGCTTTAAGAACAATGACAAAACATGAACCAACTATGTTCTGTAACGTATGAGTACATCAATAGTTCGCCCTCCTGGCAAGAACGTACGCGGTTGCACTTGTAGTCGCCCGCGCGTGAATTACACGCCGCAGCATATTTTCCTTTCAACGGATCAAAACTTCACATAGTCGCCGTAGTGATGCGTCAGGCCTACCGCAGCGTCTCTTCACAGCATCGCCCTTACAGGTAAATATCACGATAAAAATTTTTAAATGACATTTAAAATATGAAGTTTCTGCACCATTTGACATTAATTTCCATGCTGTAATATATGTACGTCGCACTTTTTCCAGATACTAATATTTTTCCGACGAAATAATTTAGACGCTAATCGACACATTTACCGTACATCTTTCTGTTTACCTATCATGCTTTTAATTTACTACCTTTTCCTGCACTCACACCCTACATATGCTATTTTAAATGACTAATCGCCCCTTTTCGAAATCACGTTGTCAACGCGTGGTATCCACTCTTGATAAAGGAGGTCATAATTCAGTGATAATTCAATGTACATGCGACTAGCATACTTTTAGTGTGTAAAGTTATGTGTTAAAATTATATGACATTAAAAAATCTCTATCCGATTATGAATTTTTAGCAGCAACCTAGAAAATTATTACTCAAGTTGAAGGACAGGAAAGCAGTAAAATATCACTGAACTGGTAATACATCTGTTTTTCTTTTGCATGAAACATGATACCATGTATGTAGTGTAGTACTGGCTTCCGAAATCACTATTTGAATTGTAGTCACAAAATCAGTTGAGCAAACAGGATCCGTGGCGACGTGCGCTAACAGAACTTACAAATCAGTATTAATCTCTACAGATATGAAATAAGCGTACGAATTTTTAGTAATTATATCCTGGTGGAAATATGAAATATTTGTGAAGTTAGTTATGACAATTCCTTTTGTCCGTTGATCTTTGCTGAATCTGTTGACAAAATCACACAAGCTCTTTGCTTCGACAAAACCTTACGTTTGTTTCCGGTTATATAACTAGCTAAAAAATTGTTTCACACGAATATTACAAAATTTCCTGTATTTTGTCGCCAGTTGCTTTCTGAAGTATGGGATTTTCAGTAATGTAAATAACGTATTGCACGCATCTACAATGGTGTTTACCTTTATGGAATATTACCAAATTCAATTCGATATTTCTAAACATTAGTGTGTAATATACAATACAATGCTTTGGGTGCTATATGAGATTAGAGAAGAGATGTTTCAGAGTATTATATTATTCTGCGCATTTCTCATGAAGGTAGAGGTTTCCAAGATCTCAAATGTATTATTAGAATTTTTGCTAATAATACAAGTTTTGATTAAAGAATTTATAAGCATATGTTGCAGTTTTTTTGGTTTTTCATATATTCAACAATGTTAGCAAATATAAATGCGTTTTCTGCTGTAAGAAATGCAGTTCAAAGAGTATTTTTAAGTATATTTTTTCCTCCGTTTTTTGTGCAGAGAAGAAATCTCCTGACTTCTAACGCAAATAGAACACAAACGTTTCAATATACACTGAAGTGCCAGAAAAACTGGTACAGACAAGCGTATGCAAAATACATAGCAACGTCACCTATGCGCCTACTCGTTTGCGTCTGCCAGTGCGTATATAAAACTATAGACATCCTTGCTAGCTGTCAGAGCTGTTTTCGGCATGAGAATGACAAGTAATAAAGATTTAAGCGATTTTCAAAGCGGTGTCGCAGTTGGCGCTCGTGAGATGGGCCATAGTATTTCGGAGGTAGAAACGAAGTTCATATTTTCACGGACGATCATTGCAAGGGTGTACCGTTACTACAAAAATTCCGGCAAAACTTCCAACCTACGATACCAGTGTGGCCGTAAAAATACATTGGCTGAACGTGAACATCGTCGGCTGTCAAGAATCGTTTCCCGCGATAGGCGTGCAGCACGCCCGCAGGTATCATCCGAATTCCATCCTGGAGCCTCAAGAAGCATCAGCGTCCGGACTGTGCAACGTACCCTGCACGATATAGGATTTGGGAGCCGACGCCCAGCTCGAGTACCCTTGATGGGTGCACGACACAGAGCTATGCGCCTCGCTTGTGCAAGGCAACACCGCCACTGGACACTTGATGACCGGAAACATGTAGCCCAGTATGACGAGTCGCGTTTCCAACTGCATCGGGCAGATGGAAGGATTCGTGTGTGGCGCAAAACCCATGAAGCCATAGATCCCGCCTGTCAGCAGGAAACTGTACCGGGTGGGGGCTGTCTGTAATTGTATGAGGTGTGTTTAGCTGGACTTCACTGGGACCCCTGGTACGTATACAAACGTCTGTAACCAACCAACCCTATTTGCGCATCCTTTCTGTCGAGGTATACCCGTTCATGTCCTGCATTCATGCTGATTGATGGGTTGGGCATGTTCCAACAGGACAATGCACCTCCACACAAGTTTCGGGACGCTACATTATGGTTAGAGGAGCAATCATCTGAGTTTTGGGTTTTGCCATTCCCACCCAAGTCCCCAGATCTGAAGGTGATAGAACACATATGGTTTGCCATGCAACGCGCTATCGAACACAGGAATCCGAGACCTCGGAATACCCCCGAATAGTGGACCGCTCGGCAGGAGGTTTAGTGTGCATTTCCTACAGCATATTTCCAGAAGCTAGTGGAGTTCATTCCCCGTCGTATTTCTGCAGTCCTACGCTTCCGTGGGGGACCTACCAAGTATTAGACTGGTGTACCAGTTGTTCTGGCGCTTCAGTGTATATATAAAACATCGTGTCCAACAGTCCTGTACCGGCAGACGGAAAGTCAATATTTGATGTTTGAAGCCAACTTATGCAACGTAATGGTAAATTCAGGAATACATATTATTCAACATTTCAAAGGAAATTTAATACTGAATTCAAATTCTTTTACAGAATGTTTTTACCAGTAATTGAAGTACAGTTAAAAGCCAAACTACAGCGTCTAGTCATAAAAAGCAAAAAAATAGTGGAATTTAAGTAATAATTAGTGTACAATGCATTCAACGTAAAATAACTATGCAGTATATTATTGAAACTTACAGGACACTTGCACTAACTTAGGAACAAACAAAATACGCTTTAATATTTAATTGGATAACCTCGGTTTCTTAGTAACAAAGTGTAACTTTTTGGCATGGAACTAATGAGCTTCTATAGTCGACCATTGGTGATAATACGGTGTAAACTTTCTGTTAAATGTGGCTGTGATCATTTCACTGACGTGCGCACGATTAAAAAAGTTGCGGAAACTGGATGTGAAGGAAACAGAAAAAAGAACAGGTTGACACAGGCTGTGTTCTGATCGTGATGATCGCATGTTGATTCGCCCCTCCTAAAAATCAAGGTTTAAAACAGCCACTGATTTAAGAAATGAGTGGGAGAATGAAGTAGGTGTTATTGCTTCAGCACGTATTGTTCATTGTACGCTGCAAGAAAATGGACTGACTGCACGAAAACTTACACGAAAACCTTTCCTTACTGAACAACAACAGCTGAAATGCATTACTTGGTCCAAGACACACAACAATTGGACTGTTGATGAATGGAAAAATGTTATTTTCAGTGATGAAACAACTGTTACTATTTCCGCTAATAATAAAAATAATTATGTACGTCGTCAGGCTAGTGAAAGTTATAAGTCATGCTGCACTTAGCCAACAATCAAGCACCCACATTCGGTGATGTCATGGTCGTGTATTCCGGTCAGTAGTGTTGGCCGTCTGCACATTGTTGATGGCACATTGAATGGATCGAAATATGTAGATATTTTGCAGTCCAAACTGCTACCATCTGCACAAGACATAAGTTTGCGGATTTTTTTCTTTCAGAACGATAACGCACCATGTCATCGGTCAAATTTGTTTGACGAGTGATTTAGTCGAAAAGTTATAAGAAATCTTCAGTGTCCAGTACTGTCACCGGATCTTAATCCTATAGAGAATCTGCGGATAAGATTAAAGCAAAAGATCCGTCAACAAGGACCCACAACTAAAGCAGCATTAATTGAGTCTGTAAGGGCCGTATTGCACCGTGTTATCAAAAACAGACAACTAGAGAGCTCATTAGTTCCATTACAAGAAGGTACACTTTTTAATAATAAAATATTAAATCGTATTTTGCTTGTTGGTTAGTTATTTCAAATGTCCTACAAGTTTCAATAATATCATCATCATCATCATTGTCAACCATTATCAATCCACTGCTGGACGAAGGTCTCCCCAAGTTTCCTCCACAACGGTCTGTCTTGTGCCAGTCTCCTCCATGTCACTCCCGCATACTTTCGAATTTCATCCACCCATCTTCCATGTGGTCTTCTTCTGGGTCTTTTCCTGTCCCTTGGAATCCAATCTAAAATTTCGGCTGTCCATCTATGGTCTGTTCTTCTGGCAGTATGTCCAGCCCATTGCCATTTCAGGGATTTAACTCTGATCATGATGTCTTCCACTCTTGTCATTTTTCGGATCCACGTGTTCCTCTTCTTATCTCTCCTGGTTACACCAAGCATGCACCTCTCCATGCCTCTTTGAGTTGTCTGCAGCCTTTGTATGTCTCTTTTAGCTAAGGTCCACGTCTCTGCACCATACGTAAGCACTGGAAGGATGCATTGATCAAACACTTTTCTTTTAAGACATAATGGCATATTGCTCTTGAAAATTATGCTGTTTCTTCCAAAAGCTCTCCAGGAAAGTTTTATACGCCGATTAATTTCTTCATCAACGTGACCCTCACTTGATATCTGCTGTCCAAGATAAACGTACGTGTCTGTTATCTCCAGCTTTTCTCCATCAATCGATAAATCTTCATTTCTTGTAAAAGCATTGTACATCACTTTTGTCTTCTGAAAGTTCATTTTTAATCCCACTTCTTTACTCTTGTCAGCAAGTTCCTGGATCATACTCTGCAGCTCTGATGGGGTAGTTGCAAAAATGACTACGTCATCAGCAAAACGAAGGTGGGTTAGATAATCTCCATTAATCTTTATCCCTTTGTTTTCCCAGTTTAGTGATTGAAAGACATTTTCCAATGTGGCATTAAAGAGCTTCGGAGATATGGTGTCACCTTGTCTCACTCCTTTTCCAATTTTTATGTGTGTTGTATTTTCAAACAGCCGAATCTTTGCACTTGCATTTTCATAGATGTTATTAATAATATTAATGTATGCATCTTCAATACCGCAGGATTTCAGAGCCATTGCAACTGCTGATGGTTTCACCGCATCAAAGGCTTTTTCATAATAGATAAAAGCCATGCACAATGGAAGTTCATATTCCCTCGCTCTTTCAATTAGTTCTCTCAGTACGTGGATATGATCTATTGTGCTGTAGCCACTCCTGAATCCAGCTTTTTCTCTCGGTTGAGCCATGTCCAGTGTCACCTTCAAGCGGTGTGAAAGAACTTTAGTGAAGATTTTATAAACCACTGATAGGAGGCAGATAGGTCCGTAGTTCCTGAGATCCTCAATGTCACCTTTTTTATGTAGCAAGATCATTGTAGCGTTGTTCGAATCCTCAGGAATTTTCCCTTCATTAAGGCATCGAGTGAAAATTTGGGCGAGTACTGTTTCGATTTCTCCACTTGCTTCTTGTATGATGTCTACAGTAATTCCATCTTCTCCTGGAGCTTTTCTCCGCTTCATGTTCTTGATTGCATGTGCAACTTCTGCTGGAAGGACTGGAAGAACTCTGGTACTGGTATCTTTCATGATGTCTGGAGTACATGTATCATCCCTTTCATATAATTTGGAGTAGAAATCTTTCACTCTTGTCAAAATTTCGCCCCTATTTCTTGTTACAGAACCATCTTCTTTTCTCAGTGCCATAATCTGTTTTTTCCCCTTACTGAGATGTCCCTTTGCTATCTTTAGGCTTTGGTTGTTTTCAATTGCTTTCCTTACCAGTTCACAGTTGAATTTCCTTACGTCTTCAGTGATACTTTTTCGTACTGTCTTGCATAGCTCTATATATTCCATTTTGGAAGTCACATCTTCTTTAGTTGTCCTCATCACTCTTCTTTTTTGCATCAACATTTTGGTTTTTCCTGATAATTTGTTCACATGCAATTTGTTCTTAGACCCAGCTAATTTTGTTGCTGTTTCCATAAGAGCTTTGGTTACTTTTCTGTTAACTTCAGAAATATCCACTTCTTCCGATGTTAGGCCTTCTAAAGCAGAGAATCTGTTCTTCAGTTCCAATTTGAAGGTATTATGGTGTTTTTTAAGGTTGGTTATGTCAATACATTTTGTTTGTCTTATGAGCTTGCTACGTTCGAGTTTAGTGTTGAGGTGCATCTTACATCTCACCAATCTATGGTCACTGCCTGTGTTGAACTTGTTTAGCACACTGCAGTCTTCTATGACGAATTTTTTGTTACACATAATAAAATCAATTTCACTTGTCCCATTTGGATGTCTCCATGTCCATTTCCTGTGTGGCTTTTTCTTGAAAAAGGAGTTCAAGATGAAAATCCCTTCTGACTCTGCAAACTCTACGAGAGTATTTCCACGCTGGTTTCTGTTGCCGTGACCGAATTTACCTACTGAAGTTTCATTCTGTTGCCGTTGCCCTATTTTTGCATTGAAATCTCCCATAATTATCTTCAAGTGCTGCTTACCTTTATTATTTAGATCACGAATTTCCTCATAAAATTATTCAATTTCTTCTTTAGCATGACTTGTGGTGGGTTCATAAGTTTGAATAATCTGAGCCTGGTATCTTCTCGAGAGTTGGATAACGAGTCGTGCAGCTCTGTCAGAGGAACTTTCAACTTCTACAACTTTATCTTTCAGTTTCTTGTTTATTATAAATCTAACACCACTAGTTCTGCCAGTATCAGTCCCACGATAGTAGAAGAGATGTCCACTTTTCAGTTCAATGAGATCTTCTCCTTTTCTCCTTACCTCACGTAGCCCGACGATGTCCCACTTGATCCTTTGTAGTTCCTCTTCCAATTCAAGAAGCCTTGAATCAACAGATAGGGAGCGTCCGTTATACGTAGCCAAGGTCAGCATCAGATGGCAGCCTAGTCCGGTCCTCCGGGGATTCTTAGCACCCTCTGCTTTCATGTCGCACTGGCCTCTCCCTTGGACAGGTACATTCCAGCTGCCGGAGACTGAGGGCCAAGATTTAAGTTGTGGAGTCATTTTAGAGGGGTTTGGCCATAACTCACCACGCTGGCCAAGCGGGTTGGTGAGTGTGGGATAGCATTTCCTCTAATCCCGATGATATAGTTATACCGCTATTGGCGGTCGTCAGAGCCCCTTTAGTGGGAACAGGATGTACCACGAGAAGGCGGGGTTGACATTTGTCAAGGAGAGGCTGTGATGTTACGCATCACCTGACCTTACATCCTTCAATAATATACTGTATAGTAATTTTACGTTAGATGCATCTGATACAAATTTCACAAATTCCACTAATTCTTGCTTTTTATGACTAGTCGCTGTATTTTTGCTTGTTACTTCACTTCGATTACTGGTATTAACATTCTGTAAAAATATTTGAACTCAGCATAACATTTTCTTGAAAATGATGCATAATATGTTCTTGAAATTACCATTACGCTGTATAAGTTGACTTCACACATCAAAAATTGACTTTCGGTCTGCTGATGCAGGACGTTTGGCCACGACTATATGTATATATATATATATATGTTCTGACTGTGGTCTCTCAGCTGTGATTGTGGTCCATAAAATACTTACCCGAAAAATTTCTGTTATTTTTTGGCCACAATTGCAGTTCTAAACTAGACACAAACACCACAGCCATTTTATTTCTACACGTGCACGATGTATACAATGCTTCTGCTTTATTATAACACATTGTTTACATATGTAACAAAATACAAATATACACCTTTTAGGTGATCTCGGTGAATCCTACCAGGAGATTTAAGCACTAAAATAAACATTACTTAAAGTACTGAAAATTTTTCAAGCCCCGAATACTTACATTACCAAAAAAAAAAAAATGCATATATACTATCTTTTGAATTTTGACCACTGACACTACTAAGATATGTAGTAATATTTCATTCCTGGCTGATATTTCTTTTTAAGTTTCGTACGTCCTTCATAGAACTATATTCCTGTTAACGCGACGCTCTGCACCATAATTAGTTCTATAAGCAACTTGTTAAGGTTTCTCAAATTGTCCCTTTAAAAAGCGGTTTCTCAAATTATTTTAGCGGTACGCTCGTCATATGTCTGCCATTTTTGAATTGTTGAGTGCGTAATAATACAAAAAGAAAACATTTAGTAAAATCATGCAATGCATTGATTATAATACACTTTCCAACATAACAGAAATCATTACTCAAGTTATCTCTCAAGTTATGAGGATAATGGCTGTGGAATAAATCTCGGTCCAGCGCCCTGACCTTTGAACCCATTTCTATGATATTCAACAGAACCGGTCCAGCATACCTCCGAAATAATATGATAAAGGTTTGTCGCAATCGAATCATTCTTACGTAAGTTATGATGCATAAGGGCTATGGAATAGATCCCGCGCCTGTGTTCTAACCTTTCACCAGATTTTGCCCATTATCAATAGCATTCATCCCCAGGCAGGCCCCTACAACATACTAACATTGCATCCAAATCAAAGACTTTTTACGTAAATTATGACGCATAATGGCGATGGAAGTGATTCCGCTCCTATGCCCTGACCTTCGACCCCATTTCGACAACATTGAATAGGGGTTGCCCCCATGTGGTCTCCTACCACATACTAAAATTTCATCGAAATCGAACCTGTTTTACGTTAGTTATAACGCGTAAGAGCAGTGGAATGGATCCCGCTCCTATGTCCTGATCTTTGACCCCATTTCGTTCACTTTCAATAGGGTTCCTTTCCAGGTTGTCACCTACCACATAGTAAAATTTCATGGAAATCGAAAGATTTTTTACGCTAGTTATCGTGCGGATGGATATACGCACACAACGAGTGTCGTAATGAGGCATATGGCAATCGCGACCATCTGCTCGCAAGAGTGTGACGTCATCAAACTTTAATATGATCCACACACAACGCGTGACGTAATGAGACAGATGTTGTGACTGCGTGCCTACATATCAATCGCCAGATTGTGATGTCATAAGATTTCTAAGCATGGATAACATCAATGCATCGACGCCATGACACCAAAAACGTGTTAATTTGAAGTGGTTATTTAAAGCACTAAACGAATTTTCCTAAAGTCGAAATCAAGCTAAATCGATTTCTAGTACCAGAAAACGGTAGGTTAACGACTTTCATGAAAATCCTTACAGCCGTTTTCAAAATAAAATTTACATACATGCAAGGATTGCTCCTTTAAGGTGGACGTCAAGTAATTTTTCTTCCGATACTTCCAATGTAAAAACGTCTGTACACATTTTCTTCACAATTAATGCGTTTCCAAGGATGAAAATTTGAAGATGGATTAAAATAACTTCATTTTATAACTTGGAATACTTGATATTTTCTAAAACATAACCATAATTATGAAATCCAACATTTGTTTGTCTACTGACGTCATCAAAGTACAGGTCGCGCCATTTTTTTCTGGTTCCAACACCACCAAACGAAAAGTTATAGCTGTTTATATAATTATGGTTGTGTTTTAGGAAATATTAAGTATTCCAGATTATAATGTGAAGTTATTTTAATCGATGTTCAAATTTTCATTCTTGGTACACAATAATTGTGAAGGAAATGTGTACAAGTTTTTCCATTCGAAGTATAGGCAGCAAAATTACTTGACGTCCACTTTAATGGTATGGGATAAGGGCGATGAAATGGATCGCGATCCTATGTCCTGACCTTTGATCCCATTTCGTCCATTTTCATTAGGGTTCGTCCGCAGGTGGTCCCCTACCACATACTAAAATTTCATCGACATCGAACCATTCTTACGCACGTTATAACGCATGAAGGCAATGGAATGCATCCCGCTCCTATGTTCTGACCTTCGACCCCACTTCACCCATTTTCAATAGCCTTCATTCCCAGGTGGTCCCCTACAATATACTAAAATTTCATCGACATCGAAGCATATTTACGCAAGTTATGACGCCTAAGGGAAATGGAATGTATCCAGCTCCTTTGTCCTAATCTTTGACCCTACTTCACCCAATTTCAATAGGTTTCATTCCCAAGCAGTCTCCTACAATATACTAAAATTTCATCGACATCGAACCATATTTACGCACGTTATGTCGCATAAGAGAAATGGAATGGATCCCGCTTTCATGCCGTGACCTTTGACCCCATTTCGTCCATTTTCAATATTTTTCGTCCCCAGGTGGTCCTCTACCACATAGTGAAATTTCATCGAAATCGAACCATTTTTACGCACGTTATGACGCATAAGGACAATGGAATGCATTCGGCTCCTATGTCCTGACCTTTGACCCCGCTTATCGCATTTTCAATAGGGTTCATTCCCAGGTGGTCCCCTACCATATACTCAAATTTCATAGACATCGAGCTATATTTACTCAAGTTATGACGCATAAGGGAAATGGAATGGATCCCGCTTCTATGCCGTGACCTTTGACCCAATTTCGTCCATTTTTAATAGGATTTGTCCCCAGGTGGTCTCCTACCACATAATTAAATTTCATCGAATTCGAACCATTTGTACGGGAGTTATCGTATCGGCAGGTGGACGGACGGACGGACAAAGCTGGAGCATATACGCTTCTTCAACATACGGTTGGAAAGTGTAAAACGCGTTTGTATTCCTCGCATCGATTATGTAATCTACATATATTTCAGACAGGATTATCTGAAGCACATTCTCTTTATTCTTAGGTAAAACTTCGAAAATATTAAAGGAACTGTTTGGTCCCAAATGTAAAACTTAATTGCAATTATATTTCTTATTGTGTCTTCTGAAAGTACATTGGGATGTCAAATAATGAAATTATCCATGGTATCTTCTCTCAGTGAATAAAATGCTGACATTTTTAATATACGAGTATATGTTTTACTTGCGAGCTTTACAAACAATACGGTAACTGCGATTTACTTGTACTTGATAGTATGACATTTAAGCGTTAGCAGTCCTCTAACTGAATTAGGAAATGAAATAAAGAAACGCACACACTCTAGACCCTTTGAAAAGCATAATTCGCTAGGCTATTTGCTTTAGTGAATTAATAATTTGTGTAATCGTGTAAGAATTTCTTTGCAGAACCAACCCCACTTGTCTTCCACTATCAAGTTCGCTGTTGATACTCAAATATTCCATATTATCAACTGATATACACAGTTGAAGGAAAATTCGAAATAAAACAACTAAAACGAATATTCAAAATGAAGACCATTCAAGGTCAATCGAATTTAAAAGAGAAGCTCCGTTCACTCATCAGGGAGTAAAACTACCACGAATTTACCAAGTCTTACAAATTGTGTAAAAGGATATAATTATTAGAGGCCAATTTCTCTTTCTTTCAGTTTAAAAACAAGCTTTAAATATAAAAGACTAACCAGAACACATATCACACCGATAATACTAAGAATAACGGCTGACAGTGTATGTTTAGATGCCTAATGAAAGGCGTATTACTTTGAATACAATGTTTCAGTTTCAAGTACTAAAGCACAACTTTTGACAATAATGTAAAATGTTTTACTAATACTATACTAACAACTAAATTTCTGATTTAGAATAAAATTAAAAAAGTATTATAAATTGCCATCAGTATAATATTTTGCAGCGCATATGCTTTACAAAAGATATCAATAATAAATGTCGTTTGCCATGAGATGTAAGGTTTGAAATAATAGACATGTTATATCCTTCATATACATATCTTAAAAAATACAGATTACCTGCAATGCAAGAAAAATAAAAGGTCATTCGAAGAGAAAGCATTGCGGATGAAAATTCAATATATTCGTTAGTTTCCTAAATATTTATAGAACGCATATAAATCATTAAATTGGTATTTTTACTGTCGATTTGCGCCGATGATTTCAGTTGTTTAATCTCCCTGTGAAACTCCATCGGCGTTTCTATTTCTTTTTTCCGTTTAGAATGCTAATTTCGATGTACAAATTGGTTACATATACTCTTCCACTTGTTCACCGTATCTTTCATTTTAATGAAGATAAATCGCAGGTCCAGAAGCCATCTGGAAGTACTATTCATTTCAGTTATTTCTCTTTCCTGAAGAACAGCTGGATTCCAGAAAGATCATAGTTACATTTGCATAAATATTTTGAAAAAAGCACAGTACGTTAAGGTGAAGTTACTGATCGAAATTTGATACTACGTTTCTAATTAGTTTCTTTGATTTTGACATGCGTTATGGTGAAGTTACTGATTGAATAAAAATGCTACGTTCATGCTTAGTTTTTTTATTTTGATATTATAAATCTTTTTCACGGTTGGTCTGAAAGGGAGACACGCCTAGCATCGTGGCAGTGTGTTAGGCAATGCCCAAACAGTGGTTTACTCTGAAGGAAAATGGGAAGAACACTTAACCTTACTTTTAGCGACGGAACCTTTACCCTGGGGCAGGTAGCTTTAGTTGCCTACGAAGAACAGCTTGTATTTAACGGTTGGGCTCTCATATTAGGATCGCAACCAGCAAGCTAGAAGCCAGGCCGTTCAGGTTAGGATCGCTGCACCAATATACTCAACCCCATATGACTGCATTAACCATTTGGATGTCACAGCCAAGGAACTTTAAAGCCTTTCTTTCCCAACTTCTCTACGTAATGCCCAGTAGAATGCGATTGAATTAAATTAATATTATGACGCACATATGCTAATGTTGGTTGCAATATGTTTTTTAATTGGCTGCTAATATTTTTTTCTATTTAATATTAAGAATTTGATAAAAAAAATATTTAAAAATACATTAAATTACTTTTCAGGTAATCGCAAAACGAAATTTCACTTCCAGAAACAGCTTCAAAGTTTCTATGCTCATTGTTAAGCTCAGGATATTCACTGTAGACTTTTTCAATTGTGCACAAAAGTATAACTATTCGGTTTTCTATAGCAAATAATTTCCAAAAATTTATTCAGCAAACAAACTATAAGGTCCGCAATGCAATTTCTGTTATTTATCTGACCTAGCACTTCTAATTCCAGATGTGACTCCACCCCAGGAGGGTCCCACTTGGGCTGCGCAGTATCAGACGCGGTTATTTTGAAACCACGCATGACGTAGGTGTGGACGCACAGTCTTTCGACTTCTGGCATCCCTGTTTGTTTACAATTGGTGTGCTGGAGTTTTCTCTATAAACGCAGTTGATTTTCAACCGCTTGAAGTTTGTATCGTAGAGTTTTACGTTTATGTTTTGTTTATTTTGATATTTACACGTATTTATCACTGAAATTCATTGCTTCTGTGTGTCGTAAGAAACGCATTAATGCCGGGTTGTGCAGTGGCTTGTTGTACTACGTACAATAGGAAAACCAAGAACACTGACATTATGTACCATGTATTTCCGAAGGATTTATTTCTACAAAAATTGTGGATTCAGAAATGTAAGCGTCAGGATTCCTTCAAAGTGTCCTATGCAAGAGTGTGTTCTCAACATTTCACACAGGATGACTACCAGCGTGACTTAAAGGCAGAGTTACTTGGGTTAACTAACTGGAAAGTGTTGAAGCCTGAACCTTCCCACAAGCAATAATACTGGTATTAATAAAGTAAGTTCGAGAGCCAGTGCTGACATTTCAGGACCTGAGACTGCAACGCCTACTTCACTTAGATGTCATGTCCGTGGAGTTCGGAAACGTACATTGAAAACCCTTGATAATCTATCACCAAAGAAGAGGAATGTAGAGAAACCCATGGGAACTGATCAAGAAACACAGTGCATGCTGAGTGATATAAAATCAATGGAGAAAAGAATAAAGAAATTGGAGGAAGAAAACCAATGGCTAAACACAGCGTGCATTCAGATGAGAGTAAGAAACAAGTACCTTCACAGTCAGCTTGTAACAACTCGACGACGTTCTCAGAAATACTTGAAAAAATTTAACACGGAGTTAGAAACTGAAGTAAGGAAAGTTTTAGCAAAACTCTTCACTGCAAATCAGATCCGTTGTTTAATAAAATGTAAGAAATGTGTAAAATGGGAAAGGGAAGACATCTGTAAAGCCATTACTCCATTACTCTGCGTGCAATGTCAAGAAAGTGCTTTATTTTCTTGTGAGATAAAATGGGGTTTCCATTGCCAGGAATTTCAACACTGAGGCGGTGGACTGCTCGCTCATTCCATTGTAGCCCTGGCATTCTACATGATGTCCTTCAGCTAATGAAGGCACAGGCACAAAGACTTAGTACTTTAGAGTGTACATGTGTCATTACTTTTGATGAAATGAACATAGATAGCAGAATTTCCTATGACCAAGAAGAAGATAGGATTGTTGGTCCACACAGTAATGTGCAAGTAGTCATGGTACGGGGACTGTTTGCAAGCTGGAAGCAGGTAATATATTTTGATTTTGGCATACAGATGGCAGCCTCATTGTTAAACAAAATAATATCATCTCTGGAAGATATTCAGTATAATGTTGTTGCTGCTGTAGCTGACCTCGGTGGCAAAAATCGTGCTGTATGGAAGGAATTACAAGTAACACACACAAACACATGCTTCCCCAATCCTCAAATACCAAATAAGCGAGTTTGGGTGTTTGCAGATGTTCCACACCTTTACAAGCTGCTAAGAAATCATTTTCTCGATGATGGACTAACACTTCCAGGTAATAAGAAAATTACAAAAGCTACTATTGAACAGCTCCTTACTCTGGATTGCAGTGAGATGAAGATATGCCCCAAGTTGTCACTTCATCACATTAGTGTGAAGGGCCGTGACCGCCAACGTGTATATTTGGCAACTCAGCTCTTTTCAAACCACACTGCACAAGGAATACGCTTTCTTATGCCACATGAAGAACACGTCGCGATATTTGTTCAGCTTCTGAACGACTCGATTGATGCGCTAAATGCAAGAAGTCCTACAGATGAGAAGTCTCTGGCATGTGGATTTGGAACTTATCGTGAAACCCAAGCGAGGATTCTACGACAGCTGCATGCATGCATCCGAGGAATGAAGGTAGGTAATGCAACATATCTGTTACCCTTTCAGAAAGGATTCATCACAACCATTCGCTCATTACTGGGACTCTTCACTGACCTGAAGCCTCTGAACATAAAATACATCCTAACTGCTCGACTCAATCAAGACTGCCTTGAAAATTTTTTCACAAATACGCGGGCTAGGTCACTTCTATGATCATCCATTGCCTACAGAAGTGAAATCCCGTTTGCGTCTCTTGCTTCTAGGTGCCAATGTAAGTGACATTCCATTTTCAAGTGCTGCTCCTGTTGCGCTAGGTGGTGGTGATGATGATTACTTTTTGACATCTCAGTGGTTTAGTGCCGTTTTATCTGATATGTCATAACACCTGGCAATGATTGAAGGTGAAACTGAGATTCGGGATATTACACTACATGACTCTACAGGTTATCTGGTACCACCTGCTACTCCTTGCTCTTATTGCTCTGTAGAAGGCTTTCGTTACCTTGCAGATTACATAGCTTACCGAGGAAGAAAATATGACTGTTCGCTGGGTACGTCAACTGGCCAGCTACTTAATCCACCATCAACTACAGAATTAGTACCTGTTGGCTGGATTGAGACCCTTTCACGAGGTGGCCAGCTTGTTCCATCAGATCCATCGTTGGAGAAAGTTAGCCAGTTTGAATTGATGTTTGCAGAAGTGCATGGACATGACTCTTTATCCCAGGAACACAAGATTGTACACAAACTATGTGTGAAAATTGGTCAGAAGTTTCCAGATGTTCCTACATAGGTGATAAAGTTGTATGTTAGGACCCGAACCTTTATACGGCTAAGACATTTAAGTGCAAAAGCAAAAGTTAGGAAGGCAGAAGAAGCTCAACGCAGAAAAGGACGTAAATGGCAGGCTTCATCAAAGTGAAAATTTCCTGGATGCACATGGCCAAACCAAATTTTTCTTGCCATGGCGAAAATGTAAGCAACCTGCAGGAATAATGCCAAGTGCCAAGGAATTCTGCCATCAGAAAGCTAAGTTTTTTTTTTATTTCAATTTTTCATTGTTTGTATGCATGCATGCAAGTATTTGCAATTTTTCTGATAGCTATTATATATACTCATCTGAGAAAGAAAAGTTTTATTTCAATACATCTGTCATGGGCACATTGTGTTAAGGATCAAATCTGGTAAAGGAAAAGTTGTAGAATTGAATTAGCACAGCATCAGTGGTAATGAGTATACCAACTTATTTGCTAGTCATTAACATAAAAAAAAATGTACCACACACATATATAGGTGAGACAGAGTTTTTAAAGATGAAAAATTTTCACCATTCCTTCATGGTGTGTGTG
Source organism: Macrothele yani (assembly GCA_039090855.1). Lineage (NCBI taxonomy): Eukaryota > Metazoa > Arthropoda > Arachnida > Araneae > Macrothelidae > Macrothele > Macrothele yani. The sequence goes on from CM077018.1 coordinate 9,421,928, forward strand.
TATATATATGTATATATAGCGTGTGTGTATATGTATGTATATATGGCGTGTGTGTATATGTATGTATATATGGCGTGTGCATATGTATGTATATTTGGTGTGTGTATATGTATGTATCTATGACGTGTGTGTGTATATGTATGTATATATGGTGTGTGTGTGTGTGTGTGTATTTTTCAAGATGACATTTTTTAAGTAGATATTCGATATAGCTTCTATGTCTTCACTTCCAGAAAAAATATCAACCTTCTTAAATGATGTGTGTGGGTGTGTACATACAATTTTTAAAGAAAAACCTAAAAAAAGAAGAATATCAAAACCCAATCACAGAGCTATATTCTCCCCTTGATGAGGGCTAAAACTAAAAAACTGTAAACTCTAAAAGTGAGATTATAAAAGGAGACATGTAATGTAGAACATGTTGAGAACAATCACGTATTCCTTCTTCAGGGTCAAACAGAAATGATCCCTCTCTCATTTCTACAAAGACCTGAAAGTGGGTTTCTGCTATATTACATCTGCTTAAGTGCATCAAATATAAATTTTGTAAGTTAATAAAATCTTTGAACATTAAATTCTACTAAACCTTCTAAACTACTAAAACAACCAGCTAGCACACATGCTGGTGAAAAAGGTTTAAAGTGAAATTAACATTCTTAAGCTTAGAGCAAAATAATAAGCTTATTTAACTTTACATTAAAAAGCAATTTTGAAAAAAAAAAGGACGTATAACACTTAACTCTTGGTTTTCTTGCGCATATATTTGTTTTTTTGTTTTGTTTCTTTTAGCTTGCTTATGTGTTATATACATTCACACCATGAAGGAATGTTGAAAAATGTTTCAAGAGTGAATATATAGAGAGACAGAATATTTTTCGTGTTGTTCACAGTACGGAACTGATTGATTTGGCAGCGATGCGTATCGCCGCCTTTGTTGGCATTTTTTGATGAAGTAAATTTCAGAAATAATTTAAGTATCGGTGTTTAACCTTAATTCTTGTAGTTGTTTATTTTGTATAGTGGCTTGGCGGTAAGTATTAAAATATGAGTTCACATATATGCAAATAAATTGGGAAATGTTGCGCTTCACGGAAGGTAAATGGTTTGATTTCATGATTTTGATTTATGTATGAGCAGTTTTTTGCACTTTTATTTTGTTATTATCACAATAAGTGTGATTATTACGATCGTTTCGTATGCCTTAACCCAACGCCACAAGACGCTCAAAGCTACCATGTTGGCTGCAGAGCGTCCACGCCGACGTCATTTCAGCAGCCAATGAGAGGCGGACATCGTAGCGAGCCCAACCTTAATATGAGATATATCTAAAGACCTTGCTCCACCCTTAACTTCATAACGTGCTTGATGTTTTCATGTTGTTCTTATTTACAATTATACTTAAAAATCATCATGAAATGTTTTGCTTTCAGTATTTCCTTTTACATCCCTTATGAACTCACTTTCGGAACAGCCTGATGGGACTATAAAGGATCGCATTCATGGTAAACACAACAGTTCCTAGCTGTCTTTAGTTTCTTTAATTTCTTGCCGGCTGTTTACATTTTTCCCTCTCCGCGTCTCGAATAGATATGGCCTGAAATCACCATGATAAAAAGAGAAACCTGTGTAATACGACTCGATGTAATCAGGAAAGAAAGATTAAAAGCGGGTGACAATAATGCACGCGTAGATACAGCTCGTTAGTCGGCGATATCGCTCGTTGGAGAAGTGACGTAATCACTCCAGATGTAGAGAACTTCTGCCGAAGATTGCAGCTGCCTTAACAATGATTGGACGCTCACGTTTCTGTATGAATATTTTTAACACCTGCTCTATCAGAATTACCATTTAGCTAAATACGTCAAACCTTTAAGATAAATAGATAGCTTCTGTCTCGCAGCTGTTGGGCGTGCACGTTTCAGAGTCATTAGCCGTGCTCAAACGGGTCGTGCTGCATGTTATTTTATCCTGTTGAAAGTACCCGTTGACAAATTGATGTCGGTTAATTGGTCCACAAATTGTCTGAAAATGTTCACATATGACGCCCACTTTACTGCGCTCTTGAAGGAAATAAGCCCAATTATTCTACTCGGGACACAGCACACCGAACATCGACTTTTGCAGGGTGTAATGGGGTTCTGACAATTCATGTGGATCATCTGTAGCTCAGATGTGGGAGTTTTGGGAATTGACATACCCATCCAAATAAAACCATGCGTCGTCAGTGAATCATGTGAAATCCAAAATTTTCGGAATTGCGAGTAAAAACGTCAGGAACCAGTTACAATAATACACGCTTTTCAAGATTCGATTCTTGCAACTCTTGCGTTGATGTTACACGATAAGGATGAAGAAACGCTTTCTTTGTAGCTGGAAAATAATACCAGTGTAAATGTTCTCAGGCAGGTGAAAATATAATACCCAGTTACATGTGAGAAACGCCGCAGCGACGTATTCGGTGATGACAGCAGCCTGTGCTTCCCCTCTTCGATTTTTTCTTCATCTGAAGTAGGACGTCCGCCACTGTATTGTTTCGAAACACTGCCTATGGTTTCAAATTTCTTCGCTATCCAGGCAATTTAGCGTTTGTCTGGTGGTTTTCTTCCCCCAAATGTCTTCAGAAATTCATGCTGTGTTACATTTATAGACTTTTTTTATCCAATAATTTTTCACTATAAATAACTGCTCCGCAACGACATACACAGCTATCCTGAACGACTTTCAACGACAAAGTAAAACACGCAGATTACCTCCGGACATAATTAGTGTGCCAGGCCACCTAGTGGGGTTACGTCACTATGCGTAATCGAGTTATCAGAAAAATCTCTCCCTCGCCTTTTTCAAGTATTATGGTGGATCCACCTAAAATCTTTTCCTTGTATTTCCAAAGGGCCAACTTTTGTATCCATTTTCTTCACAATTAATGTGAAGAAAAAGGATGAAAATTGGAACATTTATTAAAACATCTTCATATTATAGCCTAGTATACATAACATTTTCTAAACCTTAACCATAATTATATTAAAAATGAATAACTTTTCGTCTGGTGGTGTTGAGACCAGAAGTAGATGGCGTGACCTGTACATTGATGACGTCAGTAAACAAACAGATGTTGGATTGCTTGATTATGGTTTAATTTTAGAAAATATTAAGTATACTAAGCTGTAATATCAAGTTATTTCTATTGATGTTCAAATTTTGATCCGTGAGAACGATTGTGAAGAAAATGGCTACAGTAGTTTGCCCATTGGAAATACAAGGCAGAGATTTTAGGTGGATCCGCATATGACTTGCAAACCAAACGTCGTGTTTCTTTGTAGACTGTGAAGAAAACAGTGGTTTGTTCTTAGAGGAACAACCTGGTGAAGCACCCTGTAGAACGATTTATTATATAATTTGGTATGCTACAAAAATTTTCCATGAGATTTTTAATTCAGATATATTAGTTTTCTTTACTTTGTTTCCAAATGATGCTATTTCTGTTTATCGTTCGATTTACATTAAAACTCTCAATATTTATGTATACTTCACTGCAGCTTAATAGCTTTTAACTTAAAAGCATAATACTAATGAGAACGAAGTAAGTTAAGTGTGTGAATAGAAGCAAAAGTTTTTCTTTTAATTCACAGGTTGGTTTGCATGTTTCCGTTTCAACATTTTACACACCTCGGATGATGATAACTTTCTCTTTAGAGTGAATCGTAAATGCAAAATAAAAAAAGTGTTAAGCGAGAAACGCAAAACCGCAAAATTGTAAATGCGAATGCTTGTGCCAGCATTTCATTTAACTAATCGAGCATGTTGAATTATTGGCTTAGACGCAACTGTAATTTCTTCACCACAGTGCTGCTTTTGGAAAATGCAACACCGAGAAAACCGTGAGAGAACACAATTCAAATTCGCAGAAATGGTAGGTCACGTGAGGACGAGCAAATAATTACAACCGCAGCGCACCTGCAAATTATTTGAGTCAGATACGCCCGCGTAGCTGTCCTGAAGAAAGTTAAAAGCACGATGCACAGGAAAAGTCACCCTAGTCTATTCACGGAAATTGCGGCAGTGAGGTAGTGGCTGCAATTGAATGTCATCCGCAACAGAAGATGAGACGTGAATGCATTTTTTAAAAATTTGTTTTCAATTCGTAAAGCGGCCTTTAAACTCAGCTGCACTGGGAAAAGCCCCGTTTAAACTGACTTTCGTTGTCCTCTTTATCTTGGAGTTTACGCGAGTCGTAATGTATAGTTAGGACATCAGTATATCGAAGAGCCATTTGATTCTTGGTGCGTAGCGTGAAAAAGTGTGCTTCTTCCTTCGTTCAACTTCATGTGAATTGAAACGAGGGAATCCTGGATGTAGTGATATATCGAATGGAGATGATAAGAGATGGAACGAAACACAAGATCCTGTGTTATCTGAGACTGAAGAAATACTAAGTACTTGGTGCTCGCTAACGAAATTCTCTGTGAACGTTTTGAAGAGTTGAAAACATTTTGCGTTATCATCGAAATTCATTGGAAGTATTTTGAAAGGTTATGGACGTTTCTCAGCAAAATGCATTAAAATAAAAATATCTATGTATTTACCTATGCCTAAATCAATGTTTCATCTTGAAGGTTTTTATTTTTTATTTTTTTGATTGAAGGTTTAACGACCACCGTGAGCAACTCAATGGGCTATAAGCAGTCGCCCGTCAATAATTTAGGGTCACTGGTTCCAGGGAAGGGAGAGAGCCAGTGCCGTAAGACAAAAACAACATCCACGCCTCACCGGGATTCGAACGCGGACCCCTTTCGGACGAATGATCAGAGGCCATCGTTTGGTCCACTGCGCCACCGGGGCTGCCTTGAAGGTATCCAGTTAGCATTAATGACTGAAGCAATATTTTTTTATAAGCTAATTTTTTTATATCATTCCACATACGATCAGCGAACTTGAACTTGACCTCACTTTATAGGGCATACTACACTATCTACCAACAAGTAATTGTACACCCCTGCAATCGGCGGTCCTGATGCACGTCACGGCCGCCGTCGTTAAATATCGTGTGAAAAACAACAACGCATCCAGTCGCATGCAAGATGCCACGCAGTTCGGAGCTCTATGATTTCGAGAAAGGTGTAATCGCCGGGTATCACAGAAATGGCCGATCCATACGTGACATATCCAGCGAGTTGAAGTACCGAAAATCGACAGTGGCCTACGTGATTGGCAAGTGGAAGATGAGAGGTGACTGCCGGAATGTGCCTCGACTCGGCAGACCCACAAAACTGGGAGTTACAGACCGACGGGTGCTGGCCAGAGGAATTCGGAACAACCGCACTAAATCGATGGGCCACATCCGCGAGGATTTTCAACAGGCATCCGGAAGTGTTCATTTGATGAATACCATCCGAAAGAAAGCCCATCTGCTCGGTTATTATGGACGTGCTGCCGCCCACAAGCCTTTAATCACCAAGTCTAATAGCGCTGCTCGGCTAACGTGGTGCAAAGAACGTCGACAGTGGACCATTGAACAGTGGAAACAGGTTCTCTGGAGCGACGAATCAAGGTTCACCTTCTACCGTGTGGATAGCAGGGTCTGGAGTTGGCGTCTGCCTGGAGAACGCCTCCTGCCGGAATGTATGGTGCCAACTGTGAAGTTCGGTGGCGGTGGAATTATGCTTTGGGGGTGTTTCTCTTGGTATGGCACTTAACTCTTGGTCGCAATCTTGGTAGACTCAACGCCGAGACCTGCTGCACCATTTTGGATGACCATGCGCTTCCCACGTTGTGGCAGTTTTACGGGGTGGACCCATGTTACTTTAAGGATGACAATGCCACCTGTCATGTTGTGAGGTCCACCGTGGCTTGGTATGGTGACAACGGGGTTAATCGAATGGACTGGCTTGCGCAGAGCCTGGACCTTAACCCTATCAAGCACTTCTGGGACGAGTTGGAGCGTCGACTTAAGGGGTGCCCACACCGTCCGATATCCGTGAAGGAACTGACCTGTCTTCTCCGAATCGAGTGGAAGAATGTACCGCTAGCCGTCGTACAACGCCTGGTTGAGAATATTCCCCGGAGGGTCGCAGCTGCAATCGCCGCTAATGGAGGCTCCGCCAACTATTGAAGGTGAATAAACTGCGTTTTCCTTTGCTATCACAGGTGTCCATTTTCTTGTTGGTAGATAGTGTACATCGGAATTGCCAAACGTTCGTTTGGAATTAGAATCAACTAACATAAGAGAGATACAAAAAACGGTAAAATAACCACTGCCGTATCAAGAGAGGTCAAGTTCAAGTTCGATGATCTGTGTGGAATGATATCAAGAAATTAGCTTCATACTCCACACGTAAACCTACTGCCATTCGCAAAACCTTCGAAATCTTGACCAGCAGGGAGGCTTGCAACGATAGCTTCTCTCTCGAGTTGCCACGCATTTGGAATGCATTCTCCAAATAAAGCTGTGCTTTCTACCACAGTACCGCGCGCCCGACCAACGTGACCTCGTTTCTTCGAATGTCTGATCACATTTGAGCCTATTCATTTATTGTCTAGTCAAGTCACCACGTTTAAATTGTTGTAGTGTCCCATTATCCAGTTTGCAGTTAGCTGTCCACTTTCCTTGAAAAAGCCATCTGGTTGACGTGCGAAAGGTCGGAAACTTTTATTTATATTCTACGCCAAGAAATTCGGATCACTAGTACTATTTTAACTGTAATTGGTATACAGTTCCTTGTTATTAATTTATATAAACCTTTTTTGCATTTTGGAATGCATGTCCGATTTAGAAATGTAATTAATTTTGATTCCTCCAAAAATTCTTGTCGCTGCAACTCAAAAATATAAGATTTCTAAACCTTTTGTGATGTAAAGCGAAAGAGCTACTAAATTTAAATTTTTATTTTGATTTTCGCCATGAATTAATTAGATGTAGTAAAAACGATTTTATCTACTTCAAGGTTCATCCAGGATACGTGCTTCTGATAACCTATTTTCCATCAACATGGCGTAAAATGGAATTATATAGATATTTTGACGGAGCTTCCGTATTTCCAGTTGTAATTTTTGATCCGTCTGACTGTATTTCAATAGTTCATATTTAGCATGCCCCATCAGTCATTGTTGCATTCTTTAGCAGAGATGATGCCGCCCGGTGGCGCAGTGGTCTAAGCGATGGCCTCTGATTATTCGTCCGAACGGGGTCCGAGTTCGAATCCCGGTGAGGCATGGATGTTGTGTTTGTTTCACGGCACTGCCTCTCTGCCGTCGCTGGAGCCAGGGACCCTAATTTAGGGGCTGGAGACTGCTTATAGCCCATTGAGTTGCTCACGGTGGTCGTTAAACATCCAATAAAAAAACAGAGATGATTCTTTATAAACATTTCTCGAATTACCTATCTATACGTATTAGATTACATATTATTTTCCTTTAAACTGACAGTCTCTAAGCTATAGGGATATAATTAACTTTCGCGGCCCCGGTGGCGCAGTGGTCTAAGCGATGGCCTCTGATCATTCGTCCGTAAGGGGTCCGGGTTCGAATCCCGGTGAGGCATGGATGTTCTGTTTGTCTTACGGCACTGGTTCTCTCCCTTCCCTGGAACCAGTGACCCTAAATTAGGGACGGGCGACTGCTTATAGCCCATTAAGTTGCTCACGGTGGTCGTTAAACCTCCAATCAAAAAAAAAAAAAATTAACTTTCATTTCCATTTTTATGTTTTATATTCTAGAAGGGAGACGAAATGTACATGATATTTTATATAATTTTTTTTATCGGCACATTCTGTAGGAGCCATGGATTTGCTGAAATTATAATGTTTCGCGCCTCATGCCTAGCAACGTATTCACTATACTAATGAACGACATGTAATCCTAAAAATCACTCCATGTATGTCTTAAGTGGACGATGTGAATGAATCATATGGGATTTCAGAAGAACAAATGTTTATTTTCACATAAGTATTCAGAAAAAAAGTTATATAAATATGCACACTTTTCATTTTGCTCTGCCTGATGTGTAGTATCAGATTACAATTTTGCCTTTGATTAAATTTTATATTTTAAATCTTGTGGTTCCGTTTCACCAAAAAAAAAAAAAAGAAAAGATTGATTTTTTGCTAATTCATTTTGAAACCTTTTTGGACATTCCTATTTACACGAAATCAACCAGTAATACAAGCTGTTGTACCCTCGTGCATTCAGTCGGGTGGCGCGTAATGCCACCTACACCTACCAGAATTCTCAGCATAATCATCTAGGCTTTATGACATTTTTACCTCTCGAGTTTGGTCTGACCAAAAAGAAACAGATTTCAGCAGATAACTTGGAGTCTTACCTTTGCATTGAACTCCCTCATTAATTGACGTCCTAATGTAAGAGGATAAATAAGCCCTTGAAATTTCCTTTCCCTCAGGATAGAAAATTTAATTTCTGTTTTCGAGTTAACGACTTATGTCTAATGTAAGGCGAATGTTACATGTAGAGTTCCGCTTCTCACGTTATAGGACAACCTTGGAATTATATCAACGATAATCAATTTTATAAAAGGTGACTTAGGCCTAATAAAAGGCTAAATATTATGCATTGATTTTATTTAACGATATAGAATAAAATTCGCAATTATAATATTTGAAATTCATTTTTTAAACATAAAACTGACAGATATTCTGTAATTTGTGATTTCTGCCCTGAAGCTTTCTGGAGGCCATATCAGCAAATAAATAACTTGTAAATAATACACTGCAGAAATATGATGCATAAAATACGAAATTCATACACAGTTCTATAGAAACTTAAGAGCACAAAATTTGTAGAAGCTAGTGTACATGTACGAATATCACGGAATACTGAAACCAAAACAGTGTAATAATTATAATTATAGCTGAAGTTTCGGAGAGCGTTTCGTGTCTGCTGTTTCATGGAATACATTAAATTATAGCTAAAAGAAGGCCTGGTAATTATTTCTCGTTTTGCCATGTTATTCCGGAAATCTGTATGGCATGAAAACAGGCCAATAATTGCTAAACTACTTATAATGCTTGTTTTTTTAGTGCATACGCTATTTTACTGGTCCTGCTACAATAATGACCTAACATTTTGTATCGATACATGCCACGTCTTTACGGGTAACTATGTATTTCAAATTTTCCGTAAACATTTCTTAGTGGTATAAAACTCCACTTTCTGTGGTCCCTTGGTTCCATGATCGAGATGTCTTGTTGAAATCGCTCACCATTTTCGTCGCTGAGGAAACCGAAATTCTCAGGGTAGAAATCCAAGTTGCAGTCCAAGAAATGAATTTATAAAGGTCATATTACAACCTATATCTTTGAATGAATGTAAGAGTTCACCCACGATGTCACTGTAGTTCTGTGCTTTAAAATTTTCCAAAACCTTTTCCGTAACACTTTTAAACGATCTCCAAGCTGTTTCTGTAGCTTGGCTTAATAGATCTTCGGATTTTTCAGCTTGAATCAAAGCTTTTAGTTGAGGTGCTGACCAAAGTTCCTTTTATCACTTATTCGATAACACGTTTCCTTCAAATAAACAAACCCACGAGGATGTTTATCCATGGCCATAACAAAGGTTTTGAAAAGCCCTAATTCTAAATATGTAGTGGAGGAAAAAATATTTTCAGGTTTGAACAGTATTTTCACGATGCTTCTGGGTAGGACTCCGTGATTCACTCATATGCCAGTCCTCCTTGATGTAATTTTGTTCTTGTCTCGACTGTGCCACGCGCACAAGAAACAACAAAATGTAGTAAAGCCAAGATGCAAACCAGGTAACCGTGCAAATGAATTTTAAATCGCCACTGATGTTCCAATTGTACTTGTCATACTGAATTTTCTTCAAAAAGGAATTTAATATTTTTATAAGTTTCTTTCGTATCAGCGGCATAAGCTAACGGCACAGAAGGGTATTTGCTTCCATTGTGCAAAAGGAAACCTTTCAAACTAATTTTAGAGGAGTCATTGAAATGTCGCCAGTCTGTTGTTTTATGTTCACGACCAAGAGTAAATATTGTTACAATAAACTAAATCATTCCGTGAGATAAATTTTTTGAAACTCATCCGGACGGTTAAAAAAAACACACAAAAAAAAAAAAAAAAAAAAAAAAAACGCAACAAACATGAAACCACTTAAGTGTCTCGTTGAAGTAGATTCCAGACTTTCAGCCTAGACCCCAAAAGTTCGGCTTGTATTTTGGACAAATTCGAAGCCCACACAAGGTCGTTTAAATCGTTTTCAGTTAACATAAGTGGCTCAAAAAAAGGAGATACTTGCTTCAAAAGTAGTCATGTTGCACGTCTTGTTGAACTAAGCTAGCTGCATCGTTTTCCGAGTCTTTGTTTTCTAGAAATACGGTTATTGAAAGCTGTGGTATAAGTAAGTCATCAACGTCAAAAACTGGCCTGATAGCAGGTGGCAAATTTGGGCAAATCGTTTTCTGTCTGCATTTACTCGTTATTATATTTATGTTTATTAAACAAAAATAACAGTCTTATGAATAATATGTGGGTTGCCCCCGAACCATGAGACCTGCAAAGCATATATGCTGGGAATTTTTTATCCATTCTGTGAGACGTTTCACGTTAGTCGAACCGAGCTCTTATCTGGGTCACCTGCTTTATGGTCAAAAAATAGCTCAAAACATTTTTTAAAGAGTCAGGTGAAATTTTGCAGTTCAGTTTTAAATGTTGATTCCCTTCACACATAACAGAAGATTTAACACTTCCTTGGAATAATGATACAGTATTAAACACAACACAGCTGCATAGTAATGTAATCATTAGACAAAAGAGAACTCAAACTCTCTCAGTGTGTACACAATGAACGCCCGTTCAGTATCCAGACTGGTTGCACTGACTAGTGAGGTGTCTATGTCGCGATATGCTACATAACTCGTCTGTCGGACGCCTGCATACTAGTCAGTCTGTCTGCCATTTGCCTGTATATACTGAACATATATCTAGGGAAGAATTACATTACAAGTTGTGACAAAATAGGTCAAATCATTCAATATATTTATTAATAAAGAGCTTAATCACAGAAAAAATAGGGGTGATAGAAGAATTCTGATTGCATAGTAGAATTCAGCGTGAAAAGTTATGTTAGAAATACCTTCATATTTTTCTATGTGCAAAAAATCGTGCTCACTAGAGTAATGTTAATGATTTAGCTTACAGTTGCATTTTCTTTAGTTTAACAATATTTGTAAAATGTGTGTTGAAATCATTGATCGTCCCTCAAACAAAATGAGTATGGTTTCTGTAATTAAAAGGAACATTACGTTTAGGTACTTGCAGTGTGGGTTATGCACCTTATGGTATCTTATAACTCAAAATGTTTCCTCTCTCAGCAGCATCTCTCCGAACTTTTGCAAATTAACGAAAAACTTTCTTAATCTTATATTCCGCTAGGTTTTCCCCTCATCTCGATATGAAAACGAAACTTAATCTTATATTCCGCTAGATTTTCCTCTCCTCTCGATATGAAATACGACGTTTTTGTTACGTAATTAAGCAGTGTGTTGTCGGGTGATTTTATGTTAGCTAATTTCATAAATTGCTACCTTATTCAGAAGAACTACGTATCAATGGAAATATAAGATGCAATGGCATCCAAAGTATCAAGCACTACTCTCCAAAACTTAATGACCAACAAGAAATCTAGCCATTACAGACAGCCGTTGTTCCAAATGAGCTTCCTAACATATGCAAACGAGTGCGGTGTGGCGTACGTAAACATTCCATGATGGTCATCCTGTATGAAGATTTTCTGTGAGCACGTGACAGGTACCGACGGTATGTATATCCAGCAGCCTGGTTTGTGTCTCACATGAGTTCATGGCATTTTTATTATTTTCTGTGAGCACGTGACAGGTACCGACGGTATGTATATCCAGCAGCCTGGCTTGTGTCTCACATGAGTTCATGGCTGCGTGTTTGAGATAGTAAAAACTTTCGTTGACATTATCTGCATGATTTTACGTTAGGTCGAATTATCGGCAATCTCTAAAAAGTTCATATTGTGACCGATATCAGTAGCAATTATGGAGTAGAAAACAGTACAGCGTTGAGAAGAAGTAGAAACGTTGAAAGATGTTTTTTGGTGGTCTTCTCTGGAGTGAAAGTTAGCAAAACGACTGTTACCTCGCCATAATGGAGAGGTAATAGTCATTTTGATAAAAACAGAGATGCATAAATACTACGGTTCATGTAGCAAATCGTCATTAATCATCCACAGTTGTGCGGATTGCGTGCCAGACTGTGTTAAAACGTCTAAACACAGCGATACTGTAAACCAAAGAGTACAAGATTTTATGGGAAAAAACCAGGTTTTTACAGGTGTGTTTATGCCAAATTTGTCAAACTTTCCCACCCCCACGGGCGGCTTTTTCAAGGCTCTAGAACAATTCAGACGTAAAAAGCAGGACTGTGTGTTCGGACACTCGAACGTTCTTTAACTTTATCCAGAGCTCATCGTCATCCCACCATTACTGGTGCATGTCGCACAATGACTGGTGTTCAGTTTAGTGGTCTAAATTGACACATGAAAGAATTTCGTCAAAATTGAAGCATCGTTTTATCTGGAGGGCACGTTAGACTTCTAATGATGCCAGGAACATCATTGAACCGGAAATAGATAGCGGTCTTGGCTCATGATGTGTGACGATATCATGATCAGTGGAAGTACAAAACTGCAGTTTACGGCTCAAAGGGAAGTAACCGGACAAGGGTGCTGCAGCCATGTTATTCTTTGCCACGTTCGTCTGTTTCGTGGCTCTTCGGGCGCGGGCTTCATTTCTTTGGAGGCTCTCATCACGCAGCAGCTATGAATGTACATAGTATTGATTGATGCAACCATCCCTCGGAAGGAGATGTCAGAGCCAGTCACTTATCTCATTTCAATGAAGCATGCATGGGAGTCTCTCTAGGGACTTGTTTCATGAAAGAATCACACACCACAATACATTTCAGCACATTATCATATAGCTTTACAGCTGGAAGGGTATAATTTACTTAAAGAGCTCCAAAAGCATTTGGTGCTTTTGATGCTCTTTCAGTAAAATAAACGCCAAAGGAACATAAGAATAAGGAAATAAACAAATGAACTTATTGGGAACAAGGTTTCCAATATCCCGGGTCGTTCAGCTAAACGAGCTAGTCTCAAAAATACTTGACAATTTGTTGTTCGTTCAGTATACAACAAATGTTGGATACCTCAGTTCAAACTGTCTGAAATAAATCGCTCCAACAACAAATACGAAAAGCATACGCTCAAAAGTATTTTAATTTCAATTTTCAAATTCATTACCGAAAGCAAAATTTATTTCCGATTCCTTTGGTTTCTTTCAGATTATGAAAGGTGTAAATCATATTGTGACGACCCCCCCCCCTCGCATATTTAATTAGCGAGAGGCGTGGCTAATTAACGGTAATTGAAACTTGATTGGTGGCTTTAATTAACAGAGATTTATTATTTAAACACTTGCGAGGGACGGTATATAAAGAAAAGATCTTCTAGCACTTAGAATTCAAGTGGCGAGTTGCAGGTGTTTGCCACGAGAACAAAGAGCCCATAAACGGAAATGCGACGGGTCAAAGTTTAAAAGCTATTTCCCATGACTCAAAAGTGTTTGGACGGCAAAAGTGTTTGAAGCTTTTGTCTGTGCCGCGCGCGAAACAATGGGAAAGCTCTTGGACTTGAAGAGCGGTATATAATAAATATGTCGCGGTTTCAAGTGGTAAAATTCACCGCTTACCAACTTTTTGGAGACGGGGGATTGTTGTTGAGAGTGGCAGAATCCGTTTGATAGCCAAGAGAATTAGGAAGGTTTTTTCCTCGCGCTAGAACAATTGCTTGCCGTCTTTTGTGCTTTTGCAATTATGAGCATAAGAAGTGAAGCCAGCTAAAAATATAAGCTGAGGACTAACCAGCAACAGATTTGCCGCGGAACATTCTTCACCTTGCTGGACCATCGATAACTGCGTAAGGAGCCATTTAAGGTGAAATGCAGGGAGAGACAGAATGATTACGGAATCTCCTCGCTCATCCAGAGAGAAAGAGTGAGAGAGAGGGGAGAAACGCCTGACACAGGAACGGAGGACCCACCCCCTGCAGAAATATAACGTCTGAAGAAACAGCAAGCCTCTTCGTGTTCAAAGCGGGGAGAAAACTTTTGTGCGTGTGTCTGAGTACGTGCGTTCAGCGACTAGGGATGACGTCGTTTTGACCAAGAGTCCGTAAGCAACGCAGCCTCCTTCCAAAAAGGAAAAAGAGCAACCCGTAGTGCCAACATATTAGTGAATGTGAGTGAGTGTTTGTGTTTGTTGGTGTCATCAATACTTTGGATACTCGAGGACATATGTAAGTACTTTTATCAGTATTTTATTTGCTGCTCATTGTGAATGAACAGACTTTTCGTTAGGACATATTTTCTGAAACACCGAAGAGGGCCAAAGCTGACCGGAAGTTATAGTTTTCTATTAGATGTAGAATCCGATGTAATTTATGCATATATCTAATAAATCCCTGTTTTAATTGTTATGCTGTGCCTCCATTGGTTTGCTGGTGTACTGTGTCGGCTAATTGGCTAACGAGGTTTTGGCGGGTCCAGTGATTTGAATCGCAGTCCGGAAAATAATTGGGCATCCTGACATCTAAGGCCCAAAGGTCGTAACAATATGTTTGTAAATACTTTTCGTATAACGACGGTATCATGTATACGCAAGTAAGAAAATCGAAAATTCTTGAAAATTTACGACCATCGAGATTTTCCAGCCTGTAAGTAAACGAAACAATAATCCAGTAAAGTGTTTTGGAATAAACATATAATTCTAACCTTATAAACAGAAACAGAGTAACATATTGGCGTTTCCACTAATTTCTTATATTAAATTTACAGATGTAGCATATCTTAGCATGACACTTTGGTTTATATTTTAGTGAATTTAATAAGAAAGAAGAACGGAAATTAACGTAAGATCTGCAACAGTTCGTTTCAATACTATGAGTATCCTTCATGTAATAATTAACACAGACAACGGAGGAACAACATGGAATATACTATTTCTTCTGTGGCAGGAAACAAAGTTGTTTCCCTGGTTAACTGTAACATAATTCCTCTACGGGACAAAATGTTTGGCATTTCCTTTCCTGTGTTAACTCCACCTTCCTAATATTTCGTGGGAGTTTCTTTTGTCCAGAGAACGGCCACCACGATACGTGGTATCCACTCCACGAAGAGTAGTTTAACAATTATGCAGTTTTAACTGAGGTGGTTTTTTATCGCGTCAAGTATTCCAGCCTAGAGGAAATTAACCTGTTTGCTTCTATCAAATCGAAACTAATTTCAATAGTAATATTGTACATAATGAACGTCAAGTTATGAAAAACAATGGAAAACACATTCTGTTTTCTGTTACAGAAAACGAAAATAATTTTCCCTTCTTCCTGCTAAAATTAGCAAAATAAAGCGCTTTCGATTTCACAGCTGTATTTTAAAGGCTTCTATAATTTTGATACTTTTCTTATATCCCTCCAAAATTTTGAATATGTATTTTAAGATTATCAAACACCTTAAATTTTTAATGACAAAAGAAAAAGCTTATGTAATAATTTACAATACTAAATAAGAAAATCTGATATGAGTCGTCATTCGTTAGGTGAATTTTGGGAATAACATTTGTGAATCGATACCAGCAAGATTATTTGTCAAATGATTTTAAAATTTCATTTTTTTTTTGTATGTATCCTTGAAGCAAATGTTTTCAACATGTCGAATGAGTTTGAAAAAAATGGAGGTCAGATCAGATCATATGTAGAAGATTTTAGGAAGGGAGTGTCTGACCCCCAGGTCTTGAACAACCCTTAGAAATAGAAAGCTATGAGATTTGGGCTAGAGTGTCCGATAGGAAAGTGACACGGAAGCGAGGCAGAAAGACGCCCTTATTTATTACCGGGGAGCCAGTACCCGAGGTCTGACGGTTTAACGTACCTATCCAACGCACGGCGGGTATTAAGTAGTTCGAACGTTCGTACCTGCCCAGGATCGAACCTGAGGTCGTCCCTATAGCAGTCACGAACGCTGACCACTGGGCCACCCGCGACCCATAAAAGAAGGTCTACAAGATAAACTGCATTTATCTTGCAGACATATGTCAGCTCTATTTAGAACGGGACGCCGTTCCAAGCGCTGACATCTTGAAACCAGAAAAATATAGCTGATATTTATTTGAACGTCCCATTTAACAAGAACTAAGTTTCTGGCAGACATTCAGCAAGAACCCAAAGTAAATTTAAACTCTTTCACTTCCTTTATTCCCCGCCAACCTAAAATGGCAAATTTTGCAGATAACGTTTTTTCAGTAAACTAAACACTAATTGCAACCTGCTGTGACTAAGCGCAGCAGGACTCAACAAATTTAGAGAACTACCGAATGTACCAGAACAACAAAGCACTTCATACGTATTTGTAATACTAATATTTGAAGATATTACTTCCAATAATAGATGATTTTATGTTAAGCAATGCACTATTACTGGCTAACGTGTCGAACAATACAATACCCTGAAATGAAATAAAAATCCCTGACCTAAACATGGTTCAATATTGAAGGTGGGGTGATTTCAAAAATAATAATTAATATACACAAGTGTTGTAAAGAAAATTCCGGTAATACAGTTATTTAAAAAAATTAAGGGAATATTCAGTGTTTGTGTGACACGACTGCGTTAGTCGTGAGAGAATCTTCCGTCACCCTTTGGTTGTAGGCACTGCGGAGCAGATAAGGTGTAGCTGTAATACAAAAGAAGGAAGCTTTGGCAGCGGATTTTGCAAAACACAGTACAACATTAAGGACGGCACAACGCGCAAAATATTTAAGTTACATGATCTATGAAATACAATTCAATACAGGGTAAACAAAATATTGCAGCAATGGATGGAGTTTTACATTTTATACCTAACGTTATGTTTTGTTGACCCAGTTAGCTGCAAACAGCACTTTGCCGCAAAGGGGACGTGCAGATCAACATTCTAAATCAAAATGACTGAAGGTCATTTTAAATTGAACCGACTGCACACTGCGTCAATTGTAACACATTAGCTGACTTGTAGTGGCGAAATTAGAGTTTTATTTCAGAGATTAGGGCGACAGTGTATGAATATTTCTTTGCAAACATTATTGATAGTAAACTTTTGTCAACTTCCATAAAACATGCGTTTTCCAAATACTGTGGATAGGAGTATGAGGTTGTTTTTTTCAAAAAGAACATTTAATGATTTCGCCCCTATTTCTTAAGGGTACCTTTTGCACATTTTTCCAAGGAAAACATTTGTTCTCTGAGTACACTCTTTCACATCAATTGCACAATACACAACACTGTTTTCTCAGTTTCATTCCCATTTTTGCTCTTTATAATTTAAACTGTTATTTTCCCTCAATTGCCTGACTACTGCCCCCTGAATCTGTCTCCCTTTTTCTTCCTGTGGTTGAGAACTGCCAGTTATAGTAGCTACTTCTGAAATATCATTCACCCACCTGAAAATATTCAAAACATATATGCAAAACACATTATGTCAGGAATGACTGAAATATTTTCCCCTAATTCCCTCTGAAGCTGAAGAGGCAATAAGTTAAATACGAAAGATTTAATTACAGACTTTGCCAATGCAAAAGCTATGAATTTTTTTTTAATATCTATCTATAAAAATATAAATTTCTTTTAATGAAATATATGCTTTTACAAATTAAAATACATATGTTTTAATTTTCTTTCTAAGTTTTGTACATAACACAGAAACTTTGAAGGCTGTTTTCAGTTATTTTGCTTAAGGGCCCATAATTAGTTAACACGACTGAAGATATCACCATGCAGTCTTAGTCCTATATAAGACAGCATGAATCCAAAATATTATCAATCCAGCATAATTTCTGTCTTGGGTAATGATTGTGGTTTGTCATAGTATTTACATACCATAAATTACGCTTCACATGTAACCTTTTCTGTAATACACACACACTGATTACAAAAAGAAAAAAATAATGCAATGTATAATTATGATACACTTTCCAACATACCAGAAATCATTACTGAAACTATGAGGATAATGGCTGTGGAATACGTCTCACTCCTGTGACCTGAAATTTGACCCCATTTCGATGATATCAAACATAATTGGTTCAGTACACCTCCGGAACAACATATTAAAGTTTTGTCGCAATCGAAGCATTTTAGTCAAGTTATGAGGGTCATGGCTGTGGAACAAATCTCACTCCTGTACCCTGATCTTTGACCCCATTTTGAAGATATTCACCAGAATTGGTTCCGTAAAGCGCCAGAACAACACGGTAAATTCTTGTCGCAATCGAAGTATTTTTAGTCAAGTTATGGGGATAATGGATGTGCAATAAATCTCGCTCCTGTGCCCTGATTCTTTTACCCCTTTTCGACGATATTCAACAGAACCGGTTCAGTATACCTCCCGAACAACATGATAAAGTTTTGTCGCAATCGAAGCATTTTTGCGTAAGTTATGACGCATAAGGGCGATGGAATAGATCCCGCTCCTATGTCCTGACCTTTTACCCCATTTTGCCTATTTTCAATAGGGTTCGTCCTAAGTTGTCCCCTACCACATACTAAAATTTAATCGAAATCGAACCATTTTTTCGCACGTTATCGTTCGGACGGACGGAGAGACAGACGGACATAGCTGGAGCATAAACGCTTCTTCAACCTACGGTTGGAAAGCGTAAAAAATCCACACGATCTATTTTCTGCCAGGGTAAAACTGTCAAATGATGATAAAAAGCACCTGAAAGCAGTGTTCTTGGGAAATAGTACAGTTCCGTTGGAATACATAGTTCACACTGTGGCTGGCCTTCCGATTATCAGTTCATCAAGTTTTTCCATTAACGGGGTTAGCAACTAGAAATAAATAATATGCTATTCATTATTGAACAGTTCGTTACTACGAAGTAAACAATATTATTTACTCAGTTCTGCTCATTAGCGTTCTGAAATTCTTCGGAAGTATACGGAAATAACCAATATATCAAGTACAGTCAACTCCGCTTAGAGTGAACCTCTGCTGACTCGCATATTTCATTCACTACGTCCAAGGTACACTAAAACCGAAATGTCTTCCCTTAACATGAATTGAGTGGAATGGTGAGCAAGAAAATAAAATATGTACATATGTATCTACAAAATGAAATTTTTATGTACGTAGGGTAAATTCATTAAATTAAGTAAACAAAATTAATTTTACATTACCTTAATAAGAAAATATCCTTAGCAAAGTTCTGACACCTTCCAACGCCTCTTTCACTGATCGAACACGATCTTCATTATTGTCCTCGTCATCTTCAGACCCTTTTTGTTCCGTGCTGGAACCGCCTTTCACAACCTCGTCAATACGTAGTCGAAGTCATGACGTCACGGAATGGCGGCTGGGCATAAACACACGTTGTTTGCAAGTTAGCTAACGTTTGTTTTATCGTTGGCGGCTGTCGATAGTTCTGTAAAATTGATTTTTTAAAGGTGAAACTGAGTATATTAGATACGGTTTTATCTTTTGCAGCGTACTGTAATCACCAGACTGTCAAAAATCAGTGTTCATTTTATATATTTCCAAGAAACAAACGGAAACATGGGGAGATACTGTGAGGTTTCTCGATAGTCAGATTCAGCACATGCTCCTACGAAATTACAACTAGCCCGGGCATTTTATCCATCTTTATTACAAACATAAAACGGCCGAGCCTTAAAGTTGTGGGCTCATTGGGTGGTCAGTTCAAATATGATATAAAACTGAAGGAAGATAAAATAATTTATGAAACATAAGCATAAAAAGCAGACAGTACTTGTAAGCTATATGGGTGTAAGAGAAGTCGCCACCGGAGAACTGGCCACAAAACTTTTAAGGTGGTTCTCATCGCATCTCAGAGACCAAAACAGATCTAATAGATGGCGTTGAAGATCCCAGGGTAGTAAAAATCGTCATCATCATCCTCGACACTTGCAAATGACGTCAGATCTCATGCTTCCCGTGACCCCCAACGAGTCGCACCCACTCCCCGCCCCTCCCATCCGCCGAACCTGAATTCCTGGGGCCTTCCCCTGGGATTTGCCTTTGTATATCGGTTAGGTAAACTACAATAGCGGGGCCATAGCTGTATGCACTGGGTCTTCCCCTTCGTAGGAGTTGTAAAGTAGCGGCGGTATGTGAATTTCCGATCCGAAATCTGTAGGCAAATGTTTGATGCTTTTCTGGGTTTGTGAATTTGTCACTGAAAGCATTTTGCCCTGCAGCATATGTTTGTTTGGATGGGTTTGTTTCCATTTCTCGGTACGGAAAAAGTGGCACAAATGAACGCACTGGTGAAAACTAATTAGAAAGATAACCTGATGTGAATTGGAAGTGGCAGAAATTGAAAAAAAAATAAACAAATTTCAAAAACTATATGGTTATGTTTTTGTTTTTTTCCTTCTCTCTTCAATTGTACAAATGAATTATCGGATCGACAATTATTAGTAGGACTACAGAATTCGGGTTGAAGAAAGTTGGAATTTTCAGAACTGTATAGATTTTTGTTTCATTTTCAAAATATATATATACTGAAAAAGAAACAGCTGAAGAGAAAATGCAAATTTTGGGAGATTAGAATTTTGAAGAGAACATTGTAGAATTTGAAAGAGCAAGCTTTTTTAGTTTAGCATATTTTTATATTTATAAAACAGTAAGATCAGTGACAGTTCTAGGCGGGGGACAACCCTCCCCCATTTAACCTTTTTTTGTGGGAATTATGCATTAGTTTTGATTAATTACGGACACATGCAGGAATTGTGCCTCCCACAATTTTTTGTTTCCCTTACTATTTTTTTTTTCTCTAGAACCACAACGGATTAGGATTCTTACTTAAAATGTAATCAACAGAAAAGCCACGGTAATATTTTTTGAAAATGTCCCGTGATCACTGCATATTCCTAAAACAAAATGTGCTGGTCTTTCTTATATCATTTGTGCATTACAGTTCTTTCATAGTTATAACATTATATCTCGCTGTTTCCAAAAATACATGCTGAAATTACCCCTAAAATTAGCAATTATTTGTAGCCCAGATTCATTCATTCATTCAACGTCTGGCATCCAAAAAGTGATGAAAAAATTATTTTATCACTTATAAGATACACCCACAGATATTTCATGTTTTTCACTTACGTTTTAAAGGACAGGCCAGTGTCAGTGTGAAACATTTATGTAAAAAAAGCGTGTGTACAGTGGCGATATCAGCGGAAGGAGCCGTATAAAATTGGGTTTTTGACTGGTTCGTGGCCACGTCCCCAGAGGTTGGTTATCTGAGTCACATAAAGTTTCTGTAATTTCGTATTTTTAATTGCGATATTTAATGTAATTCCTTGTAAAAAATGTTTATAATCTACAACTCAACGAAAGAATTTCATGATATATCAGCTACAACTCAACAAATTCTCTGCGGGAATGTGCAAGCACTCGAAACCTGTCCGGCGGGGGAGGGGGATGGGCTTAATACCAAAATATAAAGAAATCTGGTCCGATCAGGAGATTTTCAGCGCTCACAAAGTACAACCTCTGGGGACGTGGCCACAAAGCGGTCAAAACGCAATTTTCATAGGGTCCCTTAAAATTTTTGTGGCCAGTTCTTTGCTTTGTCTTTGGCCCAAAAATCATGAAAATGTCTAAATTTCTTTTTGAAAATGAAATATTAAAAAAATATGTTTTGTGAACAATAGTTTCTCAAGTAGTGGGAAATATGACCAAACGATATTTGTTTATTCAGAACAATTTTATGGCACGAAATTGCAATGTGGCCAGTTTTCCGTACCCGTATATCAGCAGTTCAAAGCTGTAGAAGGACTAGAAGTGTCCTGTTGGAGATGTGCTTTAGTGCTTGCTGGGTATACACTGAAGAGCAATTCAATTAGAGATACTTGTCTAGTAACGTGTATCACCACCTTTCGGGCTGATGACGGAGGCGATTCGTCTCGGCATGGACTCGACAAGACACCGGAAGCGTTGGGAAGCCATACGGATCCACGACCCCTGAAAATGCTCCCACAGTTCCCGAAGATTTGATGGAGAGGGGTCAGAGCCTCGAACATCTCTCTCGATGGCATCCCAGATGTGTTCAACGGGATTGAGGTCAGGTGACTTAGCTGGCCAAGGAAGTGAGGTCACGTCGGTAGAGTGTTCATCCAACCATTCGGATACAATTCGGGAGCGATGGCACGGTGCATTGTGTTGTTGCATGATGAGGTCCCCAGTGGGATGTTGAAAACGCACAAACGGGAGCAAATGGTCGTACAGGATATCCCGGTAACGTTGACATGTGAGTGACGATGTCACACTTACCAAGGGTCCCATTTCAGTCCACGTAAACAGACCCCAGACGAGAATGCCACTTGTCAGCTGGCAAGAAGGATCCATCGCGTCGCGTCAATCGTGTCCTGCCATCCGCATGTACCAACGTGAATCACGACTCATCAGTCTAAGCAACATTTCCCCACATGTCTAGGGTCCGGTGGCTATGTTCCCGCGCCCATGCTAATCTTTGCACCCTGTGATGTGCGGTCAGCAGCTGTACCCTCGTGGGACGATGGCTTCTGTACCCCATAGTGAAGAGATGGTTCTGGATGGTGTGACTGCTTACACGGTTTTGTGCACCAGCGTTAAATTGCCGAGTGATTTCTTGCACTGTGGCCAGTCTATCCGTTTTTACAATGCGAGCTAGCAGACGATGATCCCGCTCATCCACACGCTGTTGTCCACGGCAGTTGGCCCTTGCAGTGATGGTTTTACCGGATTCGATGTACTCACAGTGCACCCGTGACAAAGTGGGTCGTGAAACTCACAGTGCCTGCACGATTTTCGAGATGGAGTGGCCCATTCGTCGGGCCGCGACAATTTGCCCTCGATCAAAGGCGCTTAGATCCTTCGTCTTGCCCATACTGCGTCCGACTCTTACTGATTCCCGTCGCACCACTCCTTATATTGTCGGATCGCTGCATACGTCATGTCGTTTCCGTTTTCAGGGCCGCCCACAGCGTCACATTCGCATAACGCCAGCTGTCTCTAATTCAATTGCTCTTCAGTGTATTTTCCAGAGGTAAATTTTGTTTCATGGTAAAGACGAAGAACATGAGTCTACTGCAACACTCATCAGATTGAGTCATGCGATGACCTGCGGTCAATTGTGCACATTGGAAAGTGTCAAAAATTCATGAATCATTTCCATTACTCTTAGTTTTTTTCTGAAAAGGCATTTATGACCTGACTTTGTTTGTGTGCCTGTAAAATGACTTCAATAATAAAATATTATTACAGCTACATTTTATTATGTTGTTTGGGAAGACCTACGGGCTACCCCGGTGGCGCAGTGCTATAAGCGCTGTTTCCCGATCATTCATCTAAGATAAGACCTTGCTTATCAAAACAATTCCATTTCACTCTCAAATTATTCAATCTCTTTGAAACTGTACAACCTTATCAGCGCAGTCATGAGGATTTCCGAAAAAAATATGTAAACACTCTAAATGTCTCTTTTAGTCCACTAGAAAATTAATAAAATATTCATAGCCTTCATTTTTTCAGCAGAAAACATTGGTTTACCTAAAACTGAATTATCAGTGTGAGGGAAAGGTATAACCCTAAAATACATATATTTTTTACATGAACCTGGAGGTAAGTTCTATCATATCCAGGAATAAAATTGATGGCTTTTTCATTTATTCTGCAAATATTATACAATTTTTCCTGCCATTCTGAGAAAATGCCTACCAGATGACAATTATTTCAACTTATCCCCAAAACCTAAGTCTCCTATCCAAATTAACTACTGAAGCAGATTTGCACAGCTTGAAATTTTACATATTTTTGGTTTTAAGAATTTTTTTAGGGAGCACTATTCTTAGAACATATTCAGTTTCGCGCAAGACCGTAAGGACCTAATGTGATTTTATGTTTTTAGTATGACATATTTTTTCTGTGACCTTGTGAATTAAATTTTAGGGAATCATAGTTTTTCTTATATCACTTTCATTATTGTGCGAAACCACAGCAAGGATTTTTACTCAATGTAAATATCTATTAATGAAAAATTTTAAAGTGAAACCCGGGTAATGTTGGTTGTTGCGCAATTGTATGTTAGAGGGATGGTTTGGTTGATAAAATTTTATTATTTATTATTTGCTGCTTCATCTTGATTGCTACGATGCAACCAAAGCACTACTCCACCTTGAATTATTTATAACAATCACATTTTAAAAACACAACAATTTATTATATAAAATGACATGTAGAGATGATGAGCTCTTCGCTACACAAATTAACCCAACCTCTCTCTATGTAGGCAAATCCGTCATACACAGATAGTCTGCAGTGCGATGTGCTTCTAGAACCATCTATTAATCAAATTCGTATGTAAAAAGATTGAAAATTGCAAAAATGTACAACATTTTTGTAATTTTGAAAGTTGTGATTTTACTCAATGTAAATATCAAAAATTTACAATGCAAATATGTAAATTTTGGAAGTTG
This sequence comes from Macrothele yani, assembly GCA_039090855.1. NCBI lineage: Eukaryota > Metazoa > Arthropoda > Arachnida > Araneae > Macrothelidae > Macrothele > Macrothele yani. The sequence goes on from CM077018.1 coordinate 9,446,498, forward strand.
GGATTTTACTCAATGTAAATATCAAAAATTTACAATGCAAATATGTAAATTTTGGAAGTTGGGATTTTACTCAATGTAATATTGTAATTTTTGAAGTTGGCAAGGATTTTCACTCAATGTTAATATCCATTAATGATTTTTTTTTAAGTGAAACCAGGACATTAGCAATGTTCTCAATGTTGAGGGCACTGGCGCCAACTACAGGGGTGCTCAGGGGCTTGAACACCCCTTGAAATTATTTGGGGGTGCTCCGCACCTCTCAGAATTTTTGTTATATGTACTGGATTCACACTTAAAAATTTAGTTAAACTTTACATAAAATTAAATAAGATAATCGGAATATTGCACAAATATCTGGTTTCTATAAAAAAAACTCTTAAAAAATCGTATTCTCCCGATACCAAATAAACACTTCAGAAATAAGACAGCCAAGCAAGCGAGTAATCGGGGGTGTGGGATGTAGTTCGTACCCTACCTTCCTAATTGTTTAAAGCTACATATTTTATTTTTTTATTTTTTTTATTTTTTTTCTCAGTCACGTTCCTTGCACATCGGTAAGTTGTCAGCAGCTCACAATTCACGCAATGAGCTTCGGTAGGATCATAAAGCCATTAATGTCAGAGCGGGAGTAATGAATCACTGTCCGAGAGCAGAAGACACCCAGCGAGACTGCAAATAAATCTTTTCTCGCTCAAAGGATAATTTTGAAGGGTTTTTTGCTGTTGTTGTTGCAGGTATTGTTTGTTTGACATAATTCTGTTGAGGCTTTTCTTTCTTCCCAGGTTTATAAAACATATAAGCAATCACCAATAGTAACATCAATCAATCCACGCAGGGGTGATGCTCCAAATCGATACCAACCGGTTCACATGTGGGTGGTTTCCAAGTTACACTTGTTGATCAAAGCAAAAAATTCACTGCGATATATGCTGCGTTATACGCTAAATGCTAACAATAAACAAGTAAGGAAAATAATACAGTGCAACGATTATGAAGCGCGGTCCATTCCAACACTGAACACGTCAGTTTGTTTGCTGCTGCTAGAGCAAGCTCGAACTGTCTGTTTTGACAAATGATATACACTGCCAATCTCAGCTTTTTTCAACAGGTTTGGTTTTCTGGTAGTAGTCCCGAACAAAATGCTCAAATTTTGTCCAAAAAAGAAATAATTATAGGAGCTCTTGTGCGCAGATTACAGAAAATCAAATTGAAAGATTTAAAACGGGGTTCGAGAATTTGGTTGCTATAAAACAAATGCAATACTTTTATCATGAAACCATGTACCGATTTGTTCGCATTTACACTGAAGACAAGGTCCACTTAAACATCTAAAATTTCAACATTGGAAATGGTACCTGCCTTTTGAATTTCAGCACTCCTCGCATTTTTCAGAAGTCGGCGCCTATGGTTGAGGTATTTTATTTAAAAGTGATGTGGAGAATGCTGATGAATGTGCCGATACCTATAGCAACATTAATTTACCCCCAAAAGATATAACTGATGTTGAGAAGAAAGAAATAGAAAAGCTCAATTCATCTTTTACTGAGGTAGGTTGTTATTCTTTAAAATTGCATGCCTTTGGTGAACAGAACAAGGTATCTTATGGAAGGAAAAATTTAGAAAAAATTGAGGTAAATGTATGAAGCAAAATTAAAAAAATACTAGAGGTTGAGATTCCAACAAAAGAAGCCAAAACACATTTAAGCATGTGGAGCTGGTATAGACAAGCTCATAAAGATTGTGAAAGACAAATTGAAATCCAACTACTAACTAATTCGGTTTCACTGACATGGACACGTAAAAATATACAAGGAACATTTGTTTTGTCTGACTGCGCTTTTTGCCAAACTCAGAGACTTGATAAGGAAGAGAGGTTTTTAGCTGAACCAGATCTCTTGGATGTGGGAAAAAACTGAAATCACTGATTTAGTGAGAAACTTTTATGGGAGTGACAAGCAGCCTGCAGTTATGCCTGGAATGAAAGACGTAGTGAGAAAGTGTGTGTGTGTGAGGGGGAAGGGGGGGGGGGCGAATTACAAGAAAAAGCGATTGATTTTGGATAACCTTTATGAATCGTATTTGAGTTTTAATTGTGAGTATCCTGATGTTAAGGTAAGTTTCTCTAAGTTTTGCTCTTTTCAACCAAAGTGGTATGTTTTAGTATATGTATGTACAATTCATCAAAATGTCATACTACTTCTTCATGCTGCACTAACCGAAGACAGCTATAAATATCTATTGTTTTTTTCAGGTAAAACCATTTAATGGTGGTTTTAACTGCTGTAACTTTTTACATGTTATGTTTTCCTTGAGTGGAAAGCAATTTCTCGGTTGGAAGTTATTAATACTTGCTGCGAATATATGTCGCGGTAATCGAATGTGATTCAAAGAAAAATCTTTTAGTGTGTCAAGTATTTAGTGTGTCAAGAAGCAAAGAGAGAACGCCTGTAGTAAATATCCCCCTAAACCACATCTAGTGAGCTACTTAGAAATCCAGGTTTGAAGATCATGATGAAAGTGCAACAATGAAATTTTCTCAATGGGTGTCAACTGACAGGACACAGATCATAAAAAGTTCATCAGCACATGATGATTTAGCTAGCAAGATTGAAAAACTGATTCCACACTCTTTCACAGCCAAGTCACAAACTTCATTCTAAAAAGTCTAAAAGAAAATATACCGGGCTGCCAGATCCAACTTTAGATTTTTTGGGCCATAGGCACTAAAAAATTCAAGGGGCCCCTCCACCTTCTTATCGCCTCAGAAATTTTCATCCGTCAGATTAGCAAAAAAAAAAAGAAAGTCGATAAAATAGTTCGTTGTTACACGTTTTAAAATCCCATTCCATCTTTCCATTATTAGAACGTTCTGTAAAAGAAACAGTGCTAGTGTAATCCCTTTGTCTGCCAGTGCACATCGAACTTCTTGTTTTAAAAATATTTCAAAAATTATTTTTGCGGCTAATCGGAAATTTAAGGATATTAAGTTCGGCACTTTAAATACCGCTAAGGACTATTAAGTCGGAAATTAAAAAAATTGAAGTTCTGTTATGAAGTAACTATTGAACTTAAAGAAAAATATTATTTTTGTGCCTCTCAGATTAGTCTTAACTGTTTCTTCTCAAACCCTTAAATTTTCCAGTGAGTTTCTTAATTTCCTGTTGAAGGCCAAAAAAATTAGTTTCCACAGTTTTTTCAAAAATTATTTCTGCGGACATAAAAATTCATTAATAATTTCCCATTTTAAATTTCACTACTAGTTCATAAATTTTCTGCTAGGAGTTCTCGAAGTGGAAATTTCGTAATTTTTAGATTTGCGCAACGAAGAGATTGTTTCAGACACAGAAAACGTTCTTTTTGAGTTTGATACATTAGGAAAACTGATTACTTTTACACTTTTTTTCCTTTCATTGGAGGTTTAACGACCGCCATGAGCAACTCAGTGGGCTATAAACAGTCGCCCCTCCCTAATTTAGGGCCACTGGTTCCAGGGAAGGGAGAGAACCAGTGCCGTAAAAAACACAACATCCATGCCTCATCCGGATTCGAGCCCGGGACCCTTTCGGACGAATGATCAGAGGCCATCGCTTAGACCACTGCGCCACCGGGGCTGCAACACATTTTTCAGTTGCGAGTTTCTTGGCAAACATATCGCTAAGGCGCAGAAAATGAAATTTCATACATCGCATGTCAATTGGCATACAATTTCATAAAATTGGAATGCATTTCAATTATAAAACCTGCTCTTTCCATTGCTTCAGGTTTGGAAAATTATCCTGTTTTTGACATTTTGAGCAAATTAGTAGGAAACGAGCAAAAATAAAAAATACTTGATGACACTGGCAACTGAAAAAGGTATCGACATTAAAAAATACGGGTAAAGTGCAATTCATGCACATTGCTTCACTTGAAAATGATGGATGCATTTCGTGGAGGAATTTTGGTATAGACGAATGCCATGGACCAAAAAATGTGGACAGAAAGAACTTCATAGAACACTGCAGGAAAGCAAGAATGTGGAGAATTTCTTGAAAACATTTTTTCTTATTGTTTTCATCGGAAGATTAAGAAGGTCTGTTTTTTTCTGTGAAAACCAAAGCAATACTGGCAATCCAATTATGGTTACGTTTCTGTGGCCCCTCAAGTTCTGGGGCCCAAGGCGCATGCCTAGTGCGCGTAGCTGGGCATTCTCCACTGAGGGCTGCCACAGCCAGGAAGTCAAGAAAGTAGTTGCTTCAGTTGCATAAATTTTAAAAAATAGTTGCACAGAAGAGCAATTTTAGTTGCTTTTTTAGTTGCATCTGATTAAAAAACTGAACATCACATCAATAAGAGCACATTATGTATATTACAATAAGGCCACAGGATATAAATAAAAAATTTAGATCAATATAATTGACATACATAACGTATCGTATGACATAGATACACATCAATACATAATAGAATTGTAAACTCAGCTACAAAACCTTCTCTCATTAGTTTTTCATCATGGGAAGGTATGAAAACTAAGAAATAATCCTCAACAGCTTTCCACTGTTCTAACACTCTTTCACATGCACGTCCCACAGTCAACCACCTATTTGAAATGTGTTTCAAGAAACGATGTTGTGGAACATTTTTCTTGATTTGACTCTTTTCGTAGTCTTGCCACCTTGATGGATATGCCTCGACGAATTTGTATAATATTTGAATAAGCTCACAAGCTGCATTATCATATTCCTCAAGTCCCTTTTGGTTCTCATTATGAATGACATGTATAGTACATGTGCCAATATCTATTAATCCATAGCCCCTTTCTTCAATAAGCTGTGCATTGATTATTTTCCACACTTTTTTTTAAAATATTGGGACCATCTGAACCTAACATGAGTAATTTGCCTTCAGGCAAACTTGCTCTGTTTAAAACTCTCTCTATCTGTAATACAATATCATCAGAAGTAGCATGGCCAAGAAAAACAGCCTGCAAATGTTGACATACTATTTCTTGCTCTGCTTCTGACCAGTATCATAGTTGAAACTACAGCTCTTTCTCTGCATTGTTTGTTGTTTCATCAAAAAGGAAAAGAATAATAAAATTTTGTGGCTTCAGTGAGACTTTGGTTTCTAAAATAAGGCCCTAATCCCTCTGTTATCAAATAAGACAGTTTTGTTCTTCCTAACTGGAATTTTTCAGCAATATAATTTGGAAGCATAGCAGGAAATACATGTTTCAGATCATCATTTATGTTTGCTGCCATATCACATTGAACAGACTTCAAAGCCCATATAATTCCGTCCTTTATAAGAGCATCATTACTGCTAAATAATTGCATCTGTGAGGCACCAGATGATGTTGAAGTTTTTGGAATTTCTAACTGAGAAACACCTGTAGAAGATGAACCTGAAATTTGTTTCAGTTGCAACTGTTTAGAAGACAATTTAACGCTGGCATTTTCCTTATGCTTGCTTGTAGAAAAATGCTTTGTTTCACCTTGGAATCCCTTTGAGCCACAATAAATTGTTTTTTGACAGATTGAGAATTTCACATTTTTTTTATCAATTACTTTGCGCCACAATGAAATTTTATATCCTAAACTGTCTTCTTAAACCAATCTATGAGGACTCTATATGACTGCCATTTTTAAAAATCACCTCAGAAAAAAATTGTATAAAAAATATACATAGACAGAAATAAATATATTTTAGAACACTAAGGACAAAATTAATAGAAATCCTCTTAAAAAATGTCGGCACCATTTCTTTCAAATTACACGGCATCAGTGTAATCCCCCACCCTCCATTCAAGCTTTAAAGATAAATCTGAAATAATGAATGTAAAACAAATAGAATCAACTTGCCCTCATATTCTGGGGTGGCAGCAGAATTTGAAAGCCAACCCCCCCCCCCAACACACCTCTCTCAATTTGAGGTTATACCATTGATACGGAGTTCATGAATGGGACAAGCCAGCTAGCGGGGTGTTTGTATATATATCTATTATCAGGGGTGTTTGTCTTGTAAGACTTGATAAAATCCTCTGAAAATTTCCAGGGCTTAGCAACGTCTAATGATGCACAACCACAAACAATAAAAATCTAGTTGGTAATTGTTTACTTTAGGCACTTCTCGCCTAACTCGATGAAAGCGTCCCATTTGATACTGGATATCTTGAGCTAGCTAATTTGTGCCCGCCGTGAATTACTTAACCAAAGCATTTAGCCACAAAGCTGCGGCTGTTAGACCAGCGACAGCGAGATACTGGTGTCTATCTATGTAAAAAGAATTGAAAATATCGGTTTCCTACATTATGTAAACACTGCGTGAAGACGTAATTTCAGAAATTCTTAAAAAAAAACTACTATGCATTTCCGCAAAGTTTAACTGCCGGCTTCATGTTCTAGATATCGTTCAGCATCGTTCCAGGTAATTTTCATCAAGAAAAGCGATAAGTGCCTGAACTGTAGTTTTACGAAAAACAAAATTCTTAGTAGAACACTGCATTAGGCATTTATCATCTTAAACAAATATTTTAATACGGAAAAATATTCCTTTTACAGAAACAATAACTTTATGACAATGATTGACCATGTGTTTCCGAAAAAGTTCGCAATTATTTTATTTATATTTTAGGAATCAAAAGTGCCCAAATTCCCAAACAGCTCGACCAAGGACCAATTTCCGAAACCCCTTGCTCAGTTTCCACACATTAATAACCAACTATTTATTAAGTTGCATAATTTTTTGAAACTGAATTAATAACTATTTAGGAAAGCATTGAAAAATATTTAATAATTTTAAAAACGCGGAAGAATCGTAAAGTTTAACTGTGACTTAGATGATTCTTCTCATTCGGCAGAATCATCTCAGTCACAGTTAAACTTCATGCAATTGGAATTTCTGGAAAAATAATAAAGTGCGATTCACAGATTCGTCCTCATGTGAAAATAGTTGCCTCGATCGCAAAAACTGTTGCTTTTTCGCTTTTTTCTTCCAAATCTAGTTTCATCACCTCAAAAAAGGTTGGAAATAGTTGCATTTTAGTTGCATGAGGAAGCCCTCATATACCATTAGATACAGCAATAAATTTAATAGATTTCAGTGAGAACTACTCTCACAATCCACGAAGATGCCCAGGGCTACCACCGGACTTCTGAGTCATCCTGGCATAGTACATTGTAGGAACTGTGATGCAGGAAAGAATATTTCATGACACTGTGTTCGTATTTGATGATCCATGGTTCACAAAATTCAGGAAACAGTTGTGAATTTTCGTAAAGAAAAATTTCCACACATCAGGAAAATACATTACTTTAGGGACAGGAGTGCTGCACAGCATAAAAACATGTACAACTTCCTCAACTTGTGTCTGTATGAAGATTTCCAGCTGAAGGCACAGTGGTCATTTTTACAAGTCATGGGAAATCAGAATGTGATGGAATCAGCTGGACAACCAAATGCTTAGCTCGAAATAAGATTCTCCAGAGACCACTTGGGAATCTGATCATAACTGTAGCCGCACTTCTCAAATTTTATAAAACAAACATAACAAAAGCTAGTTTCCACTTTATTGACAAATGCACATTAGATGCAGCTTGTTCTGCTCTTGCAAACTGGTTCAGACATATAGATACTTCCTGGTACTAGAACTTCCCACAACTTCAAGCATCTAAATTCCACATGCATTACTGTAGCTAGAAGGATCAGTTCTGACAAGGAACCTTCTCTCACATTCAACCTGAAAAGCTGTCACCCATCATTTGTAACAGCAGGTGATTTGTACCCTGGGTGTTACACTGCATGTAAATATGACCACTTGTGGTATTTTGGAATGGTGTCTACAATACATCCAGGTAGCCAGATTTCTTCAAGACTGGAGTTGAAGCATTTGTCACTGGTTGGCAGAGTTGTGTAGCTGCTGAAGGCGCCTATTTCGAATAAAACAAGGTTATGTGCTATGAGGTATGTATCTTTCATTTTTTCCCTCCAAATCAGCCATTATTTTCCAAACTGTGTATAAGAAATATCTCTTACTGTAACATAGATATGTCCCAACACACAGTTAATAGTTTCAGAGAGGGTAAGTCAAGTACTTCCATAAATAATGCATTTATGCAAATTCGTTAAATAATTTTCAGTCAACCAACCATAAACAAATCTCACTTTTAAATCATCCTTGATGAAGTAGATACTGATTTCTAGAAAAGCCTTCATGTCTCTCTATAAGATGTTTCTTTACAACAATTAGAAATAGAAATATGAGTGCATTATTCATAAGAACATCTGTGCACCACAACATTCTATCTCAAATAGTCTGAATTCAAGGAGGAACCTAGTGTTGACAAACTGGTAAACTTCAGGCAATGAAAAATATATAAGTTCAGATACACTATAAATAGAAACAACCATATGAATTACACAAAATTAAAATCTCACATTCATAACAGAAACCAGGTATTTTAAACCATAACCAAACAACTTACGTCTACATCCTTGATACTGTATATGCTTGTTCCTAAGAAACACCCTTGGCCACTTGATGCTCCACAAGATGTTTCCTTACAACATTCAGAAATAGAAATATGAGTGCAGCATCACATGAACATTACGGCACTTCAACATTCTATCCCAAATAGTATGCACTACAGGTATCCACTAATTGTAAGGTTCTAGGTGAAGCTAAATATACTATTCAGATACACTGTAAATAAAAACATTCACAATATACTTCAAGGGAAACCTGAAATTTTCATTGGAATACATAAAGATAATGTGGTATGTGAAATTCAACTTTCCACTATAAATGGTGGAATTAAAAAACATGCTTATAAACAAATATTTGGTAGTGAAACTTCTCACATTCGTTTTAATCCATTGCGTGTTGTATCTTGGATATGAATTTAAGGTGAATAGAGCGAAGCATTCACCTATTTTTGGGTAAGTAAAACCTATTTATGAACCTTTTATAACTCTTAAGTTCATTGCTCCAAGTACATAGGACAGTCAAAAAGTTAGTTACACTTGCATGTCAAAAACAAAAATGAGTGAGATCTTTATTCTTAAATGGGAAATACAATAGAGTATGGACAAACACTTAGGCAGACCTGTGTAGTCAAAGAATTTCGATTATGTACTTTTAACATGGATTTCGGTGTCAAATCAAGATTCCTAACGCCACATTTGTAAATATTGACATGTACTTCACAAACAAGTTTTCCGGCACATTTCACAACAATAAATTAAACAACAAACTGGGGGATTTACTTACTTCTCGGAGTTCAGAAGATTGCCAGTATTGTCAATTTGCGTCATTCTAGCTTTTTCAGTAAACCGCTGAATCCTCTGACCATGATATTTTTTGCTAAGAATAATCCTCGTAGGCCGGCTTGCATTTGCTTTGCCTTTTGCTTTGCCCATAGCAATGACTGTTACAATTCAATACTCACACACAACTACTACTAATCCTTTCAACTCAAAGGAGTTGCTAAAGGTAAGATAAAAACAAATTACCACTACAGAATAACAAGTGAAAACTAGCAAATCCAAAACAATGAGCTAATATAAAGAAGAAAGCTAACCAACAATAAACACCTTTCTCCTAATAGGAACCCAAAGAATTCCGACAGTCCGACTCTTTCCGGCATGCTTTCCGGCATGCTTTCCGGTATCAACTATCAACAACTATCTACTTTATAAGAAAAGTACTTTAAAGCATTTGGCGTGAGTCACGTTCTCAAGTGACACTGTGTTGCCAACTTGCCAAACGCAGTAACAGTAATACCGATACCAAAAGCTTCTGTTCAGAATCAAATATTTTCAAGATTGATCTCGCTGAACATAAGTACAGCTGAAAAAAACGCTACTTGTTGAATCAAAAGGTTGTAATCACTAGAAACTTTCACCAGGAATAGGCTAGCTTCGTTAAATTTCTATTATTTGGTCTATAATATTTTAAATTTGCGAAAAAGGGTCGTAAACTGCATGTTTTAGGGCCAGTAGCGACATCTATATTCAATGATTCACACCAACATATTTTAATATAAAATAATTTTATAAAATTTGTTGGTACATTTTTACAAAAAATAAGAAAGCTGTCTCGTAGAGGCAACTCTTTCTTATGAGAATGCAAATGTTCACGTTCGTAGACGCCTTTATAGCAGCATACTTATGTTCAGAGTGGTATTACTGGTTTCTACAGAGGCATTAGATCCACCTTAAGGGGCCGTATAAAATTGCGTTTTCGACTGCTTCGTGGCCACGTCCCTAGAGGTTGGTTATCTGGATCACATAAAGTTTCCGTAATTTTGCATTTTCTTAATTACGATATTTAATGTAATTCTTTATAAAAAAAATCATGATATGCAACTCAACAAAAGAATTTCAAACTTTGTAAATTGAAGCTTACAAATTCTTTGCGGGCATGTGCGAACGCAGAAAACCTGTCTGGGGTAGGGGTCAGGGCTTTAAAAGAGAGAAGGGCTGGTTCATCGCTTTGAGAAACCGAATGCCGATACGGTCCTCGGGGAAGAGGTTTGGGGACCATTTGTGACGTCACCGTGCTGCTTGGAGTTCTCCCTCCCATGCTGCTGGGCTGTCGTTGCGAGGATTTTTCTAGCATGTTATGTTTCATCGTACTAGATTGTTTTATCGTTTGCATTATACGAGTATTTATTTGTGTATATACTGTAATACATAGAGAGAGAGAGAGAGATACAAATAGATCACGCGAATGTTTAAGAGTGTATGTATATATTGTATGCGTGTACATAAATAGTTTACCTAGTCAATCAGATTGTATTAAATTACTGTCTTCAGGTGGACTTACCGTAATAGTTTACCTATTCAATCCGATTGGATTAAATTACTGTCTTCAGGTGAACTTACCGTAATAGTTTATCTATTCAATCCGATTGGATTAAACTACTGTCTTCAGGTGGACTTACCCTACCGTCCTGCTCATAAATGAATACTGTACACAAATTTGAAAAACATTTTTAGTCATTTCACGTCATCACTTTTCGAAAAGGAAAAGGTGTAATCTGCGAACTTGTCAGCGAACTGGAAAACCATTACCCTCAAGTAAACAAAGATGCAATTCGCCTATTTTGTAGATTGCGAACGTTTATCAGAATTCGCTCTTTAAACAGAAATGCAGTACTAGTATCACATAGAAAGACTCAGCAGAAAATACAGAAATGGATACGTTCAAATACTGGGAAGAAAACCTATACCTGATTTTTAGCGAACAAATGATGCTTCCCAAATCAAGCTGCAAATTTAAGTAAGAGTTTTTCACTTTTGGTTCAGAAGGAATTTACATGTAAAATATTTACGATTTGTAAAATGGCACAATGTGTCCCTGAAATAATTAACCCTCAAATAAACAAAGATATTCAATATTGTGTAAACAAAATTTCGGAGGTAGTGAGTTTAATTACCAGAATTTCAAATAATTTAACAATTAAAACATTAAAAATGTTGTACTACAGTCTGATTTATCCATGTTTGACTTATTGCTTATTAGTATGGGGGCAAACTACTAAGACTAATTCAGATAAATTACAATCATTACAAAATAGGATGGTCAGAATTTTAAATAATTTTAGGGGAATTAACTTGAATATGAGCGTACGGTTAAATTCTTATAGATTTTTAGATATTGAGAAATTATGGAAATTTAGATTATTAGGATTCATGTATAAAAGAATAAAAGAGAATAGTTATCAACATTTAAATCAACTGAACACTGTAGGTCACGACTATTAAACAAGAGATAGAAATGCATTTTTGTTACCAATTCCAAACACTTTAACCAAAAAAAGATTTATTGATTACCAGAGATCGATGTTATGGAGTAACCTACCTTGTCAATTAACACATATTAAAAATTATAATTATTTTCGAAAGCAACTAAAAAAATATTTGCTAACAAATTAAAGTATTAAATTCTATGGTAACATTTATTAATCAGACCAGATATGAGTAAATTTTATATGTTCAGGACGTTTGACTTGACTACGTACTTTAGGGGAGTTGTGATTCACTCAGGCTATATCATCATCATCATCATTGTCAACCATTATCAATCCACTGCTGGACGAAGGTCTCCCCAAGTTTCCTCCACAACGGTCTGTCTTGTGCCAGTCTCCTCCATGTCACCCCTGCATACTTTCGAATTTCATCCACCCATCTCCCATGTGGTCTTCTTCTGGGTCTTTTCCTGTCCCTTGGAATCCAATCTAAAATTTCGGCTGTCCATCGATGATCTGTCCTTCTGGCAGTATGTCCAGCCCATTGCCATTTCAGGGATTTAACTCTGATCATGATGTCTTCCACTCTTGTCATTTTTCGGATCCACGAGTTCCTCTTCTTATCTCTCCTGGTTACACCAAGTATGCACCTCTCCATGCTTCTTTGAGTTGTCTGCAGCCTTTGTATGTCTCTTTTAGTTAAGGTCCACGTCTCTGCACCATATGTAAGCACTGGAAGGATGCATTGATCAAACACTTTTCTTTTAAGACATAATGGCATATTGCTCTTGAAAATTATGCTGTTTCTTCCAAAAGCTCTCCAGGCAAGTTTTGTACGCCGATTAATTTCTTCACCAATGTGACCCTCACTTGATATCTGCTGTCCAAGATAAACGTACGTGTCTGTTATCTCCAGCTTTTCTCCATCAATCGATAAATCTTCATTTCTTGTAAAAGCATTGAACATCACTTTTGTCTTCTGAAAGTTCATTTTTAATCCCACTTCTTTACTCTTGTCAGCAAGTTCCTGGATCATACTCTGCAGCTCTGATGGGGTAATTGCAAAAATGACTACATCTTCAGCAAAACGAAGGTGGGTTAGATAATCTCCATTAATCTTTATCCCCTTGTTTTCCCAGCTCAGCGACTGAAAAACACCCTCCAATGTGGCATTAAAGAGCTTCGGAGATATGGTGTCACCTTGTCTCACTCCCTTTCCAATTTTTACGTGTGTTGTATTTTCAAACAGCCGAATCTTTGCACTTGCATTTTCATAGATGTTATTAATAATATTAATGTATGCATCTTCAATACCGCAGGTTTTCAGAGCCATTGTAACTGCTGATGGTTTCACCGAATCAAAGGCTTTTTCGTAATCGATAAAAGCCATGCACAATGGAAGTTCATATTCCCTCACTCTTTCAATTAGTTCTCTCAGCACGTGGATATGATCTATTGTGCTGTAGCCACTCCTGAATCCAGCTTGTTCTCTCGGTTGAGCCATGTCCAGTGTTACCTTCAAGCGGTGTGAAAGAACTTTAGTGAAGATTTTATAAACTACTGATAGGAGGCTGATAGGTCTGTAGTTTCCGAGATTATCAATGTCACCTTTCTTATGTAGCAGGATCATTGTAGCGGTGTTCCAATCCTCAGGAATCTTTCCTTCATTAAGGCATCGAGTGAAAATTTGGGCGAGTACTGTTTCGATTTCTCCACTTGCTTCTTGTATGATGTCTACAGTAATTCCATCTTCTCCTGGAGCTTTTCCCCGCTTCATGTTCTTGATTGCATGTGCAACTTCTGCTGGAAGGACTGGAGGAACTCTGGTACTGGTATCTTTCATGATGTCTGGAGTGCATGTATCATCCCTTTCATATAATTTGGAGTAGAAATCTTTCACTCTTGTCAAAATTTCTGCCTCTATTTCTTATTACAGAACCATCTTCTTTTCTCAGTGCCATAATCTGTTTTCTTCCCTTACTGAGATGTCCCTTTGCTATCTTTAGGCTTTGGTTGTTTTCAATTGCTTTCCTCACTAGTTCACAGTTGAATTTTCTTACGTCTTCAGTGATACTTTTTCTTACTGTCTTGCATAGCTCTATATATTCCACTTTGGAAGTCACATCTTCTTTAGTTGTCCTCATCTCTCTTCTTTTTTGCATCAACATTTTCGTTTTTCCTGATAATTTGTTTACATGCAACTTGTTCTTAGACCCAGCTAATTTTGTTGCTGTTTCCATAAGAGCTTTGGTTACTTTTCTGTTTACTTCAGAGATGTCCACTTCTTCTGATGTTAGGCCTTCTAAAGCAGAGAACCTGTTCTTCAGTTCCAACTTGAAGGTATTATGGTGTTTTTTAAGGTTGGTTATGTCAATAGATTTTGTTTGTCTTACGAGCTTGCCACGTTCAAGTTTAGTGTTGAGGTGCATCTTACATCTCACCAATCTATGGTCACTACCTGTGTTGAACTTGTTTAGCACACTGCAGTCTTCTATGACGAATTTTTTGTTACACATAATAAAATCAATTTCACTTGTCGTCCCGTTTGGATGTCTCCATGTCCATTTCCTGTGTGGCTTTTTCTTGAAGAAGGAGTTCAAGATGAAAAACCCTTCTGCCTCTGCAAACTCAACGAGAGTATTTCCACGCTGGTTTCTGTTGCCGTGACCGAATTTACCTACTGAAGTTTCATTCTGTTGCCGTCGCCCTATTTTTGCATTGAAATCTCCCATAATTATTTTCAAGTGTTGCTTACCTTTATTATTTAGATGACAAATTTCCTCATAAAATTCTTCGATTTCTTCTTCAGGATGACTTGTGGTGGGTGCATAAGTTTGAATAATCTGAGCCTGGTATCTTTTCGAGAGTTGGATAACAAGTCGTGCAGCTCTGTCAGAGGAACTTTCAACTTCTATAACTTTATCCTTCAGTTTCTTGTTTATTATAAATCCAACACCACTAGTTCTGCCAGTATCTGTCCCACGATAGTAGAAGAGATGTCCACTTTTCAGTTCGATGAGATCTTCTCCTTTTCTCCTTACCTCACTTAGCCCCAAGATGTCCCAGTTGATCCTTTGTAGTTCCTCTTCCAATTCAAGAAGCCTTGAATCAGAAGATAGGGAGCGTCCATTGTACGTAGCCAAGGTCAGCATCAGATGGCAGCCTAGTCCGGTCCTCCGGGGATTCTTAGCAAACTCTGTCTTCATGTCGCACTGGCCGCTGCCTTGGCCAGGTACATTCCAGCTGCCGGAGACTGAGGGCCAAGATTTAAGTTGTGGAATCATTTTGGAGGGTTTGGCCATAACTCACCACGCTGGCCAAGCGGGTTGGTGAGTGTGGGATAGAATTTCCTCTAATCCCGATGGTATAGTTATACCGCTATTGGCGGTCGTCAGAGCCCCTTTAGTGGGAACAGGATGCACCACGAGAAGGCGGGGTTGACAATTGTCAAGGAGAGGCTGTGATGTTACGCATCACCTGACCTTACATCCCTCAGGCTATATATATATATAGCATTTTACTCAATTCCCTGTGCATGAGTATTTAAATTATATGAGTTGTCTTTCTTAATACTATATGTTATAAAATTAATTTTAAAATGTAACGTAGTCAAATGTATCCTTATAACGAAATAAATGAAATGCAAGCTGATTTTTGTTAGTTTGAAGCTCCTAAAATATAAACTTACTTAATTCAAAAATTGTGGTTTTAGAACGAAAAAATATATATATTAGAGAAGCCAATTAGAAACGTTTTTGGAGAAATAAGATATATCTTCTACAATGTGATTACAGAATTGTAGGAAACAGAAAACTTAAATTCTATGATCAGCGCTTTAGAATGGCATTAATTTTCCCTATATATATATATATATATATATCATCATCATCATCATTGTCAACCATTATCAATCCACTGCTGGACGAAGGTCTCCCCAAGTTTCCTCCACAACGGTCTGTCTTGTGCCAGTCTACTCCATGTCACCCCTGCATACTTTCGAATTTCATCCACCCATCTCCCATGTGGTCTTCTTCTGGGTCTTTTCCTGTCCCTTGGAATCCAATCTAAAATTTCGGCTGTCCATCGATGATCTGTCCTTCTGGCAGTATGTCCAGCCCATTGCCATTTCAGGGATTTAACTCTGATCATGATGTCTTCCACTCTTGTCATTTTTCGGATCCACGAGTTCCTCTTCTTATCTCTCCTGGTTACACCAAGTATGAACCTCTCCATGCTTCTTTGAGTTGTCTGCAGCCTTTGTATGTCTCTTTTAGTTAAGGTCCACGTCTCTGCACCATACGTAAGCACTGGAAGGATGCATTGATCAAACACTTTTCTTTTAAGACATAATGGCATATTGCTCTTGAAAATTATGCTGTTTCTTCCAAAAGCTCTCCAGGCAAGTTTTGTACGCCGATTAATTTCTTCATCAATGTGACCCTCACTTGATATCTGCTGTCCAAGATAAACGTACGTGTCTGTTATCTCCAGCTTTTCTCCATCAATCGATAAATCTTCATTTCTTGTAAAAGCATTGAACATCACTTTTGTCTTCTGAAAGTTCATTTTTAATCCCACTTCTTTACTCTTGTCAGCAAGTTCCTGGATCATACTCTGCAGCTCTGATGGGCTAGTTGCAAAAATGACTACGTCATCAGCAAAACGAAGGTGGGTTAGATAATCTCCATTAATCTTTATCCCCTTGTTTTCCCAGCTCAGTGACTGAAAAACACCCTCCAATGTGGCATTGAAGAGCTTCGGAGATATGGTGTCACCTTGTCTCACTCCCTTTCCAATTTTTATATGTGTTGTATTTTCAAACAGCCTAATCTTTGCACTTGCATTTTCATAGATGTTATTAATAATATTAATGTATGCATCTTCAATACCGCAGGTTTTCAGAGCCCTTGTAACTGCTGATGGTTTCACCGAATCAAAGGCTTTTTCATAATCGATAAAAGCCATGCACAATGGAAGTTCATATTCCCTCGCTCTTTCAATTAGTTCTCTCAGCACATGGATATGATCTATTGTGCTGTAGCCACTCCTGAATCCAGCTTGTTCTCTCGGTTGAGCCATGTCCAGTGTTACCTTCAAGCGGTGTGAAAGAACTTTAGTGAAGATTTTATAAACTACTGATAGGAGGCTGATAGGTCTGTAGTTTCCGAGATCCTCAATGTCACCTTTCTTATGTAGCAGGATCATTGTAGCGGTGTTCCAATCCTCAGGAATCTTTCCTTCATTAAGGCATCGAGTGAAAATTTGGGCGAGTACTGTTTCGATTTCTCCACTTGCTTCTTGTATGATGTCTACAGTAATTCCATCTTCTCCTGGAGCTTTTCCCCGTTTCATGTTCTTGATTGCATGTGCAACTTCTGTTGGAAGGACTGGAGGAACTCTGGTACTGTTATCTTTCATGATGTCTGGAGTGCATGTATCATCCCTTTCATATAATTTGGAGTAGAAATCTTTCACTCTTGTCAAAATTTCGCCTCTATTTCTTGTTACAGAACCATCTTCTTTTCTCAGTGCCATAATCTGTTTTCTTCCCTTACTGAGATGTCCCTTTGCTATCTTTAGGCTTTGGTTGTTTTCAATTGCTTTCCTCACTAGTTCACAGTTGAATTTTCTTATGTCTTCAGTGATACTTTTTCGTACTGTCTTGCATAGCTCTATATATTCCACTTTGGAAGTCACATCTTCTTTAGTTGTCCTCATCTCTCTTCTTTTTTGCATCAACATTTTTGTTTTTCCTGATAATTTATTTACATGCAACTTGTTCTTAGACCCAGCTAATTTTGTTGCTGTTTCCATAAGAGCTTTGGTTACTTTTCTGTTAACTTCAGAGATGTCCACTTCTTCAGATGTTAGGCCTTCTAAAGCAGAGAACCTGTTCTTCAGTTCCAACTTGAAGGTATTATGGTGTTTTTTAAGGTTGGTTATGTCAATAGATTTTGTTTGTCTTATGAGCTTGCTACGTTCAAGTTTAGTGTTGAGGTGCATCTTACATCTCACCAATCTATGGTCACTACCTGTGTTGAACTTGTTTAGCACACTGCAGTCTTCTATGACGAATTTTTTGTTACACATAATAAAATCAATTTCACTTGTCGTCCCATTTGGATGTATCCATGTCCATTTCCTGTGTGGCTTTTTCTTGAAGAAGGAGTTCAAGATGAAAAACCCTTCTGCCTCTGCAAACTCAACGAGAGTATTTCCACGCTGGTTTCTGTTGCCGTGACCGAATTTACCTACTGAAGTTTCATTCTGTTGCCGTTGCCCTATTTTTGCATTGAAATCTCCCATAATTATTTTCAAGTGCTGCTTACCTTTATTATTTAGATGACAAATTTCCTCATAAAATTCTTCAATTTCTTCTTCAGGATGACTTGTGGTGGGTGCATAAGTTTGAATAATCTGAGCCTGGTATCTTCTCGATAGTTGGATAACGAGTCGTGCAGCTCTGTCAGAGGAACTTTCAACTTCTACCACTTTATCCTTCAGTTTCTTGTTTATTATAAATCCAACACCACTAGTTCTGCCAGTATCTGTCCCACGATAGTAGAAGAGATGTCCACTTTTCAGTTCGATGAGATCTTCTCCTTTTCTCCTTACCTCACTTAGCCCCACGATGTCCCACTTGATCCTTTGTAGTTCCTCTTCCAATTCAAGAAGCCTTGAATCAGAAGATAGGGAGCGTCCATTGTACGTTGCCAAGGTCAGCATCATATATATATATATATATATAATAGGTGACACACAGAAAACAAGACACAAGCAGAAAACAAGTATTATCATTTGTACAACTGCATTTTGATTTTTGTTACCGGCAAAACACAGTGTTCGGAAAATTTTTCCAATGCTGTGTTTTATAAATAATCAACTGTTAATTAGTCACTGAGCCTTTTGCGTAATATACAATGATTTGTTTATATGCCCAATACTGTAATGTTAAAAACATTTGTTTAAAGTTTAAATAATGTTTTTTTTAACTACAGTGATGATAGTTTAGTTCATTTTCATTCCCATTACTGTAGTGCTTTACAGTTATGTAGCTTTTCCTTGAATTTTTAAACTGATTATTTCGGATTTCCCGTGGAGCAGTGGCTTCGGAGAACCCCACTAATGCTGCCCCGGGGGCGCAGTGGTCTAAGCGATGGCTTCTGATCATTCGTCCGGAAGGGGTACGGGTTCGAATCCCGTGAGGCATGGATGTTGTGTTTGTCTTACGGCACTGGCTTTCTCCCTTCCCTGGAACCAGTGATCCAAAATTAGGGACGGGCGACTGCTTATAGCAGAGAATTTGTTGAGTTGTAATTTGTATACCCTGAAACTCTTTTGTTGAATTGTAGGTTACAATTTTTTTTTATAAAGAATTACATTAAGTATCGCAATTGAGAAAATACGAAATAACAGAAACTTTATGTAACTCAGATAACCAACCTCTAGGAACGTGACCACGAAGCGGTCAAAAACGCAAATTTTATACGGTCCCTTAAAGTTTTTGTGGCGATTTCTCTGATTTGTCTTTGGCACGAAATTCATGGAAATGTCTAGATTTCTTACTGATAATGAAATATTAAAAGAAAAATGTTTTGTGAACAATAGTTGCTCAAGCAGTGGGAAATATAGCTACACGATATTTATTTATTCTGAACAGGTTTATGACATTGAAATTGCAATGTGGCCAGCACTGCGTACGCGATGCTATATATCGTATCTTTCATGGAAGCATGAATTTTATCACGTATTTCCTGGCTGTAAAGTTCATAATATAAAGACTAGATGTGAGAAGGCCTCACAGCATTTTCACCACGTTGAATTAGCCTCAAATTGTCAGAAAAAAATGAAGAAATTGAAAAATATGAGCGCATTTCACCAATCACGTTGAAACGCTGTGGGAATCATCTAGGAACAGACATTTGTTTATGCCCAGCGCCATATTGAGATGTCACACTTCGACGACGTGTAGCTTCATCCGACGGGATTTCATTCGTTATAACTTCACAGTCAGCATCGATAGAATCAAGGTTATTAGATATCTCTTTAGGTTTAGCCACTTCGCATACGAGCTACCATTGGCTGGCGAAATGACGTTGCACTGGGAGCAAAGCAGCGAGAGGGAGAGCCATCGCCGCTGGCTGCTACGGCTTACACGTTAGCAAGGAATGTAAATAAACGCGAAGGAAACTGTTTTCAAATACTAGTAATTTCAAACTTCAAAGATTAACATAATTATCAGTGATCTGTTATTTCCTCTTTCGTGAATTATTTAATTTTGAAATCAAAATAAATTAACAGCTTTTGTATAAAGAAATGTAAGGGCAGTTCTGTAAACAAACATATTGCTGAACTTCGTAGTTCCGTAATTCGCAGTAAGTTTTATTTACAAAAAGTTATTGTCAGTGCAAAAATAAATTGTTTAAAATCCAAACTATTAAATGTCTAGCCTTTCGATTATCTCCGCATCAGGTAGTCCCGTTCACGGGCTAAACAAAAAAGAAGTAAATATGTGATTCGTCATTCAGCATTTCATTTTTGCAAAATAAATCTTATTGTTGTTTACAGAATTCCATTTAGTAGCCTTCAAATACAAACACAAATTCGCACGAAATGTTCGCTTTTCAATTTATTTTAACAGGTGGCACTAAAGCATTAAAAGCTATAAAAAATTATATAATGCTATTGCAATGGCAGGCAGAATTTAAATGAAAACAAAAATAAAACTTATGATAGTGTGCCATGGTCCGTTATGCCTAAACCTTCCTCCCAACCCAGGCTAGCTCAAACCCACAGAAAGGGACTGCTTTAAGTTAAGTTGGCATGATATTAAGCTACTGACAGCACACAAAAGAATTAACAACATAATTTTGTGAACTGAATTGTTTAACTTAGATTTGGTATCTCAAATTTAATACAGAGGAAAAAGTTGTAGGATTTGACAGATATGGCCCACAATGTAATTGCTTTACATATGTCATCCTTTACCCCGTGCACATTTTTTTGTCATAAAGCAAACACCGAATCTGGTTTTCTGTAAATATTTTACGTAAGACTTTACTCACGTCAGCTGCCACTTATGAAGCTGAGTTATTCAGACATTCACGCAAATCCCTCCAAGTAGATGCAAGTTTGTTATTAAGGCACTTATTTTGCACTCTTAAATTAGTGCACTCAACACTTAATCTTTCATTTCTTATTTCCAGTGGCCTTATCTTCGTCATCAGAAGTTGAACATCAGCTGAAGATGATGACGTAATATCAGTTGACACAGATTTATCAATTTTGTTTTCTTGGGAGACACATTGTGAAAGGTTTCCAATGCTTGTTTTCTTACATCACGTCCATGTAATCTGTTTGCTTCAGGACAAACATTCAGAACGCTGGGAATGCAGGATGACGATTCATGAAGATTAGCAGTTGTAATACGCTCATGGCCAATTTGACCTGAAAGATTGACTATAGGTACAGCATTTGCTTTCAATTTCTTTCTGCCAGGTAATCCAAGTAATTCTAATTTTAAGTCACGAAAATAACTGTCAACAGTTAAATGTTCCGAGCAAATTCTTGCATTTTTAACTTTAAAATTATCCTTTCGTTTACATTTTAGTAACCAGAGTTTTTCCAAATCAGGATTTGCAGGAAAAGAATTTAAATAATATCCGAACCTTAAGTCTTAATACTGAAGGATAAACATCCTGCTATTGCACATCCAGGCATATTGTGCTACACTGATATAAGACAATAATATGCACAACTGATGTCGAGAAATAGCTAGTTATGAAGTATATTTACCAATTATGACGAAAAGTAATGAATTGCAAAATATCAACAGGCCTATTCAACGAAGCGAAATGCTTTTCTAAGCATCTGAACGAGTTTAAACCCGCCAAGATTACTTAGTAATTATAAAGTATATTTACAAATTACGAAGACACAGTAATTGCAAAACATCCACACAGGTCTATTCACCAAAGTGTAATGCGTTTTCATCTAATAACCTTCGTTTTTTCTAAGAACATGAACGAGTTTGAGTTTGCATTCCCAAGTCAAAGATTCTGTGGGGCGTCGTTATCGGCTTGGTTATCGGTGTCGTGTTTGGCGGCGTTTTCTCCCAGTGGCACGTCATGCGCAAATCTGAAAAAACGAAGACTGCAACTGCACATTGAAATGGCGCCCCCCTGGATAGAATCTTCAGCTTCAGTGGAATTCACACCGATATGCTGAAACAGATTCTTTAGAGGCACAT
Organism: Macrothele yani; assembly: GCA_039090855.1. NCBI lineage: Eukaryota > Metazoa > Arthropoda > Arachnida > Araneae > Macrothelidae > Macrothele > Macrothele yani. Next base: position 9,468,476 of record CM077018.1, read on the forward strand.
CATCCGCTTCTTCGAATACCACACGTCCAATAGCCAAAAACAGACCTCTGGAAACAGTTCTGTATAATGACAGTTGACGCACTCTTCCACACTTTGTTTCATAAACGTTCAGCATCCAGAACATTTATTGATGTGCTATGCTTTGATTCCAACGCTTGGATTAAATGAAGCGTTACTTCTCTTGGGTAATAGGTATTACAGCTGCGAATCACATCTTGATCCATGAGTTGGAAAAGTGACGTGGTGACGGCAGGCAGTAACACCAGCTTCATGTTGCTGAGGTTTTTAATCATACCTTTGTCCTTCGACGATTCACTTAAGAAGAAGTAGGCCTACAATATTGTTCGCAACACATTCTTTCAAGGTTTTAGAAGAAGACTTTTTTTTTAAATAAGTTACAATTTCATGTTACGAGTACATTATTTTCTTTGAAGTTTTAGTTTTTAGGTTCACTATAACCGAAGTTCAGGGTTCACTATAAACGAAAATTTTAATGTACATTTCCAACGTTGCGGGTCGGGACTAATGATTTAGGTTCACTATAGCCGAATGTTCACTATAACAGAGTTCACTATATTCAGAGTTGACTGTAGGCACGTTAACGAGGCAAAAGACTAGAAATCAGCAATGCGTTATTTTGTATTCAAGATTCCGTTTCTATAAAACAAATCTTGTTATTCATTACATAATTCTACTTATTAGCGTTCCAATTAAAACAAAACTTCGCACGAAATGTACGCAGCAACTTGATGCGGAAGACTAGCACACGATGCGTTCTGTCATATTGTGTCTGATTAAATAGCAAGTGGTCTGTGACATATTGTTTTAGTGCTTTTTTCCAGATCTTAATAACGGGTGTAAGATGTTCAACAAAAGTACATAATTCTTAGGAAATTTCTCATATTCTCATCCATCACAGGTACATAAAACACGGTTTATAAAAATAGGGATGTAAGGTCAGGTGATGCGTAACATCACAGCCTCTCCTTGACAAATGTCAACCCCGCCTTCTCGTGGTACATCCTGTTGACACTAAAGGGGCTCTGACGACCGCCAATAGCGGTATAACTATACCATCGGCATTAGAGGAAATGCTATCCCACACTCACCAACCCGCTTGGCCAGCGTGGTGAGTTATGGCTAAACCTCTTCAAAATGACTCCACAACTTAAATCTTGGCCCTCAGTCTCCGGCAGCTGGAATGAACCTGGCCAAGGCAGCGGCCAGTGCGACATGAAGGCAGAGGGTGCTAAGAATCTCCGGAGGACCGGACTTGGCTACCATCTGATGCTGACCTTGGCTACGTTGTAACGTACCTTGGCTACGTTGTAACGTACCTTGGCTACGTATAATGGACGCTCCCTATCTTCTGATTCAAGGCTTCTTGAATTAGAAGAGGAACTACAAATGATCAAATGGGACATCGTCGGGCTCAGTGAGGTAAGGAGAAAAAGAGAAGATCTCATTGAACTGAAAAGTGAGCATCTCTTCTACTATCGTGGGACTGATACTTGTAGAACTAGTGGTGTTGGATTTATAATAAACAAGAAACTGAAGGATAAAGTTGTAGAAATTGAAAGTTCCTCTGACAGAGCTGCACGACTCGTTATCCAACTCTCGAGAAGATACCAGGCTCAGATTATTCAAACTTATGCACCCACCACAAGTCATCCTGAAGAAGAAATTGAAGAATTTTATGAGGAAATTCGTCATCTAAATAATAAAGGTAAGCAGCACTTGAAGATAATTATGGGAGATTTCAATGCAAAAATAGGGCAACGGCAACAGAATGAAACTTCAGTATGTAAATTCGGTCATGGCAACAGAAACCAGCGTAGAAATACTCTCATAGAGTTTGCAGAGGCAGAAGTGTTTTTCATCTTGAACTCCTTTTTCAAGAAAAAGCCCCACAGGAAATATACATGGAGACATCCAAATGGGACGACAAGTGAAATTGATTTTGTTATGTGTAACAAAAAATTCGTCATAGAATACTGCAGTGTGCTAAACAAGTTCAACACAGGCAGTGACCATAGATTGGTGAGATGTAAGATGCACCTCAACACTAACCTCAAACGTGGCAAGCTCATAAGACAAACAAAATGTATTGACATAACCAACCTTAAAAACACCATAATGCCTTCAAGCTGGAACTGAAGAACAGATTCTCTGCTTTAGAAGGCCTAACATCGGAAGAAATGGATATTTCTGAAGTTAACAGAAAAGTAACCAAAGCTCTTATGCAAATAGCAACAAAATTAGCTGGGTCTAAGAATAAGCTGCATGTGAAAAAATTATCAGGAAAAACCAAAATGTTGACGCAAAAAAGAAGAGAGATGAAGATAACTAAAGAAGATGTGACTTCCAAAGGGGAATATATAGAGCTATACAAGACAGTACGAAAAAGTAAAACTGAGGACGTAAGGAAATTCAACTGTGAACAAGTAAGGAAAGCAATTGAAAACAACCAAAGCCTAAAGATAGCAAAGGGACATCTCAGTAAGGGAAGAAAACAGATTATGTCACTGAGAAAATAATATGGTTCTGTAACAAGAAATAGAGGCGAAATTTTGACAAGAGTGAAAGATTTCTACTCCAAATTATATGAAAGGGATAATACATGTACTCCAGACATCATGAAAGGTACCAGTACCAGAGTTCTTCCAGTCCTCCCAGCAGAAGTTGCACATGCCATCAAGAACATGAAGCGGGGAAAAGCTCCAGGAGAAGATGGAATTACTGTAGACACATACAAGAAGCAAGTGGAGAAATCGAAACAGTACTCGCCCAAATTTTCACTCGATGCCCTAATGAAGGGAAAATTCCTGAGAATTCGAACAACGCTACAAAAATCTTGCTACATAAAAAGGTGACATTGAGGATCTCAGGAACTACAGACCTATCAGCCTCCTATCAGTGGTTTATAAAATCTTCACTAAAGTTCTTTCACACCGCTTGAAGGTGACACTGGACATGGCTCAACCGAGAGAACAAGCTGGATTCAGTAGTGGCTACAGCACAATTTATCATATCCACGTACGGATATAACTAACTGTTAGAGCGAGGGAATATGAACTTCCATTGTGCATGGCTTTTATCGATTGTGAAAAAGCCTTTGATTCGGTGAAACCATCAGCAGTTACAATGGCTCTGAAATCCTGCGGTATTGAAGAGGCGTACATTAATATTATTAATAACATCTATGAAAATGCAAGTGCAAAGATTCGGTTGTTTGAAAATACAACACACATAAAAATTGGAAAAGGAGTGAGACAAGGTGACACCATATATAATCCAAGCTCTTTAATGCCACACTGGAAAATGTCTTTCAATCACCGAACTGGTAAAACAAAGGGATAAAGATTAATGGAGATTATCTAACCCACCTTCGTTTTGCTGATGACGTAGTCATTTTTGCAATTACCCCATCAGAGCTGCAGTGTATTATCCAGGAATTTGCTGACAAGAGTAAAGAAGTGGGATTAAAAACGAACTTTCAAAAGACAAAAGTGATGTTCAATGCTTTTACAAGAAATGAAGATTTATCGATTGATGGAGAAAAGCTGGAGATAACAGACACGTACTTTTATCTTGGACAGCAGATATCAAGTGAGGGTCACATTGATGAAGAAATTAATCGGCGTGCAAAACTTGCCTGGAGAGCTTTTGGAAGAAACAGCATAATTTTCAAGAGCAATATGCCATTATGTCTTAAAAGAAAAGTGTTTGATCAATGCATCCTTCCAGTGCGTACGTATTATGCAGAGACGTTTACCTTAACTAAAAGAGACATACAAAGGCTGCAGACAACTCAAAGAAGCATGGAGAGGTGCATGCTTGGTGTAACCAGGAAAGATAAGAAGAGGAACACGTGGATCCGAAAAATGACAAGAGTGGAAGACATCGTGATCAGAGTTAAATCGCTGAAATGGCAATGGGCTGGACATACTGCCAGAAGGACAGACCGTCGATGGACAGCCGAAATTTTAGATTGAATTCCAAGGGACAGGAAATGACCCAGAAGAAGACCACATGGGAGATGGGTGGATGGAATTCGAAGGTATGCGGGAGTGACATGGAGGAGACTGGCACAAGACAGTTCGTTGTGGACGAAACTTGGGGAGACCTTCGTCCAGCAGTGGCTTGATAATGGTTGACAATGATGATGATGATGATGATATAAAAATACGCTTCCAATCAAACAACTTAAACGCAAAAAAAATGAAGCAAAATACCGGTTCCAGCAAAAAAAACACACATCAGCAGTAATCACCGCTACCAAACACAACAGTAATCTGAAACCAACGGGTACCCCGCAACATGAGTGGTGAGTAGTGATGTGCTTCCATCTCTCAGCCCTGTGAGAATTTTGTCGAGTATTTGGATTAGGAACATAAGACAAAGCGTACAAGAAATAAGTCATCTCGACGGTCAACTTCACACCTCATAAAGTGCTATCTCTGTTTATCTCGTCTCATTAACACTGTACGGGTTGAACAAATAAAAACAATCAATATCGCAAATAAAACACCGAGCCATATAAATTACGTACGAGAGTACATATAGCAAAAAAGCACAGATCTTTCGATCATGTGAATCTTCTTCTATGCTCCGCCTACTCGCAATCTGGAAATCAGTCTTCAACCTATCGCGATTCCGTATATGCACTTATGAAGTACGCGCCCGGGTTCGAATCCCGGTGAGACATGGATGTGTTGCGGCACTGTCTTTCTTCTTTCCCTGGAACCGGTAACCCAAAATTAGGGACGGACGCCTGCTTATAGCCCACGGAGTTGCTCACGGTGGTCGTTAAACCTCCAACCAAAAACAATGATAGTGTGCTAAAAATTTAATAGAGTTGTCTTGAGAATTTCATATGTTGGTTATACACTGCTCAAAACAATTAGGGATATCGTAGTTTTGTATGAAACCTGTGAGTGACGGAAAACCTCGGAGGTTGGTATAGGAACTACAGACATAGAACGCACGCTATGTGAGAAGAAAAATATGGTCGAAACAATCAGTAATTTAAATTTACTAATTTCTGAAGAGGCAAACGTAAAAATGCATATTTATGAACATATTATAAAACGAAAATAAATGTAATTCTTTTGCAAAAAATTGGATTTAATAGAAGGTATGGTTTTCTCTGACAGAAAGCAATGTCGCACACCTGTGAGGAATGCAGTCAATCAGAGTATTAATAAGGGATCAGGAGGTCCATCCCACTCCTGCAGAAGAGCACTTTGCAATTGCTGAACTGTTTGTGGAGGGGTTAATCGAGCAGCAACCCTTCTCCATAGAACGCCCCAGACATGCTCGATGGGGTTTCATGTCTGAGGAACATGCTGGCCAGTACATTCGGATGATTCCCTCGCCAAACAAGAAGTCGTCCACCCATCGAGAGCGATGTGGCCTGCAATTATCGTCCACGAAAATAAATTCATCTCCGATTGCTGCAGCATAAGGGATGACTAAGTGTCTAAGAATCTCATCCCTATACCGCTAAGCAGTAAGTGTTCCATTTCTGATGATGCACAGGTCTGTTCGACCATTGATAGAGATACCGGTCCCCATTATCACTCCGCCTCCTCCAAATCGAACACTATCTTGCAAAAATAACTGGTTGCTACGCGTACCTCATTCACTCCAATGATGAGTCGCCTCTTGTCAAGATGTACAGTAAAGCGCGACTCATCTGAGAAAAGAAAATTGCTCCATTCATTTCTTCTCCAATCAACACGGTCCTGTGCCCAATGTCTGTGGATAGCACGGTGGCGTGCGATTAAGGAAACACATATCATAGGTTGTCGAGCATACAGGCGAGCACTGTGAAGTCGGTTCCGAACAGTTTGAGTTGAAATATTAGTGACAGTAGCCGTACGGAGTTAGCGTGTCAAAATAGTGGTGATCACACCCCGGTTTCTCCTGGCAGTTGGTGTTAGAAACCGATCCTCATTTCTTGATGTTGCTTCCCTACGACCTTGCCCTGGTCTTTGCCTTACATTTCCGGTACCTGAAAACAGATTCCAAAGTCTGGAAATCACGCTTTGAGACACTGCAATGGCTGCCGCTACTTGCAATTGGGTTTGACCCGCTTCTTAGCGGCCGATAGCCATCCACGCCACAGATGCAGACATCACATTCATCAATAACGCATATTCAAAGCATGTGAGTGGTATTTATCCTGGACTAAACGATCGTACGATATAAGCCATATTTTATTCGCTGACGGAAAATCGCTCTTTTTAACGTCATACAAAACGTTTTCAATACTCAGATGTTTGTAAGTGTGCAAAAGTTTCATTCTAATCACTTTTCTTCCATTTCTCTTAACATGCAAACAGTTGATGTCAGTAGTTCATATCAAACCCACAATATCCCCTAATTCTTTTGAGAAGTGTATATCTTACGGTTAAATCGAGAAATCCAGTGAATATGCATAATCATTGGGTATTGTACATAATAACCAACAGTTTTGGTGAATGTGATAAATTATTCATTTTTTTGTAAAATTAATCACATTAACTTGTTATTATGAGCAATATCCACATCCTCTGGTTAAATTGAGAAATTTCAGGACTCTGCAAATTTTCAACTTGTCTCAGTCGCACGTAGCGCCACCAACGTCAGGTAACAGGCGTGCACGCCATTTCAGATCCAGCGTTTATTGAGTGCGGAAGTGTGCTATTGTCCTACTATGGAATCTGATCGTTTTAACACAATTGAAGTTCGTTTTAATGAAATGTTATAGCATGTTTTCAAGAATAAAACTGAAAATTGTGGAATCATCAGTAAAGAAAGATACCAGTGCTTGATTGAGAAAGTACGAGACTCAAAATCCAAAACCACAAGAACAAAACTTGAGGATTATCAACGACTTAAGCGGTACGACATTATGAAAGAAAACGATCGGATTCCATAGATCGTTTTTTTCATAATGATTCCATAGCTCTTTTTTTCAGATTCCATAGATAATTTTTTTCAGATTCCAAAGATCATTTTTTTCATAATTAATATGACGTGTGCTGTTCTCTTGATATAGAACCTGATCCTTTTTTCAACCACTGGAAAAAACCCTGATAATTATCAACCACTAAACTGGTACTTCTATTGTGTTAAAACGATTAGATTCCATCGCAAGACAACAGCACACGTCCGCACTAAATGAACGCTGAACCTGAAATGACGTGCGCGCATGTAACTAGTCGCAGGAGGCGCTACGTGCAACTGAGACAGGTTGACAATTTGCAGAAACGTGAGATTTTTCAATTTAACCACAGGGTGTTGGTTATTGTTCATAATAACAGATTGATATGATTAATTTTACAGAAACATGAAAAATTCATCACATTCACAAAACGTTTGGTTATTATGCACAACACCCAGTGATTATGCGTAATAACCACTTTATTATTATTACAAATTACTGATCAAATGATCATATGTAGAGGATTCTAGGAAGGGAGTGTCTGACCCCAAACAACCCTTAGAAATAGGAAACTAGGAGATTTGGGCTAGAGCGCCCGATAGGAAATTGACACGGAAGCGAAGCAGAAAGGAAGAGGAAGACGCCCTTATTTATTACCGGGGGCCAGTATCCGGGGTCCGACGGCTTAACGTGCCCATCCGACGCACGGCGGATATTTATTGGATCGAACCTGAGGCCCTTTCCGTGGCAGTAACGAGCGTTTCCCATTAGGCCAATCGCGGCCCAATAACCACTTTAGTATATTAACCGTAACATATATATAAATAAAATGTGAAATAAAAATTGGAAGTAAATTCGAAATTTCTAGGCGCAGGGCGCTGCAATGTTTAAACCCCCTCCAGATGTACACACACATATATGTAAGCAATCTGTTTATTTCTTTATGCAATGCTTTGATGTGCAGTATCACGGTAACGACCGCTTAAGGTTATTTCTTTATTTATTCTTTTTTTTTATCGAGGAATTAATATCAGCTCATATTCCATATTTCTAGCGATATTTTCTTAGCTTCCCTCATTTCAATTGACCGTTGTCAATTTCAAAATTCACAGACAAGCTTCAAAAAGTTCACGCACAGTTATATTGATGCATGGTTTACGAATAGAATGTATCTGTGCTTTTTGCACTCATTTGTAAAAAAAAGAATATGCGTATGTTATCACCATGCCCGTGTTCGCCTGTTGACACCATATTTCCGCAACGATTAGTTCGATTGCAAAAACCCTTTTTGCATCGGAAAGCTTGAAATGTGAGAACGATGATCCTTGGTTTTCTGTTTCTCTACAATGCATAACCTCACCGCTGCAGGGTGTAAACATAGATGCTATAGAAATTAAAAATACACTACTGATTGTGAAAATCGCAGCACCATGAAGGACTGCTAGTATTGGCTTGAAACGTACAGAATATGTACAACTGATTAGGACATGTAAAGGATTAAATTGTCAGTGAAAATACAAATGCGGTGTCGGAGTAGAAATGTTTGGTTTCGGGTATAAAGAGCTGGCTCAAACGAGACGTTGCAATCCGTGAAAAGCCGTCATTGAGTCGAAATGTTGTTTCTTGTGTCCCACTATGCCAGTCAGCGGAGGAAGTCGTATTACGAACACTTGACGAACTTTGAGCGAATATGTAATGTTAGGATGAGGGAAGCAGGATTTTACTTCCGCGAAATTTCCGCTCGCGATTGGGACGAAACGCCAGTACAATGATGCACACATTTTGTCAATGGACAGATGGGGCTCGGACATACAGAAATACAGGAAATGCAACTCAAAATCCCACGATTGCACATGATGACAGACATCTCAACCGCATGAGAGTGACTGATCACACAGCGGCATCCACAGTGTCAGCGCTGCAGTGGAGCACTGCCACAGATCAGGCTTTCTCATCCAGCACAATTCGACGTCATCTGTTTAATCGGGGACTGGTCGCTAGAAGCCCTATTCTGCGCATGCCGTTCACCTTAAACACTGATGTTTCAGGCTACAGTGGGGTCGCGAACACAGACTTTGGCTTGTTGATTGGCAAAAGGGAGTGTATTTTAATGAGTCACGATTTAACTTGGCTCACCATGATGGTCGCATACGTGTTCGAAGACATCGTATCATATGGAACCTTGCAGCGTTATATCAGTTATACGCCTAGCCTCATGTTTTTGGACGCCGTTGGGTTCAGTTCGCGACTTCGCCTGATAAGAAATGGGGGAGCCCTCAACAGCCATCGATACATCAGGAATTTTTCAGAGGCAGAGGCGACAACCCCTCCTTCAGAATTGTTCTGGCACTATATTCCAGCAAGACATTGCTGGGCCACATGTGGCCGGGAATGTCCGAGAACTCTCCCATACACGACAGATAGCGCTTCTATCCTGGGTTGACGTTCGCTGGATATGTTCCCGATCGAACATGTCGGGGACATGGTAGTTAAACGACTGGTCTGTCAAGCGCCTCCGCTATTCACAACAAACGAACTGTGTTCAAGCGTAGAAGCAGCCTCGCAGGCTATTCCCCAGGACTATATGAACAACTTCTTCCATTTAATACCACGCAATGGAAAGGCTGTTATTGATGATCGTGGTAGCTTCGCACGATATGAAATTCGAAGCAAACAAATCTCGTATAGCTTTACAATTATAATCAGTTATGCCCTGTAACATGAGAATCCTGTGATACGAATTTCATTTGAATAGCTCGATTCTTTCTTGGTGTTGTAATTTACATAAAGAGTATTGTCATTTGATTCCATTTAATGCGTCTTAACACCGGATAAGAACATTATTTATTCCGTTAGGTACCATTTATGACAAAGATTACTTTTTGTGCAATTTATTTTCCAAGGAACGCATAGTTTTCCGCCAGGAGGGAAAGTTAAATTGAAATTTGCACAACATCTCCGCTCCTAAAAAAGGCTGCCCCGACGGCGCAAAGGTCTAAGCATTGGCGCAAAGGTCTAAGCGTTCGTTCGTCCAAGTGGGTCCCAGTTCGTATCCCGGTAGGGCATTGATATTGTGCTCGTCTTACGGCACTGGTCTCTCTCTTCTCTGGAACCAGCTGCCGTAAATTAGGGAAAAGCTACTGCTCTTCCCTAATAGTTGCCCATGGAATTGCTCAAGGGGGTCGTTAAACTCTCAAAAAAAGTCCTATCTGAAAAACACTTTTTTACATAGGATAGAACGCTTGGTGGAAAACGTTCTTCATATAATTTCGAATTTTTAGTTCACAATGGTTTGGCCACTAGGCTGAGTAAGTATATATCTTTGTTTCTGATGTACTTGCAGCAATATCTGCGCTACCAAACACTCGATTTAAAGCATTCTGTTGCAGTTAGATACCATGACCCACGGTAAACCTCTGGAGAGTACCTTCTGCGTATAATAGCGCATAGTTTCACCGACTGGGTGTGTGGATATGTATCTATTTTTCTTGATATCTCTGCCAGGGCTGTAGCTAGGTCTCAGAACCTGTGTGTGTGTGTGGGGGGGGGGGGTTGAGGGAAATGTGACGCCTGAGGACTCAGCCGACGGGGCAGAAGCTCCATATTCAACGAAAAATTATATTCACACACGAACTCAGATGCAAGTTTGTTTTCCATTTTCCGTTTGTTAATTTACTTTACTAATGAACAATTTTTCCATCCTAAAAAGTAAACAAAAATTCAAAATATGAAAAACGGGGCGGGGGAGGAATTCCGTGTTTAATGACGGCTGAGTTGCAGGTTCACCATCTTTAAATGAAAGATATCTTCCAACTAGCATGATAAAAGTATGTTTACTCTTCTTGTTCCTTTCCGTGGATCAACGTAGTGGCATCGAGAAGTTGTTGATGCCGAATTACGGCTCTTACTCTCTATCTTTGATCGCGCATTCTGCTTTGCTGGTGTCCAGATGTAGTTTATTCTTACCGTGGCCAACAATTAAACCTCCCTTTCCTACTCGAAAACAAATGCGCTCAGATTCCACCCAATAAACACTTCTTGCGTCGCGTAAAAACTCAGACCCAAGGCAAAACAATGAACAAAAAGAAGTGCAAAGCTTTCTCTCTCTCTCTCTCTCTCTCTCTCTCTCTCTCTCACACGCACAGAGATTTCTCTTCAGCACGGTTTTACAACGCCTAGAGGGATGCATTTCGAAAAAACGTTCCTACGTCAGCAATTTCCTTTTATGTTTCTCAAAAAGAAAAAAGAAAAACAGCAACAGTATTTCTCTCTTCGGTGAACATAAGAGCAACAAATATGATGGTCATGTGGCGAAGAATCATTAACACAGCTGTTAAACACAGCTGTTACTACCGATTTGCATCGAGATGTCATTTCTCTTGAGTTACCCCTCGTTCGTACTGTATCATTTCAATTTTGATTTTGGTTTTAGAAACGCGCAATACATGAATAAATAAGGTACTGTATTATGCTTATAAATTTCTTCCTCGGAGAGCATTTCTAGTGCAAAATATTGTGCATATAATTTTAAATTGTTCTTATCCCACAAGCGTGTCACTAGAGGGCATAATTTCACGTTTCAATTAGCAGCAATATGTGTTGTCTAAATATCGGATTAAAATAACTTTTCTCTGGATACTACTCACTTCCAAAACATTTTGTATAGAGTTCCTGGCAAAAATAGCGTACAATTTTCTCGCTAGAGGCGTAAATGTCTAAATGGTTTTTGTCAATACCTCTGCTTTCGAAAGTCCAATTTAAAAATTTTATGAACGCCGTGTGCCATTTACCTTGTGATCACTTTTCCTGTACTCGTGGGTGTTTTTCGTTCATAGTTCTGGCGCTAACTGATGTTAGTGTGTATTTCTGTTTGATGATGTATTTCCGCTTTTAAAAATCCTATTGAATTTTTCTTTCGGTTTTTCTGTATGCCGTTGCCTGCCTTTAAAGATGGGGAATGGTAATTTTTTTTTAATATTGCAAAGTTTACCCGCTAGAAGGCAGAAATATCAAAACTTTCTGTCGCCATCTCTGCTATTTGAGAAATTGTTCTTAATTAGCATAGCTTCTACCACGAAGAATACTTTTCCATTATTCAAAATTCTTCCGCTACGAGACGTAAAGTTATATCATGCTCTTCTATATCTGTTTTTCTAATTGTTCGTTTTGAAAATCGTTTTGTTCGTTACATTCTCCTTTAGGCAAGAGAAGCTTTTGTGCACGTTTATTTAATTTTTGTAACAAATTTTATAACTGCTAGAAGGAGAAAGTAACTGTTTCTATTTCTAGATGTTCTATTGATTTTAGAAATGCTTTTGATTTTTTTTTTTTTGTAATGGGTTCCGTTGACTATGGATAATTTCGAAATATTTTATTCCTGTCGGAAAATATTCAAAATACAAGCGCACTACACCAGAGAATTCAGTGTCATTTTTTTGTTTATTTTCCGGGGAGGGGGGGGGGAGATTGGAAGGTTAACGACCACCTTGAGAAACTCGATGAGCTATAAGGTGTGGCTCCTCCACGTGTCTGCAGACTCTTCTGCGAGATGGTGAAAACCTTTCTCAAAGTATGTGGTGTCCTGCGCATACATTCCCCTTCAGTGTTCCCCACAGAAAAAAGTCAGGCGGTGTCAGATCCGGTGACCGGGCAATCCCCCGCACGGGGATAACTGGTTTTCCAGTTATTTGGGGAGCGGCGCCCCCACGGCCCGAGCTGACCTTGTGACTGGTCAACATCTGATGTCATGCCACCGCTTGTTTTTTTTGTATTTCGGTGCTATTGGAGTTTGCAGGGACGGCTGTTCATCCAGCTGTTGGAAAGTCGCGGCCCCACGATCCCGAGCTGGTCTTGTGTCTCGCTTTTTCGTTTTTATTTATTTTCTCCACTGGCTGGTTGCCCGTGTTGTATTCTCTACCTAATCGCTACCACGTTATGTACTAACACCCCGGTCTTGTGGTTTTGTTACCCTCCACCACTAACTGCTTTATATTAACCGCTCAGTTCGTAGGTTGCTGAGATTCCGTTTAGGTTCCCTTCCAGGATTTGTCTTCTTTGGATTTCTTTTCTCCTTTTAACTGGTTTGGGTGCTAGACCTACCTGCATGTTTGCCGCGTGCGGAGACCCGTGAGGCGGAAATGGGATGTCTGGCGGCTGAGGTCGCAGGAGACCGGATAAGTGCCTCCTGTGTGCCAACACTCCTCTTCGACCCCGGCTTCGCTGTAAACGGGAGGCTAGAGACTAACCCACCTCTAGTCAGAAGTCTTGTACCAAGTTGTGTGCAGGGCTTTAGCGGCTTTTTTGTCGTACAGCACGGCAGGGTGAGCCCGGGGGATGTGGGATCATGCCAAAGGCGTTGGCATGACGGTACCCGGAGGCCGAAGTGTCCGCCGAGTGCGTGTGATCACAGCCAACGGACTATATCTGCAACGTATAAGCTCCAGAACTGTGTCCAGCGTCGTCATTTTCTTGGCTTGCAGATCTCCAGTTCTCCCTTGTAGGGCTCGGTGGTGGGTGGAGTAGTCTGCAGACGAATCTTCCTCCTTTTTTTCCATGGGTAAAAAGAACAAAAACTCCAAATTTAAGTCACCTGACAAAATGATAGTTGACAACGACTGTCCTTCGTCTTCTCAAATTACCAAGTCTCATACCCTTAAACGGTCTTTAGACCTTGACCTGGACCAAGAATGTGGAACCTCTTCTTCGGCAGCTGTACCAGTCGCTCCGAAGCGTCGTCTCCCCTCGATTGCTGTGACTACGCATGCTACTCACTTGCTTGTAGAATCCATCGATCCGCATGAGAGACTGTCCACCAGATCTCCCTTTTTCATTTCTAAAGCTTTGGACGCTGCGGTTGGCCCCTTGAAGTCTGTGAGGAAGCTTCGCTCTGGGGACCTGCTTGTCCAAACTTGCAGTGTTTCTCAGAGTAACACTTTTCTGAACCTCACTAGTCTTCAAGGCATTCCTGTAAAAGTGACACCTCACCCGTTTCTTAACACCTCTCGGGGTGTTATTTCGGAGTTTGATCTCTTGCCATGCAGTGAAGACGAATTCGTGACTGAACTTGCTGATCAAAGTGTTATTGCTGCACGTCGTATGATGTTCCGGCGTGATGGTTCCATGATTAAGTCAAAAAATGTCATCTTGACTTTTAACTCCCCGAAAGTTCCGACCGAAATCAAGGCTGGCTACTTGGTCTGTGGAGTTCGCCCGTACATTCCCAGTCCTCTGCGCTGTTTCAGGTGCCAGAGGTACGGGCATTCACAACGTTTCTGTAAGAGTTCCGCTCTTTGCGCAAATTGTGGCTCCAGTGAACATGACGGGGAAGGTTGCACTTCTGCGGCCTGCTGTGTTAACTGCGGTGAGGCCCATGCAGCTTACTCCCGCAACTGTATGAAATGGAAGGACGAGATGGCGATCCAGCGCCTCAAGACCCTGGAAGGCCTCTCGTACCCTGCTGCCAAGGCCAAGTTGGGTATACCCACCACCCGACAGCGTACTTTTGCCGCAGTAGTTCAGTCTCTGCCACAACCCGTGCAGCCCTTTGTTCCGCGCCCTGTAGCTCTCGCCGCCCTTGCCAAGCGATCTACAGCTGACCAAGCGACACAGGTGTTTTTCCCCGAGCTCGAGATTTTTCGAATACCTGATTCTGGGCCTTCTCTTTTGCTGCCGACCATCTCTTCCAGTTTCCATCCGAAAGCCTGCACGTGCGGAAGACCCGGCCCTCAATCCGCAAAGGTGTGCAGTGTCCATCCAACTGTCTCGGCCTCAGCGAGGTCCCTACCCTCAACCAACATTATAGAGGAACATAGGGGGGAGGAGAGTGACAGTTCGTCCCCAGCCTCAAACAACATTGCAGAAGAACATGGGGGGAAGAGAGTGACAGTTCGTCCCCGCCCTCTGCCAGCATTGCAGAGGAGTGTGGGGGGAGGAGAGTGACTCATCCTTTGTGTAGTTGTGTTTAAAGAAAAAAATTATAATTCTAATAGTAAATTAATAAATTTTTATATAAACCTAATTACCTACCTTGTCTTCACAGCTTTCATCATACTCTTTTTCAACTTTTACCAAGCCTGTCTGCTCTTAATCATTTTCCACGTTTTTAAAAATCTGTGGCTGATAGTTATGTGTCTGGCGCTCTTTGGCCAAACCTGGCCCTTGCGCCAATAAAATCCAACAACCAACCAACCAACCAACCGACCGGGCAATCCACCATTATCTCCCGGTGTCCTCTGACTCCAGGATATTATGAGTTTTTCAAAGAATTGCTCCAGTAGCTGTATTAATTCCCCAACAGTGTAAGCAGTGGCACTGTCTTGCTGGAACATTTTCTTCGTTGATTTCCCTTTTCGTGCGTTCGGATGTGAATGGTTTGATAATCTGGTCCCCATACCGTTCTGAATTACTGATTTCAGTGGACAAAATGGGCGGAATAATGCGCGTATGGCTCATGGTACACGAAACACCGACCTTATGGTTGCTGAGAGGCACTTTTTAAATTCGTGGGGATATTTAGTACCCACAGACGAGAGTTTTAGCAGTTGATGTACACGGGCACGTTGAACCATGCGTCATCTGTAAAGAAAGTCACGTCCTGAATGTCCACACTTTCTTGAGACAGGAACTCTTGGAACAACCTGTAGTACCGAACACGGACCTCGTGGTTTCTTTCTTTCAGCTGATGCACGACAGACACTTTGTACGGGGAGAAACGCAACTTCCTTTTTAGAATATCATGGGCTGTACTCTTTGGTACATTAGTGTGTTGTCACAGCTGCCTCACAGACTTGTGTGGATTCCTCTGTATCCTGTCCTGGATATCTTGTAAGGTCTCATCTGCCGTGGATGTCGTACCGGGAACGGAGGTATCCAGAACACTAGCAGTTTCCCGAAACTTCCCTATGATCTGACGTACCGCATTACCGTGGAGGACGTCTGCATCACGAAATTTCCTAACGAACAGTTATTGCACTTCATCCGAAATACATGTTCCATTAAAATACTCTCTGTTCAACCGTCAACATCATTGTCCTTGTGCCGAGACGACCGATGAATTGGCACGCCTGCCTCCATCAATCGAGCGCTCGGGAATGACCTTCGCTCGGAATGAGAGCTGCGCGCGCCTCGGGTAGGGAGACATGAAGGTTACCAGACAGTGAGCTCTTTCACGTGGCACGTCCCTTCTACTGTAATCCCATTTAATATTTCTTTATTACTACATTTCTGTAATCGCACATTAAGTGTAGAGTCATTATTCGGAAACCCTATAGAAAAGACCTGTGTACTATGCGGTATTCTTGACGTCCACACATGGTAATCTAAATTTTAGATGTTTTTTCAATGTCTGGAAAAACAACAATATTAATTTTCTTTTTGTTGTTACTTTTCCCAGAGAACCAAACTTCATACAGTTACCAGCGAAACATGAAACACATATTCTGGTTCACCATACCAGGCAATTTTCACAACCACGCACGCTACCGTTAACGGGCCTACTAAAAGGCGAACTGGAATCTTCCATGAAATTACGTTCATTATAGAAGTATAACGAAGTTATTTTAATCATAATTCATTATTTAAGTTAAAAAGTGCAAGTATTTAAACTTCGTTTGATTTACAAATAATTTAGGAAGAAAATAGAATAAATGAGCATTAAAGGAGGGGATGTGTTATTGTATATAGCTTTATTGATGCACCTCGTACATGGTGTCTTAAAACATTTGTTTTACACGTTTCTAGAAGACACAGATAAGGAAGATATACAGGTAAAATGTAGTTTAGGGTCCTTAATTATTTCGTCGGAAAACTTTTACTGTGTAGCGAAAGTGCGACGTAAAATGTTTGAAGCATGCAATTTAATGGCAAATCATGCAGAAATGTAACATTTAAAATGAAAAGGAAAGAATTTTAACGAACAATTTACCTGGGAGTACGACGGTTTGGAAGAGTACGTGCAAGAGGCTTAGGACGATAGAGCAAGGACAGCGTGAAGGTCTTGTCCGTTGAATGCAAGCATCGGTGAGGAGTGCAAGGAACGGGCGGAAGAATACAAAAGGAAGCGGTTGAGTACCAGGTAGTTATCGATGAGTGTTGTACGGATGCACTGAAGGAAAGAGATCGGCGTTACGCAACATTGCTTTTGGTGTGTTTTTAAGGGTAATTTTGAGAAAGGGTTTCTAAAAATTTGCCAAAAATTGCTGTCTGTGAAGACTGTGTGAAACATGAATTCATGCATGTATGATGCCAAAAGTCCTCTGCTGGTCCCGAACTGGTGTCGCAACTTTCTTTTGAAGCGCATCCACAAATTTTCGATATTCTGTGTGTGAATATTAGGATCACCCGGACGCACACAATTTTCACTGTGGATAACTACAGAATGCTCGTAAATTCCATTTCTCAAATTCTCTATGTCTGCATAAGCTGCCCATCCACCGGAAATTATGTGACTTCTAGGTAGGATGTGCTGTATAATCAAGCGTTGTAGAGTTCGGGGTTTAAGATTCCAAACTTCCAACAAGAAGCCCTTTCCCGAGTTCCTCTCTATTCCAACGAAAACTCAGTGTCCTCTCTTGTAGCTTCCTGTGTTGTAGTTTCTGTGAAAAAAATAAGTCTCATCTATTTCCACAATAATGGGGTGGCCATTGGCATCAAAACCTCCAAGAGGTTCAACATTGCAACAGAGGTATTTGTTTCATTCCTCCCGACAGAAATTACACCAATCTACGATTGACTTCTTCCGTAACACAACTTCGTGGTGCATTAGATTTTGAGAATAAACTTTGGTCCAGCAGTATGACATTACTGCGAATTTTTTCAAAGATAATTGGTTGCATCCCGGAAACGATTAATATCTTTTGCATTTAGTGAACTGACATCTACTACATTGACATCGCTTCTCGTCTATTCGTTGCGAATAATGGACCAATCTACAATGTTGACCATACTGTGAACAGATGCATGTATGTTTTAAACAGCTGCGCCACCATTTAGTAGCTTTTTCAGCACTGTTAGTGGCCCTTTCCAAAGTCGCGGGTCTCCACAATTCGTTTCGGATTTCATCAGGGCTTTTCATTATCAGGCACAATATGACAAGAAGCTCTTGGCCTCCCTGCCATACTGTAAAATTTCAACGGATCAAAGGTATTTACATTCCAAAATATCCATATCACGACGAGCAAATTTCAGCTACGATGTACGGAATAAAAACACAAGGAAAACTGAAGTGGGAGAACAAATCATCTACCTCTGTACATCCCTCAAACCAGAATCAAAACTTTCGTACAACCGGAACCAAAACTTCAGACTTACCACTTCTGCCGTACATCAAAACATTAATTTTTCCACATTTCTTTGCTTTTCGAGACATTCTAAAACGGAATAACGCATTAAAAGGTGGTTTTCACTGAACTCTGAACGCAGCTCGATTAATCAATTGAATGAAACCCGATAAGATTCGCAAATTGCACCCTAACCATTACAATGCCAGCAGCACACTGTGACCCTAATTGTATGCGGTACAGTTGAAACAGAACTCACTATGATCTTGAATAAGTATGGCTGTCACTACACACTCAAATGCGATTCGCGTTTTAATTTGTTAATTTCCACGATTATCTGGTATAATCGCTATCTTCAAGTATTACAGAATGCATTAGTGTTTTGTTCAGACTCGAAATTTTCATATCTTATCCGCATTTGTCTCTGAATTATTATTATTTGCTCTTCTTTTGTGAAATTTCCACCCTTGAGTCATTTGCATTTCTAATGGACTAATTTTTATAGCAATTTTTGATATTTTCTGCCAAAATTCACGAACCTTACTAATACTAAAAGTAAAATCACAGCACATCGTCCGACACCAATATAATATACATATTATGAGAAAGAATTACGACGGTGCGTATAACATCCATTCTAAGCACAAACTGTGCTAACTTAAAACTTGTGTAATTTTAAGCTACAATAATACAGTAAGCACTTATCCTTCTGCAGAACGATCTCGGATTTTAACTGAATATATGAAATTTCAACGCTGGCTTCAAATAAATGAAGCCAGGCATTTTCAATACATTGAAAAATTTACAGCTAATGACGTAATGATGTAAAAAGACAGACTGAATCGTTTCATATTTTACTTTATTTTTCGGCAAAACTACTGAAAGGCTAAAAGGTTGTATCTTTACAAGTAAACTTGCTACGTATTTAGTTTGTGGGTAAGTAAAACGTCAAGGTAAAAGGTTCGTTGGAGTACAAAATTTTAAAAACAATGCGAACACTTTTTAGCAAGTCTTTTGTAAGAAAATCGTGCTGTTATCGCTTTGTCCGCCCGTCCCTCTGTGGACACCATACCTCTGCAACTATTAGTCCGATTTGAAAAATTCGTTTTGCAGTGGGAAGTTTGAAATATGAGAATTTCCACATTTCTTGCATTCTGGATCTTTTTACAATGTGCAATTTTGCCGCTAGAGGATGTAAACGCAGATAATATGGAAGTGCAAATACATTTTATGCCATTAATGTGCTTCTAAATATCCGATTGAAGAATTTCTTTTATCTTTCGATGCCATTTATATCAGAGTATATTTTAGTTAAAGTCACGTTTTCAGGTAATGCATAGATTTTCCGCTAGGGGCGTATAAAGGTAAATTGCTTTTTCCCCGATATCTCTGCTATTAACTAAGAGAATACTCTGGTACTCTTCGTAGATGATTTATGATATGTATCTTTCGCATGACAAGATCTTTGTGGGTGTGAAATAAAACGAATGGTTCTAGAGTATACATTTATTTAACGTACAATACATCGCTTTTATTCGCGTCACTCACGACCACACCGGAACTCTGTCCGGTATATACTAAGTGGAATTAAATCATAAGAACATGCAATAAGGTTTACTGCTTCCTGACTTAAGTGGTACTTAGGTAGATGAATTAATGAATGTAATTGTCGTAAAATCAATGAAAGAAGATGTGTGAATTTTAAAAATGTATATTTGCTGAACTATGGCGTCGGCATTAAAAAGTATTTCGACAGTTTAGGTTTTCAAAAACAAAATTTATTTATCATATTATATATTATTCAGATTTAGACTAACGTAAGAAACAGGGCAGGGGGGTCCGCTTTGGCTGCGCAGTATCAGACGCGGTTATTTTGAAACAGATCATGACGTAGGCGTGGCAGTCATGCTTCTTGCATCCCTGTTTGTTTACAATTCGTGTGCTGGAATTGTCTCTATTAACGCTTCTGATTTTCAACCGCTTGAAGATTGTTTCTCATAGTTTTATATTTATGCTTTGTTTATTTTGATATTTATTTATCATTGAAGTTCATTGTTTCTGTGTTTTGTAAGAAACGCAATAATGCCGGGCTGTGTAGTGGCCAGTTGTACTACGTAAAATACGAAAACCAAGAATACTGCCATTATGTACCATGTATTTCCCAAGAATTTATCACTACAAAAATTGTTAATTCAGAAATATAAGCGTCAGGATTTCTTCAAAGTTTCTAATGCAATTGTGTGTTCTCAACATTTCACACAAAATGACTACCAGCGGGATTTAAAGGCAGAGTTACTTGGGGTGACTAGCAGAGAAGTGTTGAAGCCTGATGCTGTACTTACACTAAACCTTCCCACAAGCAATAATACTAGTACTAGTATTAATAGGGTAAGTACGAGAGCTAGTGTTGACATTTCAGGACCTGAGACTTCAACTCTTTCTGCACTTAGATATCATGAACGTGGAGTTCGGAAACGTGCATTGGAAATGCTTCTTAATCTATCACCAAAGAAGAGGAATGTAGAGAAACCGCTGGGAACTCATCAAGAAACACAGTGCATGCTGAGTGATCTGAAAACAATGGAAGAAAAGAATAAAGAAATTGGAGAAAGAAAACCAAAGGCTGAACACAGTGTGCATTCAGCTGAAAGTACGATACCAGTACCTTCACAGTCAGATTGTAACAACTCGACGTCGCTCTCAGGAATACTTGAAAAAATTTGACACGCAGTTAGAAACCGCAGTAAGGAAAGTTTTAGTAAAACTCTTCACTGCAAATCAGGTCCGTTGTTTGATAAAAGATACGAAATGTGTAAAATGGGAAAGAGAAGACATCTCTAAGGCCATTATTCTGCGTGCAGTGTAAAGAAGAAGCTATATTTTCTTGACAGCAAAAATGGGTTTTTCATTGCTAGGAATTTCAACAATGAAGCGGTGGACTGCTAGCCCATTTTATTGTCGCCGCGGCATTGTACATGATGTTCTTCAGCTAATGAAGGCACCGGCCAGGAGACGTAGTACTTTAGAGTGTACATGGGTCATTTTTTTGATGAAATGAACATATACACCAGAATTTCCTATGACCAAGGAGATAGGATTGTTGGTCCACACAGTAATGTACAAATAGTCATGGTACACGGACTGTTCGCAATTTGGAAGCAGGTAACATATTTTGATTTCGACGTACAGATGACAGCCCCATTGTTGAACAAAGTAATATAATTTCTGGAAGATTTTCAATATAATGTTTTCGCTGCTGTAGCTGACCTTGGTGGCAAAAATCGTGCTGTATGGAAGAACTGACAAGTAACACACAAACCCATGCGTCCCCAATCCTCAAATACCAAATAAACGAGTTTGGGTGTTTTCAGATGTTCCACACCTTTACAAACTGCTAAGAAATCATTTTCTTGATGATGGACTAAC
This sequence comes from Macrothele yani, assembly GCA_039090855.1. Lineage (NCBI taxonomy): Eukaryota > Metazoa > Arthropoda > Arachnida > Araneae > Macrothelidae > Macrothele > Macrothele yani. The sequence continues at coordinate 9,490,109 of CM077018.1, forward strand.
ACTTCCAGGTAATAAGAAGGTTACAAACGCTACTATTGAACAGCTATTTGCTTTGGATTGCAGTGAGATGAAGATATGCCCAAAGTTGTCTCTTCATCACATTAGTGTAAAGGGCCGTGACAGCCAACGTGTATAATTGGCAGCTGAACTCGTTTTCGAACCCCACTGCACAAGGAATACGCTTCTTCATGCCATATGAAGAACACGTGGAAAAATTTATTCAGCTGCTTAACTACTCGTTGATGTGTTAAATTCAAGAAAGCCTACAGATGAGAAGTCTCTGGCTGGTGGATTTAGAACTCGCCGTGAAACCCAAGAGGGAATTCTACGACAGCTGTATACATGCATCCGAGGAATGAAGGTAGGTAATGCAACACATCTGTAATCATTTCAGAATGGATTCATCACAACCATTCGCTTATTACTGGGACTTTTTACTGACCTGAAGCCTCTGAACATAAAATACAACCTAATTGCTCCACTCAACCAAGACTGCGTTGAAAGTGTTTTTTCACAAATACGTGGGCTTGACCACTTCTATGACCACACATTGCCTACAGAAGTGAAATCCCGTTTGCTTCTCTTGCTTCTAGGTGCCAATGTAAGTGACACTCCATTGTCGAGTGCTGCTCCTGTTGCGCAAGGTGGTGATTATGATGATTACTTTTTGACATCTCAATTGTTTAGTGCCGTTTTACCTGATATGTCAGAACCTCTCGCAATGATCTAGGGTGAAACTGAGGTTCGGGATATTTCACTACAAGACTCTTCAGGTATTCAGTTACAACCTGCTACTCTCTTTGGCTCTGATTGCTCTGTACAAGGCTTTCATTACCTTGCAGGTTACATAGCTTACCTAGGAAGAAAATATGACCATTCACTGGGTACGCCAACTGGCAAGCTTCTTAATCCACCATCAACTACAGAACCAGTATCTGTTGGCTGGATTGAGACTCTTTCACAAGGTGGCCTGCTTGTTCCATCAGATCCATTTTTGGAGAAAGTTAGCCAGTTTGAGTTGATGTTTACAGAAGTGCATGGACATGACTTTTCATCCCAAAAACACAACACCTTACACACACTATGAGTGAAAATTGCTCAGAGGTTTCCAGATGTTTCTACAAAGGTGATCAAGTTATATGTCAGGACCCAAGCTTTTATACGGCTAAGACATTTAAATGCGAAAGCAAAAGTTAAGAAGGCAGAAGAAGCTAAACGGAGAAAACCACGTAAGCGGCAGGTTTCATCAAAGATAGAGTTTCCTGTATGCACACGGCCAAGCCATATTTTTCATGCCACGGAGAGAATGTTCTCAACCTGCAGGAATAATGCTAAGGAATTCTGCCATCAGAAAGCTAAGTTTCTTTTTATTTCAATTTTTATTTGTTTGTATGCATGTACGCAAATATTTGCAATTTTCTGATAGCTATTATATACAGTATACACACATGAGGAAGAAAAGTTTTATTTGAATACATCTGCCATGGGTATATTGCTTTAAGTTTCAAATCTAGTAAACAAAAGTTGTTGAATTGAATTAGCATAGCATCAGTGGTAATGAGCATACCAACTTATTTGCTAGTTATTAACATAAAAAAGATACCACACACAAACATATATAGGCAAGACAGAGTTTTTTAAGACGAAACATTTTCGCCATTCCTTCATGGCGTGTGTGTGTATATCTACCTATCTATCTTAATATCTTTTAAATATTCCATATAGCTTTTATATCTTCACTTCCAGAAAAATTTTGAACATTCTGTGGGTGTGAACAAACAACTTTAAAAAGAGATAAGATAGAAGAGTATCAAAACCCAATCACCGAGCTATATTCTCCCCTTCATGAGGGCTACAACTAAAAAACAGTAACCCCGAAAAGTGTGAGATTATAAAAGGAGACATGTAATGTGGAACATGTTGAGAATAATCACTTATCTGTTCTTTAGTGTCAGACAGAAATGATCCCACTCTCATTTCTACAAATACCTGAAAGTGGGTTTCTGCTGTAGTACATCTGTTTCAGTGCCAAATAAATTTTGTAAATTAATAAAATCCTTGAACACTAAATTCTACTAAACCTGTTAGTTGATAAAACAACCAGTTAGCACATATGCTGGTAAAAAAAGTTTAAAGTGAAAACCACAATCTTAAACTTTGAGCAAATTAAGCTTATTAAACTTCACAAGAAAAAATAATTTTGAACATAAGGGGACATATAATAACTCTTAACTCAGTCTTGATTTTCTTGAGCATAAATTTGCTTTTTCTTTGGCCTGCTTATGTTACACTCCATGAAAGAACGTTGAAACGTTTTTCAAGAATGAATATACAGAGAGACGGAATAGTCTTCGTGTTGTTTCCAGTACGGAACTGATTGATATAGCAGCTATACGTATCGCCGCCTTTGTTGGCATTTTTTGATGATGTAAATTTCAGAAATAATTTAAGTATCAGTGTTTAACTTTAATTCTTGCAGCTGTCTTATTTGTAGTGGCTTGGCTAAAAATTTCGTTATTCAGTAAGTATTAAAATATGAGTCAACATGTATGAAAAATATTTGGAAATGTTACGCTTAAAGGAAGATAAATGCTTTGATTAATGAGATTGATTTATGTATGAGCAGTTTTTCGCAGTTTTATTTCGTTATTATCAAAAGTGTGATTATCACGATCGTTTCGTACGCCGTAACTCCACGCGACAAGACGCTCAAAGCTGCCATGCGTCCACACTGACGTCATTTCAGCAGCCAATGGGAGGCTGACATCGTAGCGAGCCCAACCTTATACCATGAAATGTATCTAAAGACCTTGGGTAAGAATCGACTCTGACACCAATGAAATGCGATGTAGGTACGAAAGTCCATCTGCGCATGAGGAAGTTAAAATCTGACCTTAAAATAGAAAGAAAACTGTATCTGAAGTGTGTTAGTCAGGGGGACTGGTAACTTTTGGAATAGGATATGTACAAGTTACACCTCACCCTCTTAGAAATACACCATTGTTAAGCTCTCGTCAATAGCAATTGGCTTAGCGGTCAGCGTTCGTGACTGCCACGGGGAAACCTCAGGTTCGATCCCAGGCAGGTATGAAAGCTCGAACTACTAAATATCCGCCGTGCGTCGGATGGGCACGTTAAGACGTCGGACGCGGGGTACTGGCCCCCGGTAATAAATAAGGCCGTCTTTATCCCCCTTTCTACCTCGCTTTCGTGTCACTTTCCTATCAGGCACTCAAGCCCATATCTTCCAGCTTCCTATTTCTAAAGGTTGTGTCAGACCTGGGGTCAAACACTCCCTTCCTATAACATTCTTCATATGATCGGATCGGATCTCGTCAATAACAGGTAACCTCCTCTTGGGAGGGGGGAGTCGATATGAAACCAAATTTCGCTGCGACGCATCGTTTTCAAGATATTTGAGAAAATAAAACCCCATCATGTCACCCATCATTTTAAAGCTCTGGTGAATACCAGGTAATCCAATTCGTTCCCAATTGTAATGTGAAGCCAAATTTCGCTGCGACGCACAGTTTTCGAGATATTTGAGAAAATCAACCTAGGTAGATCACCGACTACTTCCATAACCCATTTCCGTTACATCGGAATTGTTTAATTAGGATTTAATTTACTGCTGTCGGGAAAGACGTAAAGCATCAAAATGCACTTTTATAATGGATTTTATCATATTTAGCATCAGGTTCTCGTAATTTACCCAGAGAGTTATTTTTTACCTTTACGAAAGACGTGATGAAATAATGTTCGGCCATAGTTTAGTAAAATATTTTGTTCAGTAACAGTGAAATTGACTATTGTTACGTCGCTTCATGGGACAGAATGCGGCACGATCAGATTTCAACAATGGTTTTGACAATGACGCACCGCTACCCATCTCTTGCATCGAGTTTGTTCACTTGAATACTTCTGTCTAGAAGAATAAATAGAATAAAAAAATGCACATGGAAATTGCTCTTCTACTAGAAGCAGCAAGTGAACATGTGTTTTGTGAGTGTGGTGTTAATATAATAAACAAACTATAATGCGGGAAAAGTAAATGAACACGTAATGACATTTGGCTCTATATAATTGAAGCGCCCATTGGAAAAGGTTTATAGACTCAGTTTTGAACGCTTTCCAACCGTAGGTTAAAGAAGCGTATATGCTCCAGCTTTGTCCGCCTCTCCGTTCGTACGACAACTCGCGTAAAAATGGTTCGATCTCGATGAAATGTCCATTTTCAGTAGAATGCGTCCCCAGGGACCACCTGGGGACGCATTCTACTGAAAATGGACGAAATAGGGTTAAAGGTAATGACATAGGAGTGGAATAAATACCATTGCCCTTATGCTTTATATCTTCCGTAAAAATGTTTCGATTTCGATGAAACTTTAGTATGTTGTTCAAGAGGTAAACTTAACTGGTTCTGTTGAATATCGTCGACATGGGGTCACAGGTCAGGACACAGGAGCGAGATATATTCCACAGCCATTATCTTCATAACTTGACTAAAAAGGCTTCTATTGCGACAACATTTTATCATGTTGTTCCAGAGGTATACCGAATCGGGTCTGTTTAATATCATCTAAATGGGGTCAAAGGTCAGGACACAGAATCGATATTTATTCCAGAGTTCCAGAGCCATTATCCTCATAACTTGTGTAATGATTTCTGGTATGTTGGAAAGCGTATCATAATCAATGTATTGAATGATTTTACTTACTTGTTAAAATTTAGGACAGCTCATGAAATCATTTATTAAAAATCTTTATCTTGCCAAGGGAAGACTAATAGACACCGAATATTTTAGTTCAAATAGTTTATATCATGTTCATGCGTATATTTGTGACAAGGTACCTAACTTACATTTGAAAGAAACAATTCAATTTTCAAGGGCAATTTACCATTATGTATTAAAAGAAAAATTTTCAGTCAATGCAACTTTCCAGTTTTTATTATGGTTTGCGGCCATAAACTTTAACTAAAACAAGATAGCCACAGATTGTAGACAACTAAATATAGCATGGAGGGATATGTGCTTGGTGTATCAAAGAAAGAGGAACTCGAGATCAGCAAATTGACTACAGTGAAACCCATCATCATCAAAGTAAAATCTCTGAAATGGTAATGATCTGGACATGTTGCGAGAAGAACGGACCACCAGTCGACAATTGAAATATTTGACTGGAAACCAAGGGACAGAAAAAGATCCAGAAGAAGACCACGTGGGTGAATGAAATTTGAAAGCATGCTGGAGTAACATGAAGGAGTCTGGCTCAAGACAGACAACGGTGGAACAAACCTTCGGTTACCTTCTTTCCAGCAATGGATTGAAAAAAGTTTACAATGGCTATGTATACACGGTGTCTCAAAAATACACGGCAAAACTGCAGGAGTGAGTTCCTTAAAGGTGTATAAGAAAAAAAGTTTATACCAACATAGGTCCGGAAATGTTTCCGAGTTATGAATGTCTGCCTGTGACACGTAACTACTCACATTACCTGATTCAGGTCTGCCTGTGACACTTAACTGCTCACATTACTTGACTCAGGTCTGTCTTGTTTCCTAGTTATTCACCGGGATGTTTTATCTCCCTCATGTGAATTCCTTCATCAGAAGGTACTGACATAATCTGGGGGTTTTCCTTTCCGACCATGTTCTCAAATCAGGAGCAAGCGGATATGCACTTTATGTAAGGTTTGGCGAATCGCAATGCTATGGAGTCTAATCGTTTGTACCACGAAAGGTTCCCAGGACGAAGATGACCAGGCAGGAAAATGTTTGAAAGTATCCATCGCCACGTTTATGAACATAAGACCTTTACATCTCGTGCTTCCAACAGAGAACGACCAATATCTACGACTCCTGAAGCAGAGGCAGAGATTTTAGGTGTTGTGCATGCGACTCACAGAATCAGCGCACGCAGATTAGCAATGCAGCCTGTTCATAGTTCGACTATTTGGAGAGTGTTGTGAGAACAACACTTGTATCCGTACCATCTGCAACGGGCGTAGGACTTGACGCCAGCAGCTTACACTGCGTGAGTAATGTTCTGCCAGTGGTTCTTGCAGTAGTGTGGTACAACTCCTAACTTTCCTGCCTTAGTGATATTCACCGATGAAGCACAGTTCACACGCGACGGAATCCTAAACTTTCACAATCAGCATGTATGGGCCGAGGAAAGCCCAAATGCCATTCGCTCACCAGATTTAAACCCTCTAGATTTCTTCTTGTGGAACCATTTAAAATCATTGGTGTATTCGACTCCAGTAGTAGATGTGGAAACTATCCGCCATCGAATTGTCACAAGTTGTGAAATAATACGACACATGTCAGGAGTTCCGTAGCGTCTTCGCGAGACCATGAGACATCAATGTGAGGCCTGTATTATGGCAGAAGGTGGCCATTTTGCCATTTTTTTTAAGGTTTAACGACCACCGTGAGCAACTCAATAGGCTATAAGCAGTCGCCCGTCCCTAATGTAGAGTCACTGGTTACAGGGAAGGGAGAGAACCAGTGCCGTAAGACAAACACAACATCCATGCCTCACCGGGACTCGAACCCGGACCCCTTACGGACGAATGATCAGAAGCCATCGCTTAGACCACTGCGCCACCGGGGCGGCCCATTTTGCCATTTCGAACAATTACTATAATATATGTGAAAAGTTAAGTGTCATAGACAGACCTTCATAACTCGGAAACCAAGCATTTCCGGACCTATTTTGATATAAACTTGCTTTCTTATCTACCTATGAAGAACGCATTCCTGCAGTTTTGCCGTGTATTTTTGAGACACCCTGTGTATTGGAGTTTACATCAGACTTTTGTTCCACAGCTTCCCGAAAAAAGTGAATATGTATCAGATGTTTTAAGGAAAAACCCGTGCCACTTTGCAAATCAACAGTTTCCCAGATATAAATATGTGGTAACAATATGGAAATTTTCAGTTGCAAGATTTCCGGAGTTTTTTTACAGTACACGAATACGTCTAGCAATTACATTTGAAACGCTATCTTAACATGACTATTGTGGCGTGTAAAACAATCATATTCTTTAGGAATAGACAATCTTTTCACCCTCGCTTTTATTACGATTTGTTTGCTTTTTCTCTCACTTCGAGAGTGAAACTAAAAGCTCATTTGAGGTCGTTTTATAAAACTCATGGTAAGGTTGTAGAAATACAATTTATCATCGATGTAGCTGCATCCTTTTCCAAGAACTTTTTCAAATAATAGAAGCACCTGACTCGTCACTGAGTACACTACGCCTTTTTTAATTCAGTTCCTCGTCCTGAGAATCATGGAGGGATGTCCGAAATCTACCTGGCATCTCTCGGATATCATTGGTGCACATTTCGAAGTGTTACGTGTACCCTTCAGGTGATGCACGTGCAGAAGGGTTATGTAACAAACATTAGAGGAATGATATACATAACACATACCGCTAGCGGAGAGATACAAGTAACAATTACATACCTACACGATAGAAAGGGTCCCGCAATGAAATAAAGAGACGAAAGTATTTTGCTTAAAATTTAAAACACTCTTGGCCATCACAAAGCAAATACAAATGGACGAATGTTGTAAAAACCTGAATTAGTAGTTATTTTTTTGCTGCTATTCAGATGTTTCATTTCCTTTTTCGAATCATAATGCCGAACTGATTTTCTATCTTGTATCTCTCATGGAATAGAAATTTCAACATATGAGCAACAAAATTGTCACTATTAGGAGATCTTGGAAAACGTTTTTGTTTGCGTATTGTCCAATACGGTGGAATAATCTGAGAAATGAAACCGATCCACAAAAATTTCAGAATAGCTTACTGTTTTATGAATGAAATAATCAGGTTTCGACCATTCTGCATAAGCTATCCATTTATTGATCTTAATCATGGTTTCTTGACTGACGTGTTAATTTGCAAGTGGGACCAAAACTTCTGCTGAACGCTTGGCTTCCAGACACGCGCAAATTCTTAAAATTTCATGGCGTTCCTCCAGAAAATTTAAAATACCCTTCAAGCAGTCTACCAATTAAATATTTCCTTTTCGCAAGTTTTGTTTCGTCAGTCTCAGCAATTTTTTCTAATCCGCATAATTTTCCTTGAGTTTCAAAATATTATTTCATATATTCGTGATGACGTCTCAAAAAATGAATACCAGTCTTTCTCGCATAGATGTTGCCTATTCAAAATCATGTGCGTAGCATTAAATTATAGTAATAATTATTTCAATGGAATGATGGCATCAGGATATCTTGTGTTATTTGCTGGAGCTAGTGTTTCTGAAAGAGCGGAAAACATCATTTTTATCACCCTTCTGAACACAACCTTGAAAAACTTCCAATCATCGTAAACAAGTTTCAGACATTTCCCTCATACCCAAAAGTAAAGCACGAAAATTCAAAACCATCTCTACCCCTCTCAATACGCACACAACTCGAATCATCATACCAACAAAACAGAAGAACATATTAATTAAAAATTTTACACACTACAAAAATGAGTCTTTGTCCCGGTCGGTCGTTACTATGGCAGATCTGCCTAACGACGAACACTATTGGTTGCTCCAAGTTGTGACATCCCTTTGTTCTTCTGCACGACAGTCCTCCATTGGCCAATTAGAGCATTAATGTTTCCTTATGATGCTTTCCCAGATAAATAATCATATGTGTGTTATTATCTATAGTTATGCCCTATAACAGGGGAGAGTAGAACACGGCTAGCATTCCGATTGTCAGCACATCAAGCAGTTCCTTACTTTTCGTAAGAATTTTGGTTTTAATAGTATCGCACACAAGTAGAAATTTTGTAAAGATAAATAAGATGTGTTGTGTAGAAATGAAATGTTAAATAATAAAAAACATACTTTTTATTTCCTGTGTTTCTTTTCCCCATTAACGGAACTATTTAATGCGTTGATAATCGGAAAACTAGCCGGGAGCACAGTTGAAGATATAACTGACAGGAGGTCAGAAAACACATGTGAATATTGTTAGTGGTCACGTTTAACAGCTTCTTAACACGCAAACAAACCGTCTGCTACTCCGGCGGAATTATATGGGTCATATTTTCTTGTAGAAATGAACGCAAGCACGCCGAGAGTCCAATCTTTGTCTACAGCGTGAAAAAGCCGCATAAAGAAATGTACATGCAGTTTAGTTGTCTATAATTCCCGATGAGAAGAAACTCTACCCGACAGCTTCGGGCTAGTCTTGCGCTGTGAGCGCCTGAAGTCGTTCCATAAATGGTTTAAACAGAATGGAAATAGAGAATGTACTATTTATTTTTCAGCATTTCACTTCTAAAAAATAAATCTTGTAATTATTCACAGAATTCACCCATCATAATTCTAATTCAAGCAAAACTTCGAAGGATATATACGGAAATTACTGTACCACCGTATCAAGTAGCTCTCTTAACGGGGCACATAAACTAGAAATGAAAGTTTGATAATTATTTTTCAACCTTTCATTTCTACAAGCAAATATCATTATTTAGAGTATTCCACTTCCTAGTGTTTTAATTCAAACAAACAATCGCACAAAATATACGGAACTACTTGATGCGCTAACCAGCGGAAGGCTAGACAAAAATGTATTAATGCTGTAATTTTTTATGCAAAGAAGCCAGTCAAGGGAGCCGTAGACCAAAAAAGTTTGAAAAAGGCTGAATATTATAAGGAAAGTACTTCAATATTATAAGGAAAGTTGGCTTTGTGTTCAGACTTGGAAAAGATATTTAGGCAAATAGTTTTGCACCCAGAGAACACCGACTGTCCGAGAATCCTATGGAGAGAAAAACCTGAAGATCCTATACATACCTTTAGATTAAAAACAGTCACTTATGGCACACCGTGTGCCCCATTGTTGGCTAGTAGATCTTTGAAGCAATTGGCTTTGGATGGAGAGGCTGCTTTTCTACGAGCATCCAATGTGGTTTTGTGAGATTTCTATGTTGATGATCTACTTTCAGGAGCCAATTCACTGGAGGAAGCCTCTGAGCTTACGCATGAGCTGCAAGAATTGTTGAAAAAGTATGGTGTAACATTGCGTAAGTGGACATCGAGTGCTGCATCTGTTTTAGACACTATTCCTGATAAGTTCAAGGATTGAAGTGACACCCTGAGAATTCATTGTGAGAAATCAATCAAGGTGCTTGGCATTGAGTGGTGTCCAACTAGGGATACCTTCCAAGTTTCTGTTGCTACCAACAAGAAGTTGGAGTATAGCAAGCGAGTCATACTTTCAGAAATTGCCAATATTTTTGATCCCTATGTTTGGCTGTCGCCAATAGTGATTAAGGCAAAGATTCTTCTTCAAGAGCTCTGGAGTTCTAATCTGAGTTGGGACGATGAGCTACCACAACAGTACAGGAACAGTTGGATCAAGTTCCAGTCACAACTCTCCTGTCTCAGAGATCTCAAGATTCCAAGATGTGTGATGACTCCAACTTCTGATTACTTTGAAATTTATACCTTCTGTGTTGCTTCTGAGAATGCTTACTGTGCAGTGATTTACATTCGTTCAGTGGGTTTGGACTCCTCGGTGCATGTATCTTTACTAGCTGCCAAGTCCAGAGTTGCTCCTTTAAAGAAGCAATCGGCTCCTAGGCTGGAGCTTTGCTCTGCTCTGTTGTTAGCAAATCTGCTGAAAGTTGTTCTTACATGTATCAACATTCCAATCAAGAAGGTTTTTGCATGGACAGATTCAAGAGTTACACTCGCTTAGGTTTTGTCGGAGCCACAACGCTGGCTCTCTTTTGCAGCTAATCGAGTGGTAAGAATTCAGGAAGCGATTCCCTTTGTCGAGTGGAATCACATTGCTGGAACGAAGAACCCTGCTGTATGTGCCACCAGAGGTATTTTAGCTTTGGAGTTGGTTCAGTGTGACATGTGGTTAAGAGGTCCAGATTGGTTACAGCAGCCTAGTGTTCAACGTTCAGATAGAGATGCGATTCAGGAGTTCTCGTTTTCTGAACTACATTTGAGAGAAGAAAGGAAGAGTTATATGACAGTAACCAGCTAAAGTACAGATCTGTCCTATATTTTCAAGTTTTCTTCTTGGACCAGATTGTGCCGCGTGACAACCTGGTGTTTGCGGTTCACACAAAACTGTGCTAATTCGTTATCTAAAAGAAACTTTGGCCATTTGAGTAGAGATGAGCTTTTTAAGGCCACTTATGTAATCGTGAAGCTCGTCCAATCCTCTGAGTTCGCTGATGAGTTGGCATGCCTTCATGCTGGAAGAGCCACCAAGTCATCAATAAATTTTCTACCGTTGAATCCTTTTGTGGACTCTGGTGGTCTTTTGCTAGTTAGTGGATCACTTAGAAATGCTTCAGTTGGAGATAATGTGACCTAATATTTCTACCTAGAAGGCATCACATAACAGAATTAGTTGTGAAGTATTATCATCACACTCACCTCCACGCACGCGCTCAACTTCTACTCGCTGTCATCCGACAAAATGTTTTGATTCTCTGCGGCAGAGATGTCACGCGAGTATTTGTTCGTCATTGTGTGACATGTTTTCGTCATTCTGCTACTCCAGCCGCTCAGCTTATGGGTAACTTTCCCTCAAGGAGAGTAACTCCCTCTAGAGTATTTAATGTGACGGGCATAGACTTTGCAGGTCCCTTCCAATGCAGAGAAAGAGTGGCACGAGGAAAAAACCTTTTCAAGATTTACATTGCAGTCTTCATGTGTTTCTCAACGAGAGCAATTCATCTGGAAATTGTTGGTGACCATACTACTGACGCATTCATTGCAGCGCTTAAGAGATTTATTGCACTTCGAGGTAAGCCTAGTGAGATATTTAGTGACTGCGCCACGAATTTCATTGGTGTAGATCGTGATTTCCGTCGTGTTCTTAAACAAGTGCTCAATGCAACCGATGACAACAGCGTTGCTACCTTTTCCTCTTCCGAAGGCATCAAGTGGAATTTTAACTCTCCTTCAGCGCCTCATTTTGGTGGTCCTTGGGAGGCTGGAGTAAATACAATGAAGTTCCACCTTAAACGGACAGTGGGCAATGCTTCTTGTTCTCTAGAGGAGTTCCTCACACTTTCAGCGCAAGTTGAGGCTTGCCTTAATTCTAGGCCACTGTGTCCCATTTCTGAAGACCCTAATGATCTGGATGCCTTGACGCCTGGACACTTCTTGGTGGGATCTCCCTTGACGTCTCTCAATGAGTTAGATCTCACTGCAGTTCGTATTTCTCGCCTTAAGTGATGGGAATTGATCCAACGCATAGTTCAGCAGTTTTGGAGACGATGGAGGTTAGAATACCTTACACAACTTCAACTTATGCTTAAATGGTGCACTTCTAGACCGGACCTTACAGTGGGTGGTCCGGTCTAGAAGTGCACTATCAATGTGCACTTCTAGCTGATCAAAAACGAACTGATGCCTACATTGCGTTGGAAACTTGCCAGAGTTATAGAAATACATCCTGGCAGTGATGTAAAGAAGCGAGTGGCGACTATTCGAACTGATTCCGGAATTCTCAAGAGACCCATATTTAAACTGAGTCCATTACCGTTAGATTAGTTGTAAGTTATTCTCGAAATTCCAACAGAATTCAGACTAAAGTAAGTGATAGACATGCTTGAGAAGCATGTTAGTAATGAAGACAGAAAACCTTGTTAGAAGTACCCAGATCTTTTTTCTTCAGTCAACTGTGAACCTTTCACGCAATATTAGTAATGGGTTGTATTTGCTGTAACCACATGTTCACAGTATGTATAGTGTATATTTATAATTGTAATTTTACGCCTATTGTTTTTAATTTATAATGTTGAAAGTGATTGTATTACTTTATGTGTTGAAAGCTTGAGCTTCCAAGGTGGGAGTAATGTAAGATATTTAATTTTTTATTGTTATTTGTAGCCAATAGATGGCAACCCAGAGCTATGTCTCGTTTTTGCTCTCGTGCTGTAGTGAGAGTTTGTTTTATTATATTGTTTGATGGTATAAGCGGTTGTTAACGGTTGTGAGGTTATTTTTGTTCGTTGTTCGAGTGAGAAATGCTTACGGAAATGTAAAGAGTTAGTGATCAATAATTATGGTGACATTAAAGGAGCTCTTAGAGCTAATTGTTGATAACACAGTTCTCTTGAGCTGAGTGTTTTTAGTGAGTGAACATTCTTCAGTTATATTTAAAAAATGAAGAGTTACATTTTTGAAATAACTATAAATTAAAATAGTGTACTATAGCGGGGAAAGTAATGACCAAAATTGTCATGTGTATATTTATTTATGGTTGTGTTTTTTTACTATGTGTACATAATACGAGATAATTTTCATTTTGCTTCTCCAAAATGCCGATGATTGGAGCACACAATGCTCATTTGGTTATAAACCTAATTAAATTAATAATGTGAATAGAAAACTACTTCCAGATGTCCATATAATGATTTAAGTCGTAAAGTTCGTTTGTTTCTTTTAGCAGAGAAATGTCCTCATTTTGTCGAAAGTAACAATTGATGTCTTTCGAATTTTCTACAAACTACCCCTTCAAAATTTACTTTGGACTCTAACTCCCTTCTTGGTCATTTGGGTTTTGCAATATTACTTTTAATTTGTTTTGCTGCTGTTGGTAAAAGAAAAATGATGTTGACCTGTAATTATAATATCTACAATCAATTTATGTACAGTTAGTTCTTTTTTATAAAAAAAAGGGGGTTGTTGCAATAAAGAGACCTGAAGTTGCTTTCAAACAGAATTTAATGAGCTCAGCTTATTTTTGTGTTCGTATTTCATGACGAATTTAATTGTCTGAATCTCCTCTGACATCAGCTGAGTATTTGGGATTCGTGTCTGGGATATTGAGAAACAAACGTCAATGTTTAACTAGATGAAGTTACTTTTTCGGCCATTTAAAATTAGCAGTACTTTTTTGTATGTGTGTGGGTTTTGGTGTCAAATTGTTTTGTTTTAATTTTTCTTAACTTAAATTGTTTTAACAGTAACATAACCGGTTTACATTTTTATCCTTTCTCAGGAATATTTTTTAATTCAGTTCAATCAACCGAGAAGAATAGTAACAACGACATAACGATAAATTGTAGTCACAAGAGATCCATTTGATCGTGTGACCAGGACTTTAAGGAAAGGTAGGTATTCTTTTTTCAGCCTCATAGCTGAACTGAATGTGAGAATCAGAGGAATTTATAAGAGCGACAATTTTTGGAAGTTCAGATTTTTTTCCCTTCCCATAGAACGAATGTATTGTCTACATATCATATCCGTAAACCGCATTTTACGAGATGGAAATTTTTTCTTTAAATTAACTCAAGTGCATATCGTATTGCATAGATAACAGTAGGCAACCCATGGCTAGCCATTCTTTTTGTTCATAGAACGTTCCGCCGAAAGTGAAACCGCTTTGTTTGGTACAAATTTACACTAGTCTAATTATTTCCTCTACTTCAGGTTGGTTGCAATGATACTCTATAAGATTTGTTTTTAAGGATTCCATAGTTTCTTTTAGTCGAACATTAGTAAACACAGATTAGTCGTAAAAGAGATAAGTAATTAGTTAACATAGAGAGCTTAAACTTATCTACGCTGGGATCTGGTTTGAGTCGATTGACAAACTATTGAATTATTCACAGACGTTTTGGTTGAAGCAGTCGAGTTGAAAATTTTAAAGTTAAGAACTCGATCTTTCATGCTGTTGTGCCGATTATACTTATAATACTATTACAGAGAATCTGACTTATATATTTTAAGGAGAGCATAGAATCGTGCACAAAGGCGTGTGAAAGTTTGTCTATTTTTTTATGTTTTGGCCAGAGTGTCTGAACGTTTGATCAATTTCTGAATTTTCTTTAATGGTTTACCTCAAAGACTATTTTTTTACTTTAATATAAATAAATAATGATTCTTGGGACAATAGCGAATACGATGCGATATAACATCAAATGCACGCTGCAGACTTAACAAACTTTTTCTAAGCCGTTGTGCAGCAGGAAAACGAGTGAGAGCCCAGATGAAAAACAATGTACGTGTAAGCAAATGAAACAAGTTACAAAAAACATACAATGCATTGATTATAATACGCTTTCCAACATACCAGAAATCATTACTGAAGTTATGAGGATAATGGCTGAGGAATAAATATCGGTCCTGTGCCCTGACGTTTCATTCCTTATCGATTATATTTAACAGAACCGGTTCAGTATACCTCCAAAAGAACATGATAGAGTTTTGTCGCAATGGAAGAATTTTTACGTAAGTTATGACGCATAAGGCGATGGAAGTGATTCCGCTCCTATGTCCTGCCCTTCGACCTCATTTTGCCCATTTTCAACAAGGTTTGTCCCCAGGTGGTCCCGTACCACATACTAAAATTTAATCGAAATCGAACCTTTTTTACGTTAGTTATGACGCATGAAAGCAGTGGAATGTATCCCGCTCTTATGTCCTAACCTTTGACCCCATTTCGTTCACTTTCCATAGGGTTCCTTCCCAGGTGATCCCTTTCCGCATATTAATATTTCATCGAAATCGAACGATTTTTAACGCAAGTTATCGTGCGGACGGACATACGCTCACAACGCGTGATGTAATGAGGCAGATGGGAATCGCGACCATCTGCTCGCAAGTGTGTGACGTCATAAAACTTTAATAGGATCCATACACAATGCGTGACGTAATAAGACAGATGGCGTGACCGCGCGCCAACATCTCAAGTGCGAGATGAGGACCTCATAAGATCGTTCTCAGGTGGCCCTCTACCACATAATACAATTTCATCGAAATCGAACGATTTTTACGCATGTTATGATGCATAAAGGCAATGGAATGCATTCCGCTCCTTTGTCCTGACCTTTGACTCCACTTCACCAATTTTCAATAGGGTTCGTTCCCAGGGTGTCCCCTGCAATATAATAAAATTTCATCGACATCGAACCATATTTACGCACGTTATGACGCATAAAGGCAATGGAATGGATCCCACTCCTATACCGTAACCTTTGACCCCACTTCACCCATTTTCAAAAGGTTTCATCTCCAGCTGATCCCCTACAATATGCTAAAATTTCATCGACATCGAACCATATTTACGCAAGCTATGACGCATAAGGGCAATGGAGTGGGTCCCGCTCCTATGCCGTGACCTTTGACTTCATTTCGTCCATTTTCAATAGAGTTCGTCCACAGATGGTCCCCTCCCTTATACTAGAATTTCATCGAAATCGAACCATCTTTACGCGAGTTATCGTGCCGACAGACAGACGGACGGACAAAGCTGGAGCATATACGCTTCTTCAACCTACGGTTGGAAAGCGTAAAACAACACCAAGGGCTATCCCCGGAACTAACGGAGATTCAGAAATCTAATAACACTTGTATTGAAGCTCAGGAGAGGCGCTATCGGCACCCTCGGAATAAATACCAAAAATGTTACTAAATGGCATTACCTTGAAAGCAAGTGAAACAGTGAAGCAACTAGTGAACATAAAGTTATTTCTGAATTTATTTTTATAGGTTGCAATAGCAGCACTTACATGGATGCACAGAGCACATACAGTATACGTAGCACAAGGCAAGACTAGTTGCAAACACCAGGGAACATTTTGCTTATTTGCGTGTATTAAGCTATAGATTAATGATGTTATCGCACTGCAATAGAGAACAGATGCTTTTCTGTTAATGTGGTAAGGTAGGTTTAATTTTTTGTACTGCCTTTTCACAATCCCGGCAGGGTTTCCAAGGGTGCTGTTACAAATACAATTTGCAAAATGGTACCCTTGAGGCTTACTGCATCGACGGACGAGAATGAAAAATTCTGCCATTTTGGCCTGCGTTTTACGGCAAGAGATTTCGCTGCACCTCTCTGTGGATTTCAAAGTTGCTTGTATTAGGTTTTCACAAAATTATAGTTTGTATGTTTCTCCGTTCGGCCCATTTGCACTTTTCAGGAAGTAATATATTGACATGTTACGTTTTTTATGTTACTACTTACACTGCAAGACGAAACATTCTCATATGAACATCATTTTGTTTTAATATGGTTATACAGAGAACTTTCACAAAGACTCGATTAAATATTCCCTCATCGCTTAACCTCCATCCGCACTTAATCACTTGTTACACAGCTGATTATTCGCGGCGTGTAAAACATCTCTATTAACGAAAATGTAATGTGCAAGAAAGCTTGTTCCTTTTCTATCAAGACTCGTACATACAGTATGTGTGCTGCGGATGGGATATTTAATAATGGATCTATTTGAAGTGCATTGTTGGACATCAACGTCATGAGTGTCTGCTCCAAACAACTTTTTTTAACCGAAGTCAAGTGGGCATCTCGTGACTGAACGTTGATGAATGTGCTACCCGTTACGATAGTGTGATGCGATGCTCCCAACGACAGTTGTCAGAACCGAGTGTTGATGGGTGACAAAAGTAGCAACCGTAATGATCATGTAAAACGTTACAAGGTGAAAGGCACTCAGAAGAAGAATTCGGTCTCGCAGTAATCAGTACGAGTCCATTATAGCGCTTTTAAGCCACAAAGGTGAGATCTAACCCAAAATTATCGCAATGCAATAAAGTCCTGGGCACGATTGATTATAACTGTGTCTTCCGTGTTCAATCATCCAAGACAGGTGTTTTAAGCTCCTCAGCATTCTGATTGTCCTGTTCGAATTCATTAGTGCTTTTTATCGTGTAAATAGTATATATTCGTCATAATGTGTTCAGCTTTCCAAGAATAAATCACTTTCATTATAGGTAAAACTTTTGAAACTTATTGTATTGTCGTATCGAAGCTAAACATCTCGCAAGAAAACATCGAATTTAATTTATCTCACGCCTTTAGTACTTGTCGGGTTTTACAAAAGAAAAGTATATTCTTACAGCGACAACGGAATTTGACATTTATTAGCAGTTTTCAGTTTAATAATTGCAAAACTTTGTACATTATGGAAATATCTTACTGGTCGTTATTGTTTCCCTTGAAGATTCTTTATTTCCGATAAGCCTTTAATGTAGCACCATTTACACGAATTTTGTTTACAGCTGGGGGATTCTAATTCATGTGACTTCTTGTGACGTTCGGAAGATACCTCACGGAAGGCTCCGTTACGGTTGGCACACAAAATGAAACTTTTGGGGTTCCTGCAGAAGTTATCCATGCCTACTATTTTCGTAACGCATTCACCGTTAAGTTTATATTGAGTGTATCACGAAGAATCTCCGAAAGGAATAGGAAATTACCGGTTGGTCGTAGCAATAGTAACGTGAAAAACGTAAAGTGCGCAGCAAATAGGATGTAATTCAGCTATGATAGTTGTACCACCCCCGCCCCCGAATGTATAATTTCCGAAAAATATGGAAATTAAGTATGTATGCGAAGCCAATTAGGAAATAAAAACCGCGCCGAAAAAGGCGGAAAGAAATTTATTCGGACGCTTTGATATTTTGCTGAGATACCGATAGTTGATATCGACAAATACACTATCTACCAACAAGTAATTGGACACCCCTGCAATCGACGAAATCTGCGGTCCTGATACACGTCATGGCCGCCGCCGTTAAATATCGTGTGGGAAACAACAACACAACCAGTCGCATGCAAGGTGCCACGCTGTTCGGAGCTCTCTGCTTTCGAGAAAGGTTTAATCGTTGGGTATCACAGAAATGACCGATCCATACGTGACATATCCAGCGACTTAAAGTACCCAAAATCGACTGTGGCTTACGTGATTGGCAAGTGGATGATGAGAGGTGACTGTCGGAATGTGTCCCGACCCGGCATATCCAAAAAACCTGGAGTTAGAGACCGACGGGTGCTGTCCAGAGAAATTCGGAAGAACCGCACCAAATCGATGGGCCACATCCGCGAGGATTTTCAACAGGCATCCGAAAGTGTTCTTCCGATGAATACCATCCGTAAGGAAGCTCATCTCCTTGGTTATCATGGACGTGCTGCCGCCCACAAGCCTTTGATCACCAAGTCCAATAGCGCTGCTCTGCTTACGAGGTGCAAATAACGTCGACAGTGGACCGTGGAACAGTGGAAACAGGTTCTCTGGAGCGACGAATCAAGGTTCACCCTCTTCCGATAGGATGGCAGGGTCTGGGTTTAGCGTCTGCCTGGAGAACGCCTCCTGCCGGAATGTATTGTGCCAACTGTGAAGTTTGGCGGCGATGGAATTATGCTATGGGGGTGTTTCTCCTGGTATGGCACGGGACACTTGGTCGCAATACCTGGTAGACTCAACGCCGAGACCTACTGCACCTTTTTGGATGACCATGCGCTTCCTACGTTGTGGCAGTTTTACGGGGTGGGCTCATGTTACTTTCAGGATGACAATGCCACCTGTCGTGTTGCGAGGTCGACCATGGCTTGGTATGGTGTCAACGGGATTAATCGAATGGACTGGCCTGCGCCGAGCCCGGACCTCAACCATATCGAGCACCTCTGGGACGAGTTGGAGCGTCGACTTAAGGGGCCCCCCACCGTCCGAAATCGGTGAAGAAACAGACCTGTCATCTCTAAGCCGAGTGGAAGAAAATACCGCTAGCCGTCCTACGACGCCTGGTTGAGAGTATGCCCCGGAGGTTCGCAGATATAATCGCTGCTCGTGGAGGCTCCACCAACTATTGAAGGTGTATAAACTTCGTTTTTCTTTGCTATCATAGGTGTCCAATTACTTGTTGGTAGATAGCGTATAAAATACGCATCTTACAACTACCCTCTCCCCCGCAGAAAAAACCTGTATTATTTCAAAAGATATTATTTTCAAAGGATTTTTGATGTGAGCGGTACCGGTCCGTGAATTTTTTCAGTCGAGATTTCAGGAGCACAGATTTTACTGCAAATAAATCATGCGAAGAAATTAACTGTTGCAACCCCTGGTGGCGAAACCATTCTTTATCAAATATGAGAAATTATATGCTGAGAATTTCCTATGAGAAGCTGTATCCGGTTCAAAAGAAATTTTCAAATGGGGGTTTTAGATTCAAAGACATTGAAGAAAACGCAATATACCTTTATGCCTCCTAGCAGAAAGGCTATGCATTACGTGAAAATTTTTAACTTATGTGAGAAATATTTTACACCGGATAAACTATCTAACAAATGAGGAATTTTTCAAATCCGATTTTTAGAGACAGAGATATTGACAGAAATAAGATAGACATCGACGCAGTCTGGTGGAGACACCATGCGATATTTTAAGATGAAAATATTATCAAATGTTTATCGACAGCTGCGCTATCGGTTCACGAAAGAATTTCTTCAATCGGGCTTTTAGAAGCTGAGATTTTGCTGCAAATACCTACGAAACAGAAATTTAACGCTTACGCCCCCTGGTGGCCAAACCAGAATTTATAAAAAATTAGAAATTACAATAAGAAGATTTCCCACCAGTAGCTGTATCCAGTGCTGGAAAATTTTTCAAATCGGAGTTTTAGAAGCAGAGGTATCGGGGAAAGCGCAATTTACCTTTACTCCTCCTAGCGGAAAGTCAATGAATTATTTGAAAATTTCAAAACTACATTAGAATCATGTCGCACCGGAAACTGCCCTACAAAGAAGAAATTTTTCAAATCGGATCATTAGAAGCACAGATATTGACAATATATATATATATATATATATATATGTACATATATGTATTTATTTATTTATTTACGCCCCTGGCGGAGAAGCTATATGCTTTTTTTTTTTTTTTTTAAGAAAAAAATATTCCGGAAATGTTTGTCTACGTGAGTAGTATTGGTCTACGAAATATTATTTTTCAATCAAATTTTTAGAAGCTCCAATTTTGCTGCAAATACATTAGAAGCAGAAATCAACACTTACGGTCCCTGGTGGCCAAATCATTTTATACCAAAAATTAGAAATTATTTGAAAAACATTTCCCATCACGATCTGTATCCACTGAAGGAAACATTTTTCAAATCGAAGTTTTACAAGTTGAGATATTTGGGAAAAAACAATTTATTTTGCGCCCTCTAGCGGAGACTATGCCTAAAATATTCTTCTACTGGAATGGAATCTAAAAGTAAAAGCATTTTTTAATTGGATGTTTAGAAGCAAATATATGGATCAGAATGTGTTTTAAATTCTATATCATCTGCATTTACAACCTGTAGCGGCGAAATTTTGCAACATTCAAAAAATAAAAAAAATGAACGAAATAAGCGATCATCATTCGTGCATTTCAAGCTTTCTAATGCAAAAATAGTTTTTCAAATCGGACTATTAGGCGCTCAGATATTGTGTCTACAGACGGACGGAGGGCGGACAAACCGATAACACAAAGAGGATCTTTTTTTACAAAAGACGTGCTAAAATGAAGAGGACAAAGTGGAAAGGAAACGAGTGGAACTGGAAAATAGGGGAGGGGGCAAAAGTATGTGAACCATAAGGAGTGAATATTGAACAAATAAGGAAAAAATTAGTTGCTGGTGTTGTTTATCTGGGAAAACAGAAAAAAAAACGATGGGGTAGAAACGGATTCGCCCACTGTGTTTAAACGTAGAACTACATATGCCCTGTCTTGTGTCTATGACAAGATCTTGAAAAAAATGCGGAGTGGTTGTATAATAAAATGTACAGTCGGTGGTATTGCATGTGTAATTGTGGATGCATTTTTTCTGGAATTCTGATGTTGCATTTTCATAAATATGTTTATAGGTCTTTGACGTTACGTAATCCGGTTCCGTTATTTGACACCAAGCAATATCCGAGTCCGTAAGAACGTCCATTGGCTCCGCGGCGTCGACCGGTGCGCTAGAGATGCTCGCGACGGGCTCACTTTGACGCGCTCGTTCGGCATGGCGATAGCGTTTGCAGCGCTCAGCTTTTGTAGTTCAGGGTTTCTTTCGTCCACAAATTTCATTTTCTGCCAATCTTTTCAGTTTCCGCAGTTCCTTTCTGCGCTCAACTTTGCATTTTCGTGCCATTTCGATGTGGTTTTCCTCTCATTCTACAATTCTGCGAAAAAAAAAAGTACATTTACATTACCACGTACTGTTATTGTTAACAGTTGCAATTGCAATTTTTTCAATTCACACAAGTTCACTATGTTAACATTAATTACATACCGAAATCAATGTTCAATCACCTTTATTTCAGAAGTTTCGAAAACGAAAACAAAAGTATACTCTGGGTGCAGAGCACAAAACTAGCTATCCACTTTTGCGCGCTGTCAAGAACTGCCATTGATCGCCGGCCCCACTATTTATAATTGTCACGTAGACGCTCCAGCATTTAGCATTGTAATTGTCTTCTGTGGCGCCCATAGCTTAGTTTACGTGGGGGGGGCATTTGTACTGGGCGTCCTCTTTATCGAACCATTATTATTACCCTCCCAACATAGAAATTTAATTGGAAGCTAAAATACTCAAAAACTGCGTGAAAAAGTTGGATAAATGATATTAGACTGCATGTCAGGACAAGAAAGGAAATTTATTTGTTATTCTTTTGATCTCTTTGGCCATTTAGGTAGCATAAGCCACCAAACCTTCAGGATCACTCAACTGGTTATTAAGAAAGAAAACATACCCTCAAGACCAATTTCTGAAAGTTTCTTTTAAAGATCTTTGCACCACATTGAATAGGTATTGCAGAGGATGATACGTTTTTCATTCCTTCGTCTTTCATATTTCTTCATACTATACGCATGAACGCTGTTCTCCAGCATGCAATAGGAAATTTCTTTATGATTTCCTACTGTAAATTTCCTCTTACTGGAAATTCTCGACGTTGTTCCTAGTTTTACGCCGTACATTCGCATCTAGAAATTCTACAGTAAAATTAGAAATCTCAATGAGCATTATCGCGGAAATCTCTGCAGTACCTTCCAAGAGCATAAAGGGTTATGGTCCGCTTTTTACGGGTGGGTAAATGCCCCCTTGCACCCCTCCCCTATATGGGCACCCATGATAGTTGTACAGAACGATAATGACAGTCAGTAAAAACCCTGTAGAGCACTTCACTAAAAGTGGTAAACTTTAGGTTAAACTCCAATTTTGTTTCGCCACCTATCGGCATCCGGGGTGGCACAATCTTTCTTCAATACTGCTTGGGTTGTAACTGTGACTTAATGTTTCATACTTATAACAGAATTTTGACCTACTCTCAGATATATCCTCAGCAGTATCTTCCAGTTAATGGGCCTTAGCAATGGATAATAACTGGCACTTTTGCTTAAAAATTTTGATCATTTTTATTTTTGTGAAATTGCTGTAAGCTTTGAACAATTTACGTTATCCGTTACCCATGATTGTTGTCCTTTTCCCAAGGTTTCGTAAGAAAATGCCACTCCTCTCATCAGCCAATCGAGTAAGTGCGGCGGGGAAGGAGAAAGTGATGTCACACTTTTGTGCAGCGAATGACTGTCTTTGGCTATAAACTTCATTCCCGCAGGGTGAGTGACGTGTCGCTTTCTATCGCGTTCTGCTATATGCAAACAATTTATTGACGTTATATCAGTGCAGGCTCGGAACTACAGAAATAGGTGAAGTGTTACAAAACGAAGATCTTTGTTTGATGTTCCTGGTCCACGTTAAATGTCTGTATTAATTATGAAAAGAATATGCCTCTATTTCTTATAAAGACGAGCAGTGTTTTTTATTTTTTAAGGACGTATACCAGTCAATGATGTCATCGTAAAACGGCTATTTAACTACAAGTTTGGAGAGAAGTTCTTTTCATGTAGCGATATTATATAATGATGATAGTCTTTGCTGTGAAATAATGTTACTTAAGTAACTTTTTATTCGTTCGAAATACGAAAACCTTCTTTCTACTGGCTCAATTGTTTGAACGTAAAATAAGAGCTAGTGAAAACAATAATTTATACACTTCTTGGAATCAGCGGGGTAGCCATATATTCTTAAGGGGCGGAAGAGTGTCCATGGATTGAGTTCATTGGTGAAAACCTTTACGAAAGAAATATTTCAAGTGGATATAAGAACAAAATCATTAAAAGTCAAAAAATGAAAGCGTAAAACAACACCAAAAGCTATCCCCGGAACTAACGGAGATTCAGAAATCTAAGAACACTTGTATTAAAGCTCAGAACAGGCGCTATCGGCACTTACGGAATGAATACTAAAAATGTTACTAAATGGCATTACCTTGAGAGCAAGGGAAACAGTGAAGCAACTAGTGAACATAAAGTTATTTCTGAATTTAATTTTTTAGGTTGCAATAGCAGCACTTACATGGATGCACAGAGCACATACAGTATACGTAGCACAAGGCAAGACTAGTTGCAAACACCAGGGAACATTTTACTAATTTGCGTGTATTAAGCTATAGATTAATGATGTTATCGCACTGCGATAGAGAACAGATGCTTTTTTGTTAATGTGGTAAGGCAGGTTTAATTTTTTGTACTCCCTTTTCACAATCCCGGCAGGGTTTCCAAGGGTACTGTTACAAACACAATTTGCAAATGGTACCCTTAAGGCTCTCTGCATCGACGGCCGAGAATGAAAAATTCTGCCATTTTGGCCTGCGTTTTACGGCGAAAGATTTCGCTGCACCTCTCTGTGGATTTCAAAGTTGCTTGTATTAGGTTTTCACAAAATTATAGTTTGTATGTTTCTCCGTTTGGCCCATTTGTACTTTTCAGGAAGTAAAATATTGACATGTTACGTTTTCTATGTTACTACTTACACTGCAAGACGAAACATTCTCATATGAATGTCATTTTGTTTTAACATGGTTATACAGAGAACTTTCACAAAGACTCGATTAAATATTCTCTCTTCGCTTAACCTCCATCCGCACTTAATCACTTGTTACACAGCTGATTATTCGCGGCGTGTAAAACATCTCTATTAACGAAAGTGTAATGTGCAAGAAAGCTTGTTCCTTTTCTGTCAAGACTCGTACATACAGTATGTGTGCTGCGGATGGGATATTTATTAACGGATCTATTTGAAGTGCATTGTTGGACATCAACGTCATGAGTGTCTGCTCCAAACAACTTTTTTAACCGAAGTCAAGTGGGCATCTCATGACTGAACGTTGATGAATGTGCTACCCGTTACGAGAGTGTGATGTGATGCTCCCAACGACAATTGTCAGAACCGAGTGTTGATGGGTGACAAAAGTAGCAACCGTAATGATCCTGTAAAACGTTACAAGGTGAAAGGCACTCAGAAGAAGAGTTCGGTCTCGCAGTAATTAGTACGAGTCCATTATAGCGCTTTTGAGCCACAAAGGTGAGATCTAACCCAAAATTATCGCAATGCAATAAAGTCCTGGGCACGATTGATTATAACTGTATCTTCCGTGTTCAATCACCCAAGACAGGTGTTTTAAGCTCCTCAGCATTCTGATTCTCCTGTTCGAATTCATTAGTGCTTTTCATCGTGTAAATAGAATATATTCGTCATAATGTGTTCAGCTTTCCAAGAATAAATCATTTTCATGAAAGGTAAAACTTTTGAAATTTATTGTATTGTCGGATCGAAGCTAAACATCTTGCAAAAAAACATCGAATTTAATTTATCTCACGCCTTTAGTACTTGTCGAGTTTTACAAAAGAAAAATATGTTCTTACAACGACAACGGAATTTGACAATTATTAGCAGTTTTCAGTTTAATAATTGCAAAACTTTGTACATTACGGAAATATCTTACTGGTCGCTATTGTTTCCCTTGAAAATTCTTTATTTCGGATAAGCCTTTAATTTGGCACCATTTACACGAATTTTGTTTACAGCTGGGGGATTCTAATTCATGTGACTTCTTGTGACGTTCGGAAGATACCTCACGGAAGGCTCCGTTACGGTTGGCACACAAAATGAAACTTTTGGGGTTCCTGCAGAAGTTATCCATGCCTACTATTTTCGTAACGCATTCACCGTTAAGTTTATATGGAGTGTTTCACGAAGAATCTCCGAAAGGAATAGGAAATTAACGGTTGGTCGTAGCAATAGTAAAGTGAAAAACGTAAAGTGCGCAGCAAACAGGATGTAATTCAGCTATGATAGCTGTACCACCCCCGCCCCCGAATGTATAATTTCCGATAAATATGGAAATTAAGTATGTATGCGAAGATAATTAGGAAAAAACACCGCGCCGATAAAGGCGGAAAGAAATTTATTCGGACGCTTTGATATTTCGCTGAGATACCGATAGTTGATAACGACAAATACACTATCTACCAACAAGTAATTGGACACCCCTGCAATCGACGATATCTGCGGTCCTGATACACGTTACGGCCGCCGCCGTTAAATATCGTGTGGGAAACAACAACACAACCAGTCGCATGCAAGATGCCAAGCAGTTCGGAGCTCTCTGCTTTCGAGAAAAGTTTAATCGTTGGGTATCACAGAAATGGCCGATCCATACGTGACATTTCCAGCGAGTTGAAGTACCCAAAATCGACTGTGGTCTACGTGATTGGCAAGTGGACGATGAGAGGTGACTGTCGGAATGTGTCCCGACCCGGCATATCCGCAAAACTTGGAGTTAGAGACCGACGGGTGCTGGCCAGAGAAATACGGAAGAACCGCACCAAATCGATGGGCCACATCCGCGAGGATTTTCAACAGGCATCTGTGAGTGTTCTTTCGATGAATACCATCCGTAAGGAAGCTCATCTGCTTGGTTATCATGCACGTGCTGCCGCCCACAAGCCTTTGATCACCAAGTCCAATAGCGCTGCTCGGCTAACGAGGTGCAAATAACGTCGACCGTGGACCGTTGAACAGTGGAAACATGATCTCTGGAGCAACGAATCAAGGTTCAGCCTCTACCGTTCGGATGGCAGGGTCTGGGTTTAGCGTCTGCCTGGAGAACGCCTCCTGCTGGAATGTATTGTGCCAACTGTGAAGTTCGGCGGCGGTGGAATTATGCTATGGGGGTGTTTCTCCTGGTATGGCTTGGAACCCTTGGTCGCAATACTTGGTAGACTCAACGCCGAGACCTACTGCACCTTTTTGGATGACCATGCGCTTCCTACGTTGTGGCAGTTTTACGGGGTGGGCTGATGTTACTTTAAGGATGACAATGCCACCTGTCATGTTGCGAGGTCCACCATGGCTTGGTATGGTGTCAACGGGATTAATCGAATGGACTGGCCTGCGCAGAGCCCGGACCTTAACCATATCGAGCGCCTCTGGGACGAGTTGGAACGTCGACTTACGGGGTGCCATCACCGTCCGAAATCGGTTAAGGAACTGACCTGTCTTCTTCAAGCCGAGTGGAAGAAAATACCGCTAGCCGTCGTACAACGCCTGGTTGAGACTACGCCCCGGGGGTCGCAGATATAATCGCTGCTCGTGGAGGCTCCACCAACTATTGAAGGTGTATAAACTTCGTTTTTCTTTGCTATCACAGATGTCCAATTACTTGTTGGTAGATAGTGTATAAAATATGCATCTTAAAACTCCCCTCTCCCCCCGCAGAAAATACCTGTATTATTTCAAAAGATATTATTTTCAAAGGATTTTTGATGTGAGCGGTACCGGTCCGTGAATTTTTTCAGTTGAGTTTTCAGGAGCTCAGATTTTACTGCAAATAAATCAGGCGAAGAAATTAACTGTTGCACCCCCTGGTGGCGAATCCATTCTTTATCAAATATGAGAAACTATATGCTGAGAATTTCCTATGAGAAGCTGTATCCGGTTCAAAAGAAATTTTCAAATCGGAGTTTTAGAGGCAGAGACATTGAAGAAAACGCAATTTACCTTTATGCCCCTAGCGGAAAGGCTATGCATTACTTGAAAATTTTTAACTTATGTGAGAAATATTTTACTCCGGATGAACTATCTAACAAATGAGGAATTTTTCAAATCCGATTTTTAGAGGCAGAGATATTGACAGAAATAAGATAGACATCGACGCCGTCTGGTGGAGACACCATGCGATATATTAAGATGAACATATTATCAAATGTTTATCGACAGCTGCGCTATCGGTTCACGAAAGAATTTCTTCAATCGGGCTTTTAGAAGCTGAGATTTTGCTGCAAATACCTACGAAACAGAACTTTAACGCTTACGCCCCCTGGTGGCCAAACCAGATTTTATAAAAAATTAGAAATTCCAATAAGAAGATTTCCCACCAGTAGCTGTATCCAGTGCTGGAAGAATTTTTCAAATCGGAGTTTTAGAAGCAGAGGTATCGGGGAAAGCGCAATTTACCTTTACTCCTCCTAGCGGAAAGTCAATGAATTATTTGAAAATTTCGAAACCACATTAGAATCATGTCGCACCGGAAACTGCCCTACAAAGAAGAAATTTTTCAAATCGGATCATTAGAAGCACAGATATTGACAAAAAATATATATATGTATATATATATTTATTTACTCCCCTGGAGGAGAAACCATATGCTAATTTAAGAAAAAAATATTCCGGAAAGGTTTGTCTATGTGAGTAGCATTGGTCTACGAAATATTTTTTCAATCAAGATTTTAGAAGCTCAGATTTTGCTGCAAATACATTAGAAGCAGATATCAACTCTTACGCCCCCTGGTGGCCAAATCTTTTTATAACAAAAATTAGAAATTATTTGAAAAACATTTCCCATCACGATCTGCATCCACTGAAGGAAACATTTTTCAAATCGAAGTTTTACAAGTGGAGATATTTGAGAAAAAATAAATATATTTTGCGCCTTCTAGCGGAGACTATGCCTAAAATATTCTTCGACTGGAATGGAATCTAAAAGTAAAAGCATTTTTTTAGTTATATGTTTAGCAGCAAATATATGGACCAGAATGTGTTTTAAATTCTATATCATCTGCATTTACAACCTGTAGCGGCGAAATTTTGCAACGTTCAAAAAAAAAAAAAAAAAAATAAACGAAATAAACGATCATCATTCGTGCATTTCAAGCTTTCTAATGCAAAAATAGTTTTTCAAATGGGAGTATCAGGCGCTTAGATATTGTGTCTACAGACGGACAGGGGGCGGACAAACCGATAACACAAGGAGGATTTTTTTTTACAAATGCCGTGCTAAAAATGTAGAGGACAAAGTGGAAAGGAAACGAGTGGAACTGGAAAATAGGGGAGGGGGCAAAAGTATGTGAACCATAAGGAGTGAATATTGAACAAATAAGGAAAAAATTAGTTGCTGGTGTTGTTTATCTGGGAAAACAGAAAAAAAAACGATGGGGCAGAAATGGATTCGCCCACTGTGTTTAAACGTAGAACTACGTATGCCCTGTCTTGTGTCTAGGACAAGATCTTGAATAAAATGCACAGTGGTTGTATAATAAAATGTACAGTCGGTGGTATTGCATGTGTAATTGTGGATGCATTTCTTCTGGAATTCTGATGTTGCATTTTCATAAATATTTTTATAGGTCTTAGACGTTACTTAATCCGGCTCCGTTATTTGACACCAAGCAATATCCGAGTCCGTATGAACGTCCATTGGCTCCGCGGCGTCGACCGGTGCGCTAGAGATGCTCGCGACGGACTCACTTTAACGCGCTCGTTCGGCATGGCGATAGCGTTTGCAGCGCTCAGCTTTGGTAGTTCAGGGTTTCTTTCGTCCACAAATTTCATTTTCTGCCAATCTTTTCAGTTTCCGCAGTTCCTTTCTGCGCTCAACTTTGCATTTTCGTGCCATTTCGATGTGGTTTTCCTCTCATTCTACAAATCTGCGAAAAAAAAAAAAGTACATTTACATTACCACGTACTGTTATTGTTAACAGTTGCAATTGCAATTTTTTCAATTCACACAAGTTCACTATGTTAACATTAATTACATACCGAAATCAATGTTCAATCACCTTTATTTCAGAAATTTTGAAAACGAAAACAAAAGTATACTCTCGGTGCAGAGCACAAAACTAGCTATCCACTTCTGCGCGCTGTCAAGAACTGCCATTGATCGCCGGCCCCACTTTTTATAATTGTCACGTAGACGCTTCAGCATTTAGCATTGTAATTGTCTTCTGCGGCGCCCATAGCTTAGTTTACGTGGGGGGCAAACGGAAATTGTAGCTAAGAATAACATGTACAAAACATCATACGAAAATTTGTACTGGGCGTCCTTCTTATCGAACCATTATTATTACCCTCCCAACATAGAAATTTAATTGGAAGCTAAAATACTCAAAAACTGCATGAAAAAGTTGGATAAATGATATTAGACAGCATGTCAGGACAAGAAAGGAAATTTATTTGTTATTCTTTTGATCTCTTTGGCCATTTAGGTAGCATAAGCCACCAAACCTTAAGGATCACTCAACTGGTTATCAAGAATGGAAACATACCCTCAAGACCAATTTCTGAAAGTTTCTTTTAAAGATCTTTGCACCACATTGAATAGGTATTGCAGAGGATGATACGTTTTTCATTCCTTCGTCTTTCATATTTCTTCATACTATACGCATGAACGCTGTTCTCCAGCATGCAATAGGAAATTTCTTTATGGTTTTCTACTGTAAATTTCCTCTTACTGGAAATTCTCGACGTTGTTCCTAGTTTTACGCCGTACATACGCATCTAGAAATTCTACAGTAAAATTAGAAATCTCAATGAGCATTATCGCGGAAATCTCTGCAGTAGCTTCCAAGAGCATAAAGGGTTATGGTCCGCTTTTTACGGGTGGGTAAATGCCCCCTTGCACCCCTCCCCCTATATGGGCACCCATGATAGTTGTACAGCACGATAATGACAGTCAGTAAAAGCCCTGTAGAGCACTTCACTAAAACTGGTAAACTTTAGTTTAAACTCCGATTTTGTTTTGCCACCTATCGGCATCCGGGGTGGCACAAGCTTTCTTCAATACTGCTTGGGTTGTAACTGTGACTTAATGTTTCATACTTATAACAGTTTTTTGACCTACTCTCAGTTATATCCTCAGCAGTATCTTCCAGTTAATGGGCCTCAGCAATGGATAATAACTGGCACTTTTGCTTAACAATTTGATCATTTTTATTTTTGTGAAATTGCTGTAAGCTTTGAACAATTTACGTTATCCGTTACAGATGATTGTTGTCCGTTTCCCAAGGTTTCGTAAGAAAATGCCACTCCTCTCATCAGCCAATCGAGTAAGTGCGGCGGGGAAGGAGAAAGTGATGTCACACTTTCGTGCAGCGAATGACTATCTTTGGCTGTAAACTTCATTCCCGCAAGATGAGTGACGTGTCGCTTTCTATCGCGTTCTGCTATATGCAAACAATTTATTGACGTTATATCAGTGCAGGCTCGGAACTAGAGAAATAGGTAAAGTGTTACAAAACGAAGATCTTTGTTTGATGTTCCTGGTCCACGTTAAATGTCTGTATTAATTATGAAATGAATATGCCTCTATTTCTTATAAAGACGAGCAGTTTTTTTATTTTTTAAGGAAGTATACCAGTCAATGATGTCATCGTAAAACGGCTATTTAACTACAAGTTTGGAGAGAAGTTCTCTTCTAGTAGCGATGTCATATAAAGATGATAGTCTTTGCTGTGAAATAATGTTACTTAAGTAACTTTTTATTCGTTCGAAATACGAAAACCTTCTTTCTACTGGCTCAATGGTTTGAGCGTAAAATAAGAGCTAGTGAAAACAATAATTTATACACTTCTTGGAATCAGCGGGGTAGCCATATATTCTTAAGGGGCGGAAGAGTGTCCATGGATTGAGTTCATTGGTGAAAACCTTTACGAAAGAAATATTTCAAGTGGATATAAGCACAAAATCATTAAAAGTCAAAAAATGAAAGCGTAAAACAACACCAAGGGCTATCCCCGGAACTAACGGAGATTCAGAAATCTAAGAACACTTGTATTAAAGATCAGAACAGGCGCTATCGGCACTTACGGAATGAATACCAAAAATGTTACTAAATGGCATTACCTTGAGAGCAAGGGAAACAGTGAAGCAACTAGTGAACACAAAGTTATTTCTGAATTTAATTTTTTTAGGTTGCAATAGCAGCACTTACATGGATGCACAGAGCTCATACAGTATACGTAGCACAAGGCAAGACTAGTTGCAAACACCAGGGAACATTTTACTAATTTGCGTGTATTAAGCTATAGATTAATGATGTTATCGCACTGCAATAGAGAACAGATGCTTTTCTGTTAATGTGGTAAGGCAGGTTTAATTTTTTGTACTCCCTTTTCACAATCCCGGCAGGGTTTCCAAGGGTACTGTTACAAACACAATTTGCAAATGGTACCCTTAAGGCTCTCTGCATCGACGGACGAGAATGAAAAATTCTGCCATTTTGGCCTGCGTTTTACGGCGAGAGATTTCGCTGCACCTCTCTGTAGATTTCAAAGTTGCTTGTATTAGGTTTTCACGAAATTATAGTTTGTATGTTTCTCCGTTTTGCCCATTTGTACTTTTCAGGAAGTAAAATATTGACATGTTACGTTTTCTATGTTACTACTTACACTGCAAGACGAAACATTCTCATATGAACATCATTTTGTTTTAACATGGTTATACAGAGAACTTTCACAAAGACTCGATTAAATATTCCCTCATCGCTTAACCTCCATCCGCACTTAATCACTTGTTACACAGCTGATTATTCGCGGCGTGTAAAACATCTCTATTAACGAAAGTGTAATGTGCAAGAAAGCTTGTTCCTTTTCTGTCAAGACTCGTACATACAGTATGTGTGCTGCGGATGGGATATTTATTAACGGATCTATTTGAAGTGCATTGTTGGACATCAACGTCATGAGTGTCTGCTCCAAACAACATTTTTTTTAACCGAAGTCAAGTGGGCATCTCGTGACTGAACGTTGATGAATGTGTTACCCGTTACGAGAGTGTGATGTGATGCTCCCAACGACAGTTGTCAGAACCGAGTGTTGATGTGTGACAAAAGTAGCAACCGTAATGATCCTGTAAAACGTTACAAGGTGAAAGGCACTCATAAGAAGAGTTCGGTCTCGCAGTTATCAGTACGAGTCCATTATAGCGCTTTTGAGCCACAAAGGTGAGATCAAACCCAAAATTATCGCAATGCAATAACGTCCTTGGCGCGATTGATTATAACTGTATCTTCCGTGTTCAATCATCCAAGACAGGTGTTTTAAGCGCCTCAGCATTCTGATTGTCCTGTTCGAATTCATTAGTGCTTTTCATCGTGTAAATAGAATATATTCGTCATAATGTGTTCAGCTTTCCAAGAATAAATCATTTTCATGAAAGGTAAAACTTTTGAAATTTATTGTATTGTCGTATCGAAGCTAAACATCTTGCAAAAAAACATCGAATTTAATTTATCTCACGCCTTTAGTACTTGTCGAGTTTTACAAAAGAAAAATATGTTCTTACAACGACAACGGAATTTGACATTTATTAGCAGTTTTCAGTTTAATAATTGTAAAACTTTGTACATTACGGAAATATCTTACTGGTCGCTATTGTTTCCCTTAAAAATTCTTTATTTCGGATAAGCCTTTAATTTGGCACCATTTACACGAATTTTGTTTACAGCTGGGGGATTCTAATTCATGTGACTTCTTGTGACGTTCGGAAGATACCTCACGGAAGGCTCCGTTACGGTTGGCACACAAAATGAAACTTTTGGGGTTCCTGCAGAAGTTATCCATGCCTATTATTTTCGTAACGCATTCTCCGTTAAGTTTACGTTGAGTGTTTCAAGAAGAATCTCCGAAAGGAATAGGAAATTAACGGTTGGTCGTAGCAATAGTAAAGTGAAACACGTAAAGTGCGCAGCAAACAGGATGTAATTCGGCTATGATAGTTGTACCACCCCAGCCCCCGAATGTATAATTTCCGAAAAATATGGAAATTAAGTATGTATGCGAAGCCAATTAGGAAAAAAACACCGCGCCGATAAAGGCGGAAAGAAATTTATTCGGACGCTTTGATATTTCGCTGAGATACCGATAGTTGATATCGACAAATACACTATCTACCAACAAGTAATTGTGCACCCCTGCATCGACGATATCTGCGGTCCTGATACACGTCACGGCCGCCGCTGTTAAATATCGTGTGGGAAACAACAACACAACCCGTCGCATGCAAGATGCCACGCAGTTCGGAGCTCTCTGCTTTCGAGAAAGGTTTAATCGTTGGGTATCACAGAAATGGCCGATCCATAAGTGACATTTCCAGCGAGTTGAAGTTCCCATAATCGACTGTGGTCTACGTGATTGGCAAGGGGAAGATGAAAGGTGACTATCGGAATGTGTCCCGACCCGGCATATCCACAAAACTTGGAGTTAGAGACCGACGCGTGCTGGCCAGAGAAATTCGGAAGAACCGCACCAAATCGATGGGCCACATCCGCGAGGATTTTCAACAGGCATCCGGAAGTGTTCTTTCGATGAATACCATCCGTAAGAAATCTCATCTGCTTGGTTATCATGGACGTGCTGCCGCCCACAAGCCTTTGATCACCAAGTCCAATAGCGCTGCTCGGCTAACGAGGTGCAAATAACGTCGACAGTGGACCGTTGAACAGTGGAAACAGGTTCTCTGGAGCGACGAATCAAGGTTCACCCTCTACCGTTCGGATGGCAGGGTCGGGGTTTAGCGTCTGCCTGGAGAACGCCTCCTGCTGGAATGTATTGTGCCATCTGTGAAGTTCGGCGGCGGTGGAATTATGCTATGGGGGTGTTTCTCCATGTATGGCTTGGAACCCTTGGTCGGAATACTTCGTAGACTCAACGCCGAGACCTACTGCACCTTTTTGGATGACCATGAACTTCCTACGTTGTGGCAGTTTTACGGGGTGGGCTCATGTTACTTACAGGATGACAATGCCACCTGTCATGTTGCGAGGTCCACCATGGCTTGGTATGGTGTCAATGGGATTAATCGAATGGACTGGCCTGCGCGCAGCCCGGACCTCAACCATATCGAGCACCTCTGGGACGAGTTGGAGCGTCGACTTAAGGGGTGCCCCCACCGTCCGAAATCGGTGAAGGAACTGACCTGTCTTCTCCAAGCCGAGTGGAAGAAAATACCGCTAGCCGTCGTACAACGCCTGGTTGAGAGTATGCCCCGGGGGGTCGCAGATATAATCGCTGCTCGTTGAGGCTCCACCAACTATTGAAGGTGTATAAACTTCGTTTTTCTTTGCTATCACAGGTGTCTAATTACTTGTTGGTAGATAGTGTATAAAATATGCATCTTACAACTCCCGTCTCCCCCCGCAGAAAAAACCTGTATTATTTCAAAATATATTATTTTCAAAGGATTTTTGATGTGAGCGGTACCGGTCCGTGAATTTTTTCAGTCGAGTTTTCAGGAGCTCAGATTTTAGTGCAAATAAATCAGGCGAAGAAATTAACTGTTGCACCCCCTGGTGGCGAAACCATTCTTTATCAAATATGAGAAATTATATGCTGAGAATTTCCTATGAGAAGCTGTATCCGGTTCAAAAGAAATTTTCAAATCGGAGTTTTAGAGGCAGATACATTGAAGAAAACGTAATTTACCTTTATGCCTTCTAGCGGAAAGGCTATGCATTACTTGAAAAGTTTTAACTTATGTGAGAAATATTTTACACCGGATGAACTATCTAACAAATGAGGAATTTTTCAAATTCTATTTTTAGAGGCAGAGATTTTGACAGAAATAGGATAGACATCGACGCCGTCTGGTGGAGACACCATGCGATATATTAAGATGAAAATATTATCAAATGTTTATCGACAGCTGCGCTATCGGTTCACGAAAGAATTTCTTCAATCGGGCTTTTAGAAACTGAGATTTTGCTGCAAATACCTACGAAGCAGAAATTTAACGCTTACGCCCCCTGGTGGCCAAACCAGATTTTATAAAAAATTAGAAATTACAATAAGAAGATTTCTTACCAGTAGCTGTATCAAGTGCTGGAAGAATTTTTCAAATCGGAGTTTTAGAAGCAGAGGTATCGGGGAAAGCGCAATTTACCTTTACTCCTCCTAGCGGAAAGTCAATGAATTATTTGAAAATTTCGAAACTACATTAGAATCATGTCTCACCGGAAACTGCCATACAAAGAAGAAATTTTTCAAATCGGATCATTAGAAGCACAGATATTATATATATATTTCTTGTTACAGAACCATCTTCTTTTTTCAGTGCCATAATCTGTTTTTTCCCCTTACTGAGATGTCCCTTTGCTATCTTTAGGCTTTGGTTGTTTTCAATTGCTTTCCTTACTAGTTCACAGTTGAATTTCCTTACGTCTTCAGTGATACTTTTTCGTATAGTCTTGCATAGCTCTATATATTCCACTTTGGAAGTCACATCTTCTTTAGTTTTCCTCATCACTCTTCTTTTTTGCATCAACATTTTGGTTTTTCCTGATAATTTGTTCACATGCAATTTGTTCTTAGACCCAGCTAATTTTGTTGCTGTTTCCATAAGAGCTTTGGTTACTTTTCTGTTAACTTCAGAAATATCCACTTCTTCCGATGTTAGGCCTTCTAAAGCTGAGAATCTGTTCTTCAGTTCCAATTTGAAGGTATTACGGTGTTTTTTAAGGTTGGTTATATCAATACATTTTGTTTGTCTTATGAGCTTGCTACGTTCGAGTTTAGTGTTGAGGTGCATCTTACATCTCACCAATCTATGGTCAAACCTGTGTTGAACTTGTTTAGCACACTGTAGTCTTCTATGACGAATTTTTTGTTACACATAATAAAATCAATTTCACTTGTCGTCCCATTTGGATGTCCTAAAGAGCATTTCCTGTGTTGCTTTTTCTTGAGAAAGGAGTTCAAGAAGAAAAACCCTTCTGCCTCTGCAAACTCCACGAGAGTATTTCCACGCTGGTTTCTGTTGCCGTGACCGAATTTACCTACTGAAGTTTCATTCTGTTGCCGTTGCCCTATTTTTGCATTGAAATCTCCCATAATTATCTTCAAGTGCTGCTTACCTTTACTATTTAGATCACGAATTTCCTCATAAAATTCTTCAATTTCGTCTTCAGCATGACTTGTGGTGGGTGCATAAGTTTGAATAATCTGAGCCTGGTATCTTCTCGAGAGTTGGATAACGAGTCGTGCAGCTCTGTCAGAGGAACTTTCAACTTCTACAACTTTATCCTTCAGTTTCTTGTTTATTATAAATCCAACACCACTAGTTCTGCCAGTATCTGTCCCACGATAGTAGAAGAGATGTCCACTTTTCAGTTCAATGAGATCTTCTCCTTTTCTCCTTACCTCACTTAGCCCGACGATGTCCCACTTGATCCTTTGTAGTTCCTCTTCCAATTCAAGAAGCCTTGAATCAGAAGATAGGGAGGGTCCGTTATACGTTGCCAAGGTCAGCATCAGATGGCAGCCTAGTCCGGTCCTCCGGGGATTCTTAGCACCCTCTGCCTTCATGTCGCACTGGCCGCTGCCTTGGCCAGGTACATTCCAGCTGCCGGAGACTGAGGGCCAAGATTTAAGTTGTGGAGTCATTTTGGAGGGGTTTGGCCATAACTCACCACGCTGGCCAAGCGGTTTGGTGAGTGTGGGATAGTATTTCCTCTAATCCCGATGGTATAGTTATACCGCTATTGGCGGTCGTCAGAGCCCCTTTAGTGGGAACAGGATGTACCACGAGAAGGCAGGAAGGCATGAAGGATTTTCAGAATAGAACACATTTTTTCAAATGGAGACATGAGCTGACACACTTTAGCGGAATAATTTTTAATAATTGAAAAGTAGAAAATACGGAGAAAGTATTCTTCATAGCAAAAGCTATGCTCATGAAAAATAACTTTTCAAATATGTCATCTAGAAGCAGAGACAGCGAGAAAAAAATTAAAATTTACGCCCCTTAGCAGGAAAACTGTGTTATTTAAGAAGGAAAACGTTCCCCACTCTTACCGTAGCAAAAGGCATACGGTAAAAAAAGAAATTTCTCAATAGGCTTTTGAAAGCAGATATTCATACTAACACTACCTAGCGCCACAACTGTGAACTACAAAAATGCACGGATATATGCAAAATGTTCCACAAAGTGAATGATACCGGGTGTCAAAAGAATTTTTGAATTAAAATTTTAGGAGCAGAAATATGAAAAGTGTCCGATTAAACATTTGTGTCCCTGGTGGGGAATTGTGCATTGTTGTTGACAAGAAATGCATACAAAGTATTTTCGTGGTAAGTAGTTTTTGACAAAAAAAGTATTTTTTCAATCGTGCTATTAGACGCGCAGGCGGTTAAGCTGTTGTGAACGGACACGTGGCATACAGGGCCGTCTGGCCAATTGGGGCAACCGGGACGGCGGACCCGGGCCCCGCGCCTTTACGGGACCCCCAGCTTAGGAATCAAAAACAATCACTTCGGTAGAATTATTTATATTTATTATTATTATTATTATTAATTTTTAGTTTTAGTTTTGTATCGCAAGGTCCTTAAAAAGATGCGTTTTACAATATATTTCTGCCGTTTCCAATCACCTCCACCACTTTCAAGTAGGCTACCGTCCTCCGTCGTACAGACATGGAAATTTGTACGTTTCAAGTGATTGTTGTAACCACCTTATACTTTTCCACATTCACGAAATAGCAAATTAGATTTCATCATTGTGTGGCTACCTGCTTTCATATACTCAATAATTTGTGTATAAGCCAGGTACTTAAATTTAGAATAATGAAAAGAACGATATCAAAGTTGTTATAGGGCTATGTATAGAGGCCCATTTTTCAGTGATTTTAAAAACGTATTGAAAAGAGTTTGCACACATGAGCGTGTATAAAACTTGAAATTGTCATTAGTTTGTCAGTAGTTCCCCCTGACATCGAAATCAATCGCTAAAGCATGTTTCAGAGAAAAAGCTATTTAAACTAATGCATTTTGAAGGGAAGCTTATTATTATCCATGCAGATTAGTTAACGTTGTTTTTTTATCATTGGGTGAGAACGTTTTTTAAGAATCAGAATACAACTTCAACTTCCTACTCCCCGGAACGGAAAACGTATATTTTTTGTTCTCTATTTCTCATTCTCTCTCTTTCTCAAATTTCAGTTCATATTATGATCTTTTCCTTTAGCTAACAGCAATTTGAGATAATCATTTTCTTCTTTATATTTTTTTCGTGCGTGTACTTTATGAACGTAATTTTTTCTAGTAACGACTTTATTGAATTATGTGATAAATTTTCTATGGCCCGCAAAGAAATTTCCCCTGAAGCCCCGCAAAAGTTCCATCCGGTCCCGAGGAGGATAGAATAAGGAGAAGGAACATATTCTTTAGTAACATATTCTTTAGTAATGCAACATTTTTGCCTCGGTTGCGTGGCCAAAATGTTGCATAACCCTCGGTTGTTCATTTGGACAGTCTAATTTATGGGAGTGAACCTTACCGTAGTACCAGTTTAGAGGGGTTTTTTTTTGTATTTTTTGTGATTTAATCTTTGTGTTGTTTTTGCGCGACATAAACTTCTTCGAAATGCTAGAGTGCTCCGCCGTAGGCTTTACCAATAAGACCATTTTAAAATCTACCTAGAATCACGTTTCATAGGTGAGCCCAATATATTTAAAATTCTATTTTCAAGTTTAAAAACTTATAATGGAAAAGCTAAAGATTTTCATTACGAACTAGTATGTTGTTCTGTTTTAACTTTCGGTCAAAAACTACATTCCTGAAAACGTTCTATTAAAATTTTGTAAAAAATCAAAGTCGTTTTTAGCGCACAATGAAATCTGTTTTTTTTTCGCTTTTTTTTAACTTTTTAAATTATGGCGTTTGTTATTGGTGTATAGTAATCGGTCTATCAACGCCAATAATCGGATTTTATTGTGCTGTACAAACGCTTTCCATTTTTGTATATTTCGTGTACTATTCCTTAAAGTTTTGTAAATTATCACCTCTAGCACTAATTATTGGTTTCTTAAGGTAATATTTATTTGCTTTCGTAAATTCCAGAATATTCACTTGATCACACGAAATAATTAAACGAGTATTATTTTTTGCAACAGAGTTTGCGAACTGCTTCACTCCTTACTTTAAACAGCATGCACTTTTCTTGTCGTAAGCTAAAGTGATTTTTGTCGTACGCACCGTAAAACCTGGCCTAGCATTGCTTTGAATGAAAAGAAAGCAGTGGCGACATTCTAGAGTAGATTCACAAATTCGAATGGTTTTTTGTACTTTTCGCGAAAAGGCTTTAAAAGTTCTAACCACTCTAACACAGAGCCTAGGTACGTGATTTAATGGGAACGCCTTCAGAAGGCTGCCCTAAGATGGCTGCGGCTCAGGAGCGTCGGGTTTAGAGCTTTACGCAGGAAGTGTTTGCTTTGATTCTTCCCCTTAATCTATCTTCCTTGTCCGGTCCTCGTGGCATTTGTCCTCTAGTGACAAACTTGTGGGTTGGAAAATCTTAAAATTATATGCAAAACAATTTCGCATTACAAAAGCTCTACGGCAAAGAAAGTATTTTCCAAATCGACCTGCTAGAAGCAGAGATAAAAAGAAAAATAAGATATATATCTACGCCCCATGGCTGAAAAGCTATGCGTTTTTTCAAGCGGAAGCAATTCTCAACGAGTTTTTTCTGGCGAGAGATATCTCACTACGAAATATTTTTTTATGGAATTTTCAGAAGCGCAGTTATGGCGGCAAGTACATCACAAACAAAGTATATACACTTTCGCCACCTAGTAGCACAACAGATCTTTACTAAAAAAAGGAATTTGCGTGCAAAATATTCCCTATTAACGATCTGTACCCGATGCAAGAAGAATTTTTCAAAATTACTGTTGAAAAAAAAAAAGGGTATTCGCAGTCCGCCTTTGCGCCCCCAAGCCGAAAAGCTACGCATTAATTGAAAATTAAACTCTACCCAAACAAGTCTCCGCTATGACGGGTATTGTGGAGAAGAAATAGTTTTCTGATTTTGATGTTTAGAAGCAATGATATGGAATGAAATGTACTTTAAATTGCATAGCATTTGCATTTACCTCTCTGGCGGCGAAGTTATGCATCGGGGAAAACTCGAAAAACAAGAATCATTGTTTTCAAACTTTGTGTTTACCAATGCCAAAATAATTTTTCAAATCGGACTATTAGTTGGAGCAATCTGGTGTCTACAGGTGGACAGAGAGGCAAAAAAACACCATGAGTACTTTATTTATTTAATTTTTTTGGCAAAACACGTGTTAACAAAAGAGAGATTTTTTACGCATTTTCAGATACTACTGGGCATTGTGACAGACTCTTCTGTTGTCTGGCGTTGCACTTCTCGGACTAATAAAAATTATAGCAACAGTTAGGTAAAAGAAATGCATTGAAATTTTATGTGTACTCTACGTGTCAGAAGCAAGCCGTTCGTCGAAATAATAATCACTCGATCGGTTTAATGTCCCTGACGTGTACATTTGTATTCTTTCCTACAGGAACTCACAACGTACTTGTGTTTTTCTACGACTGGCCGCTGAGCAATAACTTGACAATATCCGGCCTACAAAGCTTTCACAACAAAAATTATTTTGGTAGTTTCGAACCTGCCAGTTTTGTACAACATCGATTTTTCTCAGTTTATTCATGACTTGCTAGATCATTCGGTATTTGGCTTAACGAACAACGTGAGCAACTGGTAAGGTTTAAGACAACAGCGCGTCCTTAATTTCGAGTTACTGATTCCAGGGAAGTGACAGCAAGAGCTATCAGAAAAACACAAAACACATGCGAACAAATGGTCAGAAAGCATCTCTTTATTCAGTCTTCCCTTTCCAAATTGACATCGTTAACTGTGCCACAAAATTGCCGAACGACTTCGGCATTTTAATTGTGAAAGGACAAAAATGTTTAAGCTTTCTGGTCTTAAAGTGACACTTTTTTCATCTGTCATAGGAAATGGAAAATATATTATCTCCGGTAGACACAAACACTGTGGTCAGGAATATTTCAATCTATAACGATACCTTCTCAGAATTTTTCTGCCGCGGCGTTTCGCAACAGATGTACAAGACATAATGAGTTCGGATTTTCCAAGCTCCTGCAAAACGTGACGTAATTTCATAATTTGTATTTATTATACAAACAAATTACTGATGAACACATACGTTACATAATATTAATTCTGAAAAATTATTGAACAAAAGAAATTCTTATTAACAGCAAAGAACTACTGAACTTTGTGTTTAGTACTGACCTAATTTTATTTTCCAATCAGATTTTAAATTCTACATCCACGTTCCTCACAAATTCTACTTCCACATCCCGCATTTGTGTAAAATCTAAAATTAGCATTTCCATTATTTAGTCCAGATAGATATCTCAGTATGGCTATGCCAGAGGTTTTTCAGATGGATTACAAAACAAGTCCAGAAGATAAGATAGGGAGATCATTTATGAGCCGTTGGAAAATGTGTGAATAAATGTACTGCATGGTTAACGTGTCCTTTTCTTAGGCTTTTTTCCTTCTGAAATATATTTAGTAAGTTTAATGATTTCGTTTTAATAAATATGAAGATGATTTGTATTTCCCCTGATATTTTGCGATTCTATACCACCTTCTTTTTTTCTGTGAGAGGTATGAGTCTGATTATAAGAGAATGATAAAAAAAACATATTTTTTACACGTTTTCAGATATTACTTAAGTTATTATTTGGAGTTGCGCTTCTCAAACCTGATAAAATAACAATAATGGTTAGTTAAAGGAATGAAACGGAATTTCGCCTGTTGTGCAGATAAAAAAAGGTGCTGATTGAAAGAACAGTCATTTAATCAGTTTCGAACTTTTGGGTGTGACTTAGTTTAACTAGGGAAAAGAAACTACGTGTAACGCGTTCATTGTATTTTCTAAATCAGGCAGTTTGGCAATTAACTTTATGACCTCCTGTTACATAGCATTCACTTCGTGAACCTTTCCCGGCTTTCCAAATCTCCTATATTGTTCAATGCGAATTTTTCGCAATTTATTGATGACCTACTAAAACAATCAATATGTTTTCTTCCGAAGGTTTAACGACCACCACGAGCAAGAAGGATGGTTATTTCCACTCACCAGTCTCTAATTTTATGGTACTGACCTTAAGGAAGGGACAGTGTCAGTGCCATCAGAAATACGCGCAACATATGTCCCCCTCGGGAGCTGAACCCAGATCCATCTTAGACAAATGTTCAGAAATAAGCTCTTATTCAATCTTTCCTTTTAATAGTAACATCCGTAACTGAGCCATAAAGCAGCAAAACGGATTAGACATTATAATTATTACTGTCTCATGTACATTTCGGAACAAAAAGTTTCCTTGTTTTAGTGCGGTTGGTAAGTTCGATGTAGGACGAAAAGAAACAGTGGTTTGAACTTCCTTGTCTTTAAGGACCCACCTGTTCCTCTAGCAAGAGAAATTCTACAGTACGTATAATGAAAAAGAAACGAAGCGCAGATGATAATCAGGACTTCAGCGCAACAAATCAAGGCAATATTTTTATTAGCTTCACATACGACATTGTTACGTTTTATCATTTCTAGCTGAAGCTGTTAGTTACGAGTTTTATTCGGAAGAGTTTCCTACTGTGCAGCACATCAGTACAGCGAAGCAAAAATTCCGTTCATGAAGCGTATCCCGAATATTTCGTAAAAACATGGCACCTTCTTACTAGCAGAACTGTGCTAATATGCATATCGCAGCACGCAATTTCTTTTGTTTTTGGACTGCCCTTAAAATATTTAATAAAACGGTAAATTACCCAACGCATTCCGTTTTAGAAAATGAAAGATTTTGTAATTTTTTTCTCGAGGAAATTGCCTGCCTTATGATACATATCAACACATCAAAACAGCGTTCCGACGAGAAGTCTGTCCTGTGTAAAACTTATACGAAAAATGTAGTAATTATAAAATTATTAAATAATATAGGTCATTTAAACTTCTTACTTTGCTAAGACATTTTGACTTCATCAAACTTTTAACAGATGTCCTTGGCTTCTTAACATAATTTAAACCTTTAATGGTGTTTTATAGTACAACATTCATGCAGAGTTTCTGAAATACGGAAAATAATACTAGTTCTGCTACTAATAGCCATCATCAACGTCAAACATTCTTATTTCGCTGCTGGATGAAAGTTTCCCCAAGTCTATCTGTAATACAATTTAGGCTGTCTTCCATGTCACTGGAACATGTTTCCGTATTTCCCCAACCTACATCACACGTGGTCTTCTTAGGAAAGTTGTCTTATCTCTTGGTATTCCATCCAGTATTTCAGATGTCCATCGGAGGTTATTTTTCTAGCAATGTGTGCAGCCTATTGCCACTAGAGGGTGTTTAATTTCATTGTGATTTCATCAACTTTTGTCAGTTACTTGGTACCTTCTTCTAACTTTTTTAAACACTGAGAATGCATTTCTCTGTGCGTCTTATAGTTGTCCGAAGCCTCTGCATACCCTTCATTAGTTAAATCTCATGTCTGATCTGTAAGTAAAAAGTAGAGAGATGCGTTGATTTAATACTTTTCTTTTAAGGCATCATCATAGTAAATTGTTCTTGAAAAATGTGATGGCTTTTTTCCAAGTGCACTCCACCCAAGTTTTTTACTTCTATTAATTTCTCCTTGGAAGGTCTCTAATTTGATATCCGTTGTTGAGATAAATGTAGGCATCAGATAAATCAAAACTTGCCCGATCAACCTCTAA
Source organism: Macrothele yani (assembly GCA_039090855.1). Classification (NCBI taxonomy): domain Eukaryota; kingdom Metazoa; phylum Arthropoda; class Arachnida; order Araneae; family Macrothelidae; genus Macrothele; species Macrothele yani. Next base: position 9,534,599 of record CM077018.1, read on the forward strand.
TTCTTAAGTTCTTGCAAAATGTTTTTGCATCAGTTTTGTTTCCTGTCGTTTCATCTTCTATCAAACTTATCTACTTTTATCATCAAGTTGCAGGTTTCTACTCCACAGATGTGATGGAGCACTCGATACTATTCTGAAATGCCAAGATTTTTATTTCTTAACATAGCTCTAATCCATTTCATGCATTCTCACACCTGTTCTTCCCAGATGTAGATCCTCATTCCTTAGTCATGTAAGTCATTCTTCTTAAATAAACAATGAGTATCTACAACCGGGAAGAAGTGCAGGCAGTTCATTTCTATCCAGTTCTAGGTCGTGCTGTCTGAGCCCTGGATTTGTCATACAGAGCCAGTCAGAGCAAGGGGTGGGATGGATTTCGCACACAAGCCCGTGCTTACTATTGGTACAGCAACATGCATTTTACAGTTTGAAATTTTTCGTTGTGGTGTGTGCGTGCGTGTTAAGTTTTTTATTTGTCTATTTCAGAAAAGTTATATATAACGTTTTTAGGTAACTGTATAGCTTCTAGATTATCTAGGCCCCCTACCAGGGCGGTGCTCATTATGTTCAGATCTCTTAGGCCACATGTATTACATATATCCCTCAATTTTTTTGCGCGCATGCAAGAAGTTGAATTACATAATACACAACAAGTTCAATTTCAGAACGAAATCCGAAATTAGTCGCTGCTTGAACATACAGAAAATTTTTCGAAGAACCCTCCCAGTTTATAAATAAATTGCATAAGAATGAGAACACAGAATCTCTCCCTCTCTCTTACATTTTATAACGCAAAAGTTTATTTTTTATACACGTGTTACTTAACGACTAGGGGATACTAACTTTGCTTAATTAACGCTTCTGATCACTGTTTATATGTGAGTTTGGAAAGACGCATGTAAAAATTGTTTTCTTGTGAACTACTGTGGCTCCATAAATTATCTATACAACTTTCAGCATGAGTTAAGAATTCAAGAACTGAGCTAATTTGATACAATTTTTGCATTTGAAAGATAAATTCTTAAAGTATAAAGGGAATTTGGCTATAAATTTGTATCTAGCCTGCATCGTCTGCTACAACAAAGCACATGCCGATAAGTGGCGCGTCCGCTGCTTCGCACCCGAGGTTGGTAACTACGTTACGTTAACGCCGTTTGCTCCGTGCGTGCAGTCCGTTCGCTTACTTGTGTTTATATATTCTTTGCTTGTGTTGCCCCTGATTCTGTAAGTGCTGCTTCGTGTTTCTTCTGTTGTTTTTTCTGCGTTCGTATTTACCATGTGCAATTGGAATCGCTTTTTCCAAGAAGTTTTCCGTGATGAGGAGTCTTGTGTTTCGTGGTGAACGTAGTTTAGTGAGTGGGTCCTCGTAAACAAATCAACCAGTAGAACATGTTCTAAGGTCATTCAACGACTCTCTGGGTCGATAGGTCTCATCGTTATGGACAATTCAGGTGTGAGAGAAATCATGTTTCAGGGAAATCTGAGCAGTCTTCCCGTGTACGGCAGCTTGCTCCGTGCGTGCAGTGCGTTCGCTTACTTGTGTTTATATATTCTTTGCTTGTGTTGCCCCGATTCTGTAAGCTCTGCTTCGTGTTTCTTCTGTTGTTTTTTCTGCGTTCGTTTTTACCATGTGCAATTGGAAGCGCTTTTTCCAAGAAGTTTCCTATGATGAGGAATCTTGTGTTTCGTGGTGAACGAAGTTCAGTGAGTGGATCCTAGTAATCAATCCAACCAGTAGAACATGTTCGAAGGTCATTCAACGACTCTCTTGGTCGATAGGTCTCATCGTTATGGACAATTCAGGTGTGAGAGGAGTCATGTTTTAAGGAAATCTGAGCAGTCTTCACGTGTACTTGAGACATGAGGCGCCTGGGTCCTTGGTATCTTTAAAAGTTATATTAAGCGATTCACGGTCGCAATCTGCACTGAGAATGACAGATATGCGAGCACATTGCTGCCGCTAATACACAAACATGTACAACCATGAACTGCTGTCATGAGAGGTCAGTGGGATGCATATCATAACCTCGGAAGCTGCAGATATGAACATCTCACGGTTAACCACTCACTGAACTTTGTGAATCTTAGTACTGCGGCTCACACACCCAAGGTGTTAAGAACTATTGACCACCTCTCAAATGCAAACTTCATTTGGCAGACCATATTCTGGAATATTTATTCCGACAGAACTGTCGTCTTTCGTAAGAACATAACTTTGAAGTCATAATTTGGATCAGCCGCCCCGGTCGCGCAGTGGTCTAAGGCGTTGGCCACTGATCATTCGTCCGTAAGGGGTCCGGGTTCGAATCCCGGTGAGGCATGGATGTTGTGTTTGTCTTACGGCACTGGATCTCTCCCTTCCCTGGAACCAGTGACCCTAAATTAGGGACGGGCGACTGCTTATAGCCCATTGAGTTGCTCACGGTGGTCGTAAAACCTCCAATCAAAAAAAAATAATAATAATTCGGATCATGAACCACTTCTTTCCTGGACGCAATTAATTTATTCAATTATATGCTAGAATGACAGGTTTTAATTCTGCACGAAACACGTCTTTACCGTTCCTGTAAATATTTCAGAATACGAACAAAATCATACTTCACGAAAAGCCCTTTTAAGAGCCAGCGGGAGTACCTCAGAAACATTCCTCTCCTGAATACACCACACTCAATATTTCTCATGTGACCCGAAAGATGGCAGCATTATATCACTAGGAAATCGTCTTATTCCCCGTGATTCCGCGTTGCTCTACTGCAGCAGACGACGCAAGCCAGGTATGGAAGTGCATCCGGGAATTTTTTTATGAAGTGACAGCTGTGTACGTAGTGTTCGCAACTAATGACATCAAAATTGCTGCTAATTGATATTACACAACCGATACTTCAGTGTGTTTCCTGGCTTATAGATACAAAATCAGGTACTGTAGTACAGCGGTCCTCCAGAACTAAGTATGGATATGAACCAGCATTACGACGAGTGGAACAAGAAGTCTAAAGAAAACAGCAGTGTAGCGCATCAAACACTTTGTTTTTATAATTCCTCAAGGTTGCAAAAAAGTACTATGTCGCTATCTCTCCATTTGAGAAAAGTGCTCAGAAACAGTTTTTGGTAAATGTGTAGATTAGCGTCCTAAATTATATTGTCGGAAAAATGATACTACCTGGAAAAAGTGCGACGTGCGGATTTTAGAGTATGGAAATTTAAGGCAAATGGTGCAGAAATTTCATTTATTAAATGTGTTTTAAATTTTGTATCGTAATATTTACCTGTAAGCGCGGTGCTGTGAATAGACACTGTGGTAGATCTAACGCATCGCTACCGCGACGATGCCAAGCTTTGCTCCGTAGATAGGAAGATTCGATGCGCCGTGTAATTCACGCGCGGATGACTACAAGTGCAGACGCGTACGTTTTTGCCAGGGGAGCGAAGCATCATGTACTCATACGCTACAGAACATAGTTCTTTCATGTTTACTCATTATTTTAAAGCAGATGTTGAAAAATGTTTCGTTCTTTTACCTATGATTCCCTGATTCGAAATAGAAAGCACTAATGTGCTTTGCTATATTTTACAGAAAACTGAGGAACTATAATTTTCGGTTTTGGTTGGAACAGCTTCCATTCGTAGCTTATTTGCTGGGTCACTACACTTTTGGTTCGCCTGTTAATAGTTAGTTCGCAGGTCAGTATCCATCCTAAGCATACGTTTGTTTTACAAATCTGAGAGGTTTCATCCGGTTTTTCTGGCCAACGATGTGCACGACACAACAAATAAAGGGTGGATGATGTGGACCGATTTTCTGTAGCGTATCACTAAAACATTTATTGCTCTCCTGCCAACAACGCAACCTTTGTCTTGTATTCTTCCGCCCGTCATTTCGGCACAGCAACGAACCTTCGTTTTAACGGACCAAAGCTTCACATCATCGCCGGAGCGATGCGTTCGGCGTACCGCAGCTTCTCTTCGCAGTGTCGGACTCACAGGTCAATATATTAAAATAAAAATCTTTAAAACACATTTAAAATAAGAAATTTCTGCAGTATTTGCTATTAATTTCCAAACTCTAAAATCTATACGTCACACTTTTCCAGGTACTAACATTTTTCCGACAAAATAATTTAGGACGCTAATCTACGTATTTACCCAGTTGTTTTTCTGTTGCACATGAGAGACCTTAGTCCCAATTATTCATCATTTCCGTTTCTTCACGGTGTACATAATCTGAACTAAATGACATTCCTCTGTTTGTTCAATTTTGATTGGCTGTTCAGGTTGACTGGCTTTTTCTTTTTTGTCCTGAGCTTATTGAATTATTAAAACTATTGAACTTATCCAAACTTATTCTATGATGTACCAAACGTTTTTGTCAGTGTGTGATGAACGGGTTTTAAGTGTTCATGTTTTGAAACGTGTTTGCTTCGCCCTTTTCTACCATATCTTATGGAAGGAGTTCAGTTCCTGGCACTTCAGTCTATTAAAAAGAACACTTAATATCACCACATGCACGTTTTGGCATCGTGCAAAAGTTTGAGCTGGGACTACTGACTTCTTCGTTTTATTTTTTGGCTGGTAAAAGAACATTTTATTATATGCAGAAGCAAAAAGTATTCTTTGAAAGAAAAAGCTATGTTTCGTTTCTCACGAATGCAATGCCATGACCTCTCTGGCAGTCACCTGGAATTTCTGACTAAGCTTTCGCTGTCAGCTCATTGGCTTCTGCTCGGCTACGAGCTTCCACTTACCTTAAGCGACCATAGATGCTGCTAAGCCCAATCTTCTGAGGAAGACGTAGCGTGCTTCTTACAGCCAATGGCGCTGTCCTTTTGAGTGGGATGGATTTGAAACAACTGGTACATAAATATATAACTAAGTCCACACCAATGGAGGCATGGGGATGGATGTTTCCCCAAATTGTCACACTATTGGTGACTATTTACACTGTGGCGACGTACAAAATAGAAATGTGCATCATATGATTAAATTTAACGAAAACTATTACTGGAAAAGACAAGAAGACAAATTTCCTTTTTTTTCCTTTTTTTTTAAGAATTTATTTAACTGGACACATCACTGCGCACTGCTTAGCTGGGTACAGAGTAGCCGACTCCATGAGCTGTTACTCCAGGTCCGTGCGAAAGAAATATTCATGTATCTCGGAAGAAACTTTTGGCAGCCGAAAATATAAACCACGGATACTCTAATTTAAGTAAGATGAAAATCCCTGCTTTGAAAATTAGAACATTCTGTGAAATGGAGAGATTGTAAAGATTAGTTACAAGAGAAAATGATAAGCGGGTAAATGAGGCCATGTGTGGATAATATTAAAATTGTGGTCTAAAATCCTGTTAACTGTAATGTCATAAATAAAGCTAGAACTTACATTATCAGGAACACGGAGGAGTACCGGAAGAATGGAGTAAGTCCGGTGAAAATCTCAACTGCTCTAAGTGCAACTGATTTGTCTTTAATTGATAGGGGAAAAAAACAATTAGGTGAGAAAAAAGCACAAATTAGTCGTAAAACGCGAAATCCATGAATAGCAACTACATCATATCTGTTGGCATTATGTCAGAAATACTCTAATGAAATCAACGAAGCAGAATTCGTTTGCGTTTCATGTCTTTCTGTTGCTTAATGCAGAAAAAGTAAGATCCTAGAACTGCACTTTTCTCTTACGTTATACACTTGTACCTGAATATACGAAGCATATCCGAACGCAACTGTGATAACAAATTGCTGCTGACTATTTTAGTCCCCGTTACTTTTTGTGAAACGACACGTCACTACTCAAAAGTAATGAAAAATTATCTGAGAACATCGATGTCACTAGAACACTTTTTTTATAGGCAATCTTTTTCAACGATAATTAAGCAGTTGGACACTGAGTGAAGCAAGCCTAATTATCGCATGTGCTACTGCGAAAGTTTAAAATGGAATGTTTTGAAGTAATTAGCACACAATTTAAATTTCGAAAATCTAGAGCTAACAGGCAATTGCTGTTAAACTTCATTCAATTCTTTGTTTTCGAGTAAATTCAATCCTTACTGAAACAAACTTCTTATACACTCAGATAAAATGACATATGGCAAAACGAAGAAAAATAGAATGAATAGTCTACCCCTACAGTGGCAATGGAATCAAAAGCAAATACTTTTGGGAAGTTTCATATTACATTGAGAAGTTCTGCAAAAAGGTCTTCCTGTCTTAATGTTTCTTTCAGTGATGTATGCAAAGTTCTTTTACTTTTGGGCCACCACAATACATTCTGGTAACAGCGGTATGAAAAAGTAACAAGAAAGATAACACCGAATTTTCGGGTGTATTAAGGACGTCTTTTGAATCCGTTCTGACGCAAATTAAATTTATCAAAGCTAATGGAACCGGTATGGAAAACAATAGATCTGACGAAAGAAAGATTTTCAGTCGGGTTTTTAATCCCTTAGATATTGCTGTAAATGGAATCGTGAGCTTACGAACTCTTAGAAACAGAGATATCGTCAAAAATAAGATGTGACTTTACGTCCCCTGGTGGGAAAACCATGCATTATTTTAGGAAGAAAGTATTCTCAAAAGGTTTATCCATATAAGCGGTATCGGTCTTAGAAAATAAAATTAATCGAGTTTTCAGGAGCGCAGATTTTGCAACAAATACTTCAGAAGCAGAAATTAACACTTATGACCCCTTGTGGCTAAACCATTCTTTACCAAACATTAAAAATTACGTGAAAAATATTTTCCATCAGGTCTTGTATGCGATACAGGAAGAGTTTTTCAAATCAGTGCTTTAGGAGCAGAAATAACGCAGAAAACACAATTTAACTTTGTGCCCCCTAGCGGAAAGTCTAAGATTCAGTTGAAAATTTTTATTTTATCGGAAAAACATTTCGCATCGGAAACAGTATCCAACAAAATAGGAATTTTTCAAATCGTACTCTTAGAAGTAGAGACATTGACAAAAATAATATACATATCTACGCCCCCTGGCGTAGAAACCATGCATTTTTTCAAGAAGAAAATGTTTCTAAAAGGTGTGTCGACATGAGTAATATCGGTCAACAAAAGACATTTTTTTCAATCGAGATTTTAGAAGCTCATATTTTGCTGCAAATACAACAGAAGCGGAAATCAAGACTTACGCCACCTGGTGGCCAAACCATTTCTTACAAAACTTGGAAATTATGTGCAAACGATTTCCCATCAGGAGCTGTATGCGGTGCAGAAATAATTTTTCAAATCGGATATTTAGAAGCACAGATATAGAGGGAAACGCAATTTACAATTACGCCCCCTAGCGGAAAGTCTATGAATTTCTTGAAAATTTTGAAATTATATGAAAAACATGTCACACGGAGAACTCTATCCAACAAAGAAGGAATTTTTCAAATGGGACTCCTAGAAGTAAAGATATTGACAAAAATAAAATGTACATCACGTCCTCTGGCGGAGAAACTATGGAATTGTTTAAGAAGAAAATATTCCGAAAAGGTGTATCGATGTGAGTGGCATCAGTCCACGAAATATTTTTTTCAATCGATATTATAGAAGCTCCGATCTTATGGCAAATACATCAGAAGCAAAAATTAACACTTACGCCCCATGGTGGCCAAAGTATTCCCTACCAAAAATTTTAAATTGTATGCAAAAGATTGTCCAGCAGGAGATGTATCCGCTGAAGAAAAAAGTTTTCAAATCGGAGTTTTAGAAGAAGAGTTATGGGGGAAAACGTAATTTCCTTTAACGCCCCCTAGCGGAAAATCTATGCGTAAGTTGAAAAAGTAACTATATCTAAAATACTCTTCGACATAAATGGAATCGAAAGGTAAAAAACAAATTTGTACGGATGTTTAGAAGCAAATATGTGGAATAAAACGCATTTTTGAATTCGAAATCATCTACATTTACGCCCTCTACCGGTGAAATTGTTCATCGTAAAAAGAACGAAATGAAGGATCATCATTTGGATATTTCAAGCTTCCCCATGCAAAAAGAATTTTTCAAATCGGACTAATAGTTGCAGATATATCGTGGGTACAGACGGACGGACGGAAAACCCGATAAAAAAGCACGATCTTTTTTACAAAAGACGTGCTAAAAACCGAGTAATATTCTAGAAGTAGAGAAACTTTCGACTGGAAGGGAGTATTTCCATATTTTGCCTCCCTCCAATGCAGGAAAGCCCTTGCTCCTATCCTGCATGTAAGATTATCTTTATTAAAGGAATGAACTCATGAAACGAAATGGCCCCTTATTTCTTTCGAAATGTTTCGTATTATGATGATGGTTGAAAGCTGTACACCGATTTCGTTCAATTATACTATGTTGCTATTTTTATCACTAGTAGTAATGCCCATATTATTTTCCATGTTTTCCAAAATGATCCATTTTAATTCTGGTAAATGTGTTGTTTAGCGTCCTACATTATTTCTCCACAAATGTTGTAGGATTTCAAAAAAGTGAGACGTACAAATTTTACAGTATGCAATTTCATGGCAATTGGTGAAAAAATTCATCTGTAAAATGCCTTTTAAAGATTTTTACCGTAAAATTGACCTCCAACTACGACAACGTAAGCACCGCTTCGGTAGGAATAACACAACGCCGTGGCGACCACGTAGAGCTTGCCTGTGGTGAAACGATGGTCTCGATACGGCGGCCATTTTGATGGCGGAAGAGTACAAAAGGAACGGGGAACGTTCTTGCCAGGAAACCGTTCCATTTTGTTCAGATGCACTACAGAAAATCGCTCATCATTTCTGTCCAGTTGTTTACATCACAATCTGACAACTTCTTGGTTTTTCGCGTGTGATTCTCTGATGCGCAATGTATGAACTGACTTCTACTTCTAGGTTGTTGTTTTTTGTAAACCAATTTGAATTAACTGCGAACCACGTCGTGAATAGGAGGAGCAAAACTTTCATACTTTCTATTTTATATCATGGAACCATATGCGTCAGAACGAAGCAATTGTCATCATATTTTTTGGAAAAACTGAGGTAGAAATGATGAACTATTTTCTGTCAGGTAGCACTACAAATTTGGAACGCTTTCCTGACAAGAAAGTTCGCCGTTCCTCTTGTATTCTTCCGCCAGCAATATGACCGCCTGAACGAGACCTTCGTTTCAGCTGAGCGAAGCTTGTCGTGGTCACCAGAGCGTTGTATTAGGCCTCCCGCAGCGCTGTTCAAGTTGTCATACTTGGTGGTCATTTGTACGGTAAAAATCTTTAAAAAGCATTTTACAGGTGAAAGGTTTTCACCATTTGCCATGAAATTGCATACTGTAAAATCAGTAGGTCTCACATTTTCGAAATCCTTCAACATTTGCGGCGAAATAATTTGGGGCGCTTAACTACACATTTACCTGAATGTCTACCGCAGAGAGCCGTTATCACATTTTAAGACTTTCTGATTTCTCAAATTGCTCTTTATATAGACATGGAGTGGAATTTGATGTGAACCAAATCATCAATCATCATATTTCCCAACTGCTCCGTATGCCGGGGAAGATAGCCTACAATCGCTCTTATTTCTGCATTTCCCAAGTAGCTCCGCATAAATGCTTATCCAAGTGATCTTTATCTATTATTATTATTATTATTATTATTATTATTATTATTAATACTAGTAGTAGTTTAGCCAATATTGCTTCGGCATCTATGAAATTACTCCGCATGAATGAATGTGGTCAGTAACCTACATCAGAAATTAGATGCCATCAAAATATCTTAGCTAAGTGTGAGGCTAATATGGGCTATATATTTTATAATATTTTTATTATTACTTTTATGGTTCGTTCTTTTACCCGAGGCTGTTTTCTCGTTGTAACATTCTTTTGATGTGCTATTATTCGTCTGTCTGCATGTATTTTCAGAAAATAAATGAAAACTCATTTTCTGTTGCCAGATGGGTTAGATAACTTTCATTAACGTTAAAAGTCTTAAGGAGACTCCAAAAAACAAGGGAAAGGACCTTTTATTATTAGCGATTGATCCAAAAGGAGTGATGATGAATCGAGTGTGAGGAACGTGTTTAACGTCTTCTTTTGCAGTTCAGATGTAGTGTCATCTATCGCTACGAGGTATGTGGAAACTCGCAGCCGAGCGTAGGCGAAGCAGTTGACTGCTCAAGTTTATATTCTTTATTATTGTTACTTCTATCGTTTATTTCATTATTGTAATAAATTAACTTCTGCTAAACTTTTAGATGGAATCGGTGAAGATTGAATTCTTAGCAGTAACACAGAATGTCGGTAGACAGAAGGCAACGTGATCCAATCTCCAAGCCAAGGACTAAGGCCATTGGATGAACGAAGGTGTGACATCACAATGTGCATATGAAGCACGTGCACTTCATTAGCTGAAGAATGGAGTGTCGTTTCTCTACGATGTATTGGGAAGAGAGAAGAAATATCGCATATTGCAGATTTCGCAAATGCAGGATAAGTTCACCCGAAAGAAAAATGATCGCATTACTAATCGTACGGATCAATAATTACCCATAGCCCAATCTCCGCAGCGCGGGACGGCTCATCTGTGAATATAACTGACAGAACAACAGAAAACTATATTAGTGGCTCGCACAATAAGTGTTTCGCTTGTTTGTAACGTTCGTAAATCAGGGGTTGCTGATACATGGTGACACAAAAGCGAAGGGTAATCCAAATAATACGTTAACGTTCCCTGGTCGGTGGCCCAGTGACCCTAAATTAGGGACGGACGAGATCTTAGTCCATCGAGTTTCTCACGGTGGTCGTTAAACCGCCAAGCAAAATAAAAGCAATTCTTCGTTCTTTACCAAATCAGGTGTATCGCCTGATCGGTGGCTTTAAGTAGATCTTAATTTATGAGCTCACACTGTCAGTTCGCCCGCCTCTAACACATGTTAATACTTCTTCAGGCTAAATCTCTCTATGTAATCGTGGTCTTTAGAGTCCTTCAAGTGCATACACATGTAACAGCATCTCAAAAAGTTGCTTTCGCTATATCGTTTTGAAAATGGATTTAGGAAATTTTCCTCTTTCGTAATTTGTGATATCTTATTCACTAAGGAATCATTCTTTCGCATCTGGGAAAGATCGCGTACTTATTGCTTCCTACAGCTGCTGAGCAGGTCAACAAATCACCTTTCATTATCGTTCGAGAATGGATTTAGCAAATTTTTCTCTTCCGTAATTTGTAATCTCTTATTCACTATAGAGTCCTTTATGAACTGAAGGAGATCTCGTACTTTTTCTTCCTATAGCTGCTAGGCATGGAGGGGCTTATTTAGAGGGGAGGCCAAAGAGCCATGGCCCACTCCGAAAATGTTTCATTTTCTTGTTAAAATGCGACTTACATTAGAAAATGCTTTAATTCAATGAAAATGCACCAACTTACATTAGAAAATAGCGTTTTAATTTCTTCTTCCATTTTTCATTAACTTTTATTTTGTGTCCTGATGGTTTTCAAACATTATATTTTTTGCCGCCCTCCTCCCGAAAAAGAACGTTTAAACGCCCTGTAGTCAGGGACAGGGTTAAATGAGCCGAAATACAGATTCATTGATGTCATATTTGGTATTTCTTTGAAATACAGGGTGATTCATAAGGAAGTATACAATTTCAACGCGCTATTAAACAAGAACGTAAGATATTTTGTTACCTGTAACAGAAGTGCAGGAGAATGTTTCAAGTTTTTTACAGACAGTCGCAGATGTTCTATGTGTGCACCCTTAGCCACACGACACATATCGAGCCGGTAATCCATTTCCTCCCAAACGCGAGGTAAGGTGTCTGAATTTTGAGAAAAAAACTGAAAATGTATGGAATCATTTTCAGCTTCTTTCTCAAAATTCTCCAGTCAGTGAGCTGTGAAATATGCACTTCACCACTCACCCTCCGCGTTGATTTTCCCGTGCTTCGTTGAGCGGCGCTGCAAACACTGTCGACGACTTCTTCCGATACATGCGGTCGTCCAGGAATTTTAAGTTTGTACAAACAGCTCGTAGTTTCAAATTTTTTATGCCAATCGTAGATAGATTTTCTGGTTGGAGGTTCTTTTCCGAATCGTGACCGAAAATGCCGTTGCACAACAGTTAAAGATTCTGTTTTGCTCAATTCAAAAACACAAAACGCCTTCTCCACTGCGGACGCTGCCATTTTGACTGACTAGTAAAGTGACACGCGCGCTATCGCCTACATCACTGCCTCAGTAGCGGGACACACATTTTATGAGTACATCTACCTAACGGTTCGCAGTTGTGGTCAGTGTCTTCAACTTTTCTGTTTCACAGCATCTGGAAACCGTATACTTATTTATGAATCACCCTGTACAATGTACATCTTTTGTTTTCAAGTTGAGTTAATACAACATTGAAATAGTTAAACCTTTTTTACCAGTAAGCATTCTGTGAACACCACATACTTCCTTGTAGTTTACAACGAGATATGACTTAATGGAAGCCCCTGTACGCTGTTAAAACTTTGATAGACTACAAAATATATTTTGCGTTTTAAAGGAACTAAAGTCAACTTTCTCAATAAGCCAGTGTACACTGCTGTGTAGTTGAAAGCAACGTATGCCACGAAATTCAGTGTTCCAAGTTAGGAGGATTATTTTACCGATAGAGTACGTGCGCATAGTCCAGTCCCTTCGATTTTTTAAATATTAAAAGTCCATGCAGAATGAAAAATGTGTTCAATAGGTTTGTAGATATAACGTGTTTGCGGCTTAAACTAGATACTTGAATATTATATATGTATTTTTTAGCATTTTTTATCGAAAATTTCCAGGTTTCGTTTAGCTTGGAAATTATTTTGCGTATCAGAACAGAATTCAGAACCAGCTTCTGCTTTGTAAATTAAGGAAAGTTCTATAAACATAGGCATCATGAATTCGCTATTGTTTTAGAATTTTGTCACTGCCGCATTTTTTCGTTTGGCATCCATAAAAGCTGGACAATTTTGTCATCGCAGCGAAATCGTTTAGCATCCATAAAAGCTGGACAATTTTGTCATCGCAGCGAAATCGTTTGGCATCCATAAAAGCTGGCTGACTCCGTTAGTATGCGTTTTTTTTAAGTGTCAGTTTAGCGTTATTATTCCACCTGCTCTTCTTTTTCAGCGAATTATGGCAGAGTGGAAACAAATTTCATTGAATTAGCGAAAGTAGTTTGGCAACCAGTGACACTTGCTATGAAATTTTAAAAATATGGATGCTCGAAAAATTGTTTCAATTTTATTTATCAAACGAGAAGATATATTTTTGAACTAAAAATTTTAAAATTTCCTAGACGACTTTATTCCCGTTGGTAGTTTAAATAAGTTTAAAACCAATGTTGTTTAGTTGAAATATTTATAAAGCGTTGTAAAATTTTCCGTACAGTTAGTGTAATATTTGTAACTACGGATTTGTACTTTTTATTGGATATTAATCAGGGTCAGCATTGCCTTTCATTGGAATAACAACTATGATTTTCATACGAACTATATTTAAAGTTAGCTGACATAAATTCAGAGCAACACTTACTACCCGTAGCTCTGTAGAGCAAATTTCATTACATATTATGGTCCAGTGTTTAACACCTGCGTTAAAATGAACGATTCATAAGATTTGTTTAAACCAGAAAACATACCAAGTGAACTGACAGCAAATACGGTAATCTGTATGTAAAGCAGAGAATGTGAGAATAAAAGCACAGATGGTGATGTGAACGGGTAAAAGAAAAAAGTATTAGAAAAAACAAGTTTAACGGACAAATCTGATTCGCAAGATTGAAATGTAACTCAGGAAAAAAATTTGATGTACGAATAAAAAGGGTTCCGGAAAGATTAAGACCAGTTGAAATCCCTCCACCATTTGTGATGTTGCGCCATTGATCTGCAAGAAAGAAATATTTATTTTTCTTTCTTGCAGATGAATATCGTTTGATAAAGAATCATACCGGTTATTCCTACATCGATTCGCATCAATTCAAACAGTTTTTGCCGAATATTGGCACTCCACCGACACTACTCTGTACAAACTGCTCCGTATTAATTTAAGGCAGGGTGACAACGAAAGACGAAACACTTGAATTTTCTGTACGCGAGCATTGGTATTGGAAAAGTAAAAGTGGAAAAATTCCGCTTTTATAAGTGAAGCCCATTTTGTTGTATAAAATCTACTGAAACAAAAATTGAAAGGAAAAGAGACGGCATTTATATTAAAATATTTCCGTTCCAAAACTATTATTGGACATGTGTAAAAATGCATTTACCTCCAGTGAGCCAGGTTTTTTTTCATCAAATATTTTTGTTTCAGCAGACTTTACATAACAAAATGGGCTTCGCCTATAAAAGCAGAATGTTTTCTCTTTTACTTTCCAATACCAATGTTTGAGTACAGAAAATTCAGATGTTCCGTCTTTCGTTGCCCCCTGCATTGAATTAATACGGAGCAGTTTGTACAGAGTAGTGTCGGTGGTGGGCTACTATTTAGCAAAAACTGTTTGAATTGATGCGAATCGATGTAGGAATAATTGGTATGATTCTGTATCGAACGATAATGGCGCCCATGTCTGACACTGCCTACGGATAGCCAAAGCAAGGCTCACGTAATGGAATGCACATAACACAGAGCTAGTGAGAAAATGTCGCTTAGTAGCACAATTTGCAAAAATGCAATTACACCACTTTTTTTCTGAATTAAAGTAAATGTGAATATTTTGATAAGCTATCCCTGAAACCTCTTAAATTCCCAAATGAAACCATAGAATATCTAGGTACAGTAGAGGAAGTATTTTCTTTAAAACAATTTTTAATTATCAATATAATTTCAGAAGCTTGTGGGATGTTAAAAACTGTTTAAAAGTTTAATGCTACCGATCCGTTTCCTTGTCCACGCACGGGGATAACTAGTTTTCCAGTTATTTGGGGAGCGGCGCCCCCACGGCCCGAGCTGACCTTGTGACTAATCAACATCTGATGTCATGCAACCGCTTGTTTTTTTATTTCGGTGCTATTGGAGTTTGCAGGGACGGCTGTTCATCCAGCTGTTGGGGAGTCGCGGCCCCACGATCCCGAGCTGGTCTTGTGTCTCGCTTTTTCGTTTTTATTTATTTTCTCCACTGGCTAGTTGCCCGTGTTGTATTCTCTACCTAATCGCTACCACGTTATGTACTAACACCCCGGTCTTGTGGTTTTGTTACCCTCCACCACTAACTGTTTTATATTAACCGCTCAGTTCGTAGGTTGCTGAGATTCCGTTTAGGTTCCCTTCCAGGATTTGTCTTCTTTGGATTTCTTTTTTCCTTTTAGCTGGTTTGGGTGCTAGACCTACCTGCATGTTTGCCGCGTGCGGAGACCCGTGAGGCGGAAATGGGATGTCTGGCGGCTGAGGTCGCAGGAGACCGGATAAGTGCCTCCTGTGTACCAACACTCCTCTTCGACCCCGGCTTCGCTGTAAACGGGAGGCTAGAGACTAACCCACCTCTAGTCAGAAGTCTTGTACCAAGTTGTGTACAGGGCTTTAGCGGCTTTTGTCGTATAGCACGGCAGGGTAAGCCCGGGGGCTGTGGGATCATGCCAAAGGCGTTGGCATGACGGTACCCGGAGGCCGAAGTGTCCGCCGAGTACGTGTGATCACAGCCAACGGACTATATCTGCAACGTATAAGCTCCAGAACTGTGTCCAGCGTCATTTTCTTGGCTTGCAGACCTCCAGTTCTCCCTTGTAGGGCTCGGTGGTGGGTGGAGTAGTCTGCAGACGAATCTTCCTCCTTTTTTCCATGGGTAAAAACAAGAACAAAAACTCCAAATTTAAGTCACCTGACAAAATGATAGTTGACAACGACTCTCCTTCGTCTTCTCAACCTACCAAGTCTCATACCCTTAAACGGTCTTTAGACCTTGACCTGGACCAAGAATGTGGACCCTCTTCTTCGGCAGCTGTACCAGTCGCTCCGAAGCGTCGTCTCCCCTCGATTGCTGTGACTACGCATGCTACACACTTACTTGTAGAATCCATCGATCCGCATGAGAGACTGTCCACCAGATCTCCCTTTTTCATTTCTAAAGCTTTGGACGCTGCGGTTGGCCCCTTGAAGTCTGTGAGGAAGCTTCGCTCTGGGGACCTGCTTGTGCAAACTTGCAGTGCTTCTCAGAGTAACACTTTTCTGCACCTCACTAGTCTTCAAGGCATTTCTGTAAAAGTGACACCTCACCCGTTTCTTAACACCTCTCGGGGTGTTATTTCGGAGTTTGATCTCTTGCCATGCAGTGAGGACGAATTGGTGACTGAACTTGCAGATCAGGGTGTTATTGCTGCACGTCGTATGATGTTCCGGCGCGATGGTTCTTTGATTAAGTCAAAAAATGTCATCTTGACTTTTAACTCCCCGAAAGTTCCGACTGAAATCAAGGCTGGCTACTTGGTCTGTGGAGTTCGCCGGTACATTCCCAGTCCTCTGCGCTGTTTCAGGTGCCAGAGGTACGGGCATTCCCAACGTTTCTGTAAGAGTTCTGCTCGTTGCGCAAATTGTGGCTCCAGTGCACATGACGGGGAAGGTTGCACTTCTGCGGCCTGCTGTGTTAACTGCGGTGAGGCCCATGCAGCTTACTCCCGCAACTGTATGAAATGGAAGGACGAGATGGCGATCCAGCGCCTCAAGACCCTGGAAGGCCTCTCGTACCCTGCTGCCAAGGCCAAGTTGGGTATTCCCAACAACCGACAGCGTACTTTTGCCGCAGTAGTTCAGTCTCTGCCACAACCCGTGCAGCCCTTTGTTCCGCGCCCTGTAGCTCTCGCCGCACTTGCCAAGCGATCTACAGCTGAACAAGCGACACAGGTGGATTTCCCCGAGCTCCAGCTTTTTCGAATAGCTGAGTCTGCGCCTTCTCTTTTGAAGACGACCGACTCTTCCAGTTCTCAGCAGAAAGCCTGCACGTGCGGAAGACCCGGCCCTCAATCCGCAAAGGTGTGCAGTGTCCATCCAACTGTCGCGGTCCACCTGACCAACATTGAAACTGTCTCGGACTCAGCGAGGTCCCCACCCTCAACCAATATTATAGAGGAACATCAGGGGGAGGAGAGTGACAGTTCGTCCCCAGCCTCAACCAACATTGCAGAGGAACATGAGGTGGAGGATAGTGACAGTTCGTCCGCGCCCTCGGCCAGCATTGCATTGGAGTGTGTGGGGGAGGAGAGTGACAGTTCGGCCCCCTCCTGTTGACTCATCCTATGTGTAGTTGTGTTCGATTTCGTAGTGTGTTTTATCATTCTCATTCCTCAGTTTTACTTAATCGGCTTGTTTCTCACCATCGTACCATGTTTTTCATACTGTTTGTTTTATTGTTTTTTTTGGCCCTTCCTTCGTACTCATGGTTCGGTTTTACTTGGTCAGCCAGATTTTGCGATTTATGCTCCGTTTTTTAATTTTGTCTGTTTGTCTTGTGTCTGGCGCTCTTTGGCCAACCGTGGCCCTTGCGCCAATAAAATCTATTAACCAACCAACCAACCGTTTCCTTGTAAATGGATTGATTAATTTTAAACAGAGATTTAACCTGTTTACTACAGTGTGAAACTTCTGAATTATGGTTACCGCTCGAACCGGAAAAAAGTGACTGTTGTTGGGAGGTGCCTTTGTTCGGAGTTTAGGCCTACGTTAACATTATTTGTCAGTTGCATTTACATAAAAGCCGACAAAGGGTATGAATCTGAATCACACAGAAAATGGTTGCAGTACTTTTTACAAATGCTGAATAAAATAATGAGCATATTATATTAGAACTACTGCAACACGTAATTATATGTAATCAGTTAATACATGAAGTTATGGTGAATGTGTACTTCGGCGTCCTAAATAATTTAGTAGGAAAAATGTCACTGCGTGGGGAAAGTACGACGTACAATTTTTAAGCATGCAAAATAATGGGAAAAGGTACAGAAATAAAGTAATTTAAGAGAACGTGAAAGAATTTTGCCAAAGTATTTATTTGCGAGTACGATGGTGTACAGCAGTTGGTGTGGGAGGCTTAAGCGATGCTAACGACGACGACGTGAAACTTCCGTGATTCGAAAGGAAGCAGAAGATCGTAGTGAATGCGCGGAAGATTACGATAGGAGTGGGGTGTATTTTTCGGAAGAGTGTGATGCGTGCTGTAATCCTCCGCAAATGGAAGTAGTTCAAAACTCCATTCTTAATTTTTAAAAAAAATGTGTGGAATGTCGTTATTATTAGTTTCACAATGTCTCCTAACGGAAAGAAATGTTTTCATGTACGACAGAAGTGCTGAGTAAGGAGTTTTGGTTCCGGTTGAACCCCAAGTTTTGGTGTTGGTTTCGACGATGTACAGGGGTAGTTGATTTCTTCAAGCACTTCATTTGCAGTTGCGCTGTTATTCCGTACATCGTAGCTCACAATTTTTGTCCTGAAACTGTTATTTTTGAAAATAAAGGAATTTCTTCAATTCGGAAATCGTAGTATGGCATCGAGGCCAAGAGCTTCTTGTCGTATTGTGCCGGATAAATGTTAAGCCCTGACGAAAACCGAAATGAAATATGGAGACTCTCGACTTCGGAAAGAGCCACTAACATTGTTGAAAAAAGCTACTGACATCACTACAATTCTGCGTGAAACGGACCTCTTTCCTTCAGCGTATTCCTACAAAACGCATCGATGACTACGTACTGCTCAACCGCTTCCTGTTGTATTCTTCCGCCCGGTACTTGCCTTTCTCAACGAAGCTTCTATTCACCGGACTACACCTTGACCCCGTCGCCGTCGGTCGTCTTAGGTCTACCGCACGTACTCTTCCAAACCACCGTACTCCTAGGTAAATACTTCGGAAAAAACTTTTCCTGTTCTCTAAAAATAATATAATTTTGAAACTTTCCCCATTGTTTTGCATGCTTAAAGATTGTACGTCGCACTTTTCCCACACAGTAATAATTTTTCCAACTAAATAATTTAGGACGCTAAGGTACACATTTACCGAAATTATTTATTACATATAGATTCATCTTTCAGAAAGTGTGCACATTTACGGTGAGTTTATTCAACTTGCTTCGGAAAGTTTGTTCTCACCATATGTGTGAACCTTTCGGAAAGTATGCACACTTATGGTGAGTTTATTCAACTTGCTTTATATGTACATATATAGAACAACCACCTCTCACATTCACTGTCATTCTGTTTTAGTGCAAAAGTCTGGATGTCATTAAATTTTGCAAATTTTCTTGGTAGGTTTTCTCCCTACAGTTGCCATTTCAGTCTCTATCTCATTAACCTCAACTTCACTTTGATCCCCTGAAACCTTTGCACTAATAATTTCTTCTTTAGTAAATCACTGATTTCGTCGTTCAGCAACCATAGCGTTCTGCTAAGCGGCAAACACTTATTCCTTTTTCAATAGCTTCAATAGTTTCACATCTTCTGCTAATGTCAAAAACTTCCTCTCTCGTTCTTCACTTACTTTCATGAAACTGCAGGAGCTCACGAATTTAAACTGCAGAAAAATGTACTTTTTGCGAATGTCGAAAATTCGTCATGAGTACTGCAGGTGTTCCGCTTCGTGCAAATGAAACTAGCTTTCTGCGAAATCGGGAGAAAGAGACACGTCCATGGGAAAATAATTTCTGTATACCAAACAATTCATCAATCAGTTAGGTTGAGAGTATGCTGAAGGTCAGTACGGTAATAGAGACAGATGGCCGATGGTCTAAGCGATGGCTTCTGATCGATCGTCCGATATGGCTTCGGGTTCCAATCCTCGTGAGGCATGGATGTTGTGTTTCTCTTACGGCACTCGCTCTCTCCTTTCCCTGGGGTCAGAGGCCCGAAATTAGGGACGGGCGACTGCTTATATCCCACTGAGTTCCTGATAGTGGTCGTCAAACCCCCAATAAAGAAAACAGAGGCAGATGTGCTATGTGCCTCTACCGAAGAAGGGATCAGAAAGCAAACGCAGTTGATTGCCAAAAAACAAAATAACTGAACTTAGTTCACGAGCGACTTTGTCGAGATTCAGAACAGTAAAACAACTGATTGCTTACAGCTGAAATATTTTAAGCAGGAAGAGAAGTAACGAGTATGACTTGCAGTTTAAATGCACTACCGTCTCTCGTTATCTTACCATATTGGTGCCTAAAATTAGGTAGCTCTAGCAAATCTTTTACCATCAATCAATCATGTTAAACTCTAACAGAAAACTGTTACAGACAGTGAAAGGTAACTGCAGCATTAACCGACCGCAAACGGAAATTATGAACAGGATTCACAGGGACAAAATCAATCGACACCACAGCCAACGGGCAACATTTAAGGCACCATACCACTCCCAACTGACGCGGAAGTGGGGAATATGGAGTGCATACACGGGATATGGTGCTCGGCTTAAGTAATTACTGCCGCACGTCCAATTAAACTTTAACTCTTTTATTTTTTCTTAAGCATTCCACTGTACTTAAAGCGAGCTCCATATCCCCTTATGTGTGCTCATATATATATATATATATATATATACATATATATATATATATATATATATAGAGAGAGAGAGAGAGAGAGAGAGAGAGAGAGAGAGAGAGAGAGAGAGAAAGAGAGAGAGAGAAACTGGATGTTGTTGTAGATTATGTTGCAGCATAGTCTACAAAACCATCCAGCCCGAGATGTCGGTCCAGTTTCAATGGATAAGATGTTCCGCTCCACGGCATCACAGAGATCTTCCACAGGGTTCAACTCCGTTGACTTTGGGAAACTCTCAAGAGCTCTACACCCAGACGCGTGTTCCTATAGACATGCTTGTGTGCTTGCGGCGCGGTGGGGTGGCGCATTGTTTGCTGGAACAGACCATCGGCCGTAGCATTTGCGAAGGCCACGAAAGATTGTAGCTGATCAGCCGGCACACGCTGGTAGAGCCCGCCGATTAAGCACCACTCCAGGCTCACTAAGGGACATAATGTGTTCCATAAGAAGGCTCTCCAAAACATCACACAGGCACCACTGCCTTCAACAGAGCAGACCTGGCACGACGGGGCCATGCCTCATGCTGTTGATGCCTCACCCGTTTCCACCTGTCAGCTCGGTACAGCTTGAAACGGGATTCGCTTCTCCATACGCCGTGGCAACGCTCTGCACATTTCTTGTTTTGATGTTCCTGGCACGAGGGGAGGCGTAATTTCCGATTACGATCAGTTAACAGTGTTACAAAAGAGGGGCGTCTGCTCGCGTAGTCCAGGGTATGCAGCGTGCACAGTACGCCTTCCTCGCTGACGCTGCTTGGACCTCCAAACTAAACTGGGTGTGTTTTGTGTCGCCGTTGCCAAGCTGTCGGGCTGTACGAGCGTGGACATTCTACGTCGACCCCGGTCATCAATGGCGTGTGGTTAGCCACACTCTGGCTTTCTAGGCACTGGTACGTCCGTTGATGGTATATTCGCGGTACACCCTTGATACAGTTGCCCTCTGGAAATCGATGCTTTTCCACTTAGAATGACCCATCTGTCTTGTGCTGTCAATGCGTCCACAATCAAAGTCGCTCAGATCACCACGTTTACCCCATGTTCATCGATTGCGTTTCCCGCTTAGAAATCCCTACTGTTCCCCTATTTATCGCCTGCGTTCGGTTTGGGACGGTCCCACTCTGCTTTGGAGATGCCCATTTCAACTGCCCATCACCCCTGTCTCTAAAGTTTTGTCTGCTGAGTGTATATGATTTACCAAATTCATTTTCTGTTTCGCTTTCTGCAAATATGTTTTTTTATTTGAAGGTAGTTGAATAAATATGAATTTCCTCACTCCTTATTTTATCTCACTTTAAACATAAATTTGCATTGAAGTTCTTGCAGCTACCTTATACATAAAAATTTTAATTTTTTTAGGAATGGTTTTGTAATTATTTCAATTTTGATTAGTCTCCAAAAAAGGAAACAAATAGCATATTTGGATTTTCCTTCTTACTAAAATGAAAAAAATTAACGCCTCCCCGGTCGGTAGCGCAGTGGTCTAAGAGCTGGCTTCTGATCATTCGTCTGGAAGGGGTCCGGGTGCGAAACCCGTTGAGGCATGGATGTTGTGTTTCTCTTACGGAACTGGATCTCTCCCTTCACTGGAACCACTCACCCTAAATTAGAGACGGGTGAGTTCTTATAGCCCATTTAGTTGCTCACGGTGGTCGTTAAACCCAAAATCTAAAATACCTTAAAAAAATCAAATTAACAATTCTGAAGTCAGCTTTCGCAATAAAATTCATAAGAGTGGAATAAAATCTTCGACCGTCTCTTTGTTAGAGAACGTCCCATGTCTACTGCTTTTGTTACGAAAGTAATCTTTCTTAATTGAAATTTGCCCCGGATATCTAATGCTGCGTTCCTGAAACATGGATAAAATGCGATTCGTAACTTATTCTTTGAACACCGACAGTTTAGCAAAAGTTTAAACTCCTGTTCAAAAGACATTCCAACAGGATAGTTTGTTGATGGAACGCCCTTAAATTTAGGTTATGAACACCTTGATAACTTTTCCCAAACGGTGGACCGAAAAATTCCTCTTCTAGGACCGTCTATAGGCATTATTTCTCATGGAAATTTAAATCTTAGCCTCTGCCAATTGGATATCTGACTTGTTTTAGCAGCTTAAAATAAACTATTTTAAAATGTTTCATTCAGTGCTTATTTAAAGGGCATTATATTTAAAGGTTTTTCCTAATATGAAGTTTATTTGAGCAAAATATCTGATTTCTAAAATTCAGTAAGCAAAAGAATTTTAAATCAAATACTACGCAATAGCATTCTATCACACTACATGTATTTAGAGACTTATTTAAAAAACATTTATAACATGTCTCTGCTGCTGCTTTTTATTTTAGCCAATCAGGATGCAATGTGACTGTCTTTTGATTGGCTAACAATTAGGAGGGGATAAAACAATAAATGACTTCAAAACTTAGGTGAGTGGTAACAGCGTTTCAAAGAAGTATTAAATCTAGTGAACTATTAAGCATTTTCTGCCTTTCTAGGTTTGAAAAGAGCGAACCTTTGAACAAGCAAGCGCATGCCTGTTTCAAAAAGTGAACAAAAACGTTTCATTAGAAAATCCCGTCCGCTTACCGATGTCGCAGGACGTTGCCTTAGACATGTTCTACTGAGGAGAATTATTGGTGAAGAAATGCTTTATTTGAAATCTGTAATAAAATTAGTTTCCTAAAGAATAAAGGTCACTTTGGATGACATTTTTAACTAAAAGGAACGGTGAAAATTGTCTTATATTCTTATAAGTGCTTTTCCGATGTTCCCCAAATTGCATCGTATCGTTATCTCAAACAAAATGTTGATCTAAATTTATGAGTAAGTAGCACGGAACAGTTGTTAGTTTGGGAATTACGATGTCTCAGACCCCTGTAAAATTAGTCTACTGATAAATTTAGTAAAACTGTTAGTTTCGAATACAAAGTACCATTTTGTTTCTTATTAGGAAGCAGTAATGTGAGCTGGTTAACGTGAAAGTTTCCTTGGAGAAAAAAATCGTGCGGTTCTGACATTGAAACATGAAACCGAAAATAAAATTCAAACTTCTGAAATCGTCATGTGTTTACACTATTATCAACTGTCATTTGAAGAATACTGAAAGCAGTGAACAAATCAGATAAAACATATATTTGTAATTTAATAACCAGCAAATTGATCTTCGTTACCCGTACGTCCTCACGTCTATGTAATTAATACTTTGCATGCAACAGCATTTCCTTCCAAAACCCATTGCATGAATGCCTTTATTAAATATTTTCGTGAATGGTTGCAATTTGTTGAATTCCTGTGGCACGCAGTTTTTCATACTACCCTATACTGTATTTCAGGTCTTGATTTCCAGAAGGTTTTACAATTACATAATGTACTTTTAATAAAGAACAGTTAGGATACGTATAGCCAAATTCTGAAAGAATACAAGTCGAAAACTTCGTGCAAAAGGATCAATCTGGATACTATGCAATACCGTCTTAGCACGATTTATTAAAAGATGAAAATTATGTACAGTTAAAAAACACACACACATTAACACTTTCGAGGTGATGTTCAGCTCATCTTCAGATGTACCAAAAACTCACCAACACGACGTCTTATATACACATGTGCACCATAGTCACGTGACAAAACAGGGCGATTTGTGAACATTATATGCAAATCATGATGACGGTGAGTTGTGAGGGCGAGATTATTCCAGAATTAAACACGTTATGCTACTTGAAACAATAATTTGTCACGAAATGTATGAATGAGGTGCTCCCAATTTCTAGATAACTCAAAAGGGGTGTAATCGTTACAACATTAGTTACCAAAGGCTGTGATAGAGGGTTGCTAGTAATTTGGTGTTTTGCCAGTCTGGGTACACAGCTCCAGAGTTAACATTCCTGGCCAGGTATTTGCTGTGTAGGTTAGCTTTTATACCATATTTATGCTCTTGCAAGCGCAAACCTACTTGCCGTTTTGTAGATCCTATGTTGTTGCTGATGGTCTCACCTGAGAATGGATCTAGCATAAGAATATTGTAAACACCCCATTTTTGCAACATGTCAGCTTTGTAACGGTCTTTTCTAACATACGTTGACAGACCTCTAGTGATAACGCCAATACGTAGGTTATGTTTAAAGCACAGGCGAGATAGTACTTTACTGATGTACGGCATGTATTCAATTGAACCCTCAAATGTCCAACTATCACCAGCTTTATGTCTCGCAAGAGTAAGTGGAACGACGAATGAATGTTTTTTTACGGACTTAAATATCTTAGAAATCATGGTGCAGTAGAAACAATGCAAATACAAAACATCTAAAGGAAGACCAGTTTTTATAGGAGAAAATGTTATCCTACATGTTTTGCCAAGCTTTCACGCACCAACGAAAACTTTTCAAAGGCAACAGAAGAACAAAGACTAAAACTGGAAAAAACAGAAATAGAACGGAGGGGTTTAAATCAAATAAACTATGATCCCATGAGAAAACCTTAGGTTATCACTTTTTGTTTAAATCCAGCCATGTTTCTAGTCTTAACAGAGCAGTCAATGCACATGGTAGACCTATCGCTAAGAAGTAGTCCCGCACCACGCTGTGAGAGAGTGCCTGGATAGTCTCTCTCAGAAAACTTCATCTTGCTGTGGTGCAGAATATAATAAATACCCTTGATGTTGTACCAAAGTTGGTTTGCTTCATTATTTGGTACCTTACTTAAGAGCGCAGTCGTTAGCCTGCAATATTTGATATATTTTTTATGTTCTTTTAGCGGTGCAGAAGAGTAAATTTTCGTCCTTCTTATGTAGGTCTTTTTGGATCCATCATGGGACATTACGGTAATGGAGTACACTACAGCACGTACAGATGCATCAGGTTTGATATCATGGCGCATGAAGTACTTTGGGGAAAGATCCAGTGAGAAAAAAGTGTTTGGAACATCTGTGGTGATTTGATAGTAATTGTTCTTTTGCTTGATTTGCACCTCGGATAACCAAAATGTTGAAATTTCCTATGCTAATGGGGTGGTAAAGAAAGAAGAAATCCCACCAAAAAAGACAAGCTGAAATGTGAGTCACTACTTCAGGGAAGCAATATGTCGAAAAACATCCACACGTTAAGCCATAAGTTAGAGGTGGAGGCACTATCGATAGTATCCATAGTTTTGTACAACTCAGTACCTCGATAGTGCATCGATAGTTTTGTACAACTCAGTACATCGATAGTGCATCGATAGTTTTGTACAACTCAGTACATCGATAGAGCATCGATAGTTTTGTACAACTCAGTACATCGATAGTGCATCGATAGTTTTTCTCAACTATTGATAGTTTTAAGTTTTCAATGCTGTAAGTGTAAACTATTCCGCTTGTACCGATTGCATTGATGACTTGGAACGCTTATTTTAACCTCATTTATACTCGCGTCGAAAAGATCGAGCGCAGCCATATTTGATAAATGCGAATCTAAGGTTAACTCTAACCGAAAGAGTAAATAGTGAAGATATGGGGATTTTGCACTCTGTTGTTCTTCATGTTAAGTTAAGTTGAAATCGAAAGTGTACCTTTCAGTCAGATAAAGACAAGGTCAAGAGCGTTGCTTTCCTAGTTTGCACCGGAAATTTGATCGTGCGTCAGATGCTGAAACAGTTATTTGTTGAAAGCAAGTAATCAGTAATAATGGATAAACGTAAAATATTTTTTGCGCAGCAATACTTTCTTTTGATGACATAGTATTGCAGTTGTTTTTCTCTTAATGGCATAGTATTGCGTCCATGGTATTGCAGTTATTTTTCTTTTGATGGCATAGTATTGCGTCCATGGTATTGCAGTTATTTTTCTTTTGATGGCATAGTATTGCGTCCATAGCATTTCCATAATTTTCTTTTGATAAGGATTAGTTCTACGCAAAATGTAACCTTTACGAAAGAACTACAAAATGTCGGGCCATGCGTTAAATCTGAAAGAACATTTAAATCGACAGCATCCAGCTGCTATTTCGAAAAAGCCTTTGGAAGAAAGTCTGACTGTCCCAATCGTATTTCCCCTTGTCTCCTGAGAAACGTTGCCGACATTCTATCGGCAGTTATCGATCGTTGTTTTTGACTATCGAAAAATATCGAAAGTTCTCCACCTCTACTTAAAATACCTACTTATGCCAACTTCTGCACTTTAAACTAAGACTTATGAAAGACTTTGTCACTGGAATGAACCATGCTGGAATCACATATTTAAAAGACAAATTTCCAAGAATTAGTGGCGCTTAAATTAAAGAATTGAATTTTCACTTTCTCAAATAAGGGACTTAATACAGGATGAGCATAACTGAGTAGAAATTTAGCTCAGTCGAAAGAGCAGCTTGGAAATCTTTAAAGGTGTTACTAAATAATTTCTAGAAAACTATAATAGAATGTGAACTCTTGGAAGGTTATATGACATAAACAATTAGTTGCAATATGAACAAAGTATTTCAGAAGTGCTTTAAGTGCATAATTAAGTAGTTATTAAGAACTTAACTACTTTGAAAATACAGCGCAAAGTACAAGAACTATGAATGGCCAACTGCTTGGCCTAAGTTTCCTAAAAAACGCGCAAAGTTACCAAGAAAAGAAAGAGTTAAAATCCGCAAAAAAGTTAACAGACTTGCCAGTGCCTAAATGCTAAAAAGCAAAAAAAAAAAAAAAAAAAAAACAGAGAAAAAAAAAGTACAAGAAGTACAAACATTAAACTTGGAAAACCTAAAAACCAATGACAATGAAGAGAGCTCACCTCTTATGCAACTGAACTTTCTCCACACAAGAGAAAACATGGCCGACGTTTTCCCCAAACTTCCAAACTCCTCTGCCACTCCCTAGTCGCTGGGGGGCAGTGTGGGTGGGGCTGAACGCCTCCACACACTGAAAGAATCACACTCGCGGAGATTTTAACCAGAGAAAAAAAAAATATATATATACTTAAGACTGTGGACCTGTATGATCAGAAAGAGCAGAATTAACTCTCCAGACTACATGAGAAATATTATAAAATACACAAGTAGTGTATTTAATAATCTTTGCATGTATTTAATCACCTTAGTGAGCTTCTATAGATTATTCAGATACTTATTAATTTTAATGTTAGTTTTACTGTTTTTAGTATAGCTATTCTAGTGAGTGAATAATTATCTGTAAGAAGTTCTGTTTTGAATTGTTAACTATGGAACTCAATAATAGAGTAACCTACGAGCCCGTAAGTTATTCTACCAAGCAGTTAGAAAATCGTTTTTAGGCATTCTTCAAGAAATATAAAATTCCACAAGAAAGAAGATATGAGCCTGAATTTCCATTTCTTTTTGCAACGGTTAAGTTTCATAAAGATCCAGTGAAGTTCAGGTTCATAACTAGTGGAGTAAGGAGTCATAAAATGAAAATAGATCTTGCTTTTGAAGATATCTTGAAGAAGGTTTTGAAACATATTAGTAACTGTACTAATTTGATGTACAGAGATTATTGGATAATTAATAATAATGCAGAGGTAATTTCCACTATACTCAAAGTAAGTCAATTAGATATTAATAGTTATGATTTTGAGAACCTATATACTAATCTGCCTCTATCAGATATAATCACTACCTTTAAAGAGCTGTATGCAGAATTTAAACTTAACCAATTTGTTAATGTAGGAGCCTGGAACTCTTATCTAAATTGCTGCATAAAAATAAATATATCTTATATAATAATACTGTCTATAAGCAAGTGAACGGTATACCCATGGGAACGATAACCTCCACGAGTATTGCTAATCTATTCCTGTTCTTTAAGGAATATAAATTCATTAAAAATCAGTCCACCTGCTCCGATAACTACCTTTACACATTTAGATATATTGATGATCTGCTGTGTATCAATAATTCAGAAGTTATACAGAGTGATTTTGATAATATCTATCCTAGCTCTCTTAACTTATGTAAAACCAACCACAGTAATCAGGAACTGGAGTTCCAAGACTTAAGCATTAAGCTTAACAGAGGTAACCCATCTATTAGCCTCTTTGATAAAAGAGTTAATTTTCCTTTCAAAGTAATTAAATATCTACACTGGAATAATAACATATCAATCAAAATAATTGAGAATGTACTAATTTCTCAGGTACTAAGAATTTCAAGAATTTGCAGCAACAATTTGGACTTCAATTAACACATTAATATACTATTAGACAGTTTTCTAGAGAACGAAATTCCTTCTTCTTTCATCAAAAGAACTTTAAGAAAAATCATTCTGAATAATAGAGTAAGGTTGGCAGATCTGCTTTAACTTTCTACACAGTTAATAATATGATTCTGACCAATGAAAGCCTTTTGGAAGTTGGCTAGAGGATGCCTATTAACTACTAAAAGGAACCTTAGTGCTATGGATATGAAGGTCCTATTAAAATAAAAAATTAAATAATATAGACAAAATCACAGAAAAAGCTCAAAAATCTGTTTATAAAAGAAAATAGAAACAAATAAAAAAGAAAACTAGTTATTCACTCACTAGAATAGCTATACTAAAAATAGTAAAACTAACATTAAAATTAATAGGATTCTGAATAATCTATAGAAGCTCACTAAGGTGATTAAATACATGCAAAGATTATTAAATACACTACTTGTGTATTTTATAATATTTCTCATGTATTCTGGAGAGTTAATTCTGCTCTTTTTGATCATACAGGTCCACAGTCTTAAGTATATATACTTTTTTCTCTGGTTAAAATCTCCGCGAGTTGGATTCTTTCAGTGTGTGGAGGCCTTCAGCCCCAACCACACTGCCCCCAGCGACTAGGGAGTGGCAGAGGAGTTTGGAAGTTTGGGGAAAAGGTCGGCCATGTTTCCTCTTGTGTGGAGAAAGTTCAGTTGCATAAGAGGTAAGCTCTCTTCATTGTCTTTGGGTTTTAGGTTTTCCAAGTTCAATGTTTGTACTTCTTGTACTTTTTTTCCCTGTTTATTTTTTTTTGCTTTTTAGCATTTAGGCACTGGCAAGTCTGTTAACTTTTTTGCGGACTTTAACTCTTTCTTTTCTTGGTAACTTTGCGCGTTTTTTAGGAAACTTAGGCTAAGCAGCTGGCCATTCATAGTTCTTGTACTTTGCGCAGTGTTTTCAAAGTAGTTAAGTCCTTAATAACTACTTAATTATGCACTTAAAGCACTTCTGAAATACTTTGTACATATTGCAACTAATTGTTTATGTCATATAACCTTCACAAAGCATTTCTTTAGTTAATTATTGTCTTTAAGTTATTCTCGTTTTTGTGTTGTCAGAAGTTGTGGAGTAGGGGTTTTATAATCAAGTTTTCTTCCAAGAATCTGAGTTTTAAATAATTAATATTTCCTTTTTTAGTTGCAATGTAAGAATTTGGAATACTTTTGTATTGCTATTCAGGTTTAAATTCTCTCTCAAGCGAACTTGGCATTTCGTTATCGCTGAACATTATTTCTAATTATTATGTCACTCTCACAACTTGAGTTTTCTGTAATCTTCTTCTTTCTGTTTAATAGAAACAGATGAAGATCATGGGTAGGGCCAGGAAAGTTATGGATGCAAGCTAAATTGTTAACTGAAGCTAGGTCATACAACTCTGCGGAGGTCATGACATATATATATATTTAAAAAAAAATATATATTTAAAAAAATATATATTTAAAAAAAATAAATTTGGGTGGGCTTTTTACTTGCATTTATGGCTTTGCAGAAACCCATTTCCAACTAGGTCTTTGTGGAAGTGAGAAAATGCAGAGTTTTTGTTGGTCCTTGATAAAGCCAATGCTCAGTATTCTCGACGACACTTTCTACATTCAGTTGATAAATAAATACATCGCTCTTTCCACGTTCCAGAAACACACAGCAACCGAAAAATTGTTTTTCAGCCGCCGCTGTGGAAAAGAACCAACAGAACTCACGGTATCGCTCCGAGTGCGTTACCTTTACGCACTCGGCGCGATACCGAGAGTTCTGTTGGTTCTTTTCCACAGCGGCGGCTGAAAAACAATTTTTCGGTTGCTGTGTGTTTCTGGAACGTGGAAAGAGCGATGTATTTATTTATTAACTGTCGCCACGTATTTGGAATATTTTCACCTTACATCCAGTTGTTTTATTTTTTTCTCTTTTTACTCACACCGGTAGATACATAACTTTTTCTATGTTGTACTTGGTATGAGTCAAAATTTTTTTTTGCTTCGGTCTCTTCTTAATAGAATGTGAATTCTGAATTTTCATAACTGCTGCGTTGCGCGTTTTGATCTTTAGGTTATTTTGCAACTTTTGTTTTAAATTCAAACGTTTTTCCTTTGTTTTCAGCTTTGCTCTTCAGTAACTAATTTCAATTTACTATTTAGCAGCTTATGCGCAAATTCTAGTTGACATGTTTTATTATTATTTTTTATTATTATTTATTTTTTTCATTTTTTATTTATTTACAATTCACTCTTATTTTTATTTTTAATTTTTATTTTAGTGTGTTTTGGCTGCTGCCTTTTGGAGTGTAGTTTATACTCGAGTTTTGGTATTTTCGTGGACTGCTTATTTCTAAAAAGTTTTTTCCTAGTTGGTTTGCTCAGAATTTGTATGTTTTGGCCCAAGTGGAGTTCTAAGGACGATGAAAGGATTAGAGGTCAGCTCAGATATTTTAAGTCCTCCCGCTCGGTTAGGCTAGCACCCTTTCCCATAGTGTATGAACTCGCTGGCAAAGGTAATCTAAAGTTATGAAATGACAAACGTTGTTTGACATGTAAATCTGCAGATCCTAACCTGTATTCTTCTGTTGCGGATAATTGCTCCAACAAGTTTTGCAAAGCCTACAATACCATCTATAAGCTCACCTGTACTGCAACCTTAGCTATATTGGCCAAAGCAAAAATCCTCTTCATCTTAGGATAAATGGTCACAGGTCTCTAGTTAACAAGTTCTCTACTTCTGGAGTGAACCCCTCCACAACTGCTAACCAGTACTCTACCTTTGAATTAGAGCATTTCCATACTCATGGTTTTGACAAAGTGAAAATAGAGGTACTGCATATTATCCCTGACCTCTATGCTCGGCTTGAAACTGAATCCCTTGAAATTTTGCAGCATCAGTCTCTTTATCCCTATGGTCTTAATTCCACTATTTCTGACAATAAGCATAATCCGCATAAATTTTCTATACATGAACTCTTCTTTCTTGTTAATAACAAGAGCTGCACTAGAGGTAATAGAGGACAGAGGTTATTTCGCACATCAAGCAAGGTTGATTTTGCTAACTTGCAAATAACTCTGGAAAGCTTTAAAACTGGTACTAATTTTGTTAAAAATACTTACAAAATACTTCAGTCCTTCAAGCACTCTGTCCTTAAAAGTTTTTTCAAATTCTGGAAAGAAACTGCTAACCATGTTGATAAGCATGTTTTTGCTTTGGTTCTAGACATTCTTAAGCATATTCTTAAAGATAAAATTTCTCTTAAAGAATTTTCCAGTAACTATGTAACCATCAGGTTTCTAAATAAAACCTATGATCATCTCAATGTTAGGAAGCTGTTCTACAATAATGCAATTTTTTTCCCATCCACAGGCACCAGTCTATTGTAAGTTTTAAATATGTTAAGACCTTAGGGTCAATAGTTAAAAACTACAAACTTAATTCTTCGAGTTACATTCCTGTAGTTACTACATGTTCTTGTGATGAACATAAAGAAACAGTTCACTATGATAAGAATTACAACCATATTATCACTGGAAACTTGAGTTTTGTTGAAAATGACAAGATTAGGAATTTATTAGAGTACGGTTCTAAATTTAGACCTTCCTTCCCAATTTCCAAAGAGAGGATTCTTGATAGCTTCACTGAAGATGTTAATAGGTACATTGTAAAAACCAGTTTAACATACAATCAGCCTATTGAGGCCTTCGCAGAATGGAAATATAATGTAATCAATAGCTTCACTTGTGAGTTGGCAGGTCTGGACATTTGTTTCGATAGAAATCTCTTTTTCTCTGGAGATGCTAAAAGGTCACTCTCCAAACTACAAGACCTATTTATTTTTACCACTACGGATAAAGCTAGCAATAATTTTGCAATTATCTGTAAGAAGTTCTGTTTTGAATTGTTAACTATGGAACTCAATAATAGAGTAACCTACGAGCCCGTAAGTTATTCTACCAAGCAGTTAGAAAATCGTTTTAAGGCATTCTTCAAGAAACTTAAAATGCCACAAACAAGAAGATATGAGCCTGAATTTCCATTTCTTTTTGCAACGGTTAAGTATCATAAAGATCCAGTGAAGTTCAGGTTCATAGCTAGTGGAGTAAGGAGTCTTAAAAAGAAAATAGATCTTGATTTTGAAGATATCTTGAAGAAGGTTTTAAAACACATTGGTAACTGTACTAATTTGATGTACAGAGATTATTGGATAATTAATAATAATGCAGAAGTAATTTCCACTATACTCAATGTAAGTCCCTTAGATATTAATAGTTATGATTTTGAGAACCTATATACTAATCTGCCTCTATCAGATATAATCACTACCTTTAAAGAGCTGTATGCAGAATTTAAACTTAACCAATTTGTTAATGTAGGAGCCTGGAACTCTTATCTCAATTGCTGCATAAAAAATAACCATATCTTATATAATAATACTCTCTATAAGCAAGTGAACGGTGTACCCACGGGAACGTCAACCTCCACGAGTATTGCTAATCTATTCCTGTTCTTTAAGGAATATAAATTCATTAAAAATTAGTCCACCTGCTCCGTTAACTACCTTTACACATTTA
Source organism: Macrothele yani (assembly GCA_039090855.1). Lineage (NCBI taxonomy): Eukaryota > Metazoa > Arthropoda > Arachnida > Araneae > Macrothelidae > Macrothele > Macrothele yani. The sequence continues at coordinate 9,567,823 of CM077018.1, forward strand.
GATATATTGATGATCTGCTGTGTATCAATAATTCAGACGTTATACAGAGTGATTTTGATAATATCTATCCTAGCTCTCTTAACTTATGTAAAACCAACCACAGTAATCAGGAACTGGAGTTCCAAGACTTAAGCATTAAGCTTAACAGAGGTAACCCATCTATTAGCCTCTTTGATAAAAGAGTTAATTTTCCTTTCAAAGTAATTAAATATCTACACTGGAATAATAACATATCAATCAAAATAATTGAGAATGTACTAATTTCTCAGGTACTAAGAATTTCAAGACTTTGCAGCAACAATTTGGACTTCAATTAACACATTAATATACTATTAGACAGTTTTCTAGAGAACGAAATTCCTTCTTCTTTCATCAAAAGAACTTTAAGAAAAATTATTCTGAATAATAGAGTAAGGTTGGCAGATCTGCTTTAATTTTCTACACAGTTAATAATATGATTCTGACCAATGAAAGCCTTTTGGAAGTTGGCTAGAGGATGCCTTTTAACTACCAAAAGGAACCTTAGTGCTATGGATATGAAGGTCCTATTAAAATAAAAATTAAATAATATAGACAAAATCACAAAAAAAAGCTTAACAATCTGTTTATAAAAGAAAATAAAAACAAATAAAAAAGCAAACTAGTTATTCACTCACTAGAATAGCTATACTAAAAATAGTAAAACTAACATTAAAATTAATAGGATTCTGAATAATCTATAGAAGCTCAATAAAGTGATTAAATACATGCAAAGATTATTAAATACACTACTTGTGTATTTTATAATATTTCTCATGTAGTCTGGAGAGTTAATTCTGCTCTTTCTGATCATACAGGTCCACAGTCTTAAGTATATATATATTTTTTTCTCTGGTTAAAATCTCCGCGAGTGTGATTCTTTCAGTGTGTGGAGGCCTTCAGCCCCACCCACACTGCCCCCAGCGACTAGGGAGTGGCAGAGGAGTTTGAAAGTTTGGGAAAAGGTCGGCCGTGTTTCCTCTTGTGTGGAGAAAGTTCAGTTGCATAAGAGGTAAGCTCTCTTCATTGTCTTTGGGTTTTAGGTTTTCCAAGTTTAATGTTTGTACTACTTGTACTTTTTTTTTCTCTGTTTTTTTTTGCTTTTTAGCATTTAGGCACTGGCAAGTCTGTTAACTTTTTTGCGGACTTTAACTCTTTCTTTTCTTGGTAACTTTGCGCGTTTTTTAGGAAACTTAGGCTAAGCAGCTGGCCATTCATAGTTCTTGTACTTTGCGCAGTGTTTTCAAAGTAGTTAAGTTCTTAATAACTACTTAATTATGCACTTAAAGCTTTTCTGAAATACTTTGTACATATTGCAACTAACTGTTTATGTCATATAACCTTCACAAAGCATTTCTTTAGTTAATTATTGTCTTTAATTTATTCTCGTTTTTGTGTTGTCAGAAGTTGTAGAGTAGGGGGTTTTATAATCAAGTTTTCTTTCAAGAATCTGTGTTTCAAATAATTAATATTTCCTTTTTTAATTGCAATGTAAGAATTTGGAATACTTTTGTATTGCTATTCAGGTTTAAATTCTCTCTCAAGCGAACTTGGCATTTCGTTGTTGCTGAACATTATTTCTAATTATTATGTCACTCTCACAACTTGAGTCTTCTATAATCTTCGTCTTTCTGTTTAATAGTAACAGATGAAGAGCATTGGTCGGGCCAGGAAAGTTATGGATGCCAGCTAAATTGTTAACTAAAGTTAGGTCATACAACTCTGCGGAGGTCATGACATATATATATATACTTTTAAAAATATATATTTAAAAAAAATTTGGTGGGCTTATTACTTGCATCTATGGTTTTGCAGAAACCCATTTCCAACTAGGTCTTTGTGGAAGTGAGAAAATGCAGAGTTTTTGTTGGTCCTTGATAAAGCCAAGGCTCAGTATTCTCGACACTTTCTACATTCAGTTGTTTTATTTTTTTGTCTTTTTACTCACACCGGTAGATACATAACTTTTTCTATGTTGTACTTGGTATGAGTCAACATTTTTTTTTTGCTTCGGTCTCTTCTTAATAGAATATATATATATATATATATATATATATATATATATATATATATATAGAGAGAGAGAGAGAGAGAGAGAGAGAGAGAGAGAGAGAGAGATGACGTAGTATTGCAATATCTGTCGAAAGCGAGGGGAACAGGCCGGATGCCGAATACGCAAAGTTAACAAAATTATTCATTCCCAAGTCCAGAAAGACAACTTTAGAATTTCGGCCATACTGAAGTTTTCAAGCTTTCACATATTGGCAGTAACTGAAAATAACAGATCAATGACAAGGAACCTTCAGCATAAAAATGTAAAAAACAAAGCAAAAGTGCATTCTTAAATCTCGGAATAGTAAGTTGGTTTGTTAGGTTAGGAACAAAAATAGCATTCTCTTTTATAACCTAACTGTTCTCCCATTATATGCACAATCCTTCAGTAATTTGTTCTTAAAACTGTAATATAAATAAAAATCTCGCTCTGACGTTTATTGGAACTTAAGAGTGAGTGAAAAATTACTCTAAATCTGCTGCGCCGATGCAATCCCCATAAGGAAACATTAAATACAAAGAAATGATGGATTCTGCTGCAATAAAAACCTTGGAGGAGAATAGACTGGCGAACGTAAAACTAGCCGTTCGGAGATAGCAGCGCCATCTGTAACCGCGAGGAGTTGGTGGGTCATATAATAGCTATTGGAAAGGTATATACAGTGTTTGATTCAATGCATAATATAAACGCAGAAGGAATATTCGGGTGCGAATGCGAGCCAACAAATTCCTAGATCAAAATTTAGTTAGCAAGTTCTGAATTTCGATGAAATCAGCTATGAAATAGAAAATACGCCGCAACATACAACGAACACCTGATACGTGAAGTTGCAGCAATGCGCATTTAAATGTACTGCATTATCGTTCCTAAATCACCCCATTTTGTTCTTCAAATTGTTTTAGTGAAAAAATTTTTTACTCCACGAACTCATGGAAAATGAATATCGAATTAAATAAAAAACAGGGTCTACTGATATCATGTATACAAAACTATCACGGCTGTGTCCGTAGGCATGCAGAGCTCTTTATATTTATTATTAATTGCAGTGCCGTACTCGCAGTCAATAAACTAATTTTAGAAATGACTACTACATATAATTTGAAAGAACAGCACAGCATTTTATCTCATCTGGTTTTCTAACAAAGCACTTCTATGGCTCAGTAAACACTGTATGCTCTTATGAAGCAAATGACCAATAACAAAACATCACTCCCTCTAACTGATACATGCGTACAAAATCCTTTTCTGACCTTATTGTTTTCTTTGACTACAGACTTGCGTGAACTGTTTTCTTCTTTCTTTTCTTTTTTTTTTGTTAAGAAAAGATGACTATATAAACATTTTTTCAAATTTTCTAAAAAGTACAGAAAATTCATTTCACCCAGTTGTGATCGAATAAAATGAGAGTTGTGTGACACTTTGACATGAACACATCTTCCACTTGAAATTGTTCTGGTTGTTATACAACACAAAATTCACTTAATCCAACTGTGATCGAATAAAATGAGAATTATATAACCACCTGACACTCTGACATGAGCATGCCTTATATTTAAAATTGTTCTGGTAACACATTGACACCTTGATATTATGTAGTGGCTCAGCGTTACTCGATAACCATTTTACATGGGCTTACAAAACCGTCATATTGGGTTATTGGCTAAACTTTCACATTCTGCCAGGAGCAAGTTTTCGAAAACAATGATGATGGCGCGACGGTACCACTTCAGCTCTCCTCCTCTCAAGGTAGCCTCGTAGTGTGAGGAAGGAATGCTCGGCGGTGATGGAATCATCGTGGAAGTAGGCGAAGCGAAAGTGAGCAAGTAAAGTACACCTGCGATCGTCTCGTCGACGGCACATGGATTCTTGGTATCTTTGAACTAGATACCATGACAGGGGCGCATACTCAAGGAGTTAAGAGCAATTATCTTACCCTAAAACATAAATTAACACAGGGCAACCAGAAAATGTAATTGGCAGACCATATTCTGGAATATTTATTCCGGCGGAATTGCCGGCTTTCCTCTGAACACTGCTTTGAAGTCTTCCCTGGCAGATCAAACTTTTTTTGCTTTTTATTCTGCTAGCTGGACAGCTTCATATTCATGAGAAAAACCACATGTTCCGTCAAAATAGATATTTCACACATACGCCACAATCAACGCTCAAAGAGGTCTTTTTAAGGGCCACCCTAAATCCATATCATTGAATTCCTTTGGCACTTTCACAACGTAACGAAACGCTTAACGATGTAGCGGTAACGTGTCGCCATCTATCGTCTCTTTGAAAACCTTATTTCATCATGTCTTGGGCAATCTTATTAAAAAAATATGATTAAAAATTTTAATCCATGGGTGAAAATACTTTCTAACTGGTGAATTTCAGCAAATTAAAAAATATAAGGCAATGAATATATTTCATCTTTCCACAGGGAAGGAACAGCATGTCAGTTTTCACAGGAGTGACTGTCGAGGAACTGTATTTGCATTTCTGGTGCTCCCAGGAACAATTTAGAAATTCTGATGTCTGGAAACACAGTTTTTGATATCTTCAGTATGCCATGTGCAAAAACTTCAATTGCAAACAATCCTTAGGCCCCAAATGTGACTATTTAGATGTCGAACATGTGTTTCGAGGTTGCATTTTTTAACATGAAATACAAAAAATTGAAATGAGCAAGAGAGGGTGTTCCAAAATTATTAACAGTCCTGTATTCAAACCAAAAACCATTGTTCTATAGGTAATTATTATATTTTAAACGTGATGTAATTTCCATATATTCCTTCATACTTAAAACATATATTCCTTCATACTGATAAAAAGCATCATCTGTGCAATTACAGCCAAAGACATTATGAAGAACAATGAGCAAAACATTTAACTTACTTCTGAAAATATATCCGTTCTTTATCTCGGCCGCATTCGCCTTAGTGTTACATCCATATCTAGCACAGTAACTGACCCAAATCTGACCATATTTACTATTTATAGCAACTATTTAAAGCACGATTTGCAACACATACGTAACTTGCGTATGCCCATGAACAGCTTTCCGTCCTCGCTAATAGCGGAACATCCGGTTTTCAAACACTGACGGAAGTAGCTAATTATTTTCCAGTCTATTCTCCTCCAATGTCTTTGGCTGCAATAGGGTCGAAAGTTTCTTATGGCTTCCCATTGCGGCACCGGTAATGTTCTAATACAAGCAACTTTGTTATCCAGCGGCAGCTAAACTAAGTCTAGATGCTGTAGACCGCGGGCAGAGATGGGATCTTTCTTCGCTGACGGCTGTCGACTCGGGGAAAACAAAAGGGCCTGTCGGCAAATTGTGTTTGTAACAGAACATAGGAAACCCATCCAGGATTCTCAAAGGGCAGCACGCACATATTCAAATCTGACTTATTATTGTAGATTGACAGAAAAGCATCTGTACTGTATTATTGTGCAATGACGTGCTATTTCCATACGCTTGCATGAAGCAATTGTACAGCAGAAAAACAAGTGAGAGGCCTGATAAGAAAAACAAGGGGTCAATGTATGCAAACGAGTTGACACCAAGAAATATCTCCTGAACTAAGAACGACGCATAAATCTAATACCACTCGTATTAAAGCTTGTAACAAGCCCTGTTGAGTGCATTGTCCGAATGGAATCCGGGCTAATACCAAAAAACTTATAAAATGTTATTAGACTGACAGCATGTTTCACAGCGAGGCAATTCGTGAAAATAAAGCTACTTCAGAACGTGAAGTTTTTCTAATGAAATAACAACACTTGGACGTTCATAGCACGTAGCAGATACGCAAGACTATTGGGAAATACCAGGGATCATTTTAGAAATTTTCAGTTATTTTCATAAGACGGACTTTCCTGATTTGCATAAGTAAATTGATCGGAACACTTAATCTAATAATTATGGGAGCATGTCGTTTCGAACTCCAGTGGAAGACGTGACAAAGAGATACTAGTGTATGTAAGACATTTGCTCTGGTATATATAGGATAGGACACAATAGCAGGGTACCAGCCCACAGTAATACCAGGGTGTAAAAGTAGGGAAAGCAGTAAAGGTGGCTCTCCCAATTCTATGTTAAAACACCATATCTTGTTAAGAGGGAAATGTGTTAATAAGAGATAAGATGAGGACATGTACAACGGTACGGACGAATGACGTCTTCGATCTACAGCAGAGTGCAGATACGTTCTGTGAATTTAGTAAGTTTGCCAAGCTGAAATTTCCCCTTCACGTGGTCGGCTGAGACAGTCGCATGACGGTTCTGGTGTCGGACGTAATGACCCATGTACGTGACTCGATCACCACCATTTTTTTCTGTTAGGAAATTTAATCGAGTGACGTAATAACTCCGAAGACATTTTTTCGGTCGATCTGAAAAAATGCATTGTAGGTCAGGTAGTACCAAACACACGATACACCGTTCAGGGAATCAATACGTTTCGCTATGATTCATTTGGCGATTCGTTTTTGTTTTTCTTAACATGATTGTTGCGAACTTAAGCATTTTCAAAAAGTTTTCAGTGTTTCGAAATTCAATTTTGAATGCTTTGAAGGAAATAATAGAATTGAATGTCATTAATTTTCAACGGATGTACCAACTTAAAGACGGTTATTCTAAGTTTTATGCTTCCCTTGAAAACACGAAACGTTTGTTTAATGATACGATAGTGTTAAAGTTCGTTCGTGATTTTTTTTTAACAATGAGGCACTTATATCTCCATAGCGAATGTATTTAATTTCAACAGTATTCCTCCTGGTATGCATAACAAATGTTAAAAAAATATGAAATTTTTGATTCCATGTTGGGCTCAACAAATCATCTGTTTCGTTTTTTTCGAAGCATTGTGTTTTTGATGAACAATACAGGGGAGTGATAATCCCCCAAGAATACAGTGATATTAACTTTTCCCGTTTTCGGAATTATTTTCAGATTCACCTTTGCCCATGAAAATAACAGGTATTTTTGCTATTTTCATGTTCGCTAAGATGCTTATTATTTTTTATATGACTTATCCTTTACCTGCCTTTAGTTCGTTTTTTCAGGTCGTTTACAGTCTTACTAATCAGAACATCCATCAATCTTCAATCGATTGTTAATCGTTATTATTTTACCTATTCATTTGTTTTATTTTTCACAGTTTTTCACGCTTACATGAAATCTGCATTAATGTTTTCCCTTGGAGGATTTTCCCAGTTTAACTTTAAACTGCTAACTGTTAGAATGCCGTCGATGCACGATATTTTTTCACTTTCCGCCAGTGTATGTTGGGGCAGTGGATTATATTTCAAATTCATGAATATACTTAAAACTTCCTGTGAAAATTACAATTTGGATTTTCGGATTGAAAATTAAAACCTCATTATTAAAAAAAAGACCGGGACCCAGTCCCATGTAATGGCAAATTTGGAGTTTATAAAATACGATTGAAGGCCCCGGATGCCGTTGACATGGATCGGATTTATACTGGATCCACCATGAGGAATTTTAACATTCGCATTGCGGAACACAAGTACAGTGTTAAAACACATTCAAACTCTGCTGCACTTGCAAGATTAGTTAACCAGGGACCCCACATCTTTCTATGGAATAAGGCAAGAGTTATTTCAAGTCACAACAACAGAAGTGCGACTTTGCTGTAGGAGAGTTTAAGCATCGTCAATAGTTCTGATAAATGTTTTAATGATAAAGTACCCAGATTCATACCTCCACCTTGAATGCCGTTAATTTCGAACGACAAGGACCAAATAAACTACTAACTCGAATTTTATTTCAGAACTCACCTAATAATAATTAAGGCACAACTACAATTGGTCAGAGTGTGGTAACGTTTCCTTGAAGTCGCTTGGTAGCTGAACCTGGTGTGTGTAAATAAGAGTGGTGTTCCACGGTGGACTCCTTTTCACATTTTTTACAATATCTCATTTTAACATTCACCTGAAGATGTGCTGGGATCCAGTATGACATATCTAGTGATATGAATTTAGCTTTCAAATTTTACTTCAGTTTAAATAAAGTCATTTTTATCGTTCATTATGGCTTCCAGCAAGGAGTTATGTCGTGCAACGACGGCATTCTAACAGTTAGTGGTATTGGCACGAATATCTTCAACATCTTACGTACTTTAAACTGGTTGTATTTATGTCATTTAATATTTCTTCGAATCACCAATGCTCTCTTATTTACACTGGCGGAAAGTGAAAAAAGAACACCAAGAAGGAATTGGCGGAAGATCATGAAATTTACATTTGTTAATGGGGTCGAGTTTGTGTAGATGTGATGTTAATTTCGGGACCAACCGGTGAGCGGTTACGCCACAGTACGGCATAATATGCAAATTATCGTCGGTGGTATTTAAAGAGTACGGCGAAGTGAATGTAATCAGTCGTCGGCGTACGGACAACTGCGAAGACCGTGAAGAAGCTGCAATGCCTGGATATGGAAGACGTGTACGATTTCAGCAATTATCGGACTTTGAGCGAGGTTGTCTAGTCAGACTCCGCGAGGCCGGGTGGTCGTATCGTCGTATTGCGAAGCGAACTGGACGGGAAGTATCGGTGGTGGTACGATGGTGGCTCAGATGGTCCGAGAAACACTCCCACACGAGACGACGTGGAACCGCGAGTCACAGACCGATTGATGAGCGGACAGATCGACGCATAAGAAGAACGGCGTTGTCAAGCAGAACATCCACTGCGACGCAAATCCGAGCAGCCGTTGCACCTGAGGTGACTGTGCGAACAATCCGCAACCATCTACTGGATGCAGGACTACGTGCACGTGTGCCTCTGGCATGTGTACCTCTGACTCCAGCCCACCGTCAGGAACGGCTGCAGTGGTGTCACCAACGTCTGCACTGGAGAACGCAATGGCGATCTGTCGTGTTCAGCGATTAACGCAGATTCTGCTTGGGAACCTCCGATGGCCGTATGCGTGTTTGCAGACGCACAGGGGAGCGTCTCCACCCTTCTTGCATCCGCCAGCGACACACAGGGCCTACACCTGGTCACCTGGTGTGGGGAGCGGTCAGCTATCACTCCCGTACACAAATAGTGTTTGTACCGGGTACGTTAAACAGCACCTCCTACATCAACAACATCATTCAGACCGTTGTTGTGCCATTTGCAAGGTCGGTCCATCGTGGTGTTTTCCAACAAGATAACGCACGCCCACACACGGCACGTGCAACGCAACATGCACTTCAGGGTGTGAGACAACTTCCATGGCCTGCACGTTTATCGGATTTGTCCCCCATTGAGCACGTGTGGGATTTTCTGGGACAACGACTTATCCGGTCTCCACGGCCAGCCACGACCATCCCTGATTTACGCGTTCAGGTGGATGATGCTTGGAACTCAATACCCCAAACTTACATCCAACATCTGTACGACAGACTCCAAGCCAGAATTGCACAGTGTGACGCAGTTCATGGCGGTTCAACCTCGTACTAACCATGTTACATGAAAATGTTATTTTTCAGTTTACCAGCAAATACAGCTGTATTTTGCCATAATGTTTTGATCACGTTATCCTCTGAATTGCATTATTATGCTGTATAAATTTCGTTGGTATCAGACGTCTCCTTCTTTGTGTTCTTTTTTCACTTTCCGCCAGTGTATATTCATTCCTTTCTTACTTTATTTTATGTTTTTTTCCTTTGTGTCAGAACATTTTACACCATTGCCTATGCTTTCTTCATTTTCTTTCAGTTTCTTAGCGTCTATGGGTTAGGATTGGAAATCTTTGTATTTTTCCATAGAAATGTGTAGTTTAATGATATTAAATAACGAGTTCTTCCAACTAACTCTTAATTCTAAGTTTTTGCAGCAACATTTTTTTCTTGTGTTTTTATTGTGTCAACTTCAGCTGAAGACTGAAGATATTTCAGAATTTTACTTAATTGAATACGTTAATATCATCGAACTTTCTTAAATGTCTAATACTTTTCTCTCATCATTTTGTTATTGTTTCTTATTCCTTTTTCTGTCTGTATGCCTAAATATCTCACATGACTGGAATATTCACTTCCGCTTAAACGTACTTTTATGCTTAAAATATTATATTTTTATCTCGGAATTCTTTATTTTTCTTCTGATTTCTTAATAGAAAAGGAGAAATTTCTTTGTAATCTCCGGACCAGATACTTTGAAGAAAGCAGTTCTTACTAAAGCCATCATGCATCGATTTTGACAACTTTTTTCTATTTTTCTTCAACTTTGCTTCTTAGTGAAGATTATTTTGTTGCATCTGCGTTAAATTATATTTCGCATTTTTTCTTTCGAGCATTCATAAAATTTCTTAGTTGTTTCTAATTTTCTTCACAATGGATGCGTTCTTTTAATTTTTATCTTCACTCTAACTCGCTCTGAAATTGAGTTCCAACCCAGCAACTAATTTCTTTATACAGTGAAGACCAAGGAATATTCAATAAAAAAGCTATTTCGTAATGTGTGTTACGTTGTGAACTTTTTAAATGCGAACGATAATCGTTGTAGAAATTTTACTACTGATTCGTTGAAGTGATGTTGCTATTCCAGAAATTGTTTTTGTTCAAAAAACTCATTCACTTGCTTATTTCTTTATCTGTAGATGAATAGTGGTTTGATCACACTTCCACAGTTCTTTAACGAAACAAAATCCTGGAGAGTGGCCCTCTTTTGCACGTCTTTTGTAAACAAAAAATCTGGCTTATGCTATCCCTTTTTTCTCTCGTCAGTCTACCTGTGGATATGATATATTTGCAATTATTTGTTGGATTTGAGAAATTATGTTTGCGTTAGAAAGCTTAAAATGTGGGAACGGTTATCCTTCCTGTTAATTTTTTCCCGATGCACAACTTTCCCGCTAGAGGGCGTAATGCAGATGGTACCGACTTCAAAATATATTTTATTTTACATATTTGCTTCTAAATATCTGATTGAACATGTTTTCGTCATTTCAATGTCATTTATAACTTGGACTATTTTATTTATAGTTCTTTTTTTCGAGTAATGTATAGATTTTCCGCAAGAGAGCGTTAAGTTAAATTGGATTTCCTCCGATATGTGTGATCTTAAAAGACCGTTTTGAAAACTTTTTCACGCATCAGAAGCAACGCCTGGTGCGAAAGGTTTTGCATGTAATTTCTAATTTTTGAAATGGAATGGTTTGGGCACCAGGGGTCTTAACTGTTTTTTCTGCTTCTGATGTATTTGCCGCAAAATTTCAGCTCCTGGAAACTCGACTGAAAAACGTTTTGGTGGACCGATACCGGTCACTTGGGAAAACAATTTGAGAATATCTTCTGCTAAAAATAGTGCATAGTTTTTCCGACAGGGGCGTAAATTTATATCTTATCGGTACGAAATGTTTTACATATAATTTCCAACTTTTCATAGCGCACAAGTGTGCCAAGAGAGTGAGGTAACTCACTAATCCGATTGAAAAAAAATTGTTTACATAGGGTGAGTGTTCTAGTAAATAGCCAGTTCAGAGTCACAACATGAATATTTCTTGATTGCTGTATAACATTCAATCACAATCAAATAGAACTTTCTGTAAAAAACATCTAGAAGGGTTTTAGAATACTACTAACATGTTGGTTTCTTTCTAGCAGTAGAGAAAAAGTCAGAATAAAGAAGACAACTTTCTCTTACCTTGAACTCCAGAGAGTGACCCTTCCTTTCCAGTGGCTGACTACTCTGGCACCAATAAATGACAGCAGGCAGAATTTATTGAAATGTGTTTTTTAAAACCAATGGAAATTGCGATTTTCCTGTCCCTTAACACGGGTTTCCTATGAAGTCAGACAGAGTAATTTCTTCTACTTTAACCTCTATTAAAATGTGGAAATGTTACTGATACTGTTCATTGAAATTAAATTTAGTAGGATCAACTTGGGAAAGAGAATAATCAGGCCACCTATAAACAAAAACTAAGTTTGATTCAGAGTTAAAACAAATATAATTATTTAACATTTAAGCAAAACTACAAGCAGCCTATCCTGTATACTCTATCAGGAACATGGAATTAAAAACAAATATAATTAAAATTAGGAATTATTTGAAGTTCATATTAAGCAGAATACATATCATTACAGGCTACATCAGTAATTATCCATTTCAGGAACTTTGAAAACACAAGACCCTTTTGCAACTGTCTCAGGCTCTTTAATGCACGCTATTAAGTCGCTATGCTGTATCATACACAGCTGGCTGGACAATTGCTAAGGACGGATCATAAACGGCTATATAGCGCATAAAAAAGTAAGTGTGGTAGGATGCCAAGTGAAATAAAATAATGTCAGAATGCCAGGACATTACAAGAAAGACAATTTATTGTGCTCTGAAGTCCAGAAAACTTTGGAACGTGTTCGAGGGACAAACACGCCATTTTGTGCAGAATACGTAAACGTGAAAAAAATGCAATTACCGTTCGCAGGCGTTCAGGCATGAGATGTCAATACGGGATATGGCCACCATGCAGGGCGATGCAAGATTCCACACGTCGTGTCATGCTTTGCACAGCATTATCATGCAGCTGTTGGAGTAATTTATCCCATTCCTCTGTCAGTGCATGGATGAGGGTGTCCTTGTTTATTGGAGGGCATTGGCGACCAGCAAGACTCCTCCCCAAAGCATCCCACACATTTTCAATGGGATTCAGATCTGCAGAACGTGCTGGCCATACGAGGCGTTGAATATCCTCGCTCTCAAGACACTTCTGGATAGGGACTGTTCGATGACATATTGCGTTATTGTCCATAAAAATGAATCTATCACCGACACCACCACGGAACATGCGAACATTCGGTAGCAGAACATCATTAATGTATCGTTGGCCAGTCATAGTCCCAGTTGGAAGCACATAGATGGACGTACGGCCACTGATCATGATGCCAGCCCATACCATGACACTACATGTCGGATATCGGTCCCTTTCCTGTATGTTTGCTGGACAATATGCAGTACCACTATAACGCCAGATCAGTTGTCGTCGACAATCAGACGATAGACTGTATCTACTCTCATCTGAGAACAGGACAGCAGACCAGTCTCTATCAGTCCAATTGCGATGTTGATGGCACCATTGCAAACGGGCGGTACGGTGAAGTCTGGACAATGGGATGCACACAACAGGACGGCGGGCGTATAATCCTCCTTCATGCAAACGTCAGGCAACAGTTTTTCGGAAGATCCGCTTGCCAGTAGCAGCCATAAACTTGTTTGCTACCTCACTAGCCGTGCTGCGCCGGTGTCTTTTTGTTGATAGCACTATGTACCGATCTTCTGCAGGTGTCGTACTGCGGACACGACCTCCCCCGTGACGTTTGCTACATTCTCCATTTGTTTGAAATGATTTCCAAAGCCTTGAAACAACACTGTGTCTGACGTCGAACTCCCTGGCAACATCTGTTATTTTACGCCCTTCTTCAATCTTGCCATTAATATGGCCACGCGTAAAATCATCTAGGTGATGTCGGGAAGACATACTGAAAATTACAAGTTTGTCAATTGATTCTTTCTTTTTCAACTTTGCGTTTGAACAACAACGGTCAATACGCGTCAAATCCTTTATATCTCTTTTCAGCGCTATGACGTCACGAACAAGTTCGGCAATCCAAAATTTGCATACGCACAACACGTCTTACTGTATCCCGCACTAATGCTAATTTCCACATTTTCCTGCCTTCCATTTTATGGTTGCTATCGTTGCTATTGTCATCCGTCATTAGCAATTGTCCGGCAGTGTATTTAATGAACGTTTTTTGGCCATTTCAATTTCTCTTCGCTGGCCTTTGCCATTATTTTTACTTAGGATTCAGTATTATCTTTTGTCACCACTGTTCCTAGATAATATTTCCCCTCACATTTTACAATAACATAATCATTTTCATTGAAATCAATGTTATGGACATCAAACAGGTCAAAAACACGTCTATATCAGAAGCAAGTGTCACTGCATCTAAAACAGTTTCAGTTTCACTCGCCCAATCCTTGCATTTTCTTATATTTTTTTCTTAGGATTCATTTTTTGTTTTTTCTTTTCCTCTCTTTCTTCTTTACGTTGATTGCTTTGCACTTTCTATCTCTTCCTTTTCACTTGATTTCTTGTCATAGTATTTCTTACATTTTCCCGAAGTCACAGCGAAACGAATTTTTTCAGTTTGTTTTTCTTCTTTCCAATATCTTTTTCATTTCCATGTTTTGACCAGTGTACTGTAAAGATTAGGAACACCTTTTGATTTCAATTATGTATGTGGAACAGCGGCAGTGTTTGCAGATGGTCCGGGAATTCATTTGAAAAATTATCAGACTCATGAAGAACTGCAGTTTGGATGTCATCTGATACAAACTAATTGGATTCCCATTGTCTTCACTATCCTGTACAATAATACTTTCTCGATAGGTAGTATCTTCTGTTGAAGCAGAAATGTCGATTGATATTTCTGCTGTCATGCTTAGGACACGCTGAGAATTGTTAACGTGAATTTTGGATTTTATTGTCTTCCACAGAGAAAACAATACTTTTTCAGTTACTGGCTCCATTCTGGTTGCATCTGCTTCCCTTAAGGACTCTAGCATATCTAGAGGTATCACCTTCTCTATCACCCTCAGTGCAAAAATGTATTCTTCTGTATTTTCATATCTATTGGACTCTTTCCTTGACTGAATAACTCCGTTAGTCTAGTTGAAATGCATTTAATATAGTCGACCCCATCATCATCGAAAGGGAATAATCCACGCACTTCAAAACCTTTCTGGATGGTATCAGCTTTCAATCTTTTCTGGTAAGCTTCGCTAAACAAAATAGTAAAACTAACTTTTGAAACTGGTCTTGAAACTCCTTGTTTGTGCTTCTTTATAACGTTTCTCCACTCGTTCTTCAGAGGTCGAGGAATTGCTACATCACAAGGCTGTAGAATATGAGTTGCGTTTGGTAGAAGGCAAAATATCATAATTTGCTTTTCTACACAGAATTTGTACAGCTCCTCATTTATGCGGGACTTATGTCCATCCAGAAGTGAAAGTGTGCGGAACTCAATTTGTTTAGCAATAAGTCATGGATAAAACACATTTGCAATATATTCGAAAAATGTTACACTTATCATCCATCCAGATTTGCTTCTCCAAACTGCATATCCGTCGGGATCAGATTAAGCAACATATCTGGGAACCCTCTGGTAAGGATAAACAATAATTACATCTACCGTCGAACCATTTGCTGAATAATTTCAGGGTACTGTGATACATATTTTTCTCTTGACCAGGTGCTATATGTCATAGAAATTCCTATACATCTTTGGCCCTAGAAGTTTGCCTGTGTTAGGACAAAATTCCATCCCTGTTTCATCAGCATTGAATATGCGGCTTCGATCTTTAAGCAAATCATTAGCTCCTACTTCTTCCAAAAAACCACTTAGTTCCTTAAACCACTCCCGTATCATTTCTTCTGTAACAGCAACTCGCGCTTCCGATATGATTTGTGTATTTCTTTTAGCTACAGCCGGATTTCTTTCCAGGAATAACTAGCCATTTCCTCCCTGGCCGATTGTTTTGAAATGGATTACTTCGTCCAGTTTCTACTCTAACCTTTCGGACGGCATCCTTCACCTCACCAGGATGCATAAGGAAACCTAGCTTGGCTTTCCCAATTTTCGACTTCACCAAGCAGTCTTCTTCTTTGTTCAGAGCTGAAGGTGTCCACATTATCTTCTCCATGGGTACCTTATCCAGCAGTTTATTTATGACAGTTCCTTTAGGAATATTGGAAGTTTTACTAGCTGTTTGGCACTAATGGGTCCTCTTCGTACTGCCGCTATAACTTCAAACAAATCATCTCCTGTATAGCGGAAGCGAGAGTATGAGCTTTTCTTCCCCTCTGCAGAATCTTCCATGTTGGAATATAATCTACGTAAACGAGATGAATAATATTAGCATAGAATTTCATCATATCCTGTAATTAGTGTATGAAGAATAAATGACTGCTGTCACCCAGTAAAAATGACCGACACAAATTTTTTGTCAGTCATTTACTGTTAGCAGCACCCTTTTAGATGATTCAGTGGTACAAAAATATTCGCATTATTTATAAGGTGGTCATTATATTTGGTAACAGAGCATGAGACAGAATCTATTCTACCACCAGTGTATGACCGAAATTTTTATTCACTGGTACCATAACAGGAAATTGCTCCAGTATGTGATCAATACTACTACTGCATGCATTTGAGGTTATATAAGTTTTCTTTGTATGAAAATATATTTATATATTTTAAGTTCCACAACAATTATAATAAAAGTAAGAAGGAAGTACTATAATATGTGATATTATATTACTACATGATTAATCGCACAAGGCTTACCTTATTGTGGAGTTTGAACAAAACCAACAATCTCATTACACTCACATGTATACCACCCTATTGGATTCTGTATCACGTAATTATGGTCAACCAATCACAAGCCTTACGAGAGACTTCGCTGCTTCTCTTATTTAAGAAACTTCATTGGCTAACAGGCCTGTGGAGCTTATTTCAAACGTTTTAAGTGGAAAATGGTGATTTATTGGATCCGGTCATTCACTAGTACATTCATCATACTTCTAACTATGAAAACTCTTTGTACAGTATATATTTTCTTCCCAAAATAGTGCACAATTTCGGCCCTAGGGAGCAAATGTTTAATCTGTTTTTCTTAATACTTTTGCCTCTATATGTGCCATATAAGGAATCTTTAAATGCCCGACAAAAATTAGCGCGTGAATCACTTCACATTTGTATTTGAGGAGTTCTGTAATCCAAAATTCCGCCGCTAGATTATGTTTCTGTATTACTGTTTCCTGGTGTAACGCCTTTTCTAAAAACGCCATTGAGAAATTTCCTTTTTAATGTATGTCATTCACTGAAATAAAGATGGAGAGCATTATCGTCTTTCAACAATGCAGTTTCCCGCGAGGGGACGAAAAGAAGTCATAACCTTTTTCTCGCTATACCTTCTCCCAGGGTACGCATTTGAAAAGTTGTTTTTCCTTAGAATAGCTTTTGTCATTAAGAATATTTCCAGCCTACTTTTAACTTTTCCATTACGCAAAATTCTCCAGGTAGAAGGTGTTGAATTATATCATATTTCCTTCTACATCTCTTCTTCTAGCTGTTCGATCTAAGAATCACTTTGTCTCTGATACCTTCCTTCTGTTATGAGAAAAGTTTGGTGCCTCATTTGTAAATATTCGTAATATACTTTCGTAAGCAAGTCATTGTTTCTACCGACATGTCCAAAGTTTCAGCAAGAACAACTTTTTCAAGGGTTGCACATGCATATGTAGTTTAAGCACTGATGTTTGTATACAATAATGCATGTCATTCAAGAACACAACATATCACAGAATTACCATTCATCTTATGCTGATACAGAGTGCCCGACATGCTGAGTATGCGAATCTGGTACAACTGCCTGTAACGATGATATACAGAAAAACGCAGAAGTATGCACACCAGAAAAAAATAGCCACCCCTGTCGGAATTTACGTAATAACGGGTAACGGCGCCTCTTGCCTTGATATCAGCGTGAAGTCGGTGTGGTAGAAACTCTTTGAGGTTCTGGATGCATTGAACATCGATTTGCAGCCACTCGTGCGTCAATTAGTCTCGAAGTCCCGCCAGAGTACGTGGGTGTCTATTCAAGCGTTTCACCTTCTGTAAGTTCCGCCAGAGTACTTGGGTATCTATTCCGGCGTTCCCAAATCTGGGGATTTGGCATGTCATCGAGTTGAGACAGTGTTGCTCATTGTTCGTCGTCCCACTCAGACAAAGTTTTAACCCTGTGCACACGGCAACTTTCGTCTTAGAAAACAGGAGAGGCAATGTGGCGCTGCTCCTGGAGATGTAGGGCAAAGGGCAACGCTTCATCATTCAGAATGCAAAGTACGCATGCTGGTTCAAATTAACTTCACTGCAACGAGACAGCAAAATTCGTGGTACAAGAAACATCCCCAAAACATGACAGAACCCCCTTCAGCTTGAAAAACACCTTCTACATATTCAAGATTAAAGGCTTCATTTGGCCTGCGACGCACTCTTCGCCTCCCATCATTGGAATACATACAAAAACAAGACTCATCAGACCAAATTACACGTTTCCAATCCTCCACAGTAACGATTTGGTGCTTCTGAGCTTATCGATAAGGTGAACCTTTGTGACTTGCAGTTAAAAGAGGCCTCTCTCGAGGTCCCTTGCTCCAGATAATCGTCGCATGCAATTCGTGTCGATACGTTCTTTCGGAAACTGGTTGGAATGGACTTTCATTGACTGTTTGGAGCAATTGTTGTCTGGTTTGAAACCGATTTTCAGTTACTAGGCATGAAACATGGCAGCGGTCACTGTTGGCGACAATCGTTTTTTGGCCACAGTTACGTCATTGATTTTCAGTCGACTGCAAACTACACCACTGTTTGTAGACCCGCTGGACAACACCCTTCGACACACCAACAAATTGGGTGACTTTATTTAATTTGTGTCTGTGGCCAAGGCAAAACACGATGGCTCTTTTTTTCCACTCAGTAACGTCTGTCTTACGATCCATATGACAGACTAAAGTCAACACACGCGTTGCTCTACACCACTACACGAAACAGAAATGATCCTGAATATTACGTCAGCGCTTTTTACCTCTCAGCAATGCTATCACGGCGTCCTCTGGGCAACCGGTAACTTCCCCCTGTCATTTCTTGCAGGGGTAATTAATTTTTTGTCTAGTGCGCTTATACTGTACAGAAATACCTACAGGTAAATCAGTATGGACAACTCCCTCTTCTAATAGATATGCGCGTTTGACACTGGTGTAGCACACTCAGAACAAGATTGTTGAGCAGTTCCTGAGGCAGAGCTTACCACTCCTCCATCAGTGCTCTTCGGAGCATAGGAATAG
Source organism: Macrothele yani (assembly GCA_039090855.1). Classification (NCBI taxonomy): domain Eukaryota; kingdom Metazoa; phylum Arthropoda; class Arachnida; order Araneae; family Macrothelidae; genus Macrothele; species Macrothele yani. The sequence goes on from CM077018.1 coordinate 9,586,815, forward strand.
TTCCTGGTGGCGGTGTCATCTCAGCCAGACGTAGCCCTAAAGCATTCCAAACATGCCATGTTCAGCTGGGAACAGGGAAGTGCGCTGGCCAATCCATTCGATGGATATCTTCTTCCTCAAGGAGTTCATCCATAGCCACTAAAAAGCAGAGGTGAGGATAATCTTCAATAAAAATTAACTCTCCTGCGTTAGCTGTACGGAACAGACGAGAATGCGGGAGGATGATTTCATTGCAGTACTGTGCCTCGGCCATGGACTCTCGTTCTACCAGTTGCAACTTGGTACACCCATTGACCATAATGCCGGTCAAGACCATGATTCCCCACCATAATTTCTATTCTTTTTCACCGTGTTCTCTTGACGGTACTTTATATCAGGTTCCCCTCAGGTGTACTGATTTCCAGAATCGGATGTTAAACTGAATCAATTTTAATGTGTGAATAAAACACTGTCCCATTCCTCATTCGTCCGACCATGTGTTCTCGACAACTTTGCAAACAGAGCCGCTGCTAACTGGGATCATCAACTGTTGATGTTACTGCTCAAAGCTCCGCCAGTCCTCATCAGACAACGTACAGGCAATGTTTAGTATTTCTGCCACCGTGACGCTGAACGCTAAACCATAACGATTTTTTGTCGTCCATAGTATGCATAGTATGTCGTACTGTATATGCATGCAATTCAAATATTAGACTCGCATTAAAAGTGTTAATAAAAACCATGGAATAACTTATTACAATGACTTAGAAAATTTTGGAGGAAATAGTTCACTTCGAAAAAGAACACATTTTGCAAAACACTTGTGCATAATATTTATATGGAATTAAATTTTCGACATCGGAATTACATAAAATTCAAATTCTGACATTGGAATTAAATAGAATTCAAATTCTGACATTGGAATGAAATAGAAAAACTTACACAGAGTTTTGAACTCATGTTCAGGGCAAAAAGTGTGTGTCTATTTAAAAAATGGAAATACGGGTCCAAAGTATGGCCTAAAATATTCCCCTAATTTCGGGCAACAGAACGCAGTCAATAGCGTTTTTTCAAATGTAATAAATATGTAAACAGTTAAAATCCTTGGCTGTCTTTAATCTATACTTCAGAGAAACATGAAATTTCCCCTTCACGTGGTCGGCTGAGACAGTCGCATGACGGTTCTTGTGTCGGACGTAATGACCCATGTACGTGACTCGATCACCACCATTTTTTTCTGTTAGGAAATTTAATCGAGTGACGTAATAACTCCGAAGACATTTTTTCGGTCGATCTGAAAAAATGCATTGTAGGTCAGGTAGTACCAAACACACGATACATCGTTCAGGGAATCAATACGTTTCGCTATGATTCATTTGGCGATTCGTTTTTGTTTTTCTTAACATGATTGTTGCGAACTTAAGCATTTTCAAAAAGTTTTCAGTGTTTCGAAATTCAATTTTGAATGCTTTGAAGGAAATAATAGAATTGAATGTCATTAATTTTCAACGGATGTACCAACTTAAAGACGGTTATTCTAAGTTTTATGCTTCCCTTGAAAACACGAAACGTTTGTTTAATGATACGATAGTGTTAAAGTTCGTTCGTGATTTTTTTAACAATGAGGCACTTATATCTCCATAGCGAATGTATTTAATTTCAACAGTATTCCTCCTGGTATGCATAACAAATGTTAAAAAAATATGAAATTTTTGATTCCATATTGGGCTCAACAAATCATCTGTTTCGTTTTTTTCGAAGCATTGTGTTTTTGATGAACAATACAGGGGAATGATAATCCCCCAAGAATACAGTGATATTAACTTTTCCCGTTTTCGGAATTATTTTCAGATTCACCTTTGCCCATGAAAATAACAGGTATTTTTGCTACTTTCATGTTCGCTAAGATGCTTATTATTTTTTATATGACTTATCCTTTACCTGCCTTTAGTTCGTTTTTTCAGGTCGTTTACAGTCTTACTAATCAGAACATCCATCAATCTTCAATCGATTGTTAATCGTTATTATTTTACCTATTCATTTGTTTTATTTTTCACAGTTTTTCACGCTTACATGAAATCTGCATTAATGTTTTCCCTTGGAGGATTTTCCCAGTTTAACTTTAAACTGCTAACTGTTAGAATGCCGTCGATGCACGATATTTTTTCACTTTCCGCCAGTGTATGTTGGGGCAGTGGATTATATTTCAAATTCATGAATATACTTAAAACTTCCTGTGAAAATTACAATTTGGATTTTCGGATTGAAAATCAAAACCTCATTATTAAAAAAAAGACCGGGACCCAGTCCCATGTAATGGCAAATTCGGAGTTTATAAAATACGATTGAAGGCCCCGGATGCCGTTGACATGGATCGGATTTATACTGGATCCACCATGAGGAATTTTAACATTCGCATTGCGGAACACAAGTACAGTGTTAAAACACATTCAAACTCTGCTGCACTTGCAAGATTAGTTAACCAGGGACCCCACATCTTTCTATGGAATAAGGCAAGAGTTATTTCAAGTCACAACAACCAGGAGTGCGACTTTGCTGTAGAAGAGTTTAAGCATCGTCAATAGTTCTGATAAATGTTTTAATGATAAAGTACCCAGATTCATACCTCCACCTTGAATGCCGTTAATTTCGAACGACAAGGACCAAATAAACTACTAACTCGAATTTTATTTCAGAACTCACATAATAATAATTAAGGCACAACTACAATTGGTCAGAGTGTGGTAACGTTTCCTTGAAGTCGCTTGGTAGCTGAACCTGGTGTGTGTAAATAAGAGTGGTGTTCCACGGTGGACTCCTTTTCACATTTTTTACAATATCTCATTTTAACATTCACCTGAAGATGTGCTGGGATCCAGTATGAAATATCTAGTGATATGAATTTAGCTTTCAAATTTTACTTCAGTTTAAAAAAAGTCATTTTTATCGTTCATTATGGCTTCCAGCAAGGAGTTATGTCGTGCAACGACGGCATTCTAACAGTTAGTGGTATTGGCACGAATATCTTCAACATCTTACGTACTTTAAACTGGTTGTATTTATGTCATTTAATATTTCTTCGAATCACCAATGCTCTCTTATTTACACTGGCGGAAAGTGAAAAAAGAACACCAAGAAGGAATTGGCGGAAGATCATGAAATTTACATTTGTTAATGGGGTCGAGTTTGTGTAGATGTGATGTTAATTTCGGGACCAACCGGTGAGCGGTTACGCCACAGTACGGCATAATATGCAAATTATCGTCGGTGGTATTTAAAGAGTACGGCGAAGTGAATGTAATCAGTCGTCGGCGTACGGACAACTGCGAAGACCGTGAAGAAGCTGCACTGCCTGGATATGGAAGACGTGTACGATTTCAGCAATTATCGGACTTTGAGCGAGGTCGTCTAGTCAGACTCCGCGAGGCCGGGTGGTCGTATCGTCGTATTGCGAAGCGAACTGGACGGGAAGTATCGGTGGTGGTACGATGGTGGCTCAGATGGTCCGAGAAACACTCCTACACGAGACGACGTGGAACCGGGAGTCACAGACCGATTGATGAGCGGACAGATCGACGCATAAGAAGAACGGCGTTGTCAAGCAGAACATCCACTGCGACGCAAATCCGAGCAGCCGTTGCACCTGAGGTGACTGTGCGAACAATCCGCAACCATCTACTGGATGCAGGACTACGTGCACGTGTGCCTCTGGCTATGTGTACCTCTGACTCCAGCCCACCGTCAGGAACGGCTGCAGTGGTGTCACCAACGTCTGCACTGGAGAACGCAATGGCGATCTGTCGTGTTCAGCGATTAACGCAGATTCTGCTTGGGAACCTCCGATGGCCGTATGCGTGTTTGCAGACGCACAGGGGAGCGTCTCCACCCTTCTTGCATCCGCCAGCGACACACAGGGCCTACACCTGGTCACCTGGTGTGGGGAGCGATCAGCTATCACTCCCGTACACAAATAGTGTTTGTACCGGGTACGTTAAACAGCACCTCCTACATCAACAACATCATTCAGACCGTTGTTGTGCCATTTGCAAGGTCGGTCCATCGTGGTGTTTTCCAACAAGATAACGCACGCCCACACACGGCACGTGCAACGCAACATGCACTTCAGGGTGTGAGACAACTTCCATGGCCTGCACGTTTACCGGATGTGTCCCCCATTGAGCACGTGTGGGATTTTCTGGGACAACGACTTATCCGGTCTCCACGGCCAGCCACGACCATCCCTGATTTACGCGTTCAGGTCGATGATGCTTGGAACTCAATACCCCAAACTTACATCCAACATCTGTACGACAGACTCCAAGCCAGATGTGCACAGTGTGACGCAGTTCATGGCGGTTCAACCTCGTACTAACCATGTTACATGAAAATGTTATTTTTCAGTTTACCAGCAAATACAGCTGTATTTTGCCATAATGTTTTGATCACGTTATCCTCTGTATTGCATTATTATGCTGTATAAATTTCGTTGGTATCAGACGTCTCCTTCTTTGTGTTCTTTTTTCACTTTCCGCCAGTGTATATTCATTCCTTTCTTACTTTATTTTATGTTTTTTTCCTTTGTGTCAGAACATTTTACACCATTGCCTATGCTTTCTTCATTTTCTTTCAGTTTCTTAGCGTCTATGGGTTAGGATTGGAAATCTTTGTATTTTTCCATAGAAATGTGTAGTTTAATGATATTAAATAACGAGTTCTTCCAACTAACTCTTAATTCTAAGTTTTTGCAGCAACATTTTTTTCTTGTGTTTTTATTGTGTCAACTTCAGCTGAAGACTGAAGATATTTCAGAATTTTACTTAATTGAATACGTTAATATCATCGAACTTTCTTAAATGTCCAATACTTTTCTCTCATCATTTATTTATTGTTTCTTATTCCTTTTTCTGTCTGTATGCCTAAATATCTCACATGACTGGAATATTCACTTCCGCTTAAACGTACTTTTATGCTTAAAATATTATATTTTTATCTCGGAATTCTTTATTTTTCTTCTGATTTCTTAATAGAAAAGGAGAAATTTCTTTGTAATCTCCGGACCAGATACTTTGAAGAAAGCAGTTCTTACTAAAGCCATCATGCATCGATTTTGACAACTTTTTTTCTATTTTTCTTCAACTTTGCTTCTTAGTGAAGATTATTTTGTTGCATCTGCGTTAAATTATATTTCGCATTTTTTCTTTCGAGTATTCATAAAATTTCTTAGTTGTTTCTAATTTTCTTCACAATGGATCCGTTCTTTTAATTTTTATCTTCACTCTAACTCGCTCTGAAATTGAGTTCCAACCCAGCAACTAATTTCTTTATACAGTGAAGACCAAGGAATATTTAATAAAAAAGCTATTTCGTAATGTGTGTTACGTTGTGAACTTTTTAAATGCGAACGATAATCGTTGTAGAAATTTTAATACTGATTCGTTGAAGTGATGTTGCTATTCCAGAAACTGTTTTTGTTCAAAAAACTCATTCACTTGCTTATTTCTTTATCTGTAGATGAATAGTGGTTTGATCACACTTCCACAGTTCTTTAACGAAACAAAATCCTGGAGAGTGGCCCTCTTTTGCACGTCTTTTGTAAACAAAAAATCTGGCTTATGCTATCCCTTTTTTCTCTCGTCAGTCTACCTGTGGATATGATATATTTGCAATTATTTGTTGGATTTGAGAAATTATGTTTGCGTTAGAAAGCTTAAAATGTGGGAACGGTTATCCTTCCTGTTAATTTTTTCCCGATGCACAACTTTCCCGCTAGAGGGCGTAATGCAGATGGTACCGACTTCAAAATATATTTTATTTTACATATTTGCTTCTAAATATCTGATTGAACATGTTTTCATCATTTCAATGTCATTTATAACTTGGACTATTTTATTTACAGTTCTTTTTTTCGAGTAATGTATAGATTTTCCGCAAGAGAGCGTTAAGTTAAATTGGATTTCCTCCGATATGTGTGATCTTAAAAGACCGTTTTGAAAACGTTTTCACGCATCAGAAGCAACGCCTGGTGCGAAAGGTTTTGCATGTAATTTCTAATTTTTGAAATGGAATGGTTTGGGCACCAGGGGGTCTTAACTGTTTTTTCTGCTTCTGATGTATTTGCCGCAAAATTTCAGCTCCTGGAAACTCGACTTAAAAACGTTTTCGTGGACCGATACCGGTCACTTGGGAAAACAATTTGAGAATATCTTCTGCTAAAAATAGTGCATAGTTTTTCCGACAGTGGCGTAAATTTATATCTTATCGGTACGAAATGTTTTACATATAATTTCCAACTTTTCATAGCGCACAAGTGTGCCAAGAGAGTGAGGTAACTCACTAATCCGATTGAAAAAAATTGTTTACATAGGGTGAGTGTTCTAGTAAATAGCCAGTTCAGAGTCACAACATGAATTATTTCCTGATTGCTGTATAACATTCAATCACAATCAAATAGAACTTTCTGTAAAAAACATCTAGAAGGGTTTTAGAATACTACTAACATGTTGGTTTCTTTCTAGCAGTAGAGAAAAAGTCAGAATAAAGAAGACAACTTTCTCTTACCTTGAACTCCAGAGAGTGACCCTTTCTTTCCAGTGGCTGACTACTCTGGCACCAATAAATGACAGCAGGCAGAAATTATTGAAATGTGTTTTTTAAAACCAATGGAAATTGCGATTTTCCTGTCCCTTAACACGGGTTTCCTATGAAGTCAGACAGAGTAATTTCTTCTACTTTAACCTCTATTAAAATGTGGAAATGTTACTGATACTGTTCATTGAAATTAAATTTAGTAGGATCAACTTGGGAAAGAGAAAAATCAGGCCACCTATAAACAAAAACTAAGTTTGATTCAGAGTTAAAACAAATATAATTATTTAACATTTAAGCAAAACTACAAGCAGCCTATCCTGTATACTCTATCAGGAACATGGAATTAAAAACAAATATAATTAAAATTAGGAATTATTTGAAGTTCATATTAAGCAGAATACATATCATTACAGGCTACATCAGTAATTATCCATTTCAGGAACTTTGAAAACACAAGACCCTTTTGCAACTGTCTCAGGCTCTTTAATGCACGCTATTAAGTCGCTATGCTGTATCATACACAGCTGGCTGGACAATTGCTAAGGACGGATCATAAACGGCTATATAGCGCATAAAAAAGTAAGTGTGGTAGGATGCCAAGTGAAATAAAATAATGTCAGAATGCCAGGACATTACAAGAAAGACAATTTATTGTGCTCTGAAGTGCAGAAAACTTTGGAACGTGTTCGAGGGACAAACACGCCATTTTGTGCAGAATACGTAAACGTGAAAAAAATGCAATTACCGTTCGCAGGCGTTCAGGCATGAGATGTCAATACGGGATATGGCCACCATGCAGGGCGATGCAAGATTCCACACGTCGTGTCATGCTTTGCACAGCATTATCATGCAGCTGTTGGAGTAATTTATCCCATTCCTCTGTCAGTGCATGGATGAGGGTGTCCTTGTTTATTGGAGGGCATTGGCGACCAGTAAGACTCCTCCCCAAAGCATCCCACACATTTTCAATGGGATTCAGATCTGCAGAACGTGCTGGCCATACGAGGCGTTGAATATCCTCGCTCTCAAGACACTTCTGGATAGGGACTGTTCGATGACATGTTGCGTTATTGTCCATAAAAATGAATCTATCACCGACACCACCACGGAACATGCGAACATTCGGCAGCAGAACATCATTAATGTATCGTTGGCCAGTCATAGTCCCAGTTGGAAGCACATAGATGGACGTACGGCCACTGATCATGATGCCAGCCCATACCATGACACTACATGTCGGATATCGGTCCCTTTCCTGTATGTTTGCTGGACAATATGCAGTACCACTATAACGCCAGATCAGTTGTCGTCGACAATCAGACGATAGACTGTATCTACTCTCATCTGAGAACAGGACAGCAGACCAGTCTCTATCAGTCCAATTGCGATGTTGATGGCACCATTGCAAACGGGCGGTACGGTGAAGTCTGGACAATGGGATGCACACAACAGGACGGCGGGCGTATAATCCTCTTTCATGCAAACGTCAGGCAACAGTTTTTCGGAAGATCCGCTTGCCAGTAGCAGCCATAAACTGATTTGCTACCTCACTAGCCGTGCTGCGCCGGTGTCTTTTTGTTGATAGCACTATGTACCGATCTTCTGCAGGTGTCGTACTGCGGACACGACCTAACCCGTGACGTTTGCTACATTCTCCATTTGTTTGAAATGATTTCCAAAGCCTTGAAACAACACTGTGTCTGACGTCGAACTCCCTGGCAACATCTGTTATTTTACGCCCTTCTTCAATCTTGCCATTAATATGGCCACGCGTAAAATCATCTAGGTGATGTCGGGAAGACATACTGAAAATTGCAAGTTTGTCAATTGATTCTTTCTTTTTCAACTTTGCGTTTGAACAACAACGGTCAATACGCGTCAAATCCTTTATATCTCTTTTCAGCGCTATGACGTCACGAACAAGTTCGGCAATCCAAAATTTGCATACGCACAACACGTCTTACTGTATCCCGCACTAATGCTAATTTCCACATTTTCCTGCCTTCCATTTTATGGTTGCTATCGTTGCTATTGTCATCCGTCATTAGCAGTTGTCCGGCAGTGTATTTAATGGCCGCCCCGGTGGCGCAGTGGTCTAAGCGATGGCCTCTGCTCATTCGTCCGAACGGGGTCCGGGTTCGAATCCCGGTGAGGCATGGATGTTGTGTTTGTCTTACGGCACTGGCTCTCTCCCTTCCCTGGAACCAGTGACCCTAAATTAGGGACGGGCGACTGCTTATAGCCCATTGAGTTGCTCACGGTGGTCGTTAAACCTCCAAACAAACAAACAAACAAACAGTGTATTTAATGAACGTTTTTTGGCCATTTCAATTTCTCTTCGCTGGCCTTTGCCATTATTTTTACTTAGGATTCAGTATTATCTTTTGTCACCACTGTTCCTAGATAATATTTCCCCTCACATTTTACAATAACATAATCATTTTCATTGAAATCAATGTTATGGACATCAAACAGGTCAAAAACACGTCTATATCAGAAGCAAGTGTCACTGCATCTAAAACAGTTTCAGTTTCACTCGCCCAATCCTTGCATTTTCTTATATTTTTTTCTTAGGATTCATTTTTTGTTTTTTCTTTTCCTCTGTTTCTTCTTTACGTTGATTGCTTTGCACTTTCTATCTCTTCCTTTTCACTTGATTTCTTGTCATAGTATTTCTTACATTTTCCCGAAGTCACAGCGAAACGAATTTTTTCAGTTTGTTTTTCTTCTTTCCAATATCTTTTTCATTTCCATGTTTTGACCAGTGTACTGTAAAGATTAGGGACACCTTTTGATTTCAATTATGTATGTGGAACAGCGGCAGTGTTTGCAGATGGTCCGGGAATTCATTTGAATAATTATCAGACTCATGAAGAACTGCAGTTTGGATGTCATCTGATACAAACTAATTGGATTCCCATTGTCTTCACTATCCTGTACAATAATACTTTCTCGATAGGTAGTATCTTCTGTTGAAGCAGAAATGTCGATTGATATTTCTGCTGTCATGCTTAGGACACGCTGAGAATTGTTAACGTGAATTTTGGATTTTATTGTCTTCCACAGAGAAAACAATACTTTTTCAGTTACTGGCTCCATTCTGGTTGCATCTGCTTCCCTTAAGGACTCTAGCATATCTAGAGGTATCACCTTCTCTATCACCCTCAGTGCAAAAATGTATTCTTCTGTATTTTCATATCTATTGGACTCTTTCCTTGACTGAATAACTCCGTTAGTCTAGTTGAAATGCATTTAATATAGTCGACCCCATCATCATCGAAAGGGAATAATCCACGCACTTCAAAACCTTTCTGGATGGTATCAGCTTTCAATCTTTTCTGGTAAGCTTCGCTAAACAAAATAGTAAAACTAACTTTTGAAACTGGTCTTGAAACTCCTTGTTTGTGCTTCTTTATAACGTTTCTCCACTCGTTCTTCAGAGGTCGAGGAATTGCTACATCACAAGGCTGTAGAATATGAGTTGCGTTTGGTAGAAGGCAAAATATCATAATTTGCTTTTCTACACAGAATTTGTACAGCTCCTCATTTATGCGGGACTTATGTCCATCCAGAAGTGAAAGTGTGCGGAACTCAATTTGTTTAGCAATAAGTCATGGATAAAACACATTTGCAATATTTTCGAAAAATGTTACACTTATCATCCATCCAGATTTGCTTCTCCAAACTGCATATCCGTCGGGATCAGATTAAGCAACATATCTGGGAACCCTCTGGTAAGGATAAACAATAATTACATCTACCGTCGAACCATTTGCTGAATAATTTCAGGGTACTGTGATACATATTTTTCTCTTGACCAGGTGCTATATGTCATAGAAATTCCTATACATCTTTGGCCCTAGAAGTTTGCCTGTGTTAGGACAAAATTCCATCCCTGTTTCATCAGCATTGAATATGCGGCTTCGATCTTTAAGCAAATCATTAGCTCCTACTTCTTCCAAAAAACCACTTAGTTCCTTAAACCACTCCCGTATCATTTCTTCTGTAACAGCAACTCGCGCTTCCGATATGATTTGTGTATTTCTTTTAGCTACAGCCGGATTTCTTTCCAGGAATAACTAGCCATTTCCTCCCTGGCCGATTGTTTTGAAATGGATTACTTCGTCCAGTTTCTACTCTAACCTTTCGGACGGCATCCTTCACCTCACCAGGATGCATAAGGAAACCAAGCTTGGCTTTCCCAATTTTCGACTTCACCAAGCAGTCTTGTTCTTTGTTCAGAGCTGAAGGTGTCCACATTATCTTCTCCATGGGTACCTTATCCAGCAGTTTATTTATGACAGTTCCTTTAGGAATATTGGAAATTTTACTAGCTGTTTGGCACTAATGGGTCCTCTTCGTACTGCCGCTATAACTTCAAACAAATCATCTCCTGTATAGCGGAAGCGAGAGTATGAGCTTTTCTTCCCCTCTGCAGAATCTTCCATGTTGGAATATAATCTACGTAAACGAGATGAATAATATTAGCATAGAATTTCATCATATCCTGTAATTAGTGTATGAACAATAAATGACTGCTGTCACCCAGTAAAAATGACCGACACAAATTTTTTGTCAGTCATTTACTGGTAGCAGCACCCTTTTAGATGATTCAGTGGTACAAAAATATTCGCATTATTTATAAGGTGGTCATTATATTTGGTAACAGAGCACGAGACAGAATCTATGCTAACACCAGTGTATGACCGAAATTTTTATTCACTGGTACCATAACAGGAAATTGCTCCAGTATGTGATCAATACTACTACTGCATGCATTTGAGGTTATATAAGTTTTCTTTGTATGAAAATATATTTATATATTTTAAGTTCCACAACAATTATAATAAAAGTAAGAAGGAAGTACTATAATATGTGATATTATATTACTACATGATTAATCGCACAAGGCTTACCTTATTGTGGAGTTTGAACAAAACCAACAATCTCATTACACTCACATGTATACCACCCTATTGGATTCTGTATCACGTAATTACGGTCAACCAATCACAAGCCTTACGAGAGACTTCGCTGCTTCTCTTATTTAAGAAACTTCATTGGCTAACAGGCCTGTGGAGCTTATTTCAAACGTTTTAAGTGGAAAATGGTGATTTATTGGATCCGGTCATTCACTAGTACATTCATCATACTTCTAACTATGAAAACTCTTTGTACAGTGTATATTTTCTTCCCAAAATAGTGCACAATTTCGGCCCTAGGGAGCAAATGTTTAATCTGTTTTTCTTAATACTTTTGCCTCTATATGTGCCATATAAGGAATCTTTAAATGCCCGACAAAAATTAGCGCGTGAATCACTTCACATTTGTATTTGAGGAGTTCTGTAATCCAAAATTCCGCCGCTAGATTATGTTTCTGTATTACTGTTTCCTGGTGTAACGCCTTTTCTAAAAACGCCATTGAGAAATTTCCTTTTTAATGTATGTCATTCACTGAAATAAAGATGGAGAGCATTATCGTCTTTCAACAATGCAGTTTCCCGCGAGGGGACGAAAAGAAGTCATAACCTTTTTCTCGCTATACCTTCTCCCAGGGTACGCATTTGAAAAGTTGTTTTTCCTTAGAATAGCTTTTGTCATTAAGAATATTTCCAGCCTACTTTTAACTTTTCCATTACGCAAAATTCTCCAGGTAGAAGGTGTTGAATTATATCATATTTCCTTCTACATCTCTTCTTCTAGCTGTTCGATCTAAGAATCACTTTGTCTCTGATACCTTCCTTCTGTTATGAGAAAAGTTTGGTGCCTCATTTGTAAATATTCGTAATATACTTTCGTAAGCAAGTCATTGTTTCTACCGACATGTCCGAGGTTTCAGCAAGAACAACTTTTTCAAGGGTTGCACATGCATATGTAGTTTAAGCACTGATGTTTGCATACAATAATGCATGTCATTCAAGAACACAACATATCACAGAATTACCATTCATCTTATGCTGATACAGAGTGCCCGACATGCTGAGTATGCGAATCTGGTACAACTGCCTGTAACGATGATATACAGAAAAACGCAGAAGTATGCACACCAGAAAAAAATAGCCACCCCTGTCGGAATTTACGTAATAACGGGTAACGTCGCCTCTTGCCTTGATATCAGCGTGAAGTCAGTGTGGTAGAAACTCTTTGAGGTTCTGAATGCATTGAACATCGATTTGCAGCCACTCGTGCGTCAATTAGTCTCGAAGTGCCGCCAGAGTACGTTAGTGTCTATTCAAGCGTTTCACCTTCTGTAAGTTCCGCCAGAGTACTTGGGTATCTATTCCGGCGTTCCCAAATCTGGGGATTTGGCATGTCATCGAGTTGAGACAGTGTTGCTTATTGTTCGTCGTCCCACTCAGACAAAGTTTTAACCCTGTGCACACGGCAACTTTCGTCTTAGAAAACAGGAGAGGCAATGTGGCGCTGCTCCTGGAGATGTAGGGCAAAGGGCAACGCTTCATCATTCAGAATGCAAAGTACGCATGCTGGTTCAAATTAACTTCACTGCAACGAGACAGCAAAATTCGTGGTACAAGAAACATCCCCAAAACATGACAGAACCCCCTTCAGCTTGAAAAACACCTTCTACATATTCAAGATTAAAGGCTTCATTTGGCCTGCGACGCACTCTTCGCCTCCCATCATTGGAATACATACAAAAACAAGACTCATCAGACCAAATTACACGTTTCCAATCCTCCACAGTAACGATTTGGTGCTTCTGAGCTTATCTATAAGGTGAACCTTTGTGACTTGCAGTTAAAAGAGGCCTCTCTCGAGGTCCCTTGCTCCAGATAATCGTCGCATGCAATTCGTGTCGATACGTTCTTTCGGAAACTGGTTGGAATGGACTTTCATTGACTGTTTGGAGCAATTGTTGTCTGGTTTGAAACCGATTTTCAGTTACTAGGCATGAAACATGGCAGCGGTCACTGTTGGCGACAATCGTTTTTTAGCCACAGTTACGTCATTGATTTTCAGTCGACTGCAAACTACACCACTGTTTGTGGACCCGCTGGACAACACCCTTCGACACACCAACAAATTGGGTGACTTTATTTAATTTGTGTCTGTGGCCAAGGCAAAACACGATGGCTCTTTTTTTCCACTCAGTAACGTCTGTCTTACGATCCATATGACAGACTAAAGTCAACACACGCGTTGCTCTACACCACTACACGAAACAGAAATGATCCTGAATATTACGTCAGCGCTTTTTACCTCTCAGCAATGCTATCACGGCGTCCTCTGGGCAACCGGTAACTTCCCCCTGTCATTTCTTGCAGGGGTAATTAATTTTTTGTCTAGTGCGCTTATACTGTACAGAAATACCTACAGGTAAATCAGTATGGACAACTCCCTCTTCTAATAGATATGCGCGTTTGACACTGGTGTAGCACACTCAGAACAAGATTGTTGAGCAGTTCCTGAGGCAGAGCTTACCACTCCTCCATCAGTGCTCTTCGGAGCATAGGAATAGTTCCTGGTGGCGGTGTCATCTCAGCCAGACGTAGCCCTAAAGCATTCCAAACATGCCATGTTCAGCTGGGAACAGGGAAGTGCGCTGGCCACTCCATTCGATGGATATCTTCTTCCTCAAGGAGTTCATCCATAGCCACTAAAAAGCAGAGGTGAGGATAATCTTCAATAAAAATTAACTCTCCTGCGTTAGCTGTACGGAACAGACGAGAATGCGGGAGGATGATTTCATTGCAGTACTGTGCCTCGGCCATGGACTCTCGTTCTACCAGTTGCAACTTGGTACACCCATTGACCATAATGCCGGTCAAGACCATGATTCCCCACCATAATTTCTATTCTTTTTCACCGTGTTCTCTTGACGGTACTTTATATCAGGTTCCCCTCAGGTGTACTGATTTCCAGAATCGGATGTTAAACTGAATCAATTTTAATGTGTGAATAAAACACTGTCCCATTCCTCATTCGTCCGACCATGTGTTCTCGACAACTTTGCAAACAGAGCCGCTGCTAACTGGGATCATCAACTGTTGATGTTACTGCTCAAAGCTCCGCCAGTCCTCATCAGACAACGTACAGGCAATGTTTAGTATTTCTGCCACCGTGACGCTGAACGCTAAACCATAACGATTTTTTGTCGTCCATAGTATGCATAGTATGTCGTACTGTATATGCATGCAATTCAAATATTAGACTCGCATTAAAAGTGTTAATAAAAACCATGGAATAACTTATTACAATGACTTAGAAAATTTTGGAGGAAATAGTTCACTTCGAAAAAGAACACATTTTGCAAAACACTTGTGCATAATATTTATATGGAATTAAATTTTCGACATCGGAATTATATAAAATTCAAATTCTGACATTGGAATTAAATAGAATTCAAATTCTGACATTGGAATGAAATAGAAAAACTTACACAGAGTTTTGAACTCATGTTCAGGGCAAAAAGTGTGTGTCTATTTAAAAAATGGAAATACGGGTCCAAAGTATGGCCTAAAATATTCCCCTAATTTCGGGCAACAGAACGCAGTCAATAGCGTTTTTTCAAATGTAATAAATATGTAAACAGTTAAAATCCTTGGCTGTCTTTAAACTATACTTCAGAGAAACATAACAAGAAACTAATGACGATCAGCAAAAAAAAAAAAAAAAAAAATCACCTACTATGGTTGGCTTTTACACCTTCTAGAGACGAAAAGTAGCAATTTTCTTGTATGCGAATTTCCGCAGAGGTCATCGAAGTGACAGAACCTTGAGCAGTTAACAGTTAGAGTTGATGATCCCTGTTGGCCATGGTAGAGCCCCCCTCCTACCATGGACAGGACAGCTTAGCAAACGACTGGCAGAAGACAACTATTGAGAGCCACAAATATTTGGCGAACAGTCTCTGCTTTGCTCATAATACACCTGGTGAAGTAGATTAGGCATCAAAAGATGGGTATAACATAACGTACAGCCCTTACCTTCCCTTCAGTTATACTATCCAAGGGCTGTACTTACGAACTACTGAGGGTCGGCGGAATTTTGTGCATTTATAATCATGACCCTCCCTACGCTACTACACAATGTAAATAGTTCCAAAAGATATGAAAAGGAAAGCATGCGTGTTTGATTTTAAAATAGTTAGTCTTTGTAAATAAAATCAAGCCGTGTTCCTTTTTTATTTGGACTGCTTTTAATATGTAGTTTGTTTGTTTTCTGAACTTTCTTATGTTTAGAAGGAGATAAAACCTTAGCTAATATCGATTTTGTTGAACTGGATTGAATTTGATGGTTTTGTTGCGTTAGTATCTATATTGTCGGCGCCAACCACAGCTGGGGATATAACTCATTTCAAAACTACGAATCGCTGGCTTGAAGTAAAAAAACACGATCTAAGTCCTGAACAAACGCATTGGCTAATGCCGTGGAAGGATACCAGCAGTACTTTTCAAGCACCGATTGATGGTTAATTCCACTCTCCATCTTACGAAAAGAGCAAACCATTAAGTCAACTGTACTGCGCGAAAATGTAAGATTCACGAGTCCATTAATAAACATTTGTGGTTTTCGTATTTAATAAAGATTCACCTATCAAAATATTGAAGGCTTCCGAAACAAAATTAAAAAATAAATGGAATCTGTTTCTTCCACAAAACTTTCATTAGCTACTGTCAGCTGATCCATTGAGCTAAACATGATAGACTAACCAATCAAAGCATTGAAAGCTTTGTAAACAAAACTGCCATAAACCCGGATTCTTTCTTTTCTCGAAACTTTCTTTAGCTACTCCTCGCCGATCCATTCAACGCCAAAAAACTAGAGAGCTTCATGCTTATTCTTTTTGATTAAAATTTAATCATTCCCATTACAGAAGTGTATATATATATTTTCAATTATTTACTAAAAGCTGGGTTGAGCTGACATTTTACAATTACTTACGGATGCCACTATGCGATAAAAGATAAAAGTAGTTCTAAACGAAATGCAAAAGAACGACTGCATGCTTGTGAATAGATACCGTCGCTTTTCTAGACGGTTTTTAATAAGCACTTAGACTGACTTTTTGAACTTGCTTGGGTTTAGAACGAGACGTAGGTTCAACGAAAGCTTTACTTATTGGACTGAATTAGGTAGTTTTACTGCGCTAGTATTTATATTGTCGTCCCCCAGTTATATCCTCAGCTGTGACAGCCCCAAAGCCGATACGAGGAACTCACCTGAGGATTTAACTGATCGCATATTTAACAATCCGTTGATTAAATCACGAAGGTCACGAATCCCAACCTAAAAAAAGCAGTGGAAAATGCTGAGGAGAAATACACGCAGATTCCCCAGCACGAATTCATGTAGAATTCCCACTCTCCATAATCCGAGAAGAGCAAATTATTCAGTCAATGATAGTGCGCGAAATTTTAACATTCCGGGATGCGTTGATTAAATTTGGTTTTTATATTCAGAAGAAATTTACCAATCAAAGCATTAAATGATTTGGAAACCAACTGCTACAAACTCTTATACGTTCTCTGGTCGTATCTTTTTAGCACGTCTTTTGTAAAAAAAGATCGTGCTTATGTTAATCGTTTGCCTGGCCGTACATCCGTCTGTCCGTCCGCGTTTCTGTAGACACCATATCTCAGTAACTATTAGTTCGATTTGAAATATTCTTTTTGCATTAGGAAGCTTGAGATATGCAAAGGATGATCCTTCATTTCGTTTTTTTTACGATGTACAGTTTCACCGCTAGAGGACGTAAACGCAGATGATGTCGAATTCACAATATATTTTATTCCATATATTTGCTTCTAAATATCCGACTGAAAACATTCTTTTATCTTCCGATTCCACTTACGCCGAAGAGTATTTTAGGTATAGTCACTTTTTCAAGTTAAATATAGGTTTCCCGCTAGGAAGCGTAAAAGTAAATTGCGCTTTCCCCGATATCTCTTCTTCTGAAACTCCGATTTGATAACGTTTTTCTTCAGCGGATACAGCTCCTGATGGAAAATCTTTGGCATATATAATTTCTAGTTTTTGGTAAAGAATACTGAGACCACCAGGGCGTAAGTGTTAATTTTTGCTTCTGATGTATTTGCCATAAGTTCTGAGACTCTAAAACCTTAATTGGAAAATTTCGTTCGGGGACCAATGATGATCACGTCGGTAAACCTTTTCGGAATATTTTCTTCTTAAAATATTGCATGGTTTCTCCGCCAGGGGCGTAGATGTATATCTTATTTTTGTCAATATTTCTGCGCTTAATGGTTCTATTTGAAAAATTCTTTCTTTATTGGATAAAGTTTCCGGTGTGACATGTTTTTCATATAATTTCAAAAATTTCATGTGATTCACAGACTTTCCGCAAGGGGCGTAACGGTAAATTGCGTCTCCCCTCGATCTCTGCTTCTAAAACTCTGATTTGAAAAATTCTTTCTGCACCGGATACACCTCCTGATGTGAAATCCTTCGGATATAATTTCTAATTTTTGGTGAAAAATGGTTTGGCCACCAGGATTCGTAAGTCTTAGTTTCCGCTTCTGATGTATTTGCAGCAAAATCTGAGCTTCTAAAATCTCGATTGAAAAAATTCGTTTGTGGACAGATACTACTCACGCCGGCGAACATTTTCGAAATATTTTCTTCTTAAAATAATGCATGGTTTCTACGCCAGGGGGCGTAGATCTACTGTATATCTTATTTTTGTCAATATCTCTACTACTAGGAGTCCGATTTCAAAACTTCTTTCTCTGTTGGATAAGGTTTCAGATGCGAAATGTTTTGCACATAAATTCAAAATTTTCTCGTAAATCACAGATTTTCCGCTACAGAGTGCAAAGGTAAATTGCGTGTTCCCCGATATTATTGCTTCTAAAACCCCGATTTAAAAAATTCTTCGTGTATCGCTAACAGCTCCTGATGGGAAATGTTTTTTCATATAATTTCTAATATTTGGTAAAAAATAGTTTGGTCACCAAGGGCATAAGTATTAATTTCGGCTTCTGATGTATTTGCAGCAAAATCTGAGCTCCTGAAATTCGACTAATTTTTTTCTTGGACCGATACCGTCCACATCGAATAAA
The DNA here is from genome assembly GCA_039090855.1 of Macrothele yani. Classification (NCBI taxonomy): domain Eukaryota; kingdom Metazoa; phylum Arthropoda; class Arachnida; order Araneae; family Macrothelidae; genus Macrothele; species Macrothele yani. The sequence goes on from CM077018.1 coordinate 9,605,426, forward strand.
ACGTTTTGGAAATATTTCATTCCTAAAATAATGCATTGTTTTCCAGCCAGGTGGCGAAGATTCATGTCTTATATTTGTCCATAACTCCGCTTCGAAGAGTCTGATTTGAAAAAACTATCTCTTTGTCGGAGAGCGTTTAAGATGCGAAATGTTTCTCATATAATTTCAAATTTTTCTTAACGCACAAGTCTGCAACCGGAGGGCGTAAGTTCACGATTCCGTTTACAGCAATATCTGAGGGATTAAAAACACGATTGAAAAACTTCTTTTCTCGGTCAAATACTATTGTTTTCCATACAGGTTCCATTGACTTTGAACAGCTTCAATAAATTTATTTCTCGTCAGAACGGATTGAAAGGACGTGCTCATTACACCCGAAAATTCGGTATCATCTTTCTTGTTTTCTAGATATCATTTGCAGATCCACTGAACGCCCAAGAACGTGTAAGCTCCATACATACATTAGAGCTTTGACAGTGTTTTATTTCCATTAAAGAAATGTATATAATTGCTATAAACTCCGATCCGTTGCCTGTTCGTATCTTTTCTTACATAGGTAACATTTGTCGATCCATTGAACGACAAAGAACTAGTGAGTTCCATATATTATAGCTTTGATGAAGTTCTACTGTATTTCTATTAAATAAATGCATAGTATTTCAATTCTAATTTAAGATAACATGACTCACAGAACAAAAATTTGTCCAAGATTCGAAATAAGAATATAACAACATGTTGCTAAAAACAAAAGTTCCTAGAGTGATATTTAAATTTATATTCCCTCACGTTACACTGAATTTTATTCAAACTTAATTGTAAGTTCCCCTTTCTTCAAATAAGTCATGAAATCTCCGTTAATAAGAAATCAAATCGATGCAGATATAACAGAAAAACACAAATATAGTTCGTATATGAGGTATATCACCAGAGGCTTAGCTCTTGGTGTTGCGCAAAATGCAAGGCACTTGATACAAAAACCTTTAGTTTATGACGTCCTCCAAAGGTAAAGCAAATGTCAAGACGGCAAATCTTTACCGGTAAATGTGTATTAGACGAAATTCATCACAATAGGTACATATCAAAATTGCGAAGTGGTAAATATTTTATACAGAGAAATAAAAGAATACACGTCTTGAAATATCGTGATATATGGAGCAGTATTTTTCCCGAAAAAAGTTAACGTCTTAATCACTAGGTGAAGTTTTAGAATTACGATGCTGAAAACATTTTCACTATTTCTTCTCAAAGAAATAATGAAAATGTTTTCAGTAATATTTCAGCTCACAGAAACGGAAGAAGAATAAATTTAAAGAATCAACAAGTCCATCAATTAATAAAGGAAGTCAAATTATCCTAAAATATCAAGAAAATGTCTGGATCGGTAAACAAATGATTTTAATACTTTTTGTTAATTCTAAATTATTGTGCTAGGTTGTTTCAACGAATTTCAAATAAAAGGCTTTCTAAAACAATGCCATTTAAGCTCTTCGATACAACCGGAAGTAAAAATATCTTAGCATACTGTACATTCGCCGAACCGTAACATTACATTGATTAAATATAATAGGATATCTCTCAAAGTAATGTCTTCTCAAAATTGTATTATATTGTCCAACAACAATTTTTTACGCTTTCCAACCGTAGGTTGAAGAAGCGTATATGCTCCAGCTTTTTCCGTCCGTCTGTCCGTCTGTCTGTCGGCACGATAACTCAAGTAAAAATGGTTCGATTTCGATAAAATTTTAGTATGTATTAGGAGACCACCAGGGGACGAACCCTATTGAAAATGGGTAAAGTGGGGTCAAAGGTCACGCCATAAGAGCGGGATCCATACAATTGCCCTTATGCGCCATAACTTGCGTAAATATGGTTCAATTTCAATGAAATTTTAGTATGTGGTAGGGGACTACCTGGGAACGAACCCTATTGAAAATAAATGAAATGGGTTAAAGGTCAGCACATTGAAGCGGGATCCATTCCTTTGCCTTTATGCATCATAACTTGCGTAAAAATGGTTCGATTTCAATGAAATTTAAGTATGTGGTAAAGAACCAGCTGGGAACGAACCCTGTTGAAAATGGGCGGAATGGGGTCAAAGGTCAGGACATAGGAGCGTGATCCATTCCAATGCCCTTAACCTATATTGTTAAGGTGGACGTCAAGTAATTTTGCTTCCTATACTTCCAATGGAAAAACTTTTGTACACATTTCCTTCACAATTAATGTGTTCCCAAAGATGAAAATTTGAACATCGATTAAAATCACTTCTTAATATAACTTGGAATACTTAATATTTTCTAAAACAAACCATAATTATATTAAAAATCAATAACTTTCCCTTTGGTGGTGTTGAAACCAGAAAAAGAATGGCGTGACCTGTACTTTGATGACGTCAGTAGACAAACAAATGCAGAATTGCATAATTATGGTTATGTTTTAGAAAATATTAGGTAGCTAAAATGAAGCTATTTTAATCGATGTTCAAATTTTTATCCTTGGGAACGCATTCATTGTCCAGAAAAAAGATGGCGCGACCTGTATTTTCATGACGTCAGTAGACAAACAAATGTTGAATTGCATAATTATGGTTATGTTTTAGAAAATATTAAGTATTGCAAGTTATAAAATGAAGATATTTTAATCGATGTTCAAATTTTCATCTTTGGGAACGCATTAATTGGGAAGAAAAAAGATGGCGCGACCTGTATTTTCATGACGTCAGCAGTCAAACAATTGGGCGGATACTATTAAAGTCTTATGACGTCACACTTTTGCTAGCAGATGGCCGCGATTCCCATCTGCCTCATTACGTCACGCGTTGTGTGCGTATGTTCGTCTGCACGATAACTCGCGTAAAAATCGCACAATTTCGATGAAATTTTAGTATGTGGATGGGAACCACCTTTGAAGGAACCCTATTGAAAGTGAACGAAATGGGGTCAAAGGTGAGGACATAGGAGCAGGATCCATTCCATTGTTCTTAAGCGTCATAACTAACGTAAAAAATGTTCGATTTCGATTAAATATTAGTATGTGGTAGGGGATCACCTGGGGACAAACCCTATTTAAAATTGGCGAAATGACAGTCAAAGGTCAGGACATAGGACCGGTATCACTTCCATCGCCATTATGCGTCATAACTTACGTAAAGTCTTTCGATTTGGATGAAATGTTAGTATGTTGTAGGGGCCTGCCTGGGGACAAACCCTGTTGAAAATGGGCGAAATGGGTCAAAGGTTAGGACAGAGAAGCGGGGTCTATTCCATAGTCCTTATACATCATAACTTACGTAAAATTGCTTCAATTGCGACAAAACTTTATCATGTTATTTCGGAGGTATACTGAACCAGTGCTGTTGAATATCATCGAAATGGGATCAAAGGTCAGAGCGTAGGAGTGAGAATTATTCCACAGCCATTTTATGATTTCTAGTACGTTGAAAAGCGTACCATAATCAATGCATTGCATGATTTTACTAACTTGTTTTTTAAAGCAATTGTAATATTTTTTTAAATTTGGGTGTTTAATGAGCATCGTGAGCAACTCAATGGACTATAAGCTGTCGCCCGCCCCTAATTTAGGGCCACTGACTATAGGGAAAGGAGAGAGCCAGTGCTGCAAGACAAACACAACATCCATATCTCATCGGGATTCGAACCCAGATCCATCACGGATTAATGGCCATAATACAGCTTTTAGACCACTGCGCTACCGGTGCGGCCCAATCGTAATAAAGTTCTTGTTTTGTAAGCTATGTGTTTCTTTAAAGCAAGGAAACAGGCCGCGAATGGCCTTCTAGTTAAATCCGTCGCATAGCAACCGGAGGGTCTAGGCTTCGGTCCCAGGTAGCTTGTTTTTTAGCGAACCAAAAAATATTCGCCGTTAGTCAGATAGGCACATTATTCTACGCTACCTTGGCGTGTCAAGGGTTCTGAACCGTTGTCGAACTCTTATTTTCTCATTATATACAAGTTTTCCTGCAGTGAGCATTTAGGTTCCATTTACTATCGCTTCGTTTTTATTACGTGGTGTAAGCATGATAGCGTCTAAAACTTCTCTTTGGATATAACCCTAATTACTGATAGTTCATGTAGTTGAACACCGCAATGAAGACAAAAGTTTTCAGTTTTATGCTTAAAAACATTTTTTATATATAAATCAATATTATGAAAATTTTTGTGATGGCTTCCTTCGGAAAACGTTGTAGCGTATTGCCAGGCATCAGTTTTACCGAAAGATCCCCTGGACAAAAATTTTGTAATTTTCATCACAAATGTATCTTATAAACATCACTGATTGTAATTTGTACGTGCTCACTGCATTCCCAGAGCTGGATACGCTGACGATGTAGTAGTCACACCCTAAGGACACGACTTTTCCGATTGATAGTAAAATCGTTTATTTTCCTTATGTTTTGTGAGGCATTGGTTTTCAAAACTTCCATTTTATTTCGATGATAATATGCGTTATGGTTAAGTGTTTGCGTTCGACACCGATATCATTAGTTATGACTAGATCATAAGTAATAACAATACCAAGATAAGGAGTAATATCCATAAGGGAACAAGAAGATACAGCGCCATCAGACAGAAATACTGAACAGAACATTTTAGGCTGCCCGGATATCTGACCATTCGACCAAGGTGGTATCCGTTCGGTTCCCTGTGAAGCATAGTTATTCTGATTGTATTGCAGCACTGGCTGCATAACTTTCATGGAACCACTGGCCCAAATTTAGGATGGTCGACTGCTTATAGCACATCGAGTTGCTCACGATAGTTGTTAAACCTTCAATTAAAAAAGAATATTTTAAAAATTTAAGTCGATGAATTTTATACCCGTTAAACCCGGTTAATTTTTTTAACATGTTCCAGATATCTTAGAAAAGAATAAAGTCCTGTAAGAATATCAACACACCTAAAACGTATCGTCTTTAAAATATGAAATGCATTTTTCCTATCAGAAATTCGTGCTGCAATATAAATAAAATACAATATATTTACCACAACCTATAGATGTCGTAAGAAATTAACTTGGAAACTAAAAATCTTGTTGTAGCCGACTAACTACATTTTGCGAAACTCCTAAAATAGCAGCCACATTGATCCACCGTACAGCTGCTTGTAACATGCCAACGACTCTATTTGTGTTTCCAATGCTTGCACAACGCCTAGTAGTCATTTCTGGTTAATTCCGCACTTAAGTCAATGTATTCAGCGAGCTTCTAGATCAAGCAGTTAAAAGACCGATTTCCACTTCACCCAGAGTACTTTTATCGGAGCTAACATGACACGCGATATGTTGTCAAGATGCTAACTTACATATGACGTAGCTACCCACGCTAATAACCGATCTGCAGTAGTCACTAAATTAACATGTCAACATGTTTGCTTACAAAACCGCAATATCCCAAATTTTGATGACCAGTGTATATATACAAATTTTCCCTTTGAAGATCCGTTGGATTCGTATTAACGTTTTATGGTTTTGATTTCTGCGTCGATTCTGCTGTCAACATGTTATTCTCATGCTGACTGTTTGTGCAAAAAATATCTTTAAATGTGTTCTGGTCTTCCAGAGGCAACACACTTTAACTTAATGTATGCTTTTTAAGAAATGTTAGATGGCATTCTCTCTAGAATGAGATGGTGAACATGAAGTGTTTGTTCATATGGCAATGAACTCCCATCCTTTCGGCAGTAATATTCAAAAAATCGGTATTAATGATTATCTTTATGGGCAAAATCTCAGGAGACAAGTAAACCGAACCTTAAATTCATATGACGTAAATTTCTGCCATGTGTCTTGAGAGATGTCAAATCTTTAAATCAGATTTTAGGTCAGAAATATCCTAACTCGTGATTAAAAAGCATGAGTGATATTTTCAGTATGAAGCTTTATGAAATTTGAACCTGATGAAGAAGAGTGCAATAGATATACTAAAAGTCAACAAAAAGGCAGAGAGATGAGTAAATCTGAAAGTGTGATTACGGAGTTAATCTTTTATTCAGATTTTGTTTGCGTACCTTAATATTCTAGATGACGAAGTAGATTTTCATATCTCAAGTACTGTTTCTCGCAAATAATGCAACATCTCAAAGTGCTCCAATACATGCATGCCTAGGTGATCAAGCTTGGATTGAGGAGAACGAAATTGAAATTATCAGGATGAGTCAAACTTTCAGTCCGTTTGGAGTTAAAAACTCTTAATGATACAAGAAAAGCTCCTGCCCATTCTCAGAAGTACAAGCAGTTGTTTTCTATAGGCCTAATTATTTCCACAGTCCCACCATAACCACGATCCCACGGTGGTACCACTAGCCCTGTTCCAAGCACACAGAAAGTCTCTCATGTCAGATTTCACATCCACCACAGAGGTTGAGTGCCATCCTTACAGGAAATCGGCCATGGAGAAAAACAGGGTCTCATTGAGTGGAACAATTTCCGAACTGTATGGAAGGTTTGGTGGCAGATCAGCCCCTTCCAATTTCTCTATTTTTCTGCGGACCACTCAGTTGGTATGACTGGGAGCATTATCCACTTGCATGACTGCCATGTAGCTTCGGCACAGCGCATCACGATTCCGCTGCATTTGTTCTTCATTAAGGTTCCCTCCGCAGCCTTAAAATACGGCACGAGTTTCAGGGGCACAGAATCTTCACAATTCTACAACTTGCCCAGTATGACTCTCCCTCGCAAAACTCAGTTTGCACCATATGCCTGGATCTCAGGTAATGGTGCCAGTAGTAGAGAAACTTAGGAGTATTCGCGTTTCATCTGCTGCGAAGAAACTACTCCAAAGCCTGTCATCTTGTGGATTTGACGGCAATTCTACAGAGAGCAGCTCATTTTTTTCTCCTTCTGGTGTTCCAATTCATGGAGAACAATTTGATGGCGCCTGGAGGGAACAAATATGGTGCAGGTGAGGAAAGATGCAGTATTGGGAAGGCCGCACCTCAGGTGCCAATTGTCGTTCACTGGTAACCGAGCTTCGCTGTCACAGCTTCAACCAGTCTGCCAGTGTTCTTAGTCGTTGCACCTCCTTAACTTGGCTTGTCTTCAAGCCTGGTATCCTAAGCATTAAATCGCCAGAAAAAATTCCTGTAGTGTCGCTCTCCACTGTTTTCAACTGTACAAATTTCTCTCTTTGCTGCTACCACGTTTTACCCTTTTTTTTCAAAAAAAAAAGATGTAGAATAACAGTGAAACTTAAAAACGGAACTGACACGGAATGTCATTCGTTTGAACGTTGAGAATCGAGGCGGTTCATTTGTAAATCTTTCATCGTGAACTGTGAATAATGGAGAGCTCGCACTCCTTCGGACCATTGCTCAAAGAGTGTGAATGATGTTCAACTCCTGCCATTAATGCGGCATACCCACAGACGAAGCACGATCAACTTTGTTTCTTCCCCCATGAGTTTGGAAACGATTTCCCAGGAAGAAAAGTTGTGTAAACAATTAATTTGTGCCAATTATTGTGTGAGCTAGGAAATGATGGTGAAACTTCTGACCGGCAATAATACGTGAATGCCACTCATTTAAATCTTGTACCCTAATGTTTAGCCACGAACCACCTCGTCCATGAATCAACGTGAACTGTGAAAGATGAAGAGCCTGCGCCCTTTTATAATTCACAAAAAAATAATTATTTATGCCATTAAGACTTTTTTTAACCTCATCAGCATCGTTAACCATCATCAACTCCCTATTGGATGAAAGTCTTCCCAAGTTTTTTTCCTGAACAGCCTGTCTTGAGTCTTTCTTCTTCATGTTTCTGAGGCATGCTTTCGAATTTCATCCACCTATCTTTCACGTGCTTTCTTCTGGGTCTTTTCCTGTTCCTTAGAATCCAGACTAGAATTTTAGTTGCCCATCTTTAGCTCGTTCTTCTGGCAGTATATCCAACCTATTGACATTTAGGAGATTTTACTCTGATAATGATGTCTACCAGTCTTGACATTTTCCTGATCCCCGAGTTACTTTTCTGATTTTTCCTGGTTACACAAAACATGCATCTCTTCATGCTTCTTGCAATCGTCTGTTCCCCCTGTGTCTTTTTGATTAAGGTCCATTCTCTTCTCCGTACGTAGGAATTGGAAGAATGGGTTGATTGAAGACTTGATTTCAAACATCATGGCATATTGGTCGTGAAAAATGTCCTGTTTCTTATAAGAGCATTCTAAGTTGTATACGCCTACTAAAATCTTCATCAGTGTGACCCTAGCTTCATATATGTTGCCCAAGGTAAATGCAGGTATCGGATATATCCAGATTTTCCCAATCAATCGAAAAACCTTCGTTTATTGCAAAAACATTGTACATCAATTTTGTTTTTTGAATGTTCATTTTCAATACCACTTCTCTATTTTTAAAACGTATTTGCTGTAAACCCATAAGAGATATCCGAATATTGCTGCTTGTGGCTGATGTGTGTGATCTTGGGAAACGAGATGGCCACGTGATAGCCCCACGTGACACTACGCTTACGCGGCCGCTGGCAAGCAGTAACGTTCAGTCTGCCATGAGTCTCACGCAAGAACAGAAAGTCGTTTTATTAGAAGTTTATTTTGCGGAAACATCTTACCAACGTTCCATCCAGCTCTTTCAAAGGAAGTTTCCTGATGTTCCTATACCAGGAAAAACAACCGTGTATGACCTTGTGAACCGGTATCGCAAGACAGGCAGTGTCCAGGATAATCCTAAAAGCGGGCGGCCATCCGTGGTGACGACCACTTTTCTGGAGAAAATTCACGTTTTCCTGCAGCGCTCTCCTCGAAAGTCACTTCGGCTGCTGTCTCAAGAGTTACCTGCATCGTATTCAGCCTGTCAGAGGTCTACTAAATGTCTACATTTACGGCCGTACAGAATTTGATTAGTGCAAGAGCTACGTCCTTTGGACTCGGAAAAGTGTATTGCCTATTGCCAATTGTTTAAGAATTTCACGCGCAGCAATGTAACTATCCAGCTTAACAACACTTCTTTCAGTGACGAGGCATGGTTTCATTTGAATGGATATGACAATAGCCAAAGACCTCGGATACGGGCTGCGGAGGATCAACACGCATTGCATTCAGTTAGACTTCACTGTCAGAAAGTTGGAGTGTGGTGCGCCATGTCTAGACGGCGAATTGTAGGACCATTTGTTTAGACCCAACTGTAAATACCGCTGTGTATGCAGACATCATCCATCAATTTGTAGCGATGCTGGAATAACACGAACGTTACTGTTGGTTATAACAAGATGGAGCAACATGCCACATATCAAACGACACAATGGAGATGCCCCGTTCGTTCTTCCATGATCAATTAATCTCTAAAAAACTTTGGCTGCCTCGCTCACCAGACTTGAGTGCTCCAGACCTTTATTTGTGGGGCTATATGAAAGACATAGTTTACCACAACAACCCTAAGACGGTACAGGACCTGAAGAACAACATCATTACAGCCGTGAGGGAAATACCATGCAACACGCTGAAAAAAGTGTCCTTCAACATGTGTCGTCGGGTGAATTTGTGTCTTCAACAGAATGGTGGACAATTCCAGCATCTATTGTAAAGTGGCTTTCATTACCTGTAAGCATGAGTGTCAATATAACAGTATGTAAAAATAGTTATACATTACTATATTCGTGGTAGAAGTATTTGAATTCAGAGTTTGGGGACTTTTGAACTAACCTGTATAAAAGCATAAAATTCAGACAAACTGATATCAACCTGATAGTTCGTGAATACCACATATACAAGAAACGTATTCCTAGAAATTTCAAGTCAGAAAAGGAAAGAAATAAAATTAAAAAACAAAACAAAATGAAAGGCGCGATGTACCTAAGCCGAAGAAAGAGAGTATGAGCTATCAAATATAACCTCCAGGTCGTAGCACATGAGAAACAAATAAATATATTCTGTAAGTCAGAAAGCAATCACATCAACGCATCATACCCAAAGTCAGATTAAGTTTAGACTAACACGAGAATCAGTGTCTAGTACATTCTCCATATTTCAGGAAGAGAGTATTGCGACATGGTGTGGCTCTTTGGTGTTCTTTTTAACTTATTTCTTGAGAGTGGTGAAATTAATCTCTCAAACCAGCCGGAAGCAGTATTGGGACAACAGCACTGAAACTGCAAGCAAGAAATAAATACCAAGGAAACTGTCTGTTCTATGAACGTGTTGGATTCTGCATTAGTGTTTTATTTAATTTCTGATAAGTGAATCTAATAACGGTGTGATTGATTATTACAAATAATGCACGTTCAATTGCCTCAAACCATTCACACCACTGTGGAAAAGGAAAAGGAGGAATATCTTTCGAAATTCTCTCACATGAAACATTATGTTTCATTTTAATTTCTCCGTGTTTCTGACGTGATGGAATGTTTTCCAGCTCGTCTGCCGCTACTTCTATACAAGCAATTAATTCCACCTGATATTCTGATATTCACCGGAAAATCCGTCTTTCCATTTGGATACAGTGTAAACGTTTATAAAGTGAGTGGGAAACGTCCTTCAGAAATGCAAATATGATGTAGGATTCATATGTTAAAAACTTATATACATAGTAATAAAATGTGTTTAATTCAAATATACTAAAAAAATTAACTTCAATTGAGCTTAATGAGAGGAAACTTTAAAGTACTTGTGTCCGGTGTGTCCAGCTCATGTGAACCTGAATTCGAGCAAGTGAATGAAATTTTGGAAGGAAATCATCGATTCTCTATTCCAAATTCGTCCCAAATTTCAAGAGAAATAAAAAAGAACCACTTCCCAGGATGACGTGCGGGTAATGCAATGGGCTGAGTGCTGTTTGAAAGTGTAAGGCGTTGTTATTTGGTTCTTTGACGGAACACATTGTTAGGTATTTCCAAAAAATAAATATTAATTCCGTATCGCCGAATGACATGTAACTGTGCGTTTCCAAATATATTTCCATGCAGTAAAACTTAAAAGATTGCATTATATGCGACATTTTATTAATGAGTACTGCCGTGCCTCACAAGCTAAGTAAAAGGTTTAGTTATGTACGACACAAACAATCTGATCTTATTTTCCTTAAGATAAATCTTCGCCTATTGCTTTAATTATCTTGTTCAGAACAACGACGATGCAATTGCACTTATATTCATCAGCTAATCGGAAAATAGATGCTCCAATTGGCTCTTCTCTTAAAAATGGTTTTACAACACACTTGGGATTCTGTATTTTAATAATCGCTGTGAGTAATTCTATAAAATTGAAATGAACTGACACGTAGATAAAGTCTGAACAAATGCGTAATTTTTTTCCAGACACAAAACTCGCTGTGCAATTCATAAATAAATTTGAAACTTGGCGAAGGATATCATAAATCTTGGTCTATTATTCAGCTAACTTTCGTGTGTGCACTGTGCAATGCATTTTTGGATTCCCTCTCATTTTCTAAAACATGCAAAAGCATGCATGAGAAATGCTTTATATCATAACTTTTACTAATATAATAAGTCATATAAAGCTTTGTAACTTTCACAGTTGAGAAAATACTTCACTACAAACGCAGTGGCAAATTCTTAGTAAAGAAGCCAATAACAAACCCTTAACTGAAAAAAAAATGACAAACTTTTTCGTTGCAATCCAAATCACTTTGAAGAGATATCGATAATAAACAAAGATATCGATATTAACACCTCTTGAAATGGTTCATTTTTAAATGCAGGTGAGATTTGCAAATTTATTTGTACACTAGTATGGCATGGCCCATGAGATGTTCTAACACCACTCAAATTTTACTTGAATCGTATATGCAATTTCGAAATAAAAAATATGTAATCCCTCCAATAATTGAATAAATATCGTACGTAACACATATTTTACCATTCCAAGGAAAAAGCTGCTCTCTTAAAATACTTAAGTGTTTGAAAAATCTTTATCAAAATGATTGCGGAAATTACAAAAAGCTACTATTACTACTGATCTAGATGCGCTATAGGCTTACTAAAAGTATTCCATCTCAGGGGCGATTGTGCTTCCAACGCTTTCAATATTTTTCTTATGAGAGAGTTCCTCGTATCCCTGCGGAGTCCGCATTTGGAGGGTGCAGGTGATGTCATCAGCTTATGGTATAAGAAATTACTTTGAACAAATAATGCAAGAGAAAAGTATGTCCCTTAGGCAACGAGGAATAAGGAGTATCTGACTTTCCCTTAAAATTTGCATTGATTTGTAAATAAATAACTCGACGTCCTCCATCAATTTCTTTATTCCAAAGGATTCGCATAGTGTTATACGGAAATCCGAGAGTCCTTAAAATACTCTTAAGTTTACAAAGTTCCATACTTAATTTTTTTTGCTGAGAAGACGGAAATTTAATTGAGGTTAAAAGTGTGCAACAATCTGTTTTTTGAAAATCCATCCATATATCAAAGATAAACATCTACAGGGATTTAGATGCTCCACTGGATTACTAAACAAACACTAATAGTTGATTTGAAAACTTTGATACAACAGAAGGCAAAAGAGTGAGAACCCAAATACAAAAAGGGTAATATGAAAAAACCTCTACAGATAAATGTTAACCAAACAGTATTTTTAAAGCCTTCTCAAGATTTCCAGAGATATTCGTGTGCTAAAATACACTATATGTCGAAACATTTTACTCATATTGATAAATAACGAATTTGAGATACAAATAACAGTAAAAGAAGTTCAATTACTGAGGAAACTTGCTTACTTGGGTTAAGGGGAAGCTTTTATGAAATTTATAAAATCTTTGATGGCGGAATACGTTTAATATGTAGTATTTCTGGAAAGATTTTACACACTTCTTGAATAAAATTTGCTAAACAAAATTTTGCTTTTCAGTCTAACAGCAAGCAATGACTTTACGTGCAACGTGATATACAATATTTTGGAAATAAAGTGGTTTTAATCTAAATAATGTGCATTACGTTTCTCTCAAGTTCTCCAAGCGTTGTTGCAAACTATTTTGCTTGAATCTAAACAATAACGGCAAACCCATACAGGTTTGAATTAATAACACAGTAATCAGATACGTCTTTATTTCTTATATTTAATGTTGATCATGTAACTTTAATCACATGGGGAATCTGTAAAATTACACCGCTCTATCGTTCTTGAGATAAAAATCAAATTTTGCAACACAGTGCCGCACTAAGCTGTAGAGGAAACAAAACCTTTCTTTTCAAATCAAAATTGGCATGAGCGTAGAACTTCGATATATGCTGGGACTATCGACTAGGAAGTTTAATGAATCAGATATGCACTCAGGTAACATTTGGATAGGTATAAAATGCAGTCAGCAATATGTGCTCCTTGTTTAAACAAACTGCAATTGCAGGTGAAAGTTGAATAAAAATAGCTAGCTTCCTAAATTAATAAATTAAAAGTTATGCCTAACAAAAAGCGTGTTGAATTGGATATTAAGACAAATATTGCTTAATAGGAATTGTAGTTATTTAAACTTGCAGAACTTATTGCAAACATTTCCTATATATTATGACATAAATTTCCTTTTCGGAATATAATTCTGAAAGGTTTATAAATTTCAAATTTTAGACTGTGTAATTACACACTGCTTCGATGGTATACTTTCCCATACCGCTTATACCCCTGAACAGGACAGATTTACGAAGACCAATTATCTTAACAAAGTCCTGTAGTCGACCTACACAAAAATAACACTTAAAAGATGCAAAACCAATATTAAAAGCTCTGCAAATCATGGTTGTTTTTAAACTACGCCGTGTATTTCAATTAGGCTACATCTCCAAGTGAGCATTTTTAATTGAGATAGGGAGTGTGACTCCGGGTTGCGAGCGGCTTTTTAACACTTTCTGCGGGCCACGTAATCGGTGAAAAGTGTCATATCACTTATTAGTGAGACAGTTCCAGAGCCGTATCGGTAACGTTTTAATTCTCAAATTATGATAATATCAATACAGCAAAGGCAGTGTTCTAATGAAACACGCCTTTCGGCTCACATAATTTTTCTGGCACACGGAGAAAGGTTATTGTAAGTGATTTTTCTTACGTCTTTTGTAATAAAAGATCGTGCTTATGTTATCGCTTTGTGCATCCGTCCGTTCGTTGCCCATCTACCTGTGGACACTATATCTCTACACTTATGAAACCATTTAAACAATTCTTTTGCATTGAGAAGCTTGAAATTTGGGAATGAATCTCTCATTCCCGGTTTTTTCCAATGCACAACTTCGCCGCTAGAGAGTGTAAACACAGATGCTCTCGAATTCAAAATACATTTTATTCCATATGTTTGCTCCTGTATATCAGATTGAAAAAAATAGTTTCCCTTTCGATGCAGTTTGTAGCGAAGACAGTTTTAGCTAATGTCTCATTTGAAATGGTGCGATAGATTTTCCGTTTGAGTGGTAAAGTCAAATCGCGTTTTCCCCGATATCTCTGCTTCTGAAACTCCGATTAAAAAAACATCCTGCATTGGATACAGCTACTGTTAGGAAATATTTTGCATATCATTTCCAATTGTTAGTAAAGAATGGGATAGCCACCAGGGGACGTAAGTGTTTATTTCTGCTTCTGATATACTTGCTGCAAATTGTAAGCTCCTAAAAATTCTACGGAAAAAATTCTTCCGTGGACCCATACAGCTTACCTCGGAAATCCATTTTAGAATACCTTCTTCTTAAAACAAAGCATCGTCAAAAAGCGTTTATAGCGTTGTAAAATCCGTTTATTTACTAGAGTAAGTCGTATATAGATTTGCCAAGATTTTGCTCTCCACTTGGAGGCTTTATATAAAAATACCGATCTGAACAGATTTGGCGAAAAATCTATGTCGCACATAGCTAACTGAATATGAAAGTTTTTGCATACAAAATCTATGCTGTGAAAAGAGTGATTTCATTATGATTTGAAATTCCGATGTAAGTGAAAGTGCGTGCGAAAAAACTGTTGCCTATAAAAATGGTATTTTGTTATTGATTCCTTATTGGTATATCCAACCAGTGGTTTACTGGAAGAAACAAGAGAATTAACTAAAGTATATAGAAAACAAATATTTTGTGCTCGGCTGTTTATAAAGGAACATTACTGGCACGTAAAAATATTCACATTTTCGGGTGTCATGGGAAAGCATTTTCTAAATGCGATGTAAGCTCACCTTAAGAGAATATACAGAGTGTCCACTATGATACTCTACATTGTGGTTTTGGAGCTATGATTCTGGACGGGAGGGAAACAGGTACACACGAAGTTCAAGTGGAAAAGCTGTAGTGATGCAGTGGAGCTGCAGCCAATCATTTTATAAGGACGGATTCGAGCGTGCTCGTACAGGTTGTGTGTTGGTACGCGGAAACAGTATTGGTCACTCAACTGCAACGAAATTTCTGCCGTATCTTCAATAAAGAACCTACGTCATTTAAGACTATCAAGAATTGAGGCGATCAGTTTTTGGCGACCGTAAGTTTGTTGAAAGGATATGGCGGAGGAAACCCCGGCATTTCGGAAGAGGCTGTAGAAATTGTATGGAGAGTATTCGGAAGAAGCTCAAGCAAGTCAATTAGACAAGCAGCGAGAAAACTTGGAAGGAAATGGTCGACGGGCTATCGAGTTCTTTACCGCCGATTGCGATTATACGTCAACCATGTAGAAATTTTGCTGGAAGTCAAACCTGACGAGTGGCCAAACCATTTGATAGGCTGTCATGGTCCAATTCCCTGGCCTTCGAGTTCCCCAGACATTGCCCCATTATATTTCTTCTTTTGGGAAAACGTCAAATACAAAGTTTACCTTCCGAAAGTGACCAGAATAATGGATTTCAAACAGCGCATAACAGATGCTATAAATTTTGTCATAAAAAATATGCTACAGAACACATGGTGGAACACTGAGTACAGACTAGCCATCCTTCGTTACACCAAATGCGCCCACGTGGAGGTGCAATGAAGGCAACTTAACTGAAAACTTTGTGACTATCGCTGAAGTTTTTATTTTAGCAATTGCTGCATAAATATTTTCTTCAACCTGAATGTGCTTAAAATGTTGGGGTCTCAAGGTGGATACTGCATAATACGCTACGTGATCATATTTGCACCAAGAAATCTGATATGCCGTCACATATGCCTAAGATAATTATGATAGTAATATATTTTTTAAAATTTGCCTCGGGCGAACAGAAAATCCCATTTCATGCCATAGCTGTAATTTACACATGAATACAGTGAGCTAAGCCTTAACGCAGGATCACTTATTTATGGAACTCTAATAGTAGAGGAATTACTTACTGCCCTTTCTCTGAAATCCTTAAGACCAATAATTTCGTACATAGCGTTTTAGGGAATTGTATTGGTTTTAAAAAATATTTTCACCATTATATTTTTTCGGGGGATATTTAAAAAAATTACGAAACACTGAAATATAAAAATGACTTAACACTTTATTCTGACTAATTCATGTTTGAATCCATGTTAACAATCCGAAAAAGTGCTGTGACATGGGAGGCAAAATGCTGAAGCCGGAATGTAATATGAAGATGTTTACTGATTAACACATCCACTTGCCTAGGCATTTGCCATCTAGATGAATAACAATTTTGCTCTAAAGCCGAGAAACTTCGTTTTTTGACAAATCAATACAACATACACTGGCGTGCAAAAAATTAAGACCGAGACGGTTTTTCGAATGTAACGTCGTGCAGAAGTGCTCCACATCAACTAAGCCATATGTAGTCAGAAAAGCCATGTGTAGTCGCTCGTTGTTTTCCACTTACGGGAAATCCTGATCTATTGCACAGCTAAAAATATGAACATGAGGATCCAAGATCTCATTGCGA
This sequence comes from Macrothele yani, assembly GCA_039090855.1. Taxonomy (NCBI): domain Eukaryota; kingdom Metazoa; phylum Arthropoda; class Arachnida; order Araneae; family Macrothelidae; genus Macrothele; species Macrothele yani. The sequence goes on from CM077018.1 coordinate 9,622,228, forward strand.
TGTCATGCAGCGTCAGACCTTGACGGTATTTCCTGAATATTATGTGGATAGCAGAACTACCGTTGATGCAGGTACATGCTCAAAACGATTATTCCACGACCTCCAATATGGTGCCCATTCATAACGTTCTTTGAGTGATTTCGTGTTCCATATTCTCGCCATATGAATGATATCCGAGAACCTGGCTGAAAACAGAATATGCATTCACAGGTAAAAGGTACGAGTGCCTATTCTTGGTTAATTTAATGAACATGTTGACGACTCCATTGCAAGAAAGCTCTTCTTTGGGATATGCTCAAGGTAACACATAACAGGCAGTCTTGTATACAAGCTACGGTTCTGCAATCTTCGGTATACTAAATATCGGAGCACTCTCCGCTCAATTACCGTAGTGCGCGGCTGGGCTAATTGACCTGCTGGTGTACAATAACTGCCGTAAGGGAAAAAAGAACGCTATCAGCGGACTTCCTGTGACAGGAAATCACTTTTGGAGGTTTGAAGGATTGAAAGAGATAGCAAACAAGCTTCATTGCGTCAAGTAATCTTGCAACACCACAGTGGTATTGGGAGGAGAATCCACACCCTAAATCAGCGGATGTCTCTTTCGTGTACCAGTCGTCTGAGCTACAAACCTTCAAAATCTCCTGCAGATAGCACTTTAGTATCAAAACTGGACATCCGGAGACTGTTAAAAGTTACCCAGTCAGACGAATCTCGTTTATAGTTAATTTAACAATAGAGGACCAGAAGATGGCTTCAACAGCACGAATAGGTGGATCCCAGATGCCTAGCATTAACTGAACAAGCTGGTGGAGGAGGTGTAATGATCGGAGGTCTGTTTTCATGGAAAGTACTGGTTTATTAATACTTCTGGGACAGAATTTAGATACAAGAAGTATCTTAATATCACTGGAGACCAGGCACACTCGTACATGCGCTGGTTATAATAACGTGGATAGAGCTATGTCACCGTTTATTTGTATTATCTCCACGTTTTTCTAATTGCTTCACCATTTCTTTCGCCCCTTGAATTTATCAGCTGTAATTTCGTAGCTTGCTCCGTTGAATGCCACTAGATGGCGACGCATCAGTTGCTGAGCCCATCAATATGGATTTGTGTAGTCAGATGCTGACTGATAAACCACGCATGGAGCTGTGAATTGTTGGCACTGTGGTGTAAAGCGAACACACTCGGCTAGTTATCGAGAGATGTGGGGTTCGATCCGAGCTGTGTCGGATAAAAATATTTTCAGTTGCTATGCGTTGGTTGTAATAACGTGGACAGAGCGATGTCATCGTCTATTTGGAAAGGGTTTCGTCCACCAGATAATGCGCCATGGCACAAAGCTCAGATTGCCACACAGTTGTTCTAGGAGCTCGGCAGTGACTTCAAGCTCGCACAGTCCCCAGTTCTTAATTCAATGAAACGCCTGTAGGATAAGATTGAGACAGCCATTAGTAACAGAGATCCTCCTATAGCGAACATTCTGCAATTAACAGAAGCCATCGCATCCTATTGGCTGAATGGGCCTGCAGAACGATTTCATTACCGCGTTGAATCCATCCCACATCAGTTCAGATATTTTTGATGGCCAAAGATAGCGCAACGTGTAAATAGGTAGTTGCTGCTGGCAATTTTCTACATCTTTGTATATCTATGTGCTTATTTGCAGTACTTACCACCAAAGATAACACCAGCGAATTCAGGGGAAGGGCTCGGCATGCGCACGCTTCTTTCTCACAAAGCCTTATTTATCCATTTAAACAGTCTGCAAAACGTTTGAGTTGAAAACTGGAAGCATAACAATCTAATGTTAGGTTAGTAGTTTCCGTTCTTAACTAACCTGCTAAATAATATTATGATAAAACTCAATATGATGGAGAGATACCAGATGTTCACCATAGCAACTGCATATTTTCTCACTCTCCTGTTTCATTTCCTGGAAGGAAATGTAGGATTCGACAGCGGAAGACGGAGGATTAGAGTTCTTTGAAGGTCACTAGATACTTTTAAATGAGTATATGGTTATATCTCCAGTTACCAAGTTTCTCTCTCTTAAATTTTTAATGCAACTTGTCTTCAAGATACTGTTTTTAAAATAAAAGGAATAAGATGCCTGTGAAAAAGCCCATGAATGATTTGAGGGTGCGGAGCGTGGGAATGATTATTAACCATACATACAGCACCTTGAAAATATAAAGCTACAAGCATAAGTTCATCTCTGATTTAAAGACACGGTTCCCAAAATGAAGCAGAGATAAAATAACACATAACCCATGGAATATTCGGGGCTCAAGCAAATGTCCGATCGGACGTGCCGTGAACACTCGGGTACCGGGAAAAAAGCTCGTATATAAAAGGCAATATAATAAACAGGAACTAAATTCTCGAGCTGGTACTCTTAGCAAAGAAAGAGGTTAGTTGATATCTAGAAAGGATTTTGTTAAAGTCTGTTTGGAAAAACAACGTTTATTCATAATTTAGTACAATTCAGTAATTTTGATGTAAATGTCACTTGCGCCTAAACGTGCAGATATGAATGAACACCTAGGAAAGATAAAACATGAAATATTTTCATTTTCGAGAATTTAGTTTTGTAAAATTTACTTTTTTTTTCACAAAGAGGCGTCATCGTTTCAAAATTCTTCGGTTGCAGATGACATCACGAAAAGCAAACGGCAAATAATGCTTGATGACGCATACGTTTGATAATATTGTTTTCATGGTTTAAACCAAAAATTAATTATAATATTCCTTTTTATTATTTTGAATAACTAGTCAATGGCATTAATTTAAGTAACTCGCGTAAATATTAGAGCCTAGGGGGAATGTTTTGTGGAACTCATTACTATCTTTCGGTTTGCAAATATGGAAAATATAAAGACAAAAGGATGAAATAGCTTATGAATCAGAGCACGGGTTAAACGTCATGTAAAAACAAAAGGTGTACTTTACTCTTAGCCTTATCATATCAAAGTTATTGCGATTTCTCGATATTTTCGGTACAGAATTTCCTGAAAAAAATCAGAAACACTACATATTGTTTTGAGTAAATTATCTGAAAACAAATGTATATAAGATAATTTCAATACTGGAACCTTGATTTGAAATGTAATTACGAGTTTTAAATGAAGCCTTCGCATTACGGTGTGAAAGGTGGAATCGTAGATAGTATCAGGAAAATCCCGCTTGGGCTGCGCAGTATCAGACGCGGTTATCTTGAAACCACGCATGACGTAGGTGTGGACGCTGGACGCTCAGTCTTTTGACTTCTTGCATCCCTGTTTCTTTATAATTGGTGTGCTGGAGTTTTCTCTATTAACGCAGTTGATTTTCAACCGCTTGAAGTTTGTATCGTATAGTTTTACGTTTATGTTTTGTTTATTTTGATATTTACACGTATTTATCACTGAAATTCATTGCTTTTGTGTTTCGTAAGAAACGCAATAACGCCGGGTTGTGCAGTGGCCTGTTGTACTACGTATAATAGGAAAACCAAGAACACTGACATTATGTACCATGTATTTCCCAAGGATTTATTACTACAAAAATTGTGGATTCAGAAATATAAACGTCAGGATTTCTTTAAAGTTTCCAATGCAAGAGTGTATAGCTCAAAACATTTTTTAAAGAGTCAGGTGAAATTTCGCAGTTCAGTTTTAAATGTCGATTCCCCTCACACATAACCGAAGATTTAACACTTCCTTGGAATAATGATACAGTATCAAAAACAACACAGCTGCATAGCAATGTAATCATTAGACAAAAGAGAACTCAAACTAACAGTGTGTACACAGTAAACGCCCGCTCAGTCTCCGGATAGTTTGCACTGACTAGTGAGGTATCTATGTCGCGATATGCTACATAACTCGTCTGTCGGACGCCTGCATACCAGTCAGTCTGTCTGCCATTTGCCTGTATATACTGAACATATATCTCGGGAAGAATTACATTACCAGTTGTGACAAAATAGGTCAAGTCATTCAATATATTTATTAATAAAGAGGTTAATCACAGAAAAATTAGGGGTGATAGAAGAATTCTGATTGCATAGTAGAATTCAGCGCGAAAAGTTATGTTAGAAATACCTTCATATTTTTCCATGTGCAAAAAATCGTGCTCACTACAGTAATGTTAATGATTTAGCTTACAGTTACAACATTTTCTTTAGTTTAACAATATTTGTAAAATGTGTGTTGAATGCATTGATCGTCCCTCAAACAAAATGAGTATGGTTTCTGTAATTAAAAGGAACATTACGTTTAGGTATTTGCAGTGTGGGTTATGCACATTATGGTATCTTATATCTCAAAATGTTTCCTCTCTCAGCAGCATCTCTCCGAACTTTTGCAAATGAACGAAAAACCTTCTTGATCCTATATTCCGCCAGGTTTTCCTCTCATCTCGATATGAAAACGCAACTTAATCTTATATTCCTCTAGGTTTTCCTCTCCTCTCGATATGAAGTACGACATTTTTGTTACGTAATTATGCAGTGTGTTGTCGGGTGATTTTATGTTAGCTAATTTCATAAATTGCTACCTTATTCAGAAGAACTACGTGTCAATGGAAATATAAGATGCAATGGCATCCAAAGTATCAGGCACTACTCTCCAAAACTTAATGACCAACATGAAATCTGGCCATTACAGACAGCCGTTGTTCCAAATCAGCTTCCTAACATATGCAAACGAGTGCGGTGTGGCGTACGTAGACATTCCATGATAATCATCCTGTATAAAGATTTTCTGTGAGCACGTGACAGCTACCGACGGTATGAATAGCCAGCAGCCTGGCTTGTGTCTCACATGAGTTCATGGGATTTTTATGTATTTCAGAGAAGTTCTTACAAACTGCGTGTTTGAGATAATAAAAACTTTCGTAGACACAATCTGCATGATTTTACGTTCGGTCGAATTATCGGCTATCTCTAAAAAGGCCATAATGTGACCGATGTCAGTAGAAATTACGGAGTGGAAAACAGTACAGCGTTGAGGAGAAATAGAAACTTTGACAAATGTTTTTTGGTGGTCTTCTCTGGGGTAAAAGCTAACAAAACGACTGTTACCTCGCCATAATGGAGAGGTAATAGTCGTTTTGATAAAACCAGAGGTGCATAAATACTACGGTTCATGTAGCAAATCGTCATTGATCATCCACAGTTGTGCGAATTGCGTGCCAGAGTGTGTTAAAACGTGTAAACACAGCGATACTATAAACCAAAGAGCACAAGATTTTATGGGAAAAAACCGGGTTTTTTACAGGTGTGTTTATGCCAAATATGGCAGACTTTCCCACGCCCACGGGCGGCTTTTTCAAGGCTCTGGAACAATTCAGACGTAAAAAGCAGGACTGTGTGTTCGGAAACTCCTACGTTCTTTAACTTTATCCAGAGCTCATAGTCAGCCCACCATTACTGGTGCATGTCGCACAATGACTGGTGTTCAGTTTAGTGGTCTAAATTGACACATGAAAGAATTTCGTCGAAATTGAAGCATCATTTGATCTGGAGGGCACGTGGGACTGCTTATGATGCCAGGAACATCGTTGAACCGGAAATATATAGCGGTCTTGGCTCATGATGTGTGACGATATCATTATCAATGGACGTACAAAACTGCAGTTTACGGCTCAAAGGGAAATAACCGGACAAGGGTGCTGCAGCCATGTCATTCTTCCCCACGTTCGTCCGTTTCGTGGCTCTTCGGGGGCGGACATCATTTCTATGGACGCTCTCATCACGCAGCAGCTATGAATGTACACAGTATTGATTTATGCAACCATCCCTCGGAAGGAGTTGTCAGAGCCAGTCACTTATCTCATTTCAATGAAGCATGCATGGAAGTCTCTCTAGGGATTTGTATCATGAAAGAATCCCACACCACAAGACATTTCAGCACATTATCATATAGCTTTACAGCTGGAGTGGGATAATTTACTAAAAAAGCTCCAAAAGCATTTGGTGCTTTCGAAGCTCTTTCAGTAAATTAAACGCCAAACGAACATCAGAATAAGGAAATAAACAAATGATCTTATTGGGAACAAGGTTTCCAATATCCCGGGTCGTTCAGCTAAACGAGCTAGTCTCAAAAATACTTGACAATCTGTTGTTCGTTCAGGATACAACCAATGTTGGATACCTGAGTTCAAACTGTCTGAAATAAATCGCTCCAACCACAAATACGAAAAGCATACGCTCAAAAGCATTTTAATTTCAATTTTCAAATTCATTACCGAAAGAAAAATTTATTTCTGATTCCTTTGGTTTCTTTCAGATTATGAAAGATGTAAATCATATTGTGACGATCCTTCCCTCGCATACTTAATTGGTGAGAGGCGTGGCTAATTAACGGTAATTGAAATTTGATTGGGGGTTTTAATTAACGGAGAGTTACAATTTAAAAACTTGCGAGGAACGGTATATAAAGAAAAGATTTTCTGGCACTTTGAATTCAAGTGGCGAGTTGCAGGTGTTTGCCACAAGAACAAAGAGCCCATAAACGGAAATGGGACGGGTCAGAGTTTAAAAGCTGTTTCCCATGACTCAAAAGTGTTTGGACGGCAAAAGCGTTTGAAGCTTTTCTGTGCCGCGCGCGAAACAATGGGAAAGCTCTTAGACTTGAAGAGCAGTATATAATAAATATGTCACGGTTTCAAGATGTAGAATTCACCGCTTACCAACTTTTTGGAGAAGGGAGATTGTTGTTGAGAAGGGCAGAATCCGTTTGATAGCCGAGGGAATTAGGAAGGATTTTTCCTCGCGCTAGAACAATTGCTTGCCGTCTGCTGTGCTCTTGCAATTCTGAGCATAAGAAGTGAAGCCAGCTAAAGACAAGAGCTCAGGACTAACCAGCAACAGATTTGCCTTGGAACTTTCTTCACCTTGTCGGACCATCGATACCTACGTAAGGAGCCATTTCAGGTGAAATGCAGGGAGAGACAAAATGATTACGGAATCTCCTCGCTCATCCAGGGAAAAAGAGAGAGAGAGGAGAGAAACGCCTGACACAGGAACGGAGGACTCCCCTGCAGAAATAGAACGTCTGAAGAAACCGCTAGCCTCTTCTTGTTCAAAGCGGGGAGAAAAATTTTGTGCGTGTGTCTGAGTACGTGCGTTCAGAGACTAGGGATGGCCACCCCGGGGGCGCAGTGGTCTAAGCGATGGCCTCTGATCATTCGTCCGAAAGGGGTCCGGGTTCGAATCCCGATGAGGCATGGATGTTGTGTTTGTCTTACGACACTGGCTCTCTCCGTTCCCTGGAACCAGTGACCCTAAATTAGGGACGGGTGGCTGCTTATAGCCCATTGGGTTGCTCACGGTGGTCGTTAAACCTCCAATCAAAGTTATCCAAGTCCAAGACTAGGGATGACGTCGTTTTGACATAGAGTCCGTAAGCAACGCTGCCTCCTTCTAAAAAGGAAAAAGAGCTACCCGTAGTGCCAACATATTAGTGAATGAGAGTGAGTGTTTGTGTTTGTTGGTATCATCAATACTTTGGATACTCGAGGACATATGTAAGTACTTTTATCAGTATTTTATTTGCGGCTCATTGTGAATGAACAGACTTTTCGTTAGGACATATTTTCTGAAACACCGAAGAGGGCCAAATCTGGCCGGAAGTTATAGTTTTCTATTAGATGAAGAATCCCGTGTAATTTATGCATATATCTATTAAATCCCCGTTTTAATTGTTATACTGTGCCTCCATTGGTTTATTGGTGTACTGTGTCGGCTATTTGGCTAACGTGGTATTGGCGGGTCCAGTGATTCGAATCGCAGTCCGGAAAATAATTGGGCATCCTGACATCTAAGGCCCAAAATTCGTAACAATATGTTTGTAAATATTTTTCGTATAACGACGGTATCATGTATAAGCATGTAAGAAAATCGAAAATTCTTGAAAATTTACGACCATCGAGATTTTCCAGCTTGGAAGTAAACAAAACATCAATCCAGTAAAGTGTTTTGGAATGAACAGATAATTCTAACTTTGTAAACAGAAACATAATAACATATTGGCGTTTCCTCTAATTTCATATATTAAATTTACAGTTGCAGCATATCTTAGCATGGCACTTTGGTTTATATTATTTTGAATTTAATAAGAAGAAAGAAGAACGTTAATTAACGTAAGATCTGCAACAGTTCGTTTCAATATTATGAATATCTTTGATGTAATAATTAACACATTTACTGACAACGGAGGAACAACATGAAAATATACTATTTCTCCTGTGGCAGGAGAGAAAGTTTTTCCCTGGTTAACTGTAACATAATTCCCCTACGGGACCAAATGTTTGGCATTCCATTTCCTGTGTTAACTCCACCTTCCTAATACTTCGTGGGAGTTTCTTTTATCCAGAATACAGCCACCACGATACGTGGTATCCATTCCACGAAGAGTAGTTTAACAATTATGCAGTTTTAACTGGGATTGGTTTTTATCGTGTCAAGTATTACCGCCTAGAGGAAAGGAACCTGTTCGCTTCTATCAAATCGAAACTAATTTCACTAGTAATATTGTACATAGTTAACGTCAAGGTATGAAGAACAATGGAAAACACATTCTGTTTTCTGTTACAAAAAATAAAAATAATTTTCCCTTCTTCCTGCTAAAATTAGCAAAATGAAGCTCTTTCGATTTCACAGCTTTGTATGTAATTTTAAAGGCTTCTATAATTTTGATACTTTTCTTATATCCCTTCGAAATTTTGAATATGTATTTTAAGATTATCAACCACCTTAAATTTTTAATGACAAAAGAAATAGCTTATGTAATCATTTATAACACTAAATAAGGAAATCTGATATGAGTTGTCATTCGTTAAGTGAATTTTGGGAATAACATTTGTGAATCGATACCAGCAAGATTTTTTGTCAAAGGATTTTAAAATTTCATTTTCTGCCATTGTAGTTATCCTTAAAGCAAATGTTTTCAACATGTCGAATGAGTTTGAAAAAAAGGAGGTCAGATGAGATCATATGTAGAAGATTTTAGGAAGGGAGTGTCTGACCCCAGGTCTTGAACAACCCTTAGAAATAGAAAGCTAGGAGATTTGGGCTAGAGTGCCCGATAGGAAAGTGACACGGAAACGAGGCAGAGAGACGCCCTTATTTATTACCGGGGAGCCAGTACCCGGGGTCTGACGGTTTAACGTACCTATCCAACGCACGGCGGGTATTAAGTAGTTCGAACGTTCGTACCTGCCCAGGATCGAACCTGAGGTCATCCCTATGGCAGTCACGAACGCTGACCACTAGGCGACCCATAGAAGAAGGTCTACAAGATAAACTGCATTTATCTTGCAGACCCATGTCAGCTCTATTTAGAACGGGACGCTGTTCCTAGCGCTGACATCTTGAAACCAGAAAAATATAGCTGATATTTATTTGAACGTCCCATTTAACAAGAACTAAGTTTCAGGCAGACATTCAGCAGGAACCAAAGTAAATAAACTTTTTCACTTCCTTTATTCCCCGCCAACCTAAAATGGCAAATTTTGCAGATAACGTTGTTTCCGTAAACTAAACACTAATTGCAACCTGCTGTGACTAAGCGCAGGAGGACTCCAAAAATTTAGAGAACTACGGAATGTATTAGAACAACAAAGCACTTCATACGTATTTGTAATACTAATATTTGAAAATGCTACTTCAAACAATGGAGGATTTTATGTTAAGTAATGCACTATTACTGGATAACGTGTCGAACAATAAAATACCCTGAAATGAAAAAAAAAATCCCTGACCTGAACATGGTTCAATATTGAAGGTGGGGTGATTTCAAAAATAATTAACGTACAAGTTTTAATATACACAAGTGTTGTAAAGAAAATTGCGGTAATACAGTTACTTAAAAAAATTAAGGGAATGTTGAGTGTTTGTGTGACACCACTGCGTTAGTCGTGAGAGAATCTTCCGTTTCCCTTTGGTTGTAGGCACTGTGGAGCAGATAAGGTGTAGCTGTAATACAAAAGAAGGAAGCTTTGGCAGCAGATTTTGCAAAACACAGTACAACATTAAGGACGGCACAACGCGCAAAATATTTAAGTTACATGATCTATGAAATACAATTCAATACAGGGAAAACAAAATATTGCAACAATGGATGGAATTTTACATTTTATACCTAACGTTATTTTTTGTTGACCCAGTTAGCTGCAAACAACACTTTGACGCAAAGGGGACGTGCAGATCAACATTCTAAATGAAAATGACTGAAGGTCATTTCACATTGAACCAACTGCATCTTGCGTCAACTGTAATACATTAGCTGACTTGCAGTGGCGAAATTAGAATTTTATTTCAGAGATTAGGGCGACAGTGTGTGAATATTTCTTTGCAAACATTATTGATAGTAAACTTTTGTCAACTTCCAAGAAACATGCGTTTTCCAAATACTGTGGATAAGAGTATGAATTTTTTTTATTCGAAAAGAACATTTAATGATTTCGCCCCTATTTCTTTAGGGTACCTTTTGCACATTTTTCCAAGGAAAACGTTTGTTCTCTGAGTACACTCTTTCACATCAATTGCACAATACACAATACTGTTTTCTCAGTTTCATTCACATTTTTGCTCTTTATAATTTTAACTGTTATTTTCTGTCCCTTGCCTGACTGCGCGCCTCCCTGAATCTGTCTCCCTTTTTCTTTCCATGGTTGAGAACTGCCAGTTATAGTAGCTACTTCTGAAAAATCATTCACCCACCTAAAAATAGTCAAAAAAATATGCAAAACACATTATGCCAGGAATGACTGAAATATTTTTCACTAATTCCTTCTGAAACTGAAGAGGCAATAAATTAAATACGAAAGATATAATTACAGACTTTGCCAATGCAAAAGCTATGATTTTTTTTTAATATCTATCTATAAAAATATATTCTTTTAATGAAATATAGGTTTTTACAAATTAAAATACATAAAGTTTTAATTTTTTTCTAAGTTTTGTACACAACACAGAAACTTTGAAGGCTGTTTTCAGTCATTTTGCTCAAGTGCCCATAATTAGTTAACAAGACTGAAGATATCACCATGCAGTCTTAGTCCTATGTAAGACAGCATGAATCCAAAATAATATCAATCCAGCATAATTTCTGCCTTGGGTAATGATTGTGGTTCGTCATAGTATTTATATACCATAAATCACTCTTCACACGTAACGTTTGCTGTAATACACACACACTGATTACAAAAAGAAAAAAATCATGCAATGCATAATTATGACACACTTATCAACATACCAGAAATCATTACTGAAATTATGAGGATAATGGCCGTGGAATACGACTCGCTCCTATGCCCTGAAATTTGACCCCATTTCGATGATATCAAGCATAATTGGTTCAGTACACCTCCGGAACAACATACTAAAGTTTTGTCGCAATCGAAGCATTTTAGTCAAGTTATGATGGTCATGGCTGTGGAACAAATCTCGCTCCTGTGCCCTGATCTTTGACCGAATTTTGAAGATATTCACCAGAATTGGTTCCGTATTGCGCCAGAACAACATGATAAAGTCTTGTCGCAATCGAAGTATTTTTAGTCAAGTAATGAGGATAATAGCTGTGCAATAAATCTCGCTTCTGTGCCCTGATTCTTTGAACCCGTTTCGACGATATTCGACAGAACCGGTTCAGTTTACCTCCGGAACAACATGATAAAGTTTTGTCGCAATCAAAGCATTTTTACGTAAGTTATGACGCATAAGGGCGATTTAATAGATCCCGCTCCTATGTCCTGACCTTTGACCCCATTTTGCCTATTTTCAATAGGGTTCGTCCTAGGTTGTCCCTTACCACATACTAAAATTTAATCGAAATCGAACCATTTTTTCGCACGTTATCGTTCGGACGGACGGTCAGACAGACGGACAAAGCTGGAGCATATACGCTTCTTAAACCTACGTTTGGAAAGCGTAAAAATTCCGCACAATCTATTTTATGCCAGGGTAAAACTGTCAAATGATGACAAAAAGCACCTGAAAGCAGTGTTTTGGGGAAATAGTACAGTTCCGTTGGAATACATAGGTCACACTGTGGTTGGCCTTCCGATTATCAGCTCATCAAGTTGTTCCATTAACGGGGTTAGAAACTAGAAATAAATAATATGCTACTCATTATTGAACAGTTCGTTACTACAAAGTAAACAATATTATTTACTCAGTTCTACTCATTAGCGTTCTGAAATTCGCAGGAAGTATACGGAAATAACTAATGTATCAAGTACAGTCAACTTCGCTTAGAGTGAACCTCTGCTGACGCTCATATTTCATTCACTACGTCCAAGGTACACTAAAACCGAATTGTCTTCCCTTAACATGAATTGAGTGGAATGGTGAGCAAGATAATAAAACGTGTACATATGTATCTACAAAATGATATTTTTATGTACGTAGAGTATGTTCATTAAATTAAGTGAACAACATTAATTTTACATTACCTTAATATGAAAATATCCTTAGCACAGTCCTGACACCCTCCAACGCCTCTTTCACTGATCGAACACGATCTTCATTATCGTCCTCGTCATCTTCAGACCCTTTTTGTTCCGTGCTGGAACCGCCTTTCACAACCTCGACAATACGTCGTCGAAGTCATGACGTCACGAAATGGCGGCTGGGCATAAACACATTTTGCTTACAAGTTAGCTAACGTAAGTTTTATCGTTGGCGGCTGTCGATAGTTCTGTAAAATTGATTTTTTTAGGTGAAACTGAGTATATTAGATATGGTTTTATCTTTTGCAGCGTACTGTAATCATCAGACTGTCAAAAATCAGTGTTCATTTTATATATTTCCGAGAAACGAACGGAAACATGGGGAGATACTGTAAGGTTTCTCGCTAGTCTGATTCAGCACATGTTCCTACGAAATTACAACCTGGCCGCGCATTTTATCCATCTAAACAAACATGAAACGGTCCAGCCTTAAAGTTGTTGGGTCTTTGGGTGGTCAGTTCAAATATGATATAAAACTGAAGGAATATAAAATAATTTATGAAACATAAGCATAAAAAGCAGACAGTACCTGGAAGCTATATGGGTGTAAGAGAAGTCGCCACAGGAGAACTGGCCACAAAACTTTTTAGGTGGTTCTCATCGCATCTCAGAGACCAAAACAAATCCAATAGATGGCGTTGAAGATCACAGGGTAGAAAAATCGTCATCATCATCTACGACACTTGCAAATGACATCATATCACATCCATCTCGTGACCCCCGACGAGTCGCACCCACTCCCCCGCCACTCCCATCAGCCCAACCAGAATTTCTGGGGCTTTCCGCTGGTTGTTGCCTTTGTATCTTGGTTAGGTAAACTACAATAGTGGTACCATAGCCGTAGGCACTGGGTCTTCCCCTTTGTGGGAGTTGAAATGTAGCGACGGAATGTGAATTTCCGATCCGAAATCTGTAGGCAAATGTTTGATGTTTTTTTGGGTTTGTAAATCTGTCATTAAAAGCATTTTACCCTGCAGCATATGCTTGTTTGGGTGGGTTTGTTTCCATTTCTCGGTACGGAAAAAGTGGCACAAATGAATGCACTGGTGAAAAATAATTCGAGAGATAACCTGATGTGAATTGGAAGTGGCAGAAATTGAAAAAAAATGAAACAAATTTCAAAAACTACACTGACGGAAAAAAAAATTCCAACTCCACGAAAATATAGTTGTAGAGGAATGAAATAGCGGCAGTACATTTGTATAGGTAACATATTTAATCGATTAAGGTTTCAAGACCACAGCCTAATGTAAGCGCGACAAGAGCCATTTTAAATGTGAAATGCTGGTACATTAATAACCGGTGTAACCGCCAGAATGTTGAATGCAAGCACGCAAACGTTCATGCATTGTGTCGTACAGGAACTGGATGTCAGTTTGTGGGATGGAGTTCCATGCCTGTTTCACTTGGTCGGTCAATACAGGGACGGTTAATGCTGGTTGGGGGTGACGCTGGAGTTGTCGTCCAGTGATGTCTCATACGTGCTCGATTGGAGAAAGATCTGGTGATCTAGCAGGCCTCGGCAACATATCGACACACTGTAGAGCATGTTGGGTTAAAACAGCGGTATGCTGGCGAGCGTTATCCTTTTGGAAAACACCCCCTGGAATGCTGTTCATGAATGGCAGCACAACAGGTTGAATCACCAGACCGACGTACAACTATGCCGTCAGGGTGCGTGGGATAACCACGAGAGTGCTCCTGCTGTCATAGAAAATTGCTCCCCAGACCATAACTCTAGGTGTAGGTCCAGTGTGTCTCGGCCGAAGACAGGTTGGTTGAAAGCGCTCACCTGGCCTCCTTCTAACCAACACACGGCCATCGATGGCACCCAGGCAAAACCGGCTTTCATCAGAAAACACAACAGATCTCCACTCCGTCCTCCAATGAGCTCTAGCTTGACACTACTGACGTCGCAAACGGCAGTGGTTTGGAGTAAGTGGAATGCACGCTACAGGGAGTCTGTCTCGGAGCTGTCCTTCAAGTAACCGATTAGTAACAGTTCGTTGTGTCACTGTGGTGACAACTGCATCTCGAAATGCTGCCGCAAACGCTGTACGATGAGCCACGGCCATACGCCGTACACGGCGGTCTTCCCTTTCAGTAGTGCCACGTGGCCAGCCGGAGCCCGGTCTTCTTGAGGCAGTACCTTTCCTTGAGCACCGCTGCCAACGATCATGCACATTGGCTACATTCCTGCCAAGTCGTTCTGCAATATTGCGGAAAGAAAATCTACCTTCTCGTAGCCCTATTACACGACCTCGTTCAAACTCCGTGAGCTGTTGATAATGGCTTCTTCGTCTTCTTTAAGGCATTCTTGACTAACATCAACACACTACGTCGAATCTCAACGATAACTAACGCTCACGAACGTTACAGCGCGTATTTACAGCAAACGTGCTTTGCATGTTACGAGGGCGCTACTAGCGCCACACGTATGCGCCGAGCGCGAAATTTGCATAGACGTCATCTTACAGATGTACTCTCACCACCTACCAACTGTCGTTTATCTAACACAACCCCTTCTTGGTGTTGGGATTTTTTTCCGTCAGTGTATATGGTTATGTTTTTGTTTTTCTCTTTCTCTCTTTAATTGTACAAATGAATTCTCGGATCGACAACTATTAGTGGGACTACAGAATTCGGGGTGCAGAAAGTTGGAATTTTCAGAACTGTATAGATTTTCGTTTCATTTTCCAAATATATATATACTGAAAAAGAAACAGCTGAAGAGAAAATGCAAATGTTGGGAGATTAGAATTTTTAAGATAGCATTGTAGAATTTGAAAGAGCGAGCTTTTTTAGTTTAGCATATTTTTATACACTGCTCGACAATTGCTGAGGACGGATCATAAACGGGTATATAGCGCATAAAAAAGTAAGTGTGGTTGGATGCCAAGTGAAATACGATAATATCAGAATGCCAGGACATTACAAGAAAGACAATGTATTGTGCTCTGAAATCCAGAAGGCTTTGGAACGTGTTCAAGGGACAAACAGGCCATTTTGTGCAGAATACGTAAACGTGAAAAAAATGCAATTACCGTCCGCAGGCGTTCCGGCGTAAGATGTCAATACGGGATATGGCCACCATCGAGGGCGATGCCAAATTCCACATGTCGTGTCATGCTTTGCACAATATTATCAACCAGCTGTTTGGGTAATTTATCCCATTCCTCTGTCAATGCACGGATGAGGGTGTCCTTATTTATTGGAGGGCATTGGCGAATAGCAAGACTCCTCCCCAAAGCATCCCACACATTTTCAATGGGATTCAGATCTGGAGAACGTGCTGGCCATACGAGGTGTTGAATATCCTCGCTCTCAAGACACTCCTGGCCAGCGACTGTTCAATGGCATGTTGCGTTGTTGTCCATGAAAATGAATCTATCACCGACAGCTCAACGGAACATGCGAACATTCGGTAGCACAACATCATTAATGTATCGTTGGCCAGTCATAGTCCCAGTTGGAAGCACATAGAGGGACGTACGGCCACTGATCATGATGCCAGCCCATACCATGACACTACATGTCGGATATCGGTCCCTTTCCTGTATGTTTGGTGGACAATATGCAGTACCACTATCACGCCAGATCAGTTGTCGTCGACAATCAGACGATAGACTGTATCTACTCTCATCTGAGAAGAGGACAGCAGACCAGTCGTTATCAGTCCAATTGCGATGTTGATGGCACCCTTGCAAACAAGCGGTACGGTGATGTCTGGACAATGGGATGCACACAACAGGACGGCGGGCGTATAGTCCTCCTTCACGCAAACGTCTGGCGACAGTTTTTCGGGAGATCCGCTTGCCAGTAGCAGCCATAAACTGATTTGATACCTCACTAGCAGTGCTGCGCCGGTGTATTTTGGTTGATAGTACTATGTACCGATCTTCTGCAGGTGTCGTACTGCGAACACGACCTCCCCCGTGACGTTTGCTACACTCTCCATTTGCTTGAAATCATTTTCAAAGCTTTGAAACAACACTGTGGCTGACGTCGAACTCCCTGGCAACATCTGTTTTATTTTTCGCCCTTCTTCAGTCTTGCCAATAATACGGCCACGCGTAAAATCATCTAGGTGATGTCGGGAAGACATACTGAAAATTGCAAGTTCGTTAATTGATTCTTTGCCTT
Source organism: Macrothele yani (assembly GCA_039090855.1). Taxonomy (NCBI): domain Eukaryota; kingdom Metazoa; phylum Arthropoda; class Arachnida; order Araneae; family Macrothelidae; genus Macrothele; species Macrothele yani. The sequence continues at coordinate 9,638,873 of CM077018.1, forward strand.
TCAACTTTGCGTTTGAACAACAACGTTAAATACGCGTCAAATCCTTTATATCTCTTATCAGCGCTATGACGTCACGAACAAGTTCGGCAATCCAAAATTTGCATACGTACAACACGTCTAACTGCATCCCGCACTTATGCTAAATTCCACGTTTTCCTGCCTTCCATTTTATGGTTGCTATCGATGCTATTGTCATCCGTCCTTAGCAATTGTCCCGCAGTGTATTTATAACAGTAAGATCTGTGTCAGTTCTTGGCGGGGGACAACCCCCCCCAATTTAACCTTTTTTCATGGGAATTATGCAATAGTTTTGATTAATTACGGACACATGCAGGAATTGTGCCTCCCCCAATTTCTTGCTTCCTTCCCAATTTTTTTCTCTAGAACCACAACTGAGTAGGATTCTTACTTAAAATGTAATGAACAGAAAAGCCACTGTAATATTTTTGAAAATGTCCCGTGATCACTGCATATTCCTAAAAAAAATGTGCTGGTCTGCCTTATATCATTTACGTATTACCTTTATTTCATGGTTATAACATTATATCTCCCTGTTTCCAAAGATACATTTACCTATGGATTCATGCTGAAATTACGCCTAAAATTAGCAATTATTTTTAGCCCGGATTCATTCATTCATTCAACGTCTGGCATCCAAAAAGTGATGGAAAAATTATTTTATCACTTATTAGATACACCCACAGATATTTCATGTTTTTCACTTACGTTTTAAAAAACAGGCAAGTGTCAGTGTGAAACATTTATGTAAAAAAAAAAAAAAAAAACGTGTGTACAGTGGCGATATCAGCTGGAGTGGCCGTATAAAAATTGGGTTTTTGACTGGTTTGTGGTCACGTCCCCAGAGGTTAGTTATCTGAGTCACATAAAGTTTCTGTAACTTCGTATTTTTAATTTCGATATTTAATGTAATTCCTTGTAACAAATGTTTATAATCTGCTGTACAAAACCATGCTGATTAAAAAGTGCGTTTAGAAGCGGAGATGCACGCAATGGAGCATCTTTAAGACGCCAATTTTCTTTTAATATAATGTTTCTGTGGGCAACGAGAGTGAAGCTGAAAAGAAGAGTGACAAGGGAAGCAATACATAAAAACATAAACATTCCTGCAACTTTTTTGATTTTAAGCAAAAATTCTGAAAATCAAGAAAGGCAAAATTTCTAAACATTATTCTGACAGCATCCCTTTACCAGGTCTCTATAATTGCGGAACCAATGGAACGTAGTTATAGCCATTTAAAATTCCATTATTACTGAAAAATTTGATTAATCAATCAGCACCATACAACATGCATACGTTTTTCTCATGAACCCAAACTAGACTCGGATTCGCTGCAGTCTACAGTCTCTTACTCAGTTATTGATCAACCCTCTTCCCATTCACAATAGATGCCAATTATTATCTGCTTCCCTTTAGAATCACATACCGTTAGAAGTTCACCATATAATTTATGAGGAGTGTTTATGATATCCTTAGTGTTTTTCTCCTCTTCTTCGAAAACTGCATACACTGAAGAGCCATTACAATATAACCAACCCCACCCTAAATAATGAGCTCGCCTGGAGACCGAACTTTGGCTCAGGTGAAACTCACAGAGCAGTGTATATACAAATCGAGGACCGGATTTTGCTTAGTAGTGTGTTCTGAATCATTACGGAGAAAGGCTTCTGATTAATGGAAATTTGATAAAAGACAAATTGTGAAGGCACAGCGTCTCGGAATTACATTGTCGGAAACGGCCCGGCTTGTGGGTTTTTCACGTGCCACTGTAATGAGTACGTATCGAAAATGGTGCACATATGGCAAAGCGACGAACCGTCGTCCAGCCATGTTTCTTCCGCAGCTCATTGCTGCTAGAGAGGAGCAAAGGCTGTCGCGCATTGTTCACAGTGACCGCAAAGCCACATTGCGAGAAATCCCCTGAAGCTACAACACTGGTGACCAGTGCAATGTGTATAGACACAGTTCATCGCAGGCTTCTGCGCATGCACCTGCGTAGCCGAAGACCTAGGTGGGTACCCATGCTCACTGCACGTCATCGCCAAAAATGCATAAAATGGGCCCAAGATAATCGAGATTGGACCGTGGATGATTGGAAGAACGTGGCTTAGTCTGACGAATCAAGGGTCCTGGAGCATCACGGGGACGGCCAGGCTCCGATACACCGATTACCAACTGGAGCTATGGCAGAAAGATGCTGGAAGTGGCAGTGTTACACCGTGAGTAATGTTTCCTTGGGACACTTTAGGCCCCATTATCCCAAACGCACAATCCCCGTCAGCTATCAGGTGTCTGGACATCGTTGCGGATCAAGGTATTCCATTCATAGCAACTGCGTTTCCTGGTGGTGATGGCCGTTACCAGCAGGATGATGCACGATGCCACACTGCCCGAGTTGTAAAAGAGTGGTTCGAGAAACATGCTAGTGTCTTTCTCTTAATAGCCTGGCCTCTGAATCTGACTGGCATGAACCCAATCGAACATTTGTGGTTCGACTTGGAAAAAGTGAGTTTTCGTTAAATTACCAACACCCCGAAATGTACGGGAACTGGACGACTTCCTTTTGAAATTATGGTATCAGACAACCCAGGATACCTATCGCCACCTCATCGAAACGATGCCTCGACGAGTGGCCGCTATTTTGTGGTCTAAAGGGAGTCCTACAGCGTATTTGTTATATGGTCATAATGTAATGGGTCATCGGTGTAATTTGGTATTACTGTCAAATGCTTTCTTGCAGAAGATTGGATCACCGAATATTTCATCAAAGTCATTATTCACTTTATTGGGTGAAGTATCGTTATGCATCGCCACGAAGAGCGCCAGTGTTAGAGGTCTCTTAGGGACGCGGCTTTACGTATATAAATATCAGAAAAGGCTTTTTTTGTCCTTCAGTTAAGTGAAAAATTCCGGGTTAGAAAAGGACTGGAAAAGGAGTGTTAGCATTTTACTTCTGGATAGGAAGAAGATATTCGTCACGTGAAACGATGACTGACCTAATAATAAAATGAAGAAGTTCAAAGATTTTTTCCATAGAATGCGTTGATGATGGCATAGGATAGGTAAAGTCCGGCTGTACGATGAGAGTCTGACATCAGGCAGTTTATTTCTTTAAAGATTAATTTCAAATTTTGATTTCCCTTCGTTGGCTTTAGAGACTGAAGCGCATGTCTTCTTTCTTTCCGAGAAACGCTTACAAAAATACATTTAGCTGCACAAAAACCAAATACAAACGAATTCCAGGGGCCATTTGTTGCTACCACGGAAATTAGCAAGTTTAAAGTATATGTTTGCATACTGGGGAATCGAGGGCAACCTTGTTTATACTGAAATGTCGAAGAGAAAATGCGTTTACACTCGTCACGGCAGTATGTAGTCATGTCTAAACATCATCTGTGAGAGGAATTTCTATGGCAAATGCCACTTTACTCTGTTACATTTCTTTATTGAGGTAAAACAGCTCCATAGAGCAGCTTTGTTTCTTCAGAGCAGTACGTGTTCAGCCTTTTTAGATTATAGGTCAAGTTTGCATAATATAATAACACTCGATGTCCGCTTGATAAAAGGAAAGTAAAAATGAATATGTGTTATTTCAGAGATGTTTTGAATTATTAAACTTTACTTTCGGAAAATTAAACTTTGTAGTTAGCATGATATCTATGTCACAAAGACGTTTGAAATAAGTAACTTATGTACCTACAATTTTCAGACCTCTTTGAAAGTTTCAGTTACAATTTATCGCAGCAGAGCTCGTTTGAGTTTAAGTCAAATTCATGTCATCTTCATGTATTTAAAATAAAATTCATCGTCTGTATACTTGGGTGTCCATTTTTCCATTTAAATCAAAATTGTATTTTTTTCATTTTAAAATTTTCTTTGTGGTTAACGTCTCAAAGCCAATTAAAAAGTGCTCCATTAGATGTTCCAAAATGCTCCGCGGGCAACGTGTTGCAGGCTTCTGCTATACAATAAACATTATGTTATTTGCAGTAACGTGCTGAGAATGCTACAAGAAAGTCTTATACTGATTGGGTCGTCCAGACGTCTATTCGGTTTGTCATTATAATCCATCTCTTCAGAAGCAAGCTTCTCATCCTTGATTTGCAAAACTGCTTCACTGTTAATCGTTTATAACATAAGCGTATTTATTTCAGGATAGTATTTGACGGTTGCACTTTATCATGAGCTGGGTTTTCATTTAGAGCTGTGTTGTCAAACAAGAGTCTCAAATGCTTCCAAGTGTTAATTATGACCGCTTGGCTCACAGATTCCTGTTTGTTCTTAGCAAAATACAGTGCGACACTTAAGAACATGTGCAGATTTGCATGCGTATTTTTCAAGTTTTCTAAGATATACCTTACCTGAAGAATACGATAGCAAACTTTGAATGGTCCCATTATTCCTGCATCTAATGGCTGCATTTTCGTATGGCGTTTAATGTTAAATGTTATAGAGAAAGTTTGCAACGATTACCATTTTTGTGACATGGAGCACATTGTAAAATTAAAAAAATTTTTTTGACATCATGCTTACAATTAATTTCTCTAAATAGTGTGCTAAATCTCTGTTTCTCATTGGCGTGTTTCAATTACGTTGGTTATTAACATGTATCTGTGGTCCATGATTTAGTCATAATGGTTTTTTTAGCATTTACTAACACGTGCAAGGTCATTTTAGCATTTCCACCTACCGTTACAAGTGAACCACAGTAATTTGCTGTTTATTGTTTTGCAATGCTGGTTGAATTTTATTTTGGATCGTTGGATCATTACATAAACGTTTATTTTAACACAATCTGCTATACTTTTTCTAAATTTTTTTCGCATCTTCTGCTGTATTCACAGAAACTCCTGTGACTTCACCATATTTCGTTTTCATTCAAGGACAATGTCGCTATTTAAATTTCTATAGTCATCATTGCTATGTGAATAAATTTAAATATGTACCTATCCTCCAAGTTATACAGATTTTTCAGGAGCAGGTATGTCTGTAACAGTGGTCTGGCCTCTATTTGTTCTATCAAAAGTAATAAAGCTTTTTCGAACTTATCATTCTTACGGTTTTTATTTTATTTTGTTAACATTTTTGTTCTGCTGCTAAGTGTGAGGATTTTTTTCCAAGACACGTTTCTTTTCATTTAAAATATCTCCTGCAGTCTGCCTTCTAATGCTTTTCGAAGATAAATTTGAAGCGAAAAAAATGTGCATTGCGTTGCTGTCATTTAGAGAGTGTATTTCATTTATCTGAACACACAAATCATAGTAAACTCTGGATTATCAGGCGCTCACCAGGCCGCAGGTATGACAATCGAAACTTGCAGATAAGCGATGGCGCGGCACAAGGTCATGTAGTGATATATATGTGGTAAATATATATATGGTCCGTTCAATAGTTAGCATGTTTACATGCTCATGTTAAAATCGTATTTTCATACATAATATTTTCATACAACATATTTTCTTATATGAAAAAATAAACTAATGCAGAACATCAACAACAAGAAACAAAATTGCAAATGCTTCTCCGCTAAGTTCCATATTCATTTCTATAGCTAAATCATGAGTACAGAAGTTGGGATCCCTAGACTTCGTAATTGCGCAAAGCATTGGTAAAGAGCGCCTTCCAGTTGTTCGTCCTTTGCCGTTTAATGGTTTTTCTAGCGTTTATAGCCCATCTGTGGTTTCTAACTTGCTTGCATATCTTTCTATTTTATCAGAATCTCTCCTCAAGTCATTTATTTGAGTTATATTCCCTATTCTGTTTACAAATATGTAGCAGTTTCTCCTTTCTTTAAATGTTTTACAATCACCAATATTTCTTTTTTCTCAAGAACAATTCGTTTTCTGTTCGATTAAAAATCTGGAAAGGAATGAACGGTGGTGTCATCTATGTCCCAATGGGAAATGTCCAATCACGGGTCTCCAGACCTAGGTTATGTCGTCTGCACTGGAACTCGAGGAGAAATAAACTCATGAAATAAACATTTACTTGGAGTAAAATATGATAGGGGGAAACGAGAAGGAAAGGACCGGCGGTTCCACGAAATGAAAAAAAAAATGACCGAGTGGTGGTGTTTAACAGTGTGCAAAGAATGTGAGAGTGACAGTTGAAAACGAAAGTTTACAGTGTTCCTTTCCCTTGGTATCTCCAGATATTTTCCCTTCTGCTACAGAATTTAATGGAGAAGACCGATATAAGCGGGAGTCACTTGTAAAAATTAGCGGCACATGTGAAAAACCACGTAGGAATGAAATAAATTCACTGAACGGAAAAATCATGTTGTTCACTTTTAAATGCCCCTGCCGTAGGGTAACATTGTCGATTTTAAGCAGGAGGGCAATATTTATGAAAACACTCTTACAATAAATCACAACAGAGAAAGTAATAGGAGCCAATGAAGCTCAGATTCGACTAAAACTGTTCGAGTGGTACGAAGCAGTGTCTTCGTTTCCTTCGTCCGGGATATCTCTTAATTCGAATCCTGGAGAAGCATGGCTGGGGTGTTTGACATCCTTGCCTGGAAGAAGTGACCCCAAAGTGGGGACAGGTGACCGCTTTGTAACCCACAACTTTGCTCAGTATGGTGGTTAAGACCTCACTACCCCTTAAAACTGTAGCGTGAAGCTTAATCATGCAAGAATGTTTATTTCCTCGCAGCTTCAAATAATCCATGCGATGTAAATGCAATAATCAGCTTCTTGGAACCAACTGAGAAACAATCAAATAGATAACATCACCAGGGTAGGAGAGTGACAAAACATTCGAGGTAAAGAGAGTTTCGTGATAAACACTGTAATCTGGAAATAGAAAGAATGAGAACCGGACTGATTGAAAAACCTACACACGATAATCTCATTCAGTTCCCTTCTGAACAAATGGCGGATTAAAAATTTGGTCTGCACGCTTTAAAACCTTTGATTCGCTTACTGCACGTGAGGTTGCGGCAGAAGGCGAGATAACGCATCCCCGAGAAAACATTCGTTGTGCCCGTATTCCGAAAAATTTGTTCCATGATAACGCCAGGCAAAAAGTGAGGATGATTATTTAAGTAGGTCCAACTGCAATTCCCAATGATAAAATTTTGATATTCAATTACACTAGAGAACGGAGTTATTTGCCTTTCCAAGCTTGAAAGTTTGTCCGTGCAATATACACTGACGGAAAAAAAAACCCCAACACCACGAAACAATAGTTGTAGAGGAATGAAATGGCGGCAATACATTTGTATAGGTAACATATTTAATCGATTAAGGTTTCAAGATCACAGCTTATTGTAAGCGCGAGAAAAGCCATTTTAAATGTGAAATGCTGGTACATTAATAACCGGTGTAACCGCCAGAATGTTGAATGCAAGCACGCAAACGTTCATGCATTGTGTCGTACAGGTGCTGGATGTCAGTTTGTGGGATGGAGTTCCATGCCTGTTGCACTTGGTCGGTTAATACAGGGACGGTTAATGCTGGTTGGGGGTGACGCTGGATTTGTCGTCCAATGATGTCCCATACGTGCTCGATTGGTAAAAGATCTGGTGATCTTGCAGGCCACGGCAACATGTCGACACTCTGTAGAGCATGTTGGGTTACAACAGAGGTATGCGGGCGAGCGTTATCCTGTTGGAAAACACCCCTAGAATGCTGTTCATGAATGGCAGCACAACAGGTTGAATCACCAGACCGACGTACAACTATGCCGTCAGGGTGCGTGGGATAACCACGAGAGTGCTCCTGCTGTCATAGGAAATTGCTCTCCAGACCATAACTTCAGGTGTAGGTCCAGTGTGTCTCGGCCGCAGACAGGTTGGTTGCAAGCGCTCACCTGGCCTCCTTCTAACCAAAACACGGCCATCACTGGCACCCAGGCAGAACCGACTTTCATCAGAAAACACAACAGATCTCCACTCCGTCCTCTAATGAGCTCTAGCTTGACACCACTAACGTCGCGAACGGCAATGGTTTGGAGTAAGTGGAATGCACGGTACAGGGCGTCTGGCTCGGAGCTATCCTTCAAGTAACCGATTTGTAACAGTTCGTTGTGTCACTGTGTTGGCAACTGCAGCTCAAATTGCTGCCGCAGAAGCGGTATGATGCGCCACGGCTATACGCCGTTCATGGAGGTCTTCCCTCTCAGTAGTGCCACGGGGCCGGCCGGAACCCTGTCTTTTTGAGGCAGTACCTTCCCTTGAACACCGCTGTCAACAATCATGCACAGTGGCTACATTCCTGCCAAGTCGTTCTGCAATATTGCGGAAAGAAAATCCACCTTCTCGTAGCCCTATTACACGAACTCGTTCAAACTCCGTGAGCTGCTGATAACGGCTTCTTCGTCTTCTTAAAGGCATTCTGGACCAACATCAACACCTTACGTCGAATGTCAACGATAAATAACGCTCACGAACGTTACAGCGCGTATTTACAGCAAACCTGCTTTGCATGTTCCGAGTGGTGCTACTAGCACCACGCGCATGCGCCGAGCGCGAAATTTGCATAGACGTCATCTTACAGATGTACTCTCAGCGCCTACCAGCTGTCGTTTATCTAACACAACCCCTTCTTGGTGTTGGGATTTCTTTTTTAGGCAGTGTATTTACTTAAACCCTAGGTAGCAGATAATTTAAGCGAGAAATGAAGGTGCGCAGTTTTAGAACAATCGACGGAGGATATACATGTTTCTGATACTTTGTGTAAATTGTATTCATTATTAAGCTCAAAATTCAATCATGGCTAAATTTCTTTACCTGCAAATAAACATACATTTACATGCGACTGTTCGACAATTTCATTTTTTGAGACATAGCTAATTATTATATGATTAATCTCAGGCTGGGTTTTATTGTTTTAAATGGCGCTGATCGTAATATAAATAATTAGTCTGTAAATATTATTTACATAGGACACGACCGCCACAAATCATACTCAGTGTTAAATTTCTGCCAAACGTGTTCAGCAGAAAATGAACTAAATGACAATGAATGGTTCTATTCGCTGTATCTAAAAAATCATTTCTGGAAACGAAGCAAGACTCCTGCTTTTACTTCCGGAATTTATTTGTTAAATATTTTTGAATATTAATAAGACTGACGCTGGTCACCTGAACATGTTCACAAAACACCGCCCTGATAAACGATCTGAAGGTCCTAAAAGCAGTTCTGGAGAGCACTTTCCAGAATGTTCGCAAGCTGTCTTGTCACTGTTGCTTGAAGAGATGTAATGTCTTCATGATACTGTGAGCGAGTGACTTTCTATTCAGTGCTTTGCCGCTTCGTTTGTAGATCATACTGCAGGCACCATGTTTCATTTTCTGAAATACTTCGGGATCAAAAATCAGGATCTCCAGCTGCAGTGCCGACCCGATGGGAACAGATCGATGAACAAGCCTGCTTTTGGTCATCATTCAGAATGCAGGGCACCAATCTGGCATTAAGTTTCATTTCACAGATCCTCGCGTAGAATCTCATGACAGATGAACTAGCCCACAGGCTCAGCCAAATGTCTCACTGTAATTCGGCGATCTTTTTTTAACTGATTGCGCGCGTTTTCGAGTTTTTTCGCTATACGCACACTGGAAAACAAAAAACCACCTGTGCATTTGAAAAACTAACATATTGCTTCTTATGATAATAGGAAATATCTCGAATATATTACTGCTAGTTCCAGTCACTCAAGATTATTAAATTTGCGTCATTAAACAAAAATATCGAATCAAAGCATACAATGGAAATCTTGAGGTTTAAATAACACGTCTTTTGTATGATATCCAACACGAAACTAATACTTTAAGTAAATTTCTCAAAAAGATAAATAGTCCTTAAAGAATGCCGTTACGCTCCTGAGTGTGTAAAGTGCGCATTATTTTGTATTTATGAGATATGGAAAAAGGTATGGAAAACAAATCACCTGTCTTGCACAATCGTTAGCACAGCCGTAAAAATCATTATATACTCGGACTGGCGATTGAAATGTGACTTCATAAATTTTGGGGAACATCCTCACAACGTAATAATTCCGAGGCAAAGTGTATTTTTCGAATGAAACGTTTAGAACTAAATGTATGCAGAAACCGGTGATGTATTTAATCGCCCGTAGTTAAAGTGACGTGAATTATTCAAAAAAGAAAACGTCTACAAAATGTACTTCCTAACGAACGGTCATACTAAGCAAAGGTTTTAACAAAGCATCTTATCAGTGAGCTATTGCCTCTTAAATGTTATTGTTGGCTGACTCCTGATCTGGCAGAATGACATAGGAAAAGAAGCCAATGTTCAAATAAATTGATCTCATACATAACATGAAGGAACAATAAACGTTTCTACACCAGGTGAAAAGTTAAAAAGGGTTGATTAAATAAATGTTTTCATAATTGGTGTAGCATATAAACTCTGCACTATTTTAAGGGGCATGATGCTCGTGATTCAATCACAGGTAATTTCATAATGAACTAAAAATCATTTATTTAAACGGATAAGGTCGAGATAATATTATTAATCTCATATTTATACCGAATATGGGAAAGATGGTTGTTTATGAGATAGAATCCAAAGTATTTTCGGATAATATATTTAAAATCTTTTTCCTCTTACCTTGAAATTTGTTGAAACAAAGCAAGCCTGATATGGCCTTAATTGCTGGAATGATCAGCATTTCTTTGCAGTGTGAACAAGATAGTTTTTGCAAGGATCCTTCACTCCGTTTTATGATTCATCGTCAATTTCTTAATTCACATAGTAATGTTCTGGGAAGGAAAACGATCACATTACTACATAGTTTATACCAGGACCGGTCGAATCGTTCGACTGCAATATACTAATGAGAGACATCGATACATCAGCTATGCTGCTAGCTTCAATATGCAAAATAATGATGTTGCCCTGTTGCTGCACGAATGCGTGAGACCTACTTAGCCGACAACTTCTCCAAAACAGGAACGCCACTCACCTGACTTGCATTCCCCTTATGTTATCAGCAAGAATGTACAATCAAAGTGCATCTTCTCTGTGTTTTTGCACATGGGGAACTATGCAAATCACAGAATTATTTGCTCTTAAGAAAGGCAATTGCATTAATATGTATTGTTAGATGCCAGTTGTCACCCGTAGCTATTCACTACCTCCATTACAGTACGGACTGAGCTGAGGATATAAACGATAGATCAAAAAACTGTCGTGAGCCATGAATTTTTGGATGATTTCGGGATCTCTAGTGAAATACGAGAAGAAAATAGTAGTTACACAAAAGTAGAATGTATTCTAAACGCTAGCCGTAGAGCGTTTTATCAATCAACGTTTATTTAAAACTCACAATTTTCGAGGGAGTCGTACATCGGTGTTATTTTTTTGATCGTCCGAATCGCATGCTCAATACTCCCTGAAGTAAAGTTTTCCATGGAGCGCATGAAGTGGTTACGCTACCTAAATAACGTGAATTGGTCCGCTTGCCATGCGGATGAAAATGAACCTACTCTACTTATGTTACACAGTAGGCAGTTATATCCTGACGGTAGTTTATTTTTGTAATGCTACACCTAATTTATTTAGTGCATAACTTAATTTCAGGACATTTTAATTGGGTTTCAAGCTACTTAAATCAAATTGCAAATCACATTTACCAAAATGAGGATATCAAATTGTGTAAACATTTGTAAGTCGTAATAATTCATGTCTTTTCCCGTAATTTGAGGTAAATACGAATAGGTTGATTTCTTGGTTTTCTGAATTGATTGACATTTGTATGTGTTGTATTGTTAATTGAAAATTCTGAGACCACTAAATTTCGGAGTAATTATAAGCTGCAGTGTAATTAAATAACAAATGAAACAATTTATGTTTGGCTCACTGTTTTGGTGAAAATTAAATCCCACTTTTGTAAATGGAAGTTGTACGAAAAGAAAAATGGCTCATTTTTAAGCAGGATAACAGTTTAATTCCTTAGCAAAATCTAAAGATAGTTTATAAAACATTTGTGGGACCGTACCGAATACCACATGCAGCGTTTAGTACAGGATAATGTAGTGTCTTTTTTTAAGTTTTTACTAACAAATGTCGATTTGGACAGGGGTATTTGCATTAATTCTTTAATGGATAATTTTACAGTAAAATACCATCTTTAAGACTGAATATAATGGAAGTTACCGTGAAAAAATATTGTTGAAAATAACAAGGAAAAAAATCACATTACAGTAATCCATCAAAATACACTGAAAAGCTATTGAATTAAAGATACCTGTCTAGTAACGTGTAGCACCACCTTTCGCTCTAATGACGGCGACGATTCGTCTCGGCATGGACTCGACAAGACACCGGAAGCTTTGGGAAGCCATACGGATCCACGACCCCTGAACAAGCTCCCACAGTTCACGACGATTTGATGGAGGGGGTCAGAGCCTCGAACTTCTCTCGATGGCATCCCATATGTGCTCGATAGGATTGAGGTCAGGTGACCTATCTGGCCAAGGAAGCGAGGTCTCATCGGTGGAGTGTTTATCCAACAACTCGGATACAATTCGAGAGCGATGGCACGGTGCATTGTCTTGATGCAAGATGAGGTCCCCTGTGGGATGTTGAAGACGCACAAACAGGAGCAAATGGTCGTCCAGGATATCCTGGTAATGTTGACCTGTGAGGGACGATGTCACACATACCAGGGGTCCCATTTTAGTCCACGTAACAGTCCCCAGACGAGAATTCCACCCCCACCAGCTTGAAGAGTACCCTACTAGCAAGAAGGATCCATCGCTTCATGTGGTTTGCGCCGTACTCGTATGCTGTCATCCGCATGTACCAACGTGAATCTCGACTCATCAGTCCAGGCAACATTTTTCCACATGTCTAGGGTCCAGTGGCGATGATACCGCACCCATGCTAATCTTTGCACCCTGTGATGTGCAGTCAGCAGCAGTACCCTCGTGGGACGATGGCTTCTGTACCCCATAGAAAGGAGATGGTTCTGTATGGTGTCGCTGCTTACACGTTTTTGTGCACCAGCGTTAAATTGCCTAGTGATTTCTTGCACTGTGGCCCTACTATCCGCTGTTACATTGCGAGCTAGCCGATGATGACCCCGCTCTTTCACACGCTGTTGTCCACGGCAGTTTGCCCTTGCAGGAATGGTTTTACCGGATTCGATTTACTACAGTCCACCCGTTACACAGTGGCTCGTGAAAATCCCAGTGCCGGCACGACTTCCGAGCTGGAGTGACCCATTCGTCGGGCCCCGATAATGTGCCTATTATCAAATGCGCTTAGATCCTTCGTCTTACCCATACGTTGAACGATTCTTACTGATTCCTGTCGCACCACTCCTTATATTGTCGGATCGCTACATACGTTATGTCGTTTCCGTTTACACGGCCACCCACAGCGCCACATTTGCATAACGCCAGCTGTCTCTAATTCAAATGCTCTTCAGTGTATCTACTTATTAAAATACCGTCGCCTTCTTGTACAGCCTACATTAAAATAAAGGCTAGAGAAACACCAAAGTTCAATCAACCAAGCAATGCCTTTTGGAAATGTGTCTAAGTAAAGGACGCCATTAAATCCATAAATCCCGTAGAAACGAATTCTAGACAAAAAAACAGAGCTGAACTTCTACGAGTCAATAACTTATCCAACAGTTCTCTGACAAACCGATATGCTACATCATTAAACATTTAATTTTAACCCACCGTTCTAAAGTTAGTCTTACACAAGGGTTCTTGAAAGAACAACAAATGAGTGCATCTTATGCACGCGGGAGTGAAATTTCGTATATTGTACATGGAGATACTACGCTCTCAAACCAGCAGAAGTAGAAGACGAACCTCTCCAGTTTAGAATGCGAATGCAAACCAGTTCTATCTCCATGGAATAAGCATGCGGAAATCAAATACTGTCTTGTGTTGAAATTCCTTTAGTGATGTTCTAAATTTTCTTTTTATAAAAAATTACAATTTCGGGATATTGCAACCGATGTTAATATCCTCAAATAGAACTACTCTCGGCATTTAACTGAAAAAAGTAATTTATAAGGACTAACATTTTCCAATGTTTGTGCTTACCAAAAAGCGAATGTGTTTTTCTCACTAGGGTATCCGTGAAACATTGGCTACGTAAAGTAAATTCAAAACAGTAGGCAGATGTATACTTCATAGTTACGTGAAATGAGGTTTATGGTATTTCTGTGTTCTAGGCGCCATTGAACTTACGTTTTGCCAATAGGTTCAGCTGATTTTGTTTGTGAACGAACGTGAATCGATAGATGGTGTCAGCAGTATCAATTAAACATGTAAAGCAAACTTCTGCCCGTTGGCGTAATGATCTAACCATTAGTTTCAGACAATTCGTCACAGAAAGTATCCAGTTTAATTCTGGGTAAAGCAGGGATTGTGGGTTTCTCTTACAGCACTGGCACTCTCCGTTTCCTGCAACGAGTGTCCAAAATTAGTGAACGCCGACCGTTTATAGCACATCGAGTTGCTCACTGTGGTAATTAAAATCCACAAAGATGTATTTTATTGTGGGTCAGCTTTATGCATCAAACCGTTCACCCAAGGCTTCAGAATAAATGTCATTCAGCTGCTCAACGAGGAGCGTTCAGCCAGATTTAGGAAAGAGGATGCTTCGAAGCATCTACCGATGTTGCATGCTTTTCACATCTTTGCTTGCATAATGCCTTCCCATACAACGCTCGAAGGGGAGAAGAATCTAACTGCAGGCTACATGAATTTGTTGCGAAATGTATTTATTGAAAAACAATAAATTCAATGCTCTAAAACAGCACCTGACGTGTACATCAAAAAGAGAATAGTTTTATTTAAAAGCAAAGGTTAACTCAACTTGCCAGCAATTTTTTTCCAAATGCCCAAGAGCCGGCACTTAAATTCAACGTACTACTTCTATCACCATACGTGGGATGAAATATTCCCGCAAAGCAAATTTTTGAAACAGCCAAAGAATATCTCCTATTAGCAGAGGACTGCATTTTAAATACAAATAATTGAACATACGTACACGGAAGAGACAAAAGATCATGACAAGAGCGTGTTTTTTCAAATTGAAGCAAATTCAGGTAAACAACGGTGAGTCTAAAGGTCATGAAATTGTGCAAATATCACCTGATACTGAGCTTTTTGTTCATCAAAGTTATTCTTGTGCTTCGGATGGAAAAGGCAGCATACAAACGCGAGTTTGAGAATGGCCAAATTTTAATCTCCAGATGACTGGGTCAGGGCATTTCTGAGACTGCATCGATTAATGGTAGCGCGAGCCGTGGTTAGTACCTTCAAAAGCTTGTCCGAGGAGTGATAAAACACGCATGCTTGTTTGCCACGTGTACATATATTTTGGGGAGGGTATACTTCATAGGAAAATATGTCAATCTGGGTTTGAAAGACTAAATAAATTGCAAACGTTGCTATACGACTGGTTCTGGAATAATGATAATTTTTAAATCTTTCATGAAAGGTAATTCTACTTCTTAAAATCTGGAATCCTTTGTCGCCTGTTAACAAATTTCATCTCTTCTACTGAAGGAATGAAACGCAAAATATATTTGGACTTATTTTTTTATTTATACCTTGATTCTCTAAGAAAAAATAAAATCCGGTTTTCTGTCTCGTAGCTCCGCTGTACAATTTTTGAAGCCCAGTCATAGGGTTTTGAAGTCCAAACCTATAAACCTAATATGTTCCTTTCGGTTGATTTAAACTGTTGCGATAATAATACACTTTGACTCCTTTATATACCTTGATTCAATATCATGAGGTATTGATTAAGTTAATTTCAAAAGGGAATTTGTTCGTAAAGCTCCTCCGAATATATTATTTATCTTTTTAGATGGTTTCTTTCATATTCTCTTGTACCTAGTATTTTCAAGTACAGTCACTGTGTAAGTTCTAACATGTTTCATATTAAAACATAAACTTTCACATGAGCTTATTAAACGGTAGATACAAAAGCGTAACTAGGTATTTCTGCTCCGGGGCAAACGCAAAATATCGCGCCCTCATCTGTGCTTCTATTTTAGGTACCCACGTAGACACAAATATCCATGTAAATATACCTTTCTGACTCAATAAAACAAAATTAACGCCACATCTATGTGGGTGGCACAAACAAATTGGTTTTATCCCATTTGCTTCGGAGTTCGTACCAACTGCAGTACATTAAATAGGCCGAAAGAAAGTGGTACTTGTTGGTTGTAGTCGCAGTAGTGATCGAATATCCCCCAAAATATCTTCAACAATGTGAACTGCATTGTTTATCTTGCAACGTACGTAAAACCATGCCTTCATTCAAAATGACGTCCCCTGAAAATATTGAGGAAGAAATGTAAATTTGAAGCTACCAAACCTGGTAAAAGATATTAAAAGCAAATTTTGTAAATGTACAAAAAAAAAATAAAAAAAAAAAAAATAAGGGCGCTTACAAACGTCTCCTAAAAGTGGTATAAGTATCAGTATTATTCAGTTTGTTCGTAGGGGTTATCCACCTTCTCTTGAACTGCGGTCGGAACATCCTCCCGCCTGCCCTCCTCCTAGTAACCTTTTTGTGTATAGATATGAGGATCTATTTTTTAATTTTGGAATATTTATGTGACATAATTTTTAGAATGATACATTACAAATTCGTTTAAAAAGGTGAAACCAATGTGATATTCTAAATATAAGGAAACGTCTTGAGGATGATGTTTTCCAAAAGATATTTTCCTATAGTACAACTCTGATATGAAGTGACATTAAAAACATACGGAAATAAGAATAATATATCATAAAATAAAACACCTTGGAGGTACAGTATCTTGTGGTTTATTATCTGTAAAATAAATTATATTTATAATCATTACCATGTTCATTATTCTTTATCTGAGTAGTACCATAATTATCGTTTGAGCCTTTAAGGAGGTGGCAGTTGAATGTTTGTGGGTGAGGTTGTGTGCATTTCTTCAGAACTAAGACTTAGAAGTCCGTTCATTTGAATGGTTGAGAAAGTTTTATTTCAGTTCGGGGTATTGATCCCTGTGTTATTTCCTCTGTCACTCTCGCCTGCGGAGAAGGCGGATACCGGGGCTTCTGAAATCCTCACCGGAATTTCCTCTGCAGTAGGTTTGGGTAAAAAACCTTAATATATTTTTCAACATCGAAGTTTTAACCACGGTGTTGCAGAAACCCATATATGCAAGAAACATCGGCGATTCATGACCAATCTTTGAAACTTGAAAAAAGTATTTTCAACGAAAAGTTAATTAATTTCTTTCCGTTATATTCTTTTGAAAGGGAAAGAAATATCATCTTTCATTTTGCTGTTTCATTTGAAGTTTCGTTCTCGAAAACAGAGTACATTCCCTCGATTGTACGTGAGACGATGCATCGAAAATACATCAAGTTGTCCACCAATACATCGATAAAACTTCGAGGTTTCCACTGTTACATTAAAAAAACATCGGGATTTCTAAGAAATATCATTAGTTACTGGGTAATGAAATGGTGAGAAATCACCATTTTATTGAACAAAGGTTTTTCCCACTGAAGTGCTGATTCACTTCTACAGATGAAAAAGTGTGAAACATTCGGCTTGATAGCAAAACATCGAGGTCAATACTGATACATCGAAAAGGCATCGGAGTTTGCACTGATACATCGGGCATTTGAACAAACATGACCTTACTAAATGCTGAGCTAGTGAGTATCACTGTTACGTTGAACATATATTATACAAATCGACTGCCCATTCACTGTTGCAGATAGGAAAATCCGTATTCTTCATATTATTAGCAAAATATCGAAGTCTACACTGATGTATCTAAAAAGATCAATATTTCCACAGATACATCGAGCGTTTTAACAAATATAATGTTCCAGGATATTGAATTGATGAGTATCACTGCTGTGTTGAACAAAGGTTTTACAAATCGTTTTCCCAAAATGCGGTTCCCTCAGTTTATATTAGCAAAACATCAAAACATGGGATATCATCTTGATCTAGATCTTGTGTCCCTCTCACTCCTCATAACATTTGGCCGCGCTGACGCGACGCCTACGAAAAAGCTAACAAATTTCCGTGAACGTTTGAAATGCGTGTGGAGTGTGCGATGATGGAACAATAATAGCAGATATTAATACTTCCAAGATGTAATTATCTTGCGTGTCTTCAACATTAACCCTTTAACCGGCTGGAACGAATGAACTCGGGATCAACAAAATAAAATGAAATTAGCTCGAACGAATGTATTTGCTGTCTCAGAAGTGAGCCGAATGCGACAGAAGCGAGTAAACATGCGCATTAGAAAATGTTGCTTTTCCCTATCGTTTTTCATTCTAAGTGGTCATTGGGGGGGGGAGTATAATGTTCATTAACCCTTCCTGTCTGATTAACTTTTCCGCTAAGAATGCTAAGAAAAGGGTAGGGCACATAAGAAAAAAAGAAGAAAAAATGTTTGAGTAAATTTTTTCTACCCAGTGGCATGATGTACGTGTCCGGGGGACTACTGCTTCCGAATCATTCCTTTTGGAACTGAGAATAAAGGACTATAGTGGAATCTACATACTGTAAAACTAAGGACTGTAAGAAAGCACTTACAACCGGCGGCAGATTTATATACGATATTCCTTAGATGAAAGAAAGAAAGGAATTATTTTACCCTAGCTTTGGGCATCACCCGTTCACCATGGGAACACTTCTGTTTGAGGAGCGCAGGAAAATTTGGACAACTTTTGGTTCAGGTACGTCGGCCGTTTAAAGGGTTAAATTCCGTACCATCCTTTATAGATAGCGGATAAGATATATACCGTATAATTGATAAAAAATATTCAAATTGAACAACAATAAGTTTAGTACGAGATACTAAGAATTCAATGCCTGCTCATTCATATACATTTAGTCATAGCAACTGCCAAGGCTAAAGCATGGATTTGCCATTTAATCCGCTCATTATGATACATCTCATTAATATGAAATAAAAGAATTGCTATCAGTGTTCCCTCAAAGCTGGATAAGATGAGTTGAAAAAGGCTTGCCCAGTAAAATAGCGAAGAAAACGTTCAAAAGACGTAAGACTGTCTTGTTTCTTTATTTAATTTTCTGAGTGTGAAAACAAGTATTCATGTCTGGATTTAGTTACACATCATTTGAGTTCTGAGAAGTGCTTAAATCTCTGAGCATCTCCACAGTGAACACTGCTTTTCTGTTAAACTACATTTTATGACGGGGCAATAGAACTAGCGAAATTAATTATAAAAGATTGGGGCCTGCATTCTAGGTTTTTATTAACCACTTAGTGGTATAAGCTCTACTTCATAAACAGTCAATACTGGTGGTAACCCAAGAATTATCATTATTCTTCAGATTGCATTTTATAACTAAAGTCACCAATGCACGTCTGTCAGTATATTGAGTGATAGTGTAATCACATATAAGTTGTTCAATAATATTTGAAAAAATCTTTTGAGTGGAAATTCAATGTTATCTAGCTGCATATCCGTGAACGGTGTTACATAAATTCATTCCAAAGGTAATATGTTATTTAAAAAATCACTCTCCCAGGTGGTTCCATCGCTACATATGGTTAAGTAAATACTTGGTAACACAAACAGAAAATACTGATCATGCTGATGATAATTCTTCATTCGAATGTTGCATTTGCAAAAATCTACGATTTCGGAGTCAAGAACACAATTTACGGTATCTTCAGCTTTTTTCGAAAAGTAGTTGTTCAGGAGTATGCCAAACTGCTAAAATGTACGGTCTCTCGATGTGTGTAAAATATTCATGCGAAAAAAACATTAGAACTAGAAACTAGTGAAATTTACATTTCGAAAAATTAGTTGACCACAGTTGAATCGAATTAATTAAATATAATAAGGGCATCTTCCTACAATATTTCATTATTAATAGTCTAATTTATTATTTTTTTTCACAAGAACGTACTTTAAGTTATTTCACGAAACTACGAAGCATTTAAAATCAACATATTGTGTGTGGCATGACGTTCTTAAAGGATTCTGAGCTCTTTAACTATATAGTGACAGCTATCCAAGAAAAAGGCATAGAATCCCTATACTTGATTAAGCACGGCCTCCAAATGTCCCGCGGTAATGCACAAAACAGTTAAGCAGACCGGAAAGCAATCGAATAAAAAATGTCAGTCAACACGATGGACTTTGAGTATTTCACAGATCGCGTGGTTAAATTATTTTTCAGGAGGGGCAGCAGGAAGCCCATTCGTCTTGTTTCTGATATAATTAAAGGGTCAAGAAGTTAAACTCGTCAAGAGAATATCATACGTTTTCCATAATTATTGAAATAATCGTCATGTCGACAAACAGTGACTGTTTCAAGGGATGCCCCCGCAAGCTGCGAAAAGTCCAGGTTCCGATCTAAACGTTTTTTACTTTTTATGAAAGTATAGAGTAAACAGAAAAGAAATAGAATAGTCTGGACTTTTGTAAATCGAGAAGATCAGCTATGATAATTGGAGATGGTGAAAGGTCCTGATGTCCGTGGAACTCTCATAATAATACCAACAGTGTGTTGTAATAATAAAGAGAAAACGGTAGGTTTGCTTTTGGCTTTGACCTCTGGATCAACGCGCACGATTATTAACTTACGTTGAACGTTGTTCATATGTGACTGAACTGGTATAAAATCCAAAACAAAATTTGACTCGGCAACAAATACTGACTCACCGCAAGCCACCAGAGCTAAACGTGGCCCTATCATTAAGCAGTAATTAGTGAAAAAAATATGCATTTTCATCTAACCTTTTCGAAAACAAATATGAAAGCTATATTTCAAGCCATAATAGCTTGTATAATTTATTGTATGCATTCAATTTTCATATTTTTGGCATTATATTCTGTTGACAATCGTGGTTATTACATTAAACTCCACATTTTTCTTATATCATTCGCTAGGACTTTCCCATCAGCGCACTAATACTGCCGGTCAGGATTTCAAACAGAAACAGCACTAAACATACGGTACCCGATGATGCTAATAGCCCGTATGACTTGATGCTCTGGCTTTCCAAACATTCAATTTCCCATCTTTTGAAAGAAATACCTCTTTATTTGCTCCATGGGTTAAGCTCCTGCAGAGAGCAAACGATTTATTGTGGAGCGGAGCAACATTTAACTTCAAGCAAAGACTCCATGATGAGGCCCTGATGCTCAAGTTTAGTATTATTCAGAATGTTTCACTTAGAACTATTAATTCGATTTAGCGGACCTCGAACATATTAAGTTCAATTACAGTAGTGCCGGCGAAACTAATTGGACATCCAGCTGCGTTGACACTGCATAGATGAAAAGGGGCTTAACGTATACAATGAAAAATAAGGCAATTAACGAGCAAATACTTTACTGTTCCTCCTAAGATAACATAATTGCTACCTCAAGGTTTTCAATAGTATCGTAATGTATTCAACATCCAGTAAATAACAAAGTCTGAAAAGTTTAATATATATATATATTATTTTCTAGTTAATGACTGAAAGCAATATAATTAAGAAAACTAGCATAGTTTAAACCATCTGTAATATACAGAAACACCGCTTTTGCATTAGGAAATTTGTATCAGCGCTAAAGAAATTTTAACTGCAATTAAACAGAAGTAGAAGGATATCCCTTTCATCATCATCTTCTGAGGAAGACAAACAGGATGGTGCTCTCCAGAAATTGAAAAAAATATTTAATAAAAGTAAGCGCAGACGTTAGTCTCCCTACTTATTCTGATTGCATGTACGATTACTCTATGCTGCCCTTTCATTCTTTTGGCTAATCAACCATACTTGGTGCTTTGGAGGGAAGAAGTAGCCATGACACGTAGTTTGGCATTTTGTTTACATACTCTTTCAAAATTAGATAGGACAAAATTGTAAGGAGTGTAAGGTTTCTAGAATTTGTGTTTGCATTTTAGGCAATCCCACTATTATTATTTTGAGAATTTGGACCTTTTATTAATATAAAAAGGCCAAATTTTCAAAAGCAATTTAAAGTTTTTCTTGTTGTCATCAATTAGTATTTTTATGAACCCTTTAACTGGCTGGAAAGAATTAACTCGGGGTTAGCAAAACAGACTTAAACAACTGCTCGAAGGAACATATTCTCTGGCTGAGAAATGGGCAGAACAAAAGCCATCTAGAAGGTACAAGGCCATCTAGATGATACAAGGCCATCTAGAAGGTACAAGGCCATGATATTAGAAAGATGAATTACCTTCGTTTATGACGTTACTCTCATGTTACAAGACCTGATATGTCGGTGTCGCGTTTGTCACCATGCACGACAGCGTTAGAAACCAATCGAAAAGCTTGGTTATCGCGTGACGTCACAAATGATGGAAACACATCTCCCTGGCGTCATGGCGTACTTTCTAGAAGGCCTTGGCCGAACGCTGCTGGAACGAATGAATCTTAGCATCAGAAAAAGCTGCTTTCCGCTTAGTATTGTTATCCCAAGCGGTCCCTTAGAGGGATGCCTGACACTGATCATTTATCTTGATTACCTGCTAAAAAAATTGTAACAACCGTGTGACGTCACAAACGGAGGAAACTCATCTCCCTAATGTCATAGTCTTGTACTTTTTAGACGGCCTTCTTCGACCGCGGCTGTTACGAGTAAACCTACACATCAGGAAGAGCTGCTTTTCGCTCATTTTTCTTTTTCAAAGTGGTCATTTAAGGAGATTCCTGACACTAATTCTTCCTCTCAGATTACCTGATAAAAGAGCAGAAAATAAAGGACAATTAGGTAGTTCTGCACGGTACTGCTTAGATGAGAGAGATGAAAAGGAATTGTGTTGCAGTAGCTTTCGTAAAACGCGGCCAATATTTGAACATTTCTGTTTGGAGACTGAAGAAAATTTGGGGCGGGATACACTGGCCGTTTAAAGGGTTAAAGTTGTGTTACTAATTATCTTTACCAACTTTCATCAAAATTGCTTATTTGGGGTAACTTTACATAAAAGACAAATGCTACGTGCGAATCAGATGCGAAAGATATTAAGTTTCCCTTTAAGTACTGTTTTAACTTACGAATATTCCGTGTGATTAATATGAATCAATCACACTGAACATATGAATGAAATTCTGTATGCCGCTGATTTTAAGATTAAGGGGTAGGATTGGAGAATATGTTTTGCGTTTTTTTTTCATTCATAGGTAATAATGACCACCGCGATCATCTAGGGCCATAGTGGCCGATCTCTAATAAGGATCCATTGATTCCGGAAGGCTTCGACCGGAGAACAAGCTGATTTCGACCGATTAGCGAGAATCCAGTGCCGCTGAGCACTTGAATCCACGAAGTGTCCTTTTGCGTGACTCAGAAGTAATAACAGATTGAAACAGGTGGTTACTATTGTTGGATCCGGTGACGAGTTTACCTGAAATTCCCTTCCCAACCAAAACATACTTGTTACCTTTGTGGGGAACAGGGTGTTTAGCGACTCGACGAAAACCTGTAAGGGCTAGAAGCAGTCGTGTGTGCCTAATTTACGAACATTGGCTTCTTGGAAGGTAAAAAGCAGTGCTTTAAAACAAGCACACTACCTATACCTCGTCCGTGCTCGAACCCAGGCACGCTCAGACAAAGAGTGAGAAGCCTTCGCCATCGTAACGGCCAATTATCACTCTGTCTACGTGCATGTTTAAGTCTGCTGTGTTGCTTTTCCTCCTAAAAGTCGGTTCACTCCTTATTGCTTGATTTTACAGTTTTGTCTTCCACTTGCAGTTGAACGTTCTGTTAAGATACGAGTATGGTTTCATATAAATCATTGTTTCTTCTGCATGATCATGTAAAACATATTCCTCTTTGCCCGGTTTTCTTCCGAACTAAACCACGAAATGCGCTTTAGCGCCGCTAAGCCCAGAGAAAAAATGTCTTATCTTCGCTAAGCTGCGCTAAGGCTCTTCTACACCACTGGAACTGACAGTCACGAAGCGACAAACCGCGATTTAACGTGCGGAACGCGCGCATACTAGTGAAGGTTCGCTAATTACAATACACCATAGTAAATTACGGAGAACGGGCCACAGTTCGACATATAGCCGAGTATTTTCGTGTACCGTGTGGGAATGAAACACAGAACATTACCGTATCATTCCCATTTTTAAGTTCCACGATATGTTTTGTAGCTGAAAGCGCAATCTCATGACGGGTGACACATGTTAAAGGGCAGACGACGCCCTGGTAGCGCAGTTGTCTAAGCGCTGGCTAATAACCATTGGTCCGGGAACTTTCCGGGTTCGAATCCGGATGAGGTATCGATGTAGTGTTTGTTTCACGGCTCTGGCTTTGATTCTTCCCTCCATCCAGTGGCCCTAAATTAGGGACGGGCGAATGCTTATAGCTCATTGAGTTGTTCATTCTGGTCGTTAAATCTTCAATAAAAAACGAACAGAGACATGCATTACAATGCTTGTGGTCTTGACAAGAAGCATCGGCCAATGAGAGCATTTTGTTCGATAACGAAAACAATTTTAGTTACATAATGTGACGAAAGTGGCAATTCACGTGTATGCAAATCTTGAAAAACAGGCAAATGTGATGCCTTAAGGAGCACTTAGTGACAATCTGCAGCTGTTAGTGATATGTAATTTGCCTTAATCCCACTCGTTACTGAAAACGGTTTTCAACAGGATTGTTGGTACAATGTTAAATTTGCCCCATAAAACTTTGTTACTGAATATTTTATACATAAGCAGAGAATCGGTAACAGAAGCTTTGCAGATGTTCTGAAGACAGAAGAGGTAAAAAAAGAGTATACCAGCGCCTGGTGAGACTATCTAAGAAAATTCAAAGTTTTCCGATCGCCCTAGAAGCGGTAGACTATGATTAAGGATGAAATTTTTCAATCCCGAAGGATCCTAAGTACACAAACTATCTGAAACGATAAGTGAGAAAAAAGAACAGCGATTTTATAGCGGCAAAGACGTTTGCTTTTCACAACTAGATGATCCTACAAAGGTCATAACTAAGGACTCCTATGTATAATGTTTCAAGAAGTTTTAAGAAAAGTGTTCCTGTTCATTTGGGACGTAGTTCAATATTTCTCATATTCCACTTGATAGCCTCATAATGTGGAGATATTAGCGTTTAATCAAACGTAAGCTAACACAAGAGAATTCGAAAATATTTGGTAGACAATATTCTGGAATATTTTATTCCAACGGAATTATCACAGTTTGGACAATTTATGTGTCTGAAGGATCAAGGTTCACGTGAGGGTAATCTGTATCCTCATACACTTGTCAGGTCGCAGCTATAACCATCGTATCGATTTTAATTTCGCGAAATCCTGTTCTTTTCTTTCTTTCTTTTTTCTGTGATCGGAGATTTAACCACCACCGTGAACAACTCTATATAGTGTGCTATAAGTAGTTGGCAGTCCCTAAATAAGGCTACTCGTTCCAGAGAAGGGAGCGCGCAAGCGATGTAAGACAAACAAAACATATATGACGTACCCGTATTCGAACCCGACCCACCTCGGGAGAATGACCAGAAGCCTTCGCTTAAATCACTGTGCCACCGGACGGGAACCCTGTCTATACCGATAAAAGATGTTTATGATTTTCATTTGTTATATTTTAAAACCCTTGCGTTCACACACGAAGACATACAATAGAATTTGAAATTGTTATCCGTCTTAGATGAAATGACTTATCACTTCGCAACAATAGATATTTTTATCAATAAAAACAGATTTGCATTCTTACGAAAACATCCTTTGTTGGCTACATGGCGTAGAAAAAATAATGTAAAAGTGCAAAGTAAAAATTTTATTTGCTTGGCGAGCAAACATTTTCTGAATTAAAAATTATAATGCAGCCGAAGTTTGTTTTTATTTTATTTACTCAATTACAGGTGTACGGGATGATTGGTAAGTATGAAATCAATTCCTAATATTACCGGGTTGTTTTTATATATAGACGAGCGTAAGCCCAATTTGTGAGATAAGACCCAAAATACTTAGAAATCTTTAAAAACAAATGCGTCTCTGAAAATCAAAATTACAAGATTTTCTAGTTCAATATATACAAGAGGCGATTCTTAATAAAGAAACGTGTTTGGACCCGTTAGGCTTTAAGCTCTGTAACAAATTCAGAAACTGAAATGCGTTAGTTGATCAACACGCGGAAAACAACAAATAGTACATAACTGTGAAGTGCGAACGAAATATTTGAGCGTACAAAGAGCTTATCGTGATTAGACAAGGTAATTAACCAACTGCACATGTTCTCAAAGTGCTGACATTTAAAATGTTGCATCCGTGAAACAAATATGAACTTTTCAAAGCTTATTAAATAGCAAATAACTGAAAGCTAGTTTATAACACTTTATTTTCCATTTATAGAACAAACTCAGAAACAAAAGTGTATTAGTTGAACAACACGTGGGAAACTTCAAATACGATGTAGCCAAGGAGTGCGAAGAAAATGTTCAAATGTAAATAAAACTTATCGTAATAAGACATGCTATTTTCACCTCTTACATATTTTCGGAAAGTGGCGACGATTTAAAATTGACATTGGTAAAACAAATATTTAACTTGCAAGGCTTCTGCTTCTAAGAGACGAAATTGCACCAAAAAAAGAAAATAAACACCGAACAAAGTTCTACAGCTAAAGATCGTAGTAGTTTTTTTCAAGCTTTCGAGCTTTAATATTATGTTCTTCCCTCAGTTTGAGTGAAAAATAAAAATACATTTTTTAGACCAACTTTTCCGTTTTCAGTGTACCAACCGGAATGGAGTGTTTAATATGTAGCTTCTTTAAGTCGTTTGGTACGACTGTTTTGCATCTCAAAATACTATGCCTTTACTAGCACAATTTCTGATATAAGAGAAGCAAGTACTGAGTAATGCTAATTAATGCCGCGGAAGATTTGTAAATATGAGGAAGCATTAAAATGTAACTTTTCAGTGTTGACATATATTTTACACATATTTAGTTTTAAGGCTATATTTTTGTTTCGGAGCAAGATATGAGCTTTAAATTTTGGCAAAAAGATTTAGCGTGTAAAAAGAAACTCTTAAGAAGTAAAAGGCATTTGTTATTAAGTGAACTTTTTTGTATTGAATCGAATTCATTTTGATGCTATAAATAATCTGAAATTGGATTCAGGTTTTTTCCAATACGTTCGCGTTGGTATTGTATATATCCTGAAATGAGTGCATAACGTCACACAAAGTTGACGTAACAATACATTTACATCACTATTACTTTCAGAAATCAAAATGAAGTCATTTCTGAAGATGTGAATCCGTTTATCGGTGCAAATATGACATGAATGGTTAGTCAGATAACATCCGAAAACTTGAAAATTCCGTCGTCCTTTAGCGTGAATCGAATCCACGTCTCCAGGAGAGCGCTCTAGTATGCTTACGACTACACCATCTAGAACGACCAAGTCTCGAGTTTCCGATTAATTTGCGTATAACCATCACAGGATTCGCTAGTCCAACCAATTGGCATTCGTGTTTATCGAATCTGGAGATTTATAATTCTATCCCGTGTCTCACGGGAGAAGCAGAAAAAGCATGAACTGTCTGAGAAGACAAATCAAGAATTCTTAGCCTCCAGATTCGCTAAACATGAATGGCAGGTGCTTCGACTAGCGAATCCAGGGATAGTTTTATTCATATTAATCGGAAACTTGAGACTCGGCCGTTCTGCGTGGTGTAGTGGCTAACGTACTCGGGCGCTATCCGGGAAACGCCGGTTGGATTCCCGATCCAGGACGATGAAATTTGCACGTGTTCGGATATTATCTGACTTAACATCGTCTTCAGATTTACATCAATAAAAAAATTCATACCTTTAAAATTTGTATTTTATGGTGTAATACCGAGTTCTATTCATGAGGAAATAATTTGTTTTAAGTCACGGTTCGTCGTGCAGAATCTCTACAGAAATCTTGAAAATTCCTTGCCCTGAAGCCGGTAACTTTCCTATTTGAAATGGTTTCCCCTCGAACGGGTTGCCGTTACGCGATGCAGGAAATGAAATTCCACGTAGCTACAGCTAAGAAATTATATCTTCGCAATCAGGACACATTTCAGATCTGCGCAAATTGCAGCATTTTTATGCTACTGCAAAGCATTCACAATCCTTTGGAATCCAGGAACGGATGTTGGTCTCAAACCTCCTACGGTATCAGATATGAATCACATAATTTGCGAAAAAAAGGATTCTGAAATGGTACTTGGCAAATTCGCAGGTTTCAACATTCATGAGAAAATACTGCATTGTGAAAAAGGAACTAAAATAATTGGTTTGCTCAGTCATACTGCTGAAAATAATGATGTTCTTGTATAGTTCCTTGAATTTGTAAAAAATGTGTATTCCTTAATATTTTCTGATTAAGACAGTTTTGCTTAGAAAAAAACTTTTTCTTTTTACTTGTTGTGGTTTAACGAAATCATGAGCGACTCAAGGAGACATACAAACCGCACGTACCAAATTTAAGTTTTTTGGATCAAGTAAAGGCCGACAGCCAATGTAGAAACACAACCCAACGGCCATGCCTAACCTGAATTCCAAACCGGATCCATGTCGCAGGAAATGTCACAAACCAGACTTAGACCACTGTGCCACTTGACCCCTGTAGCCTAATGAAGGCGCAACCCTTTCTAAATACAATCTTTTCCCGATTATATTAACAAAAAAGCAATACACAACTGCAGGAGTTTACGTAGAATTACGTCAGGCTAGAGAAGTAAAAATATTTTAAGTTGCTTAAAAAAATTAAACACTTATTGATAGTATATAACAGGTTTACAAATATTTTACAATGTAATGTAATTATAATGCTCTCATCGGCAAAAAAAGTGGCACCCAGAAGGACGTGCCTGACTGCAATGCATTTCAGGTGGAAGATAAAGGATAAAAGAATTGGTTAAACACTGAGACTAATTTGGGCAATATTTATTGAGCTACACGCCAATACATTGTATCTCTCCGTATGGCGTCGGGCCGCCATGTTTGTTCACACGCAGCATGCCATAATTCTCGGAATGAAATTTTATAGGATCCTAATAAAGTCCTGCGATAAGCCATCTCATGAAGCGTGAATTTTCTCACGCCATTTTTACAGATTGCAGGGTAGGAGTGGAGTGTGGATAGCGCATCCAATAGCATCCCACACAGTTTCAATCGGCGATAGATCTGCAGATGCAGCTGGCAGTGGAAGAGTGTCAGTGCCTTTAAGGGAAGCTCTGGAGTTAGTAGCTGTATGCGGACGAGCATTGTTCTGTTGGAAAATCGCACCGGAATATGCGTTTGAGAAATGTATGCGAGAGGGGTCCCCCTTTCCGGGCCTGAAAATGCTGCCCCTCTCGAACTCCTCGAACTGCTCGAATTTCTTCCCAACTTTTCTCCAAGGCATACTTCACTCGCAAAGCGTATAACCAATACAACATCACGAGTCAGAATGGCAAGCAAGCGCAACGTGACGTCCTTACATAGCGGGTCCGGTACAGCGCTACGGACCGTTCTTGCTTGCGTCCCACGTGCTGCCCAGCGTGATACTTGAATCGTTTGCATGTCTCGCGATGTCAAATCTACCCACGAACTTTAATTCCTATCGGTTGCTTCCTTCTGAGTGCAAACAGCTCTTTGACGATGAGTGTATTTGAATAATGATATGTTTAAGAATCTTTTCCACCATTTTATTGAGTGAACTTGTGAACTTAACTTTATGATTGGAAAAGTAAGTAACAAAATTGCGTGTTAAAAAATTTGTAGGTAAGTATCTGTGAAATACAACGGCGATGCGGCAATTAGAGCAGAGCATGGAGGGCTCCGTTAAACATTCGTTTGAAAGTGTAAGTCCACATTTTTCATCCATGAAGGTGATGAATGATTTGTTTTCTGCTGTAGACAAATCAATATTTAAATCACCAACTAACGAGATCGGTAACTTATTTAAATTCTAACAACGGAGTAAACTGAAAGATTTAGCCACTTTAGCTGTATAAGCTAACAGTTGTCGTAAAATAAATCGTTTAGCATCGCCTAACTTAGTTCCTGGGGTTATAAATTCACACACTGGCAACACTTTATCGGATTCGTAATCACCAGTAAATATATCACCTGAACAAATATCACCGAACTTGCCTTTAAGACTTGCAAGGTAATCAATTGAATCAGCGTAATATGTTTCAAGCACATGCCGTACAATGGAAACTGGGGAATTGCTCTTCTTGTATATGCTAGCACCAGCTGCTCGCTGGAATGGCAGCATGTCTTGGGAAATACAACTGTATCCCTCGAACGGAATGGTGTTGTGGTCGTGCATCCTATTTTCACTGAGAGCAACACCATTTTGAAAGTTTTGGCACTTTGTTTCTTCTGAACGATTCTTGACAAGTTCTGCACACATTAAAGTTTGCACCATCTTCATTTGAAAACTCTCTTCTGATGTTTTTAACCAACTGTCTTAAATACATTTAAACTCGTCTTGGAAACATAAACGGTCGCATACATCGCAAACATATCAGAAATCATTAGTTAAAGAATATTTTTCGAAACCAAGTAGTTGCCACACCTTATATTTCTTCACATGTAACACTCACTAAGTTTCCATTAAATTTTCGCTGACGCGAAAATTCTTGTTTTGCAGTGTTGTACGCCTTTGAGTAGTTGTTTTCCTCTTATTTTGAGAAGTTTATACATTTGTAGACAGGTGAGGCTTCGTAGTAGTGGAGGTGAACGGCTACGTAGGCTGCGCCTCTTTTTGCGCGCGCTCCTTTTACCGCAGTCCGTATTATTTGATCTTCTCAGATGGGATCAAAGTAATTTTTCTCGAACTCTCTGGCGTTCCCTCTTCCTCAGCTTTAAGTTTTTTGGGGTTTCTTACACGTTCTGGAACAGCTTTTCTTGGCACCTTTAATTTATGAAAATTTTTAAAAATTCAAAATTATTTTTGGAATTTTTTAAAAATTCAAAAATAATTTTTGAAAATTTTTAGAAAAAAAATGAATGTGAGGTGATCTTACAGTGTTAAGGAGTTTTCCAGATATTCATCTTTTAATGCTGACACAACGTGAACATCGATGTTCCAATTTTCAAGGTCATAGCTTTTAATCTAATTAACGGATTTTTACAAAAGAAGCATTTTTAGGTTCCGAAGTCTTTTAATTGTTAAACGCTTTTGATCCGATGTCAACCGGTTGAACAGCTGCAGCGTACTCAGCGCGAATATGCGTTACAGAATTTGGTAACGCTCCCACTGCTAACATAACACTCCGCTCAATGAGATTTTACACGTAATTCTAAGTCGAACATAGAATTGAGCTTATGCTGATACACGTGATCGTGTCCAAAAAGACTCTTGTTTCCTTATCTTGTACACTCATTTTGTTTCCTCTGTCGGGATTTTCTTCTTAGAAAGGTATTACCTCTACGCGCCACCTTGTCAGTGCAGTGGTGTAAGCGAAGGCTTCTGTTCATACGTCCGGAAAGGGGTCCAGGTTCAAATCCCGGAGATACATGGAGGTTCTGTTTGTCTTAAGGCACTGGCTTTCTCCCTTCCCTGAAACCAGTGACCCTAAATTAGAGACGGGCGACTGCTTACAGCCCATTGAGTTGCTGACGGTGGTCGTTAAATCTCTAATAATAAAAAAAAACCTCTAAAGTTCTGAAGCATTCTTCTCCGGTAGCGGAGCGGTTCGAGGCTCTTAACGCTGATTAGTCACCTTAAGTCGAATCCGTAAGGAGAAAGCGTGCCATGGTTGTATAGTGGTAACATTTCTGTCCCACCCATGGAAACACTTTTCCAAAGTCGGGACGAGCGATGCTCATAACCTTAGTGACGTACTACAGTGGTGAAGCAGGTGTCAAGATTAAAAATCGGCAGTCGTATGGTCCGTTGATGCTGTTTGTCGGTTAGAACAACAGGCTCCTGGGCGAGGAGGCAGGGGTTCTTACCTCACCACCGAAAAATGTGTGAATTCCACAATTTCATAGGTTTTAATGTTGGTAAATAAAAACACACATCACTCGAAAGAAAAAAAAAATCGAAATATTTTCGTTTCCTACAAATTGAGAAGATCTGAATCCGTTTATTGGTGAAAATATGACATGGATATTAAGTCACATAATATCCGAAAACTTGAAAATTTCTTCGTCCTGGAGCGAGAATGAAAGCCGTGTCTACCGGTAGCGCACGAGTACGCTAACCACCTCACCACCGAAAATAACCAAGTTTCAAGTTTCCGATTAATTTGAATATAACCATCACAGAATTCGTTAGTAGAAGCAACCGATATTCATATATAGCGGATCTGCAAATTTTAATTCATTCCCGAGATTTGCGCCTCAGGGTAAATCACGAGAATGAATTAAAATATTGTAGAAATTTGTATTGTACAGTGGTGTAATCCCATATTTCTTTCATTGGTACTTCGGTTTCTCCAGTTTCTATGTTCCTGTTCGAAATGCAATAAACCTGACTGCAGGAATTTGCGACAAAAATTCAATGCAAAATCCTCTTCCTCGAAAGGTGCAAAAAATATTTCCTATGTTAAGCTTGACTTGGCTCCAAAATTACGAACACTGAATAGTACAAATTACACAGACATTTTAAACTCTTGGTTAGAAATTTTATTATTTATGAATATTTCAAATACTTCACAGCATCTCTAAGCCGGAGATGTAAAAAATACATTCTTACAGACATTACGGAAACATGTTTAAAAATGGTAATGATATACAAATATCTTCCGCAAAGGATGTCTGCAGCCACTCTAATCCATGTCACTCCGGCATACTTTAGAATTTCGTCCATCCATTCTCACAAATTCTTCTTCTTCTTCTGGATCCTTACCTGTTCCTTGGTCTCCCGTCTTAAATTTCGGTTGCCCTTCGATATTACGTTTTCGCCTATTTCATTTTCAGATACTTTATACTGATCGGGCATGTAGCTTTCAGTTTTCTACACCCGTTGTATGTATTTTACAGTTAAAGTCCATGTCTCTGCTCCATATACAGGGTGTTCATAATCGACCGCACAATAAACCTACCGGGCGATTCCTCGTGGAGAAAGAAGCCGAAAACCGTCGTCCGTTGTCCGATCGGACGTCGCATTCCGGAGATATAAGCGCGGAAAATTTCGTCACTTCACATCCGGTAACGCACATGCTGGTTAAAGAGCGACGTGGATAGTTATACAGACGCACGTATTACAAGGCAATCGAGCTGCCCCGGTGGCGCAGTTGTCTAAGGCGATGGCTTCCGATCATTTCTCCGAAAGGGGTCCGGGTTCGTATACCGGTGAAGCATGGATGCTGTGTTTGTCCTTCGACACTGACTCTTTCACTTTCGTGGAACCAGTGGTTCTAAATTCAGAGCGGGCAACTACTTATAGCCCACTGAGCTGCTCATGGTGGTCGTTAATCCAATTAAAGAAATAAAGAAAAAGAAGGCAATCAACATTTAAAAATGTGGCACTGGGTGGGTATGCAAATTCGAAGGACGTGGTGGCGTGAAACCATCAGGTGTACGCCTGTGCGATAAGGCAGGTAAGGATGAAAAGGTTTGACGACGGTAGCAGGTAAGCTCATACTGCGTTGGTACATTTGACAATAGTGTGGTTAGAAATATGTCGTACACTTTGAGATAGTATTGGGAAATGTATCTCATGTTAGGGGAATGCCATGGTTCAGCATTGCGTGCAGCAACGGCCAACAGCCAGCGATAACCAGCACGACGGCACTCGTGCACCTCGGTCACACGAACGCTCGAATGCGCGTCACACATAATGTCGCACCACGTCATATGTAGACAGTGGCGCCGGACCCTCTGTGAGAATACCATCCTTGGAGGACGCCATACTAGAGTTCATAGAGGAGGAGCCAACTACCAGCAGCCGTGCGATCGCGCAGCACTTCGGTGTGCACCAAAGTAACGTTCTTGCCGTTCTAGACGACGAAGACCTACATCCATATTACATCACACGGGTGTAACGCTTATTACCACTGGATTATCCCCGATGACAGGCATACTGTGAGAGGCTGCTATAGCAACATGCTGCCGATAATATTTTCATCCGCTGGATCTTATGGACCGATGAGCAAGACTTACACGGCACGGGATCTGCAATACCCATAATAGTCATGTTTGGGCATTGGACAATCCGCACGCAACACGTGAACACACTCACCAGGTCCTGTGGGGTGTTAATATCTGGTGGGGTATTGTGTGCGATATCCTAGTGGGACCATATCGTCTTCCCGAACGTGTCACAGCTGCCAACTACATGATGTTCCTACGTGATGTTCTGCCGGACTTACTGGAAAACGTACCATTGGCTGTTCTCGGCAATCAATTATTCCAGCATGATGGAGCACTTGCGCATTACGTTGCAAATGTCCGCCAGTGGTTGGATACGGAATATCCCGTTAGATGGCTTGGTCGTGGAGGTCCTGTCCCATGGCCCGCTAGATTGCTGGATATTAACCCATTGGACTTCTTCCTCAGAGGTCATCTAAAAGAACTTGTATATCCACGTCCTGTCAATAGCCAGCACGACCTAGTGGCCACCTTACACGCGGCCCTCACAACTGTAAACCCTGATGTTCGGCAAAGCGTGCAAATGTCAATTCCTCTGCAGGCTGCCGCCTGTTGCGCACCAAAAGGTGGTCATGTTGAACACATGTTGTTATGTGACATTACATGCATCTGTCAAACTTATTTGGTACGTTATTTCTAATGTCTGTATTCTTGCCGGATTATACGTCACGAAATTTTAGGGCGTACGTCTCCGGAATTCGAGGTCCGATCGCACAACGTACAACGGTTTCCGGCTTCTTTCTCCACGAGGAATCGTCCGGTAGGTTTATTGTGTGATTGACTTTGATCATCCTGTATAATCAGCTCATATCTGTTTTAGTGCAGATCCATGCCGCTGTTCCATACGTAGGAGCTTCAGGGATGAACTTATAAAAGCTATTTTCTTTTAATACATAATCACATATTTCTCTTGAAAAACGAAGTTTTTCTTTAAAAACTTCTGCCTAGATTAATATTTTCATCAACGTGACCCTTGTCTGATATCTGCTGTCCCAGGAAAGTATAGGTGCTGTTCTCTCGAAGTTTTCCCCATGAACCTCAAAGTCTTCGTTCCTTGTAAAGCATTGTACATCAATTGTCTTCGGAAAGTTCATATTTAACCTCTTCTTTATTCTTCTCAACAAATCTGTGGATTATACTATGTATTCGTGAAGGCGTAGTTGCAGAAATGACTATATCATCAGCAAAACGAAGATGAGTTAAATAATCTGCATTGATCTTTATCCCTTTGTATCAGCAGTTCAATGACTGAAACGCATTCTGCAATGTGGCATTAAAGAGTATGGGGGGATGGTGTCACCTTGTCTCCATCTTTTCCAATTTTCGTGGGTGCTGTATCCTCAAGAAGCTGAACTTTTGTATTTGCGTATCATAGAAGTTTTATTAATACTGCTAGGTATGCAACTTTATTAACTGAACCGGTACTTCATTTACTTTACAAATAAATGAAGCATATTCAGCTTAAATAATTCTTAACGATGGCCTGCTTTGACAAACCGAAAATACTTCTTGGAATTTATTTATTTTTATTTCAAAAATTTAGCGGTGGAAGTTATTTATAAATGTGAAGCCGAATATCAATTGTACACACCTAATATGTCCAAATAATTTCAAAATGTACCTGGCATTAGTTTCAAAATTTCCTCGGTAGCAGAAAAAACACATGATTTATGACAAAGTTTGATTACCTCGAATAATCCTCCCCGGAATCTTGTTTTCAAATTCATTCAACTAATGGGATCACGACATGAAAAAAACTGGGGAAGTAGAGGCAAAGGTTTTACCTACATGGGAAATCCTTAAACACAGAAAATCAATGTTTTCCAATAAAATGCATACTTTTAGTGACATATATTTTAATAATGTTGATGCCAAAATTTTATGCATAAACGGGTAAACTCATTCTGCTTCCGAGAGAGCGTATACGAAAGAGTGTTACTGAAAACTCAAGGCGGATTGCTAACAT
Source organism: Macrothele yani (assembly GCA_039090855.1). NCBI lineage: Eukaryota > Metazoa > Arthropoda > Arachnida > Araneae > Macrothelidae > Macrothele > Macrothele yani. The sequence continues at coordinate 9,674,898 of CM077018.1, forward strand.
ATGTCTAACATTGTAAACAAAGAAAGTGACAAAGTTACAATGAATAAAAGCGAGTGAACTAGACATCTCTTCTTCCTTATTAACTGCGGCAAATATAAATGGTGTATTTCCAGGGTGTTTTCTAGAAATGTTTCTAGTGAGTATATACCCAGTCGAGTCACATTATTGTGACCTCCTCCTACTTTTGACATCAAAAGCGCATAGCCAATAAAAGATGGCACGTGTCGTGAGCTAGATTGGAGGGTATACAGGGTGTGCTGTAGGCATTCTAAAACTATATCACTTCTTGCTGTCATGGATAAAAGGAGCGAGTTATCAGATTTGCAGAAAGGGGTAACTACCGGCTTTCACGCCAAAGGTTTTATTACTTCTGAAACAGCTGAGTTTGTGAACTGTTCGCGTGCTGCTGGGGTTAAAGTGTATCGTGATAGGAGAAATGATATCATTACGAATAAGCGACGTGGAAACTGCCAAGTACCACGTGCCATTGATGTGAGAGGTGAATGTCGGCGGCAAAGGTGCATGAGTGCGGACCGACACGCTAAAGTGGAGCAACTCACTTGCCGAATGAACCAGGGGGCTACCGGAAATGCGTCTAAAACGACAATTTTGCGAAACCTTCTGCGTATGGGGCCACCGATGCAGACAGTTGGTCGCTGCACCTATGCTGCGGAAGGTGCATCTGCAGAAAAGGTTTACATTTGCACGGCGGTCTTGGAATTGAACCTCTGCTGATTGGCAATGGACTGCCTTCTCCGATAAGTCACGTTTGCTCATCGAACGCATGGAAGTTGGCATATAAGGCAAGAAACATCGGACAACAAATACCCTTGAGACATTGCTGGCAGAACACAATCCGGTGGGGGCAGCGTTATGTTTGGGGAATGTTTTCGTAACATTCCCTCGGTCCACTCATGCCTGTGGAAGGCACTATGGACCGAATTCGTTATGAATCCATTTTTGCAGACCACGTACACCGTACATGCTAACTGTCTTCCCTGGGCGGATGGGATTTTCCAGAACGACACTGCGACGTGTCACACACCTAGAAATGACCGACAGTGGTTGGGAGAGCACGTTGGAGAGTTTAAAGTATTTCCATAGGCCCGCTAATTCCCCAGACTTAAACCCAACTAAACATCTGCGGCACCACTTCGATCGTGTTATTTGTTCTATCGATCCTCCATCACGACGTTTCCAGAAGCTGTTAGAGGCACTGCAGTCAGTATGGCTCCACATACCTGGGAACACCTTTCTTCATCGTATTGAGTCACTCCCAGCTGGTCTAGCTGCTATCCGCCCTGTACACAGCGGGTACTCTGGATATTAGCTGGTGGTCACAATAACATGACTGTATCGTGCATTAGCGGAGACTTAGTTTTATGTATTTCTAGTGAATGACCTAAAGAATTGTACAAATATTACAAAAAAAGCGCCCAAAAGGCACTTCCGAACGTTAAATACTATTGCAAAATTTCGAAAAGAGAGAAATAAGGTTAGAATGACTTGTAAATTGAGTTTCTTACAATATATTATGTACGACACACACACATGCGTGAATACTTTTTTTGCTGCTTTCAGCCTGTGTTCATTTAATATTTTATATCTTTTTTTTTTTATTAAAATGCCATACTATATTCTAAGGAAATGAATTTGGTGCGATTTCATATTTTTGACATACACTGCTGTAAATAATTAGGAGAAAGTGTGAATTTTGCGACATTATGCCAGCCAGCTGTCATACGTTTCTGAAACGTGAAAACTGCAAGTCGAATATAACGTAGACAGTAGAATCATGCACATACTAGTACTTATGCAAATTAGTGTAGGTGGAGTCAAATTTAATAAAACTTAGATTGGGATAAGAGAATGCAGGTTTTCTCGGTGCCACTTTATCATGATGCTTTCATTACAGAATTTCGTTTCTTGAAATCTTGGATTTGAACTCTGTTTCAACAGCGCGATTTAGCGGATTCAAAAATGTGCATCTGCCAGAAGAAGGTAAGTTAGACACACAGGGTGGCAGAAGAATCGATTGTAATGTCACGAGGTGTCATCTCCTGACCGTGGACAAGGTTCCGAAAGGCAGTCTGTTGGACAGTTGGAAATCCTACTCTGCCCAGCAAAATCATTTCTTGTTAACAGGGCGTAGTTTGTGAACCCACACTACCTACAATCGCTTTCACCATTATGCCCGTTACGCACGTAGACCAAGGGCATGTGATCTGTTAAACGCAACACACCTTACGACCCGTAGAAAATTAATTGACGAACACCGCAGTTGGAGACACCACGACTAAAAACAAGTTATGTTCTCCGACGAGTCGAGTTTCAGTAGGTAGTCTGCCAATCGATGAGTTTTCATCTAGAGGAAATCCGTCAGACGATGTATCTTAGCGTTTTCGATGGAAACATCAAAGATTGATAGTCTGAAAGGCATGACAACGATTGCTAGTCATAAGTATTTCAGAACGACGGGAATTATGCGGCATCCAACAATGAAGTCTGAAGACCCAAAGACATACAGACGAGATTCTGAGATTTATTGTCATGCCGAACGCTGCAGACGTCAATGATTCGTTTCTTTTTATGGACAATAACGTTCGAAATCATAGAGATCGACAGTAAAGTTCGAAATCATGGAGATGGACAACACTCTTCAATAGTAGGAAATTTAACCTATAGATTTGTCACTATGTTTCCCTGATTTAATTGAACATGTCTGGGATGCATTTGGCAGCTCTCTTTGTGAAGAGAAGACAGCTCTTAGGTAGGAGTGGCCAAGATACACCAAAAACACCATCGATATGCTATTCAGTTCCATTTCACCCAGGTTTGCAGCGGTCTTAGCTTTTTGATTGGCCTGGGCACAGACACTTACTAAGTAATGATCAGTTAGAGCCTCAAAAAGACTATTGTTGCAGAAGTATGCTATTGTCAAATAGCATATTACATCATTCGTGTTGAATGATGTATTGCATCAAAATTTGCTGTGAGTCTCCGGAAACTGTATTGAAAAGAAAGTGTTAGACATTGCAGACGGGGGGGGCTCATATGTTGTCAAGCAGGGAAATTGATATAAGACAAACTAAATAATCTTTTTTTTAACATCATGACCGTTCTTTGACTGTACGTCATTTGTCTCCGTATCTGAAGAAAATTGGTTTTCGATAGATTATCGAATATAAGTACGTATTAATTTGAACCACGGAGTAGAAAGCAAAGGCCTGAGTGTTGCAGTTTGGAAACCTGACTGTTTCTTCTGTATTTTCGTATAAGGGGTAGTCAGCTCTCTAGTAAATGTATTCTGTACAACTTACCAGTTTGGAGTTTCAGAATTTCAAAAATTTCCCTGCTTGCAATCTGTTAACCTTAAAACTAACACAACAAATAAAAATTACTCATTTTATTAAAGACATTTCGTGCGTTGCAGTGAACGAATTTATTCGAAAAACTATATAATTTTTCTTGAAGCGATTTTAGTTTTCCAGAAAATCAGATACAAAATCACAGTTACTACCTATTATATCTAGTTTCAACCAATATTAGGATCTCCTACACAGTATCCTGCATGATCTACGCCGATATGTGCATCAGGATGTGCAACAAAAAACATCTGGGTTACTAGCTGTTCATTTGGAGCAACAACAAAGACCTCTCTGTAAAAAAAGATATGTGAATACGAAGAAACACTCTTTTTGTTTTAAGTTTCGAACAACTTAATAAATTTTCTAAATATCAAATGTCTTTATGGGATTTTTTTCAAATTTTAGTAATTCAAAAAACATGCTGGAAAAAATTTATATAAAAAAATCTCTCAGTTGGACTGCAGGTACAGTATTTTCTTTTTATTACTATATATGTATAAAAATCGATTAATAGCACGTTTAGTTTCAAATTCTGCCATGAAAATTATCATAGCAAACAGACATCTCTGAACTGACTGTTTGTCATGTAAGCATTAATCACATCAGGAAGTATCATCGCCTTAAAGCGGGAATCGAACACGGATCTACCGATTACTGTTCGATCTTCCTATTCGTTACACAACCCAGGACGACAACTCAATTACTTGGGACTTTGTAGTCCTGGGTGATGTAACGGATAGCATGCTCGAACGATTATCGGGAGTTGTGGGTTTGAATCCCTCTCCAGGGCGATTAAATTTTCACGTTTTCTGATGTGATTGGTATTATGTGTATGAGGAACAATAAATACAGGAAAATCAGAGATGTCTGACTACTGTGTTAATTATCAGGACGTATTTTTAGAAGAATGTTTCTTCCTCCCTATGAAACTTATCTCTTTTGAAGTCGGCGAAATATGGAAACAATTTAATTTTAAATTGAAGAGCCTTAATTAGCAATTTATGGTGTAAGTTACCTGAATATCACATATCTTAGGGAAAATGCAACTTGAATGTGCAGTTCTCCATTTTACAGTGCGTTTCAGTTTTAGAAATTTTACAGTGAATACATATAACAGGCAAAAATTGTGTTGTAGACTGTAGTTGACCCTTATGTCGAAGTATGTTTAGCTGAATTTACATGTAATTAGGCCTTATATGTTTTTAAATTAGATTTAATATAAGTTCTAATTTCTCATACTTTTTTTAACTTAGTGCCTCTGAATTTTTACGTCTAATTTGATAACTTTGTCAGCTTTTTAGATTACATCTTTAATACTTTTGAAAAATAATAGCACAAATTGTTTGCGCATGAGATCAAAGTGCGGTTTCTTTCCATATTGCTTAGGGAAATAATTTTTAACCCCTTCATTCCTCTTCACGGTTTTAACCCACTTTGGAGCTGCAGTTTATTTGCAGTTACCAAGATCATCACGCCGGACATCAAGATGTTTTCTGGGCAACAGCCTCCTCTGGCTTGCACTGTGGAGACCATGCAAGGAGGATCCAGTGTCTCATGTTGTTTGAGGGTAATAAGTACCACGAAAGCAACCTTTCTTCGTCGTTGCACTTAAATATTGGATTCCAAGCAGCTGGACTGTGGTCACAGTGCCCAACAGAAGATGCTGAAAAACTTTGGGTATCGGAAACTGTCTGCAAAGTGGGTACCACGGCAGTTGACACCCGGTTTGAAAGATCGAAGAGTGGAAATCTACTCTGATCTGCTGGAAGCGTTTGAAACCAATGAAGACACGTTTTGTTTTCAGTCTGGTGACAGGGGATGATACATTGGCGCATCTTTACGATTTGGGAACGAAGACTCAATCCATGGAATAGCGTCACGCGGCTTCGCCAAGGCCTAAGAAATTCAAGAGGCAGCGATCTGCACAGAAAGTCACGGTGACTGTTTCTTTGGATGACAGGGGTGTCATTCTCCTTGATTTTCTGGAACGTGGCCGTACCGAGACTAGCGAGTGGTACATTGAGGCACTCAAAAGGCTTAGAGAAACCATAAAGCGGAACAGATCAAACAAGTATTTGAAAGGCATCTACATTCACCATGACAATGCAAGACCACACACATCTTTAGCAATAAATCATCGATCATCAAATAAGGCTCTCAAATGATCCCCCATCCACGCTACAACCCTGATCTGGCCCCATCCTGCTTCCACTTGTTCGGTACAATGAAGGACACTCTCCGGGGCCAACAATTTAAAGACACAGACGAGGTGAAAGCGACTGTGTAGAAGTGGGTACAGTAATCCACACCTGATCCTTTTCAAAGATGATGCGACAGTCGGGTTCAACTACGGCACAAATTCATATCTTGCGATGGAGACAATGTTAAGTAGCACTTTTGAATAGAGAAAAATTACTCTACCAACATGTGCAATTTGAAATACCTCTGTCAGTTAATAAAAAACGTCATGCCCACTTTTTCATTACTTTCGGTATATCTCTCGAATATATTTAAATATATGTGCATGCATATCTTAAATCTCTTTGACAAATGACAACCCGGCCTTCTCGTTGTGCATCCTGTTCCTACTAAAGGGATTCTGACGACCAACAATAGCTGTACAACACCACATCGGAATTACAGGAAACGCTTTCCCACACTCACCAATCCGGTTGGCCAACGTGGTGAGGTATGGCCAAAGTGGTGAGTTATGGCCAACCCCTCCAAAATGACTCCACAACTTAAATCTTGGCCATCAGTCTCCGGCATCTGGAATGTACTTGGCCAAGGCAGCTGCCAGTGCGACCTGAAGGCAGAGGGTGCTACGAATCACCGGAGGAATGGACTAGGCAGCCATCTGATGCTGACCTTGGCTACGTATAATGGACGCTCCCTATCTTCTGATTCAAAGCTTCTTGAATTGTAAGAGGAACTACAAAGGATCAAGTGACACATCGTCGGGCTACGTGAGGTAAGGAGAAAAGGAGAAGATCTCATTGAACTGAAAAGTGCACATCTCTTCTACTGTCGTGGGACAGATACTGGCAGAACTAGTGGTGTTGGATTTATAATGAACAAGAAACTGAAGGATAAAGTTGTAGAAGTTGAAAGTTCCTCTGACAGAGTTTCACTACTCGTTATCCAACTCTCAAGAATATACCAGGCTCAGATTATTCAAACATATGCACCAACCACAAGTCATCCTAAAGAAGAAATTGAAGAATTTTATGAGGAAATTCGTCATCTAAATAGTAAAGGCAAGCAGCACTTGAAGATAATTATGGGAGATTTCAATGAAAAAATAGGGCGACGGCAACAGAATGAAACTTCAGTAAGAAAATTTGGTCACGGCAACAGAAGCCAGCGTGGAAATACTCTCGTAGAGTTTGCAGAGGAAGAATGGTTTTTCATCATCAACTCCTTTTTCAGGAAAAAGCCGCAAAGGAAGTGGTCATGAAGGCATCCCAATGGATGGACAAGTGAAATTGATTTTATTATGTGTAACAAGAAACATGTCATGGAAGACTGCAGTGTGCTGAACAAGTTCAACACAGGTAGTGACCATAGAATGGTAAAATGAAAAATGCACCTCAATGCTAAACTTGAGCGTGGCAAGCTCATTAAACAAACAAAGTGTATTGACATGACCAACCTTAAAGAGCATCATAATACCTTCAAATTAGAAATGAGGAATATATTCTCCATTTTAAAAGGTCTAACATCTGAAGAAGTGAACATCTCTGAAGTTAACAGAAAAGTAACCAAAGCTCTTATAGAAAAAGCAACAAAATTATCTGGGTCTAAGAACACGTTGCATGTGAACAAATTATTAGGAAAAACCAAAATGTTGATGCAGAAAAGAAGAGAGATGAGGACAACTAAAGACGACATGACTTCAAAAGTGGAATATATAGAGCTAAGCAAGTCAATACGAAAAAGTATCACTGAAGACGTAAGGAAATTCAACTGTGAACTAGTGAGGAAAGCAATTAAAAACAACCAAAGCCTAAAGATAGCAAAGGGACATCTCAGTAATTGAAGAAAACAGATTATGGCACTGAGAAAAGAAGATGGTTCTGTAACAAGAAACAGAGGAGAAATTTTGACAAGAGTGAAATATTTCTACTCCAAATTATATGAAAGGGATGATACATGTACTCTAGACATCATGAAAGGTACCAGTACCAGAGTTCTTCCAGTCCTCCCAGCAGACGTTGCACATGCAGTCAGGAACATGAAGCGTAGAAAAGCTCAAGGAGAAGATGAATTACTGTAGACATCATAAAAAAGCAAGTGGAGAAATTGAAACAGTACTCGCCCAAGTTTTCACTCGATGACTTAATGAAGGGAAAATTCCTGAGGATTGGAACAATGCTCCAATGGTCCTGCTACATAAAAAAGGTGATAATGAGGATCTCAGGAACTACAGACCTTACAACCTCCTATCAGTGGTTTATAAAATCTTCACTTAAGTTCTTTCACGCCGCTTGAAGGTAACACAAGACATGGCTCAACCGAGAGAACAAGCTTAATTCAGGAGTGGCTACAGCACTATAGATCATATCCACTTACTCAGAGAACTAATTGAAAGAGCAAGGGAATATGAGCTTCCATTGTGCATGGCCTTTATTGATTATAAAAAGGCCTTTGATTCAGTGAAGCAATCAGCAGTTGCAATGGCTTTGAAATCCTGCGGTATTGAATTTGCATACATTAATATTATTAATAACATCTATGAAAATGCAAGTGCAAAGATTCAGCTGTTTGAAAATACAACACACATAAAAGTTGGAAAGGGAGTGAGACAAGGTGACACCATATCTCCGAAGCTCTTTAATGCCACATTGTAAAATGTCTTTCAATCACTGAACTGGGAAAACAAAAGGATAAAGTTTAATGGAGATTATCTAACTCATCTTCGTTTTGCTGATGACGTTGTAATTTTTGCAACTACCCCATCAGAGCTGCAGAGTATGATCCAGGAACTTGCTGACAAGAGTAAAGAAGTGGGATTAAAAATGAACTTTCAGAAGACAAAAGTGATTTACAATGCTTTTAAGAGAAATGAAGCTTTGTCGATTGATGGAGAAAAGCTGGAGATAACAGATGCATACGTATATCTTGGACAGCAGATATCAAGTGAGGGTCACATTGATGAAGAAATTGATCGGCGTACAAAACTTTCCTGGAGAGCTTCTGGAAGAAACAGCATAATTTTCAAGATCAATATGCCATTATTTTTTAAAAGAAATGTGTTTGATCTGTGCATATTTCCAGTGCTTACGTATGGTGCAGAGACGTGGACCTTTACTAAAAGAGACATACAAATGCTGCAGACAACTCAAAAAAGCATGGAGAGGTGCATGCTTGGTGTAACTAGGAGAGATAAAAAGAGGAACTCGTGGATCCGAAAAATGACAAGCGTGGAAGACATCATGATCAGGGTAAATTAACTGAAATGGCAATGGGATGGACATACTACCAGAAGAACAGACCTTCGATAGACAGACGAAATGTTAGATTGGACTCCAAGGGACAGGAAAAGATCCCGAAGAAGACCACATGGGAGATGGGTGGATGAAATTCGAAAGTATGCGGGAGTAACTTGGAGGAGACTGGCACAAGACATACCGTTGTGGAAGAGGATTGGAGAGACCTTCGTCCAGCAGTGGATAGATAATGGTTGAAAATGATGATGATGCTGATGATATATTAAAAGTGCCAAACATTTGTGACGCAAACCATTTTGAATGAATTCACGCTTAGGCTACTATCACATAAGCGTATGTAGGAATATATAGGGTGTCCATAATGTAATAAAACCTTTGCTATTTAGAGCCTTCTGTAAGTTGATCTAACAACCGGAATGACAACAAATTTGGTTGATATACTACTATAGATACATAGGGGGAAATGTTCCGGGAAAACGATTTTTAGCTCAAAAAGTCGACGATAGCGGAATATGTCGATGAAAATTTAAGGGAAAAGGTGAAAATTAACAGAAAAATGTAACAAAGAAAAAACTGAATTAAAAAGTTTCCTCCGTGTATTGCACTTAGGATAAGACACCAATTTAATGGTAAATTAAATTGATATGTCATATCAATTTAATTTACCATAGGAAATACTGCAGTTACCAAAGCGTATGCTAATTTGCATTGATGTTGAGCATTTATGTCATCGAACGAAGAGAATGATGATAACTGTGAATTTCATATATTAGCTACAACCAATGTCAAGGCCGCCCCGGTGGCGCAGTGGTCTAAGCGATGGCTTTGTAAAGGTTGTGTTGACCTGTGCTTCGTGTTTGACCTGCGTTTATTGGTGTTCCTTTGTGTGTGTGCCGTCATTTTGTGTATCTCCTGTGTTGTGAACGTCTCCTGTGTCGATTGGGTCCGACTTTGACGTCCTGTAAGTAAAACTTTACTTGTACTAACTCTTTTTCCGTCCTGGCTTTGCCCAGGGTCGGATTTAGCAAGCCAGCTATTGCAAATGGTGGCGACCGCATCTGATAGGCCAGGTCTGAAGCTTGATAGCAAAGCTCCGCCCCCACCTGGCCACGTTCGGTCATCGTCACTACCACACGCAGCTGGTTTCCAAGCCGCGTTATCTGATGTTACCACTTCTTCTTCCAACTTTATGGATGTTGATTTCCCGACATTTTCCACCACCGTGACGTCATTAACTTCTTCAGTATCCGTTGCCTCTGGTACTTCATCTGCTCCTGCGAGCACTGCGTCTCGACCTTCCCCATCTCCGCCCATTCCTACGGCAACTCTACCTTATGCTTCCGTTGTAAAGGGTACCAGTTCATCTTCCTCTACAGCGAAGAATCCATATACAAAGCCTCTTGATATGATTGTCACTAGAGACAACAAGAAATTACGCATCGAAATTCCGGAAACTTCACCTGCTGGGCAGGAGGTTTTACGCACACAGAAACTTGGCATATGTTTTGATGCCCTCCCGGACACCAGCCTTAAGAAATACTCCTTAGCCGTCCGCCAAATCCTCCCTAAGGGAGCGATCACCCATATGGCGAGGAAGCCTAGGACTGTTCTCATCTATTTTGCGAAGCCAGAGTTTGTGGAGCGCGTCTTATCTGACGGACTGCATGTTGGGGATCATACCTTACTGGGAGTCCCGCTCACGCAGCGCCCCGTACTTGTTACGTGCTACCCCGTACCACCAGAAATCAAGGACCATTACTTAATGGCGGCCCTTTCCCGTTGTGGAAAAGTAGTTGGATCCATTTCCACTCTGTCTTCCGCACCAACAGACCCAGATGACAGGAACATCTTAGGTCTGCGTCGCCAAGCAAGGATCCTGTTTCCTACTGAAGATGCCATTGCTGATTGCCATACTGACCTCACTGTGGTTGTAGGGAAGCAGATTTTCCGGATCGATATCGTTACTGCCTTGCATTGTTTTAAATGCAAGGCATATGGCCACATTCAATCACGTTGTCCACATGTATCTGCCAAGGCCCCTATTTCCATACCACCCAAAGTCAACACCCAAGCCTCAACACCAGTTTCTCTGGCCACACCAGGTTCGGCTCCACAGACGTCCTTGATCCCTTCTACTGTTGTTCCAGATGATTCTCCCCAGCAAGTGATGATTCATCATCAATCTCCAAGTCTTCGATATCTACTACAGGTACTATGGCCACCTCTCCATCGTTGGACCCACTTGCTGCTGTGGTACCTCTACGTTCTTCGGAGGGTATTATCTCAGAAAAGGAATGGCAACCCCTCCGTCATGTTGCTTCATCTTCTTCCCTTGGATCCCCTAATGTGGAGTCAGATCTAACTGTCCTACACCCACCAGCTTCTCCCGGCGTTCCCACGTTGAAACGTACCAGACAGAGTTCCATCTCGCCAGTGACGTCTTCTCCACGCTGCTCTCGTTCCCGTTCGCCAATTCGACAGTCTTTCTCTCCAACAGCAGTTCCTACATCTCTTAAGTCCCCAGCTGTTCCAAAATTGTTGGATCAAAAAGCTTTCGCTGAATATCTGGAAACTTTCCCTGCATTAGACGGGCCGCTGGCGCCCTCTGATCTTGCTCTCATTGTACTCAATCAACCGTCACGTCCTCTCAAGCAGCTAGACTGCGTTCAATCACGTAATGCTCAGCTTCCCACTATTATCACCCAACTTCAGAATCTACTTGCTCTTTTGCCAAAAATTAACACAGTCACTAATGCGCAGACATCTAACTTAAAGAAACGTGTAACCAGTCTTCACAAAAGTGCTGATAGTAATATTCAACCACTACAACCTCTTTCAAGTTAAAATTACTTTCTTTCAACTGTAAGGGATGCTCCGTCCCTCCTACCAATGCGTTAGTGTTTGAAGACATTACACCGCATGATGCGGATATATTATTGCTACAGGAGACTAACTGCCATCCCAACACCCCATACCAAAGGTGGCGAACCTGGCCATTTCAATTCTACCATGCCCATCGACTTAGTCTTCACGCAGGACTTGCGGTGGCCATCAATTTTCGTCTTCGATCCTTCATTACTGCTATCACGGTCAAACCGATTTATCGTGACCTCCTGCAGCTTCTGTCTTTCCGACTTCACAACTTCCGACACCATATCTTCAACATCTATGTTTCCGGCAATCAACAGTATGCAGACTGTCTTTTTGAGCATTTTGTTTCCTGTGTTCAAGGTCTTCCGGCCACTGATATTGTCATCTTAGGTGGTGATTTTAACTGCTCCCTTGACCCATCCCTCGACAGATCGGACGGTTCCACGGATACCAGGTATTTTCTTATAAGAGCACTTTCTACAGCCATCAACCAGGTACAACTCCAAGATGCTTTTCGACACCTGCACCCATTTCTTCGTTCGTACACCTGGCGCTCCTACTCCACTTCCTCCCCTACAACTGCCCGACTTGACCGGTTTTATGTTTCTTCAATTCTTCTTCCTTCCGTTATCTCCCTTTCGCACACACCGACAGTTTCTTCCGACCACAGCTGTGTCGTAATGTGTCTTCACACCGGTCCATCTCCTCGGCAATACTACCGTACTTGGACCCTTGATGATGATCTTTTACTTGATTCAACTTACGTAAATTCCATCCAATCGCAGCTCCAACAAGCCTTATATACGCTCCCTTTTGCTTCTTGTCCCTTGCAACACTGGTTAAATGTCAAATCCCAAATTCTTCTTTATACCAAGCAATATTCCCACGAAAAACGTACCACCGCCTCTATGAAGATTGATGCTGCACGCTCGATTTTTTCCACCCTAGATCTTGATTCTCCGCTGTTTTCTCATTACCAAGCTGAACTTCGTGCCTTGCTACTTCCTGTCTCCCAACAAGCTCTTCACCGCCTCAAGCTCCTTTATCTCCAGCCAAATGACTATCTATGTGAACAGGTTCAACAACTGGAATTCCACAAACGTTCTGCTCATCAAATCCGTAATCTAAAGTTACCCGATGGAACTGTTACTAATGACCCCACTCTCATTTGCTCCGGTGTTAGAACATATTTCCAGTCACGTTTTGCTCAGTTCCAGTCAAGTTCTCCGCATGCTGATTCGATTCTTCGTGCCTTACCACACATTCCATCGCATCTTGTTACATCTCTTTCTATGCCTATCAACCCAGCAGAAGTAGTACAGTCACTTGCCTTACTTAACTGTCACTCGTCACCTGGTCCTGACGGGTTGACAGTTAATTTCTTTCGTACGTTTTCCTCTTTCTTACACCCTCTCCTATTGCCTTGCTTTACAGCTGCTTTTTTCCTTATCTGTTCTTCCCCCCGCTTTTACTCTAGCTAACATCATTCTTCTTCCAAAAAAGGGGTGTCTGCTGGAGTTGGATAACTGGCGTCCTATATCCATCCTTAATGTTGACTACAAGATTTATACTAAAATACTCTCTCTTCGATTGAATTCTGTCCTTCCAACCGTCATACAATCCGACCAAACGTACACCATCCCTGTCCGAAGCATTCATACTAATATTAATCTCCTCCGTGACTCATATTGCCTTGCCCACCTTACCTCCGAACCTTTGGCCTTCCTCAATCTTGATCAGAGGCAGGCCTTTGATAACGTGAGTCATCAGTGGCTTGCCTCTGTGCTCTCTGCCTTCGGTTTCCCATCTGTCTTCATCACAGCCCTCCTTGCCCTGTACCAGGACTCAGTTGTCCATATCCGGACGGCCTCCTTCCTTACAGCCCCCATTCCGTTTCGTAAGGGCATCCGTCAAGGATGTCCTCTTTCCGGACAACTTTTCTCTCTAGTCTTTGAGCCTTCTCTTTGATCTATCCGTTCTCTTCTACAACCTACCCCCTCCACCATTCGGCATAGCACCAGGCACCATTCTTTCGTTCTTACTGCCTACGCCGATGATATCACAGTTCTCATCCGAGAAGAATTGCAATTCACAATTGTTCTTGCATGGTATCAAGTGTATGCTGCGGCTTCCGGCGCTTCGTTAAACCTTTCAAAGTGTACAGGCTTGTGGTGTGGGTCCTGGAGACATCGCCCCGATACACCGTGGGGCGCTCATTGGACTTCCACCAGTCAAAAGATACTTGGGGTGCACATTGGCAGCCGGGTCTCAGCAGCGGCTGCCACCTGGAGACCCCTCGTCAGGAAACTACGTCACACCGCTGCTTACTGGTCCAAGCTCAAGTGCTGCTTGACCTACCACAGTCGTGCACGGCTTTCTGGCACCAACATCCTCTCGTTAGTTTATCATTCCTGGATTGCACAACCGCCACCAGCCTACGTTCAAACTGCAACAACATCAGCAATGCTCAGCATTGTTTGGTCGTCTACTCATTGGTTATCTTCCTCAGTATTGTCTGTACCTTCGACTTGTGGTGGCCTCAATATGCCAGAGATTACTGTACGTTATAAAGCTGTAAGAATTTTCAATTTCCTCCGTTTGACAGTTCAACCAGACGCTTCCGCTTCCATTCTTCTGCTTAATGTTCTGACTTCCCCCTAATCCCTGCCTCACCGTCCATCTTCTTCTCAAGATGGATATTCACACTGTCATTTCCCCCGTTTTCCTCTAATCTACCATGAAGTTGTTCAGTTCCTTCGTTCTTTACCGCTCATTCGTCAACCCCCTCTTCCACTCTTGATCTTCTTTCCGAGCCTCTTTTTTTCTCCTCCGTCCTCCACCCCCCTACTGCCAACTTTTTCTTTTTCACCGCATGACTACACGCTGGTGTAGTCTCCGTTTCCCAACTGGTCCTCCCCGATTTTTCATGGAAACCCGTTTCCGAACTTTTTCCCACCCTACCACCTTCGCCCGAACTCTCTGATAACTTCCTCCAACTTAAACATGCTCTTCAATCACTTTTTCCTTCCTTAGTCGATTCCTCTGGCCTTCTTTCCGTTTCCTCTGCCTCTCTCCCTTTTCCGTTCTACCTTCCCTTTTCCGGTGATCTCCTCCCTCTCCACAGTCTTTCCACCCGCACCCTGTACCGTTTTCTCCGTTCTTCTTCTGCGGTACCTTGCCCTATTCCTTCTGTTCCTTCTTTTTCACTAACTTCAGTCTGGTCTACTGCCCAACATTCACCGGCCCTCTCCTCAGAACTTAATGTGCATTGGAGGTTTTTGCACAATCGACTGCCTGTCCCTTCGACTTTGTTCCGGAGAAATATAGTATCATCAGATCTCTGTCCTTTTTGTAACGTCGTTGGAGACGTCTTACGCATGTTTGTTTACTGTCCGACGCTGCTCCCACTATTTCACAGTATGTTCCAACTTGCACATCCTTCTTGTACCAGTGATCTCACCCTAGAAGATTATCGTTTCCTCGGCCACAGTTCTACAAGTTTCTGCTCTATTTTACCAGTTTGTTCGTATTTATTTATTCTAGCTAAATATATTATTTTCTCTCACCTGCTACAGTTACAAGATCCAGATCCTATTACATTCTCTACCTCCTTGGTTGCACACTACCGCAACAGGGTTAAAGCCAGACTCACCCTGGAATATTCCTTGGTGAAAGATACGGCACGGTTACCTGCCTTCTTCACAACATGGTCGCCGTGTCGTCCCTGGTTTCAGTTTTCTAGTGCCCAGACTGTTCATCTGCTGTTTTAATAAACCTACGTTGGAACTTTCAATTTTTACTGTTCTCTCACCATGTTTTCTCCTGGAACTGGATTGTGTTTGCTTCCTGCTTATGTCACCTTTTGTACACAGTTCTCTTCATCCGCACAGTGACTCTCTGCCACCAGTGATTCCCATGTCACTAGAACTGCACAGATTTTTTTTCTGTACATTTTTTCGCTCCAGTGATGTTCCAAGACTTCGATGAACATTTATCCCAGAGCTACTGCTGTTTACAGCAAATAATGCAATGCCTGTCATTGCTCATCTGTACAATTATCATTTCATTGTAAATATCTACATTTTGTTTTATTTCTCCCTTCTCTCACACTGCGTGTGAGGTTGGGGATGTTCTGTTGTAATTCTTTTACGTGAATAAAAGCGAATATTGAAACTAAGCGATGGCCTCTGATCATTCGTCCGTAAGGGGTCCGGGTTCGAATCCCGGTGAGGCATGGATGTTGTGTTTGTCTTACGGCACTGGCTCTCTCTCTTCCTTGAAACCAGTGACCCTAAATTAGGGACGGGCGACTGCTTATAGCCCATTGAGTTGCTCACGGTGGTCGTTAAACCTCCAATCAAAAAAAATGCCAGGGTGTATAACCATAGATATATCCTAATTTTCTCAGAAAAATTAAATGCTGCGAACTTTCCAAAATTAGCTTAGAAATAAACATATTTTATGTACAGGTGTAATATTGTATTCATGAGTTTGATAAACGAAGAAATCTGCCCAAGCAAGGGAAAACATTCATTACAAATCGTTCTGGTCAACAGAAAGAGGTGCATGACTTTGCCTTTCCAATTACGACTTCAAATAAATTAAGAATATTATATTCACCCAAGACTCCATTGTTAGAGACAAATAGGAATATGTGTGTGCTACACTAAAATTCCTAAGACAGCCGCCTATACCGAGAGTCAAAGCACTTACGGCTTTTCAAATATCGTTTTGCCTGTATTTAAGGAAAAATAGAACTGTTCCGAATTGTTTGAGCACTATGAGAGAGTACTATTACTAAATGCTGATGATAGATAATTAAAACCACTGGCACTCAGGTTATCATTGTCACAAAAGCTCATGTCCTTACGAGATGACTGCCAGTCGCTATAGTAAAAAGCGGTTATCCCACACGTGCCACTAAAAGCAGAGACGCTTATTGCAACCATCTTCAGGCTCATTTTTAGTACAATATTCTTAAAAAGCAAACTACCATTACAAATATTTTTTTACCCAATATCGATTTAGGTTACCTTGATGCACAGTGACTTTTTCTTCATCACGCGTCTAAACTTTTCATCTAATAAATTTCCAAATTTTCAAGCCCAAGACTCACATTCATTTTGGCTGTTTTGTTTGCACATTTGGAATTAATCTCTTCAGTAGCACCGGCAATCGAATAGTCGTGGTGGGTCCTCTCTCGGTCATCATACTTTGATCTTCACTAAACATTTTCTTATCTGTAAGTGTCACACAATCAGGCCAATATCTCGTAATTTTTCTGAAATGTATATATTGCAGCATTTTTTTATTGTAGCCAATTTTTTATACAAAATTTGTAAATTAGTTTTTTCCTAAACCTTTCGGTTCCTAATATTTACATGTGACCTGCATTATTTACAAGATAAAATCCCAGTGTTCAATATTTTATTACAAAAATTCATTTAATTTAAAACTTATTTGCTGAAAATTTTTGCATGTACTGTTCCATATAAAAATTAAGGAAATCTTTTGGAGTTTCAATTATAAAATCGTTGCTATTTTAGACGCTTATTCAATTGCCCGAACTCACTCCATTTTTGTGTGTCAGTACAGTAGCTTTTCTATCATATTCACACATTATAAATTTGTCATGCAGAGTAGAATAACTGTGTGATAGTTTTGTTTCTCCTTTTTCCTAATGAAAGTCTCCACATGCTTCAAATGGAATCTCATAATTTTTTTTCCGCGGAAAGAAAAACTTAGGTTTAAGTCATATAACACAGTTTTAAAATTCTAACCTTAAATTAATATTATTTCCTGCTGACCAGAAACAAAATTTTATGGAAATCCTATCTGAATTAAGAAAAGAAGACTAATGTATGTTTTCAGACAGGTAAAACGGCATCAGCGTTTTATGTGCTACAATTCAAACGAAATTCACTAAAACAACAAATTGTATGTTAGTTGTGCAACTTATTTCTTGGCCCCCTAACCGCAAGCGGTCATAGAATATCGGCAAATGCAAATATCTCTGAGCGATAATGGATTATTGCAGCGCCACCCAACAGCTTTTCAGGCAATACTAACCTCACAAAGCTGTAGAGAGGGAAGGTACCAAAGTTGATAGTGAAATCAATGTCGTTCAAGAAGCAACATTTGAGGCATTGCCTCCGGTTGGCGTTTCAGCTAAAAAAAGGTGAAGCGAAAGCCCAGAAAATGATCTGTGCTGCTTTGGGTGAGGCTGCTGTGTCCTGCAGCACGTGTAAGAAATGATTCCAGTAGTTTAATCAGGAACGTTCTATAACCGTGATGCAGAACGTCTGGCACAGCCACAGAAAGTTGACGATGAGGAACGGGAAAAACTGTTGGACGCGAATCCCAGTGGCACACAGAGCTCTACCAGAAACTCGGAGTAACATGGCAAACCATTTCAAAGTGCCTTCACAAGCTTGGACGGATTCAAAAGGAGGGCCGTTGGGTTCCCCACCAACTCACAGCTACGAAAAACTCTAGGCGCTACGATGTTGCTGTGTCTTTGCTCTCCAGATACAAGAAGAAGGATTTCCTCCACAAGATTTTGACCTGTAATGAGAAGTGGATCGTCTACAATAATTCTAACTGGCGAAAATTGTGGGTTTGTCCAATTCAGCCTACCACCAGTACCGCCAAACCAAATATCCATTTCAGGAAGTTGTTGCTGTACATATGGTAGGTTCAGCGCGGTGTCGCACACTATTAATTGTTAAAACCGGGTGAAACGTCAACGCTGAGCATTATTGTCAGCAACTCATTCGTGTGAGTGACGCAACGGAGGCGAAAAGCCGATACACCGGCAAGGGGAGAAGATCGGTCCTGTTGCTTCAAGATAACGCGCGTCCTCACACCGCAAAAACGACTTTAAATACGTTCACCTACCTGGAATGGGGGGTTGTAACATGTATACGAATGGCAGTAAGACATGAAGGACACGTCGAATACCTTCGTTTGCGTGGGATCGATTTACACCCCGTTAAAGTGTAAATTACTAAACACTTCATTTCAACATCAATTTTCATATTTACAAAAGATAAAGTTCATGAAGGATACTTCTTCAATGTAAACGGCCTTCCTGAAACTTTCAGATTTCAGGAAGGCCGTTTACATTGGTTAAAACATTGTTCATGTTGTACCTACTGGAAAAGAAAACCTGTAAATATATACGGATTTTATTACTAATTTTGCTTCCTTACTTTGACTGAAACTTTAGTTTCCCTACGTTATGTAGGATGAAGTGCAAAATAGTCGCCGATGTCTATAATGCTTATATTTTGTAACTTCTCTTATTGTTACTTGATAATCCTAGAATACACATTCAAACAATATTGGAACAGATATTATATGTAAAGGGTGCCCTATAGGAAAGTGACACGTCTGGCATAGCCACAGAAAGAATAACATCGGCCTTCCTGAAATCTGAAAGTTTCAGAAAGGCCGTTTACATAACATGTATACGTATGCATAACATGCTAAAACGACTTTAAACATGTTCACCTAAATGGAATGGGGGTTGCAGCAAGCATGCATCTCTCTTTTCAGACATTTGAAAAATGACACGGAAGGCCGTGTCAGCAACTCATTCTTGTGAGTGACGCAATTGAGGCGAAAAGGCCATACACCGGCAAGGTGAGAAGATCGGTCGTGTGGCTTTAAGATAACGCGCGTCCTCACACCGAGAAAACGACTTTAAACATGATCACCGACCTAGGAGGGGAGATTTTGTCCCACCCGGCGTATTCTCCAGACTTCGCCCCGTCGGATTATCACCTCTTTCGTTCCCTACAACATCCCCTACGTGATACGCACTTCACTTCTCTCGAGGAGGTCCACATAAGTATCGATGACTTTATCAACTCGAAACATCCATCTGTTTTTCGCTGTGGCATTCAGGAGCTCCCTGATCGATGGTTCAAATGTATCCAACCCAACAGTGATTATTTTCCTGCTTAGGTACGTCTTTGATTTTCTATAATTTGCTGTCAACCCTTCGTGCCTGTGGCCGAGAATTAAGTCTCACACCTAATACATAAAGGCATTTGAAATTTGTTGGAATTCATTTAGACTTTCTTCCAGACAAAAGGTGACAATAGATGTATCAAAGTTTTGGTTGTATAAGAAAGGAACGTACAAAATATTCATGGTGTAGCAGTAATTATATTGAAAAATACATATGTTGACTCACAGAAGACTCACATAGATTGTACTAACTCCTTGAATCGATAAGATTTTCCAGGCGTTTTGCTTATATCGAATGAATACATCCTAGAATTTTATTTTTATACACTGACGTTGGAGGATATTTAATATTTTTTCCTCCCGTGAGTTCAGAAACGAGTTCTTAACAAGAAAAGTCATTTTGAGAATTATTAAGTATCTACGGTATGTGAGTGAGAAATAAGCCGTTAGCTGGGATATATAAAGAACCTTTAGAGTCTGAGGTGGGAAGTGAATGGCATGCATTTGAACGCTATCAGAGATTGTTCGCGACGATCAGAAATTCATTCTTGAAAGAACGCTGAATAGGTATCCTCAGCTGCTTCTCTTTTGGGACAAAATGCCTGAGAAAAGCTCTGAAAGCGATTTTTGTGGCAAATGATTCCCAGAGAACAGTAAATGGGTAGGATCTGCGATCCTCGGCAATTTGTCAAATTCTGATTGTCCTCTTCCTCAGAAATGCTTTAGACCAAAGAATGGTTGAGTCAGTGAGAGTAGTGAGTTAACTAGCCAGGAGTGAATGCAAACGAAATTTTTATTGATTTCAATGTGTAGGTGACCATTTTGCGTAAACGATGAGTACACTCCCACCAATGAATATATTTGCCATCGCTATCTATCAATCAAAAATTACAGAGTGCAATTTGAGAACCACTGTGATAGAGAACATTAGGCTTTTTTTGCCGTAAAACATTTGAGAACTTAATACTGTCATCAAAATGCGACATATGTTTTAATGAAGCATTTGAGGCAACTTTCAGTAAAACCTTTAGTTTTCTACGACTTTCTCCAAACAGAAGAGCTTGGATTGTTGTAGTTTACAGTATTTTACTAGAATGATTTTGCTTAGGTTACGCATCTATCAATCTATTGAGAAGCATTTCGTATTGATATTTGCTTAAAACTTATGCAATTGTTTCCATTGAATGCTCTACGTAATCGAAAAGATGCTACTCTTTCCAACATTGCAAAAGAGAGCGTTACTTTTAAAATCACTTCTTTTCATGAAGTGTTTACTGACAACAAAAAATTATAACTATCCGTGCTGAACTGCCTTATCTCCAGAGATGTTATACAACTTGATAAGAACTTTTTGTTTCGCGTGAAGAAAATCCATTTGTTGATGTAAGGAAGATGCAAAATCGAAGTTTTCAGGTTATGAATTTCTATTTTAATAGAAGAACCTTTACACAATTTATAAAAAAGGCAGAATAAAGGCACATACATGTTGCGATGTAGCTCGCGGACATAACGTTTTATTTCATTTATATATATCAAAACGTTTTTACAACATTATTTCACCCCAGAACGAAACCCAATTTCCGTGCTAAAGTGACGCTGCGTCACATATTCATTTCACTGAAGACGTGTGTTGATTGATCGAAATTGGTTAAGAAATTTGAAATACCGAATTTTCATATGTACTGTCAAAAATCATAGGCGAGTAGTTTTTCTCATCAGAAAGTGTAATTCTGCTTCCCAATCTTTCGAATAATCGTGTAGAAAGTGATACTTGTACTACCATTCCTCGGTCATATCTTGCGTAAAAAAGGTATCTTGAAAGTTGTACATATTAGACACAAAACAATTTCGGCATGCCGTATTCTAATGTACTTGACCTATTTGTCTTTCTCACAAAAGCAGACTTCTGCCCTCGGTTCATGTTCACTGGTTTCTAAACGTAAAATGTGACTATACCTCAAATTTCATGTGATTTTCTTTATGCGAAAACGCATGTAGTATTTTACAAGAACGGGAGCAATAATTCATAAATTAGTCCTTTAACTGGCTGGAACGAATAAAACTGAGTTTAGCAAAATGGGCGAAACGAACAGTAAGGATATATTCACTGTGTAAAGATTGGGGAAATGCGGTTGAAAAGATTGAACCTACGCATTTGAAAGTGTTGGTTTCCCTATAATTTTGTTATTCAAAATTGTCATTTAGGAAAACGCTAAAAACTAATCATTTCGTAACAATTACCTACTAAATGTGATACACCTATCGCGACGTACGTAAGAAAGGAGAAAAAAGATGTTTCTGTCCCTTTCTTCTTCCCAAGAGCACTGTGTCTGTGTCAGGGAAACTTTTCCTTCACAATTTCGTGGAAACGCCAAGGAGTTACAACATTCTCACTCACGACCTCTTAGACCACGGAATATGATAGCGCAGCACGTTCGGCTGCTGATGTGGGTGGTGTGACAGAATTGCTTGACCTCGGTTGCAACATCATCCATATGTTCTAAAATACCTGTGAAAGCAATACCTGAGACTAAGTTCTCGTTGAGATCTAAAGGGAACTGGATTTCAAGACTGAGCAACCGCATTCAAATCTGGCATTATATATATCAACGCCAGGCCTCTTTTGAAGTAACACAAAGTTTAGCACCAGTGTATCCTGGATCACTGCAGACATGATTTCTGTCGTTGTAAATGACAATGCATAAAAATAAACAGCAGTAAGGCTTTCAGAAATAAAAGTGCGTTTCTTAAAGAGGTAATGTTTTCAAATGCTAAGTAAATGTACTTTATTTTACGAATAATAAACAAAAACTTTTTAAACACTGAAAGCAATATTTCATTGCACATATAAAGTCCTTATTTCAGAATGACTTTTGAACACAATTTCATTGGAAACACGAATTATTTACTAACTATTTTTCCACAGAAATTAGTCTCAGGATTATTCTCTGGAGCTACAAGATTTCTTCTGAAGCTACACACTGCTTTCCGACATTTTAATGAATTAAGTACTTAATCGTCATAAAAATTCGTATTACATATTATGAAAGGAATGTCTCAAGCCTTAACCTTTTTTATAAACTCAGATAAAATCTTCATACAATAATCTGAGACACACGAGGGGTGTGTAACTATACTCTGAAACAGTGAGTACATCTGAATATACAAGCTACGACCTAACATTATATATAATATTTTCAAGGGATTTTCTAAGATATATTTCTTTTTGAAATTACTTTTAGCATTGCATGAAGATTTCCCGTACGGAAATACACTGGTCTCTTTCGAAGTGAAAATATAATGAAAAGTCAGGGGCATTGCGGTTTCGAAGGGAAAGGTAATGATATGCATTTTTAGCGACTGATGGAAATTGGTTATAAGCGTGAGTAGCTATGTCATATGTAAATTGGCACCATGACAACACAACACGTTGCTTAAGAGCTGCGATTGAAGTACCCTGCGAAAAATGAGAGACGTGTCGTTTCACTGCTTGGTCTGCATGTTTGCTGAATGTATTACCTTCAGCGAGGGATTAACCTGAAATGATGTCCAGACGAGCATTGATAACAGAAGTAGTTCTGTTGAGATACCTCAGGTTGATATACGGCTAATCGATGTGGTTGCTGCTTTAGGAGTTGACCAAAGTGTAGTAAGTGGACTACATACAAGATTTCTGAGACATGAAAATGTTGCAGATAAACTCAGAGTCGTCGGCCGAGGATGACCACTAGGATATATCATCTCTGCTTGACAGTAATGGTCGGTGAAAGACTAGTATCACCCATAACTAACTAAGGGAAACAATTTGAGCTTCTTCTGGTTTCACAGTACCTACGCAAACGATACGAAACCATCTCCACGAGTACAAAATCAATGCAAGGTGTCCCCTGAGATGCATAGCATTGACATCAGCTCACCGCCATCAAGGGTGTACCTCGCTCCAGCAGTACATGTCGTGGAATACGGAGTGGCACACCATGTACATTTCACAGACGAATCTCGTTTTTCTCTTTATCATTATACTCGACGTAGACATGTGTGCTAGAGATACGGCACACGAGGGCAGCCATACCGTCCACCGTCCACCATCCACCGTCCACAATGATGTCCATCTACTGACCATCCAACCTTATCAGTGTCCTTCAGTTCCTGTCTTGGCAGGAGTGGGCTCTACTGGATGTTCTTTTTTGTATGTTTGTCAAGGCAACATGAATATTTCTGGGTACCAAAACGCGATCATTTTCCCATTGCGACACTGTTCCACGCTGCTGTTTGACATGCATTCCGTTTTCGGGATGAAAATGCAACCAGCCGCTATGACTGCAAGGTGCTTCAGGAGCTGGTAAATCGTGGGATTGTTTTGTCATGGCTGCCTCTGAGGTCGCCTGAGATTAATCTTGTTGAGAATATTTGAAACGTTGTAAACTGACGTCTGGATAACCACGTTCCATATCCCGTTACCCTGGCAGACCTGCGTATATTGTTTCCTGTAATAGGGGGCGTGCTGCCCTAGGCACTCAACAATAATATCATTGCAAGCATGCCTCGTAGGTGTCAAAACATTCTTCGACACAGATGTGTTGTTTACGGGTACTGAATTGCAGATGCATCACGCTTCCCAAATTTACCATTTTGTCAATGCTGCAGTATTACTTTGTTGTGTTCAAATATTACACAATAAATTACTGTTGCAAACACACTCTTAGTCGTTTGTAATACGTTGCCTCACTGGTGTTATTTTAGTGCGTGTTGCGTGTTACTTTGGTGAGATACATAAATCCTTTATTTTGTGCAGTATCCCTAAATGTTTGTGGCCAGTGTATATGCCTCAACATTTGATGTTCTATAGCTAAATAGCTCTGTGTGCATAGAATATATTAACTCATTTCTGAGTAGCCCGATAATCTGTATTTCGGATGAAATCCTCGCCAAAGGTGTCAATTTTTACCCAATAATTGTTAGTGTGCTTTGTCTCCACCAATGGGAAGAAAGACCTGACTTTCTCTTTGATTACCTTTGTTATCGCTATAGCGAACAGAAAAAAGTTATCACACGTTTCATTTTGTCTTTATAAATAAGTATACATGTTTATAGGAACGAACGTTTTAATCTTCAGTCAAAAAGAAAAAGTATGATTTATTTGAAACTCTCTCAGGAAACTCCCATTGTACTTCGGCAAATACCTCAAGTACTAATTGGTCTAAAGGAATACTTCTTGGTTTTCCACTTCAACATGGAGGAATAGAATCCTTACGAAAGCCTATTGAAAGGCTTATCAAACTAGCTTAAGCGCCTGTAGAATCTGAAAAACGCTCTAATATTTATTACTAAATATATATTAATTCTAATATAAAAGTGAAAACTTTTAAAGACATATGCACACGAATACACAATTTAGCCCTTAACAACCCAGGTCCAATCTCACGGATTTTATTAAGGATTTGTTTATATTTATTGCATTATTTTACAAATAAACCAACCCCCAAAACATTAAAAAAAAAAACGGTAACATGAAGTAAGCGATAAAAATGTGACGGTCTGAAAGACTGGACGTGTGTTGATATGTGACAAATATAAGACTTGGTAAGTTTAGGGTTAAACATTTACTGTATTTAAAATACAACATTAACCAGAAACGCATTGCACTATACGTACGGCTGTGCCACAGAAAATGCGTAGTACTGGAGAAAATACTAGACAAATTAATTTGGAATGCAGACTTACAACCAGAAGAGATTAAGTATACATTCACAAAGGAGTTTTGTCAGCATGAAATTAAATTTGTATTTAAGCGTCAGAGATCAGTCACAGTTTGTACAATAAATTCTGAATAGAAAGGCCAGAAAAACGGTTTTTTTAAACAATTTTAATAATGTTCAGAAAACCTTTGCAACATGACCTCAGATAACACTGGTCAACATGAAAAAGTTATGATCTAAAAAATACCCAATATTAGCTAATTTTAGTGAATACGAAAACGACATTTAAAATTCCATCACAGGAATTTTGCTCGTTGGTTCTCATCAAAATTACACTCATGGTAGCAGATTATGGATGTTTCCCATTTTTGTTACACCTTTCGATAAAAGGAAAGAAACTGCAACATTAGGGGCACCAAGTTTTGGTCACGTGATTTCATATTCCAGCAGGCTCCTTCTCTGGCACGTGTTCTGTCGCTGTGTGGTCTGGTGCTGATCACGTTATCCTTTCTATCAGTCACTTATCTCAGGATCTGGTCAGTGGTAGGCGTCGCAAAACACATGCTTTCAGTTGTCTGTAGTAGTTAGAATTTCAGTTCTTCAGTTGTTACGGTTTTATGTAGTTTTAAGCAATTACTTGTTTCGTTTTCGCCGTGAAAAATGCAGAAAACTTTTGTTGTGTTTAAGGAGGACTTACATCTCCGTCAAGCAAGTGTGCTTTACGTGCAATTATATAAAAAAGGATATTTCTTGTTTTTTGGTTGAAAATCGGCGAATGTTTAAAACATGGGGCTCACGTGCATACTACAATACCTGTGCTTCAAAACGGAGGACGTGGCTGAACGGTGGGAAAACATTTATGCTGTTTGCCGTGCCAACGATATGCAGAGAGCCTAGAAACCACACTACAAACTGTTATTTTTGCATTGTGCCCTCTATCAAAAATGTTATATCCATGAAGATTAGATATACATTTTCACATCCAAATATACATTCAGCGATTTGTCACGTTGCTTATGGAAAAGTGTTACCTGTTCCTGAACCGCCTGATTTTCCCCCATAGACTCTAATAAAGAAGACGGCATTGATGCACATGGTTTGCACAGCGAATCACAGCAGATAGAATTATGTCCAAACTGGGATTCCTTAGAACCACATATGATCACGCAGTCTGAATTTGAATACCTCATTAGACATCTGGAGCTGCGAAAGAATAAAGCTAAACCTTGGCCATCAACGTTACAACAATGGAATCTTTTGGACTATTCTGTGGATGTAATAACATTTCTGTACCAGAAAAAAGATTTAGAAAACATCTATCAGAAAAAAATGTGACTTCACTTTCTAAAATGACGTTGATGGTCTGCAGGCACAATTAACACGAGATATGTTCTTGAAGAGTTGCGACCATGTATAGATGCTGCTGTGGTCATCGTTAATGCCGCATTATTACACAATGGGAGAAATTTCCTTTAACCCTATGTTTGTATATATATCATCATCATCATCATCATTGTCAACCATTATCAATCCACTGCTGGACGAAGGTCTCCCCAAGTTTCCTCCACAACGGTCTGTCTTGTGCCATTCTCCTCCATGTCACCCCTGCATACTTTCGAATTTCATCCACCCATCTCCCATGTGGTCTTTTTCTGGGTCTTTTCCTGTCCCTTGGAATCCAATCTAAAATTTCGGCTGTCCATCGATGATCTGTCCTTCTGGCAGTATGTCCAGCCCATTGCCATTTCAGGGATTTAACTCTGATCATGATGTCTTCCACTCTTGTCATTTTTCGGATCCACGAGTTCCTCTTCTTATCTCTCCTGGTTACACCAAGCATGCACCTCTCCATGCTTCTTTGAGTTGTCTGCAGCCTTTGTATGTCTCTTTTAGTTAAGGTCCACGTCTCTGCACCATGCGTAAGCACTGGAAGGATGCATTGATCAAACACTTTTCTTTTAAGACATAATGGCATACTGCTCTTGAAAATTATGCTGTTTCTTCCAAAAGCTCTCCAGGCAAGTTTTGTACGCCGATTAATTTCTTCACCAATGTGACCCTCACTTGATATCTGCTGTCCAAGATAAACGTACGTGTCTGTTATCTCCAGCTTTTCTCCATCAATCGATAAATCTTCATTTCTTGTAAAAGCATTGAACATCACTTTTGTCTTCTGAAAGTTCATTTTTAATCCCACTTCTTTACTCTTGTCAGCAAGTTCCTGGATCATACTCTGCAGCTCTGATGGGGTAGTTGCAAAAATGACTACGTCATCAGCAAAACGAAGGTGGGTTAGATAATCTCCATTAATCTTTATCCCCTTGTTTTACCAGCTTAGCGACTGAAAAACACCCTCCAATGTGGCATTAAAGAGCTTCGGAGATATGGTGTCACCTTGTCTCACTCCCTTTCCAATTTTTACGTGTGTTGTATTTTCAAACAGCCTAATCTTTGCACTTGCATTTTCATAGATGTTATTAATAATATTAATGTATGCATCTTCAATACCGCAGGTTTTCAGAGCCATTGTAACTGCTGATGGTTTCACCGAATCAAAGGCTTTTTCATAATCGATAAAAGCCATGCACAATGGAAGTTCATATTCCCTTGCTCTTTCAATTAGTTCTCTCAGCACGTGGATATGATCTATTGTGCTGTAGCCACTCCTGAATCCAGCTTGTTCTCTCGGTTGAGCCATGTCCAGTGTTACCTTCAAGCGGTGTGAAAGAACTTTAGTGAAGATTTTATAAACTACTGATAGGAGGCTGATAGGTCTGTAGTTTCCGAGATCCTCAATGTCACCTTTCTTATGTAGCAGGATCATTGTAGCGGTGTTCCAATCCTCAGGAATCTTTCCTTCATTAAGGCATCGAGTGAAAATTTGGGCGAGTACTGTTTCGATTTCTCCACTTGCTTCTTGTATGATGTCTACAGTAATTCCATCTTCTCCTGGAGCTTTTCCTCGCTTCATGTTCTTGATTGCATGTGCAACTTCTGCTGGAAGGACTGGAGGAACTCTGGTACTGGTATCTTTCATGATGTCTGGAGTGCATATATCATCCCTTTCATATAATTTGGAGTAGAAATCTTTCACTCTTGTCAAAATTTCGCCTCTATTTCTTGTTACAGAACCATCTTCGTTTCTCAGTGCCATAATCTGTTTTCTTCCCTTACTGAGATGTCCCTTTGCTATCTTTAGGCTTTGGTTGTTTTCAATTGCTTTCCTCACTAGTTCACAGTTGAATTTCCTTACGTCTTCAGTGATACTTTTTCTTACTGTCTTGCATAGCTCTATATATTCCACTTTGGAAGTCACATCTTCTTTAGTTGTCCTCGTCTCTCTTCTTTTTTGCATCAACATTTTGGTTTTACCTGATAATTTGTTCACATGCAACTTGTTCTTAGACCCAGCTAATTTTGTTGCTGTTTCCATAAGAGCTTTGGTTACTTTTCTGTTAACTTCAGAGATGTCCACTTCTTCCGATGTTAGGCCTTCTAAAGCAGAGAACCTGTTCTTCAGTTCCAACTTGAAGGTATTATGGTGTTTTTTAAGGTTGGTTATGTCAATAGATTTTGTTTGTCTTATGAGCTTGCCACGTTCAAGTTTAGTGTTGAGGTGCATCTTACATCTCACCAATCTATGGTCACTACCTGTGTTGAACTTGTTTAGCACACTGCAGTCTTCTATGACGAATTTTTTGTTACACATAATAAAATCAATTTCACTTGTCGTCCCATTTGGATGTCTCCATGTCCATTTCCTGTGTGGCTTTTTCTTGAAGAAGGAGTTCAAGATGAAAAACCCTTCTGCCTCTGCAAACTCAACGAGAGTATTTCCACGCTGGTTTCTGTTGCCATGACCGAATTTACCTACTGAAGTTTCATTCTGTTGTCGTTGCCCTATTTTTGCATTGAAATCTCCCATAATTATTTTCAAGTGCTGCTTACCTTTATTATTTAGATGATGAATTTCCTCATAAAATTCTTCAATTTCTTCTTCAGGATGACTTGTGGTGGGTGCATAAGTTTGAATAATCTGAGCCTGGTATCTTTTCGAGAGTTGGATAACAAGTCGTGCAGCTCTGTCAGAGGAACTTTCAACTTCTACAACTTTATCCTTCAGTTTCTTGTTTATTATAAATCCAACACCACTAGTTCTGCCAGTATCTGTCCCACGATAGTAGAAGAGATGTCCACTT
Organism: Macrothele yani; assembly: GCA_039090855.1. Classification (NCBI taxonomy): domain Eukaryota; kingdom Metazoa; phylum Arthropoda; class Arachnida; order Araneae; family Macrothelidae; genus Macrothele; species Macrothele yani. The sequence goes on from CM077018.1 coordinate 9,704,459, forward strand.
TTCAGTTCGATGAGATCTTCTCCTTTTCTCCTTACCTCACTTAGCCCCACGATGTCCCACTTGATCCTTTGTAGTTCCTCTTCCAATTCAAGAAGCCTTGAATCAGAAGATAGGGAGCGTCCATTGTAAGTAGCCAAGGTCAGCATCAGATGGCAGCCTAGTCCGGTCCTCCGGGGATTCTTAGCACCCTCTGCCTTCATGTCGCACTGGCCGCTGCCTTGGCCAGGTACATTCCAGCTGCCGGAGACTGAGGGCCAAGATTTAAGTTGTGGAATCATTTTGGAGGGGTTTGGCCATAACTCACCACGCTGGCCAAGCGGGTTGGTGAGTGTGGGATAGAATTTCCTCTAATCCCGATGGTATAGTTATACCGCTATGGGCGGTCGTCAGAGCCCCTTTAGTGGGAACAGGATGCACCACGAGAAGGCGGGGTTGACATTTGTCAAGGAGAGGCTGTGATGTTACGCATCACCTGACCTTACATCCCTATATATATATATATATATATATATATATATATATATATATATGTATATTCACACATAGGAAACGTGTGCATATATGAAACGTACCCTGTTAAGTGTATACATCAACAGTATGAGTGGCAAGTACATAGTGAATCAAATATGTTAGCCATAGTGTTAGAATTGCAAAAGGATTACTCCGGGTATTATTGCTTTATCTGTGAGTTGGATAGCAGTGCAAAAGATTCTAATTACAAAAAGAGAAATTGCCCTAAGTGAAAATGACTAACTTCCGGAATTACGAACTTAGCAAGCATTTCAACCTTTGCTTGAAACAAAAATAATTAGGTGCCCCCCACTACCCATAAAACTGTGGCTAATGTAAAACTTCCATAAAGCATTGGATATGAACAGTCTTGCATTCAGATACTTGTTAGAGGAATTGCTAGAATTGACGCAGAGAAAGTTAAATATGTGTTTCCAATAAGGCAACATTTCAGGCATGCTCATTTTTAATGTGTGCTCAGTGTAAGGGAGAAAACAGTAAAGGAATCATTTCGATGTCTTTCAGCTCGACTCCTTGAAATTGCATTTCTTGCACTCACACATCGATTTCTTTCCACCAAACCGTGGAGCATTTAGTGACTAGCTTGATGAGCACTTCCATCAGGGCAACTCAAACGTCAAGTGGTGAAGGAAAATCTCGAATGCGAAAAGTCATTTTTTCAAAGTCTTAGCAGTGCTTTTGAACTTTTTGTTCTTAGATGTGCAAAGAAATGTTTTAGGTGATCATGTATTGGTTTAAATACTACGTTTTATATTTTATATCCAAGAAAACTTGTTTTTTTTAAATGAATGTACGTATTGAAAGGATGAAACTAAATGATTGGATTGCACCATTGGACGAATTAGGAACACAAGGGTTGTGTTGTAAATATAATGAATGTGAAATCCTTTGTGAATATTAGAGCAAGCGAAAGTCACTCGATGGGATGTCAGAGTCTTATACAAGAATTTCAAAAACTAAAAAAAGTCGAGCGGGGAGATGTGGTATTGGATTGAAGGAAATTTTTAGGAGGATGAACATTTTTATAGTAAATGTTTAGGTTGGGAACCTAGTAAAAATGGGAAAAGTTCAACGCCTGTAGAACTGTTAATTTCTTATAGTTGAGAATGTTTAAAACCAGGAATCTGTTTTCCAAAGCTACACACCTTTGTTTTATCTTTGGTCTCTCCTTTTTACTCTCTCGTGTCTAAGTGCCCCCTAAACAAGGCAAACGCAATGGATTATTAACAATATATAGCTCCGTGGAACACTGTATCCTGCGTTGGGCACACGGTACGTCTTCTGCTATGCTTGTCACTAATGACAAAAGTAAATTTTCACAGAGTTTCATATAAAAGAAGTTTTGTCTTATGAATTCATAAATTAAAAATATTTTTGTAATTTAAGTTTTGAGTTAATTATCTTAACAAATTAAAAAAAAATAATCACCAAGAAATTTATGTAATCATATGACAAGTGTCAACCAAACCATACACTAAAAAGTCCAACGTCGCCTTCTTCAAGAAACCACTCCTAAAATGCAGAGGAAAGTATGTTGAACATAGAGTACAGCAGTATTTCATGATGAATGCTCTATTAAGTGAGGTGAGTTTCATTACACTATCAATAAGATGTCATGTAAAAAAATCTGGCACACGCAAATCCTTCTCCATTAGGCATCCCCTTTTAAACTTAGAATTTGGAAAATTGAAAATGAGCTGCCCTTAGGGCATCCTATGTCGAGATCCAACACCCCCTGAAATGTTTTGAGTGGTTTACATGAAACTATCACACTCCAAAAAGAGTTTGTCCAGTTTGTAATGTGGAAGTTAATCAGCGCACGCCTCCTGCATGAAGCATGAGAATTTCATACCCGGACGGCAGCTAAAACATATGTGATTATGGTACAAATATTTTTTAATACAAAAACTGCATTTCGGAAAATTACCTAGGCTAAAACTTCCTGAATATAAAGCATAATTTCGTGAACAAACATGTTGCTCTCACAATTTATTTGAAAAATGATATAGATATATTAGAAAATTTAAAATTTCAAGTTGTAAGGTTTCCAATAATGGTACACTGTTGCAATACTTTTGCAGTAATTCTGAAGCAGTTGTAATTGTGCAATGACATGGGTAAACAGTTTAAAGTAAACGAAATGTCTAAGAGTAACAGAAGATGAAAGAAGAAAAAAGCTTTCTATAACGTCAATTACAGATGAAAATATGTAGAGGTACAAATCCTAAATTCTACTAGGTCTCTGTAAGTCGGAATTCATCTGCGTTTGTCTGTCAGGTGATATATGACCAGAGATATAAATGTAGAATCACAGAGAGATTTAACCATGAAAAGCGACTGGACATCCTCGTCTGTTGGTGCGATTCACTAGGTCATATTTATCCATTGGCGAGTTATTCTGTTGCTGTTTTTGGAGTTAACCTGTTGTTATTAGCCTCTATGGGAGATTTACATCTGGGTTTGTTTCTTTGAGGACACAATAATGTACTCCAAAGAATTCTGCCAAACGGAAATACTTCTTTATTAGGCGTTCGACTTTAAATTCGGCACTCGGATGACATGATATACATTACACCTCAGAGGAAACGCCAAAGCCAGACCAAACGTTCTCAGAAGTAAAGCTTCCCATGGTTTTCGTTAAGAAAGAAATCTCGAGAAGCTGAACTGGTACACTTTTTGATGTGAATATAAAACAGAACGTGACCCACGTATGAAACATAAGAGCATAGTACCCTGTCTGCAGTTAAAATATCTTCAATGCTCTTCCAATTTTTTTTAATACAAAATGTCATTTCCGTCTTAATCTGACTATAAGAACCCGTTGTCAATCGTACAACAAGCATGAAAATTGCATGGTATGCAGGGGGACCCATGAAAGCCTCCTTCCCAGGCTCTTAGACTGTCTAAGATGTACCCTGCCCATTGCGCAAATATACTACATGAGAAGAACAAAAGGAAAATCTTTTAACCGGGTAAAAAATCAGAACGCGAGGCGAAACTGCGTAAATATAACGCAGCACGAGCAAAACAGAATTTATTACTTTAATTTATTTATGTATATATTATTTTGGAGAACACCACTCTGTCAGGAACATAAAATTACTGACATATACCAACAACACAAGAAAGAGGAAACATCGCGACTGTGGGGGAACTACGATTACGGACGAAATTTTTGCTCCGTCTACCTTTTGGGGTAATTTTTACCCGTCTTGAACCTCAAATACAATTTCAGTCAACTCTGTGATAGTGAACATACGGCTATAGTGAACCTAAATCTTTGGTCCCGACCTGCAACATCGGAAACGTACATTAAAATTTTCGTTTATAGTGAATCCTCAACTTCGGTTCGGGTGAACCTAGAAAATAGAACTTCAAAAAAAAAAAAAAAAAAAAAGAATGTACTTGTAACATGAAATTGTAACTTATTTCAAAACACACTTTCTTGTAAAAACTTTAAGGAAAGTTTTGAGAACAATATTGTTGGCCTACTACTCCTTATGTGCCCTGAAAGACAAAGGTAGGATTCAAAACCTCAGCAACATCGAGCTGGTGTTCTTGCCTGCTAACGCCACGTCAGACATCCAACTCATGAATCAAGGTGCGAACTGCAGCTTTAAAACCTATTACAGAAGGGAAGTAACGCTTCATTTAATCCAAGACTTGGAATCAAAGCAGAACTCATCAATAAATATTCTGAATGCTATGCGGTTTGGAAACAAAGCGTGGAGGAGTGTGTCAACTGTTACTATACAGAATTGTTTCCGGAGGTCTGGTTTGGAAACTGGACATGTGGTATTCGAAGAAGAGGATGATGTGCTTCTCAAGAACCTGCTTCAACTTATCGGTGTGAATTCCACTTAAGCTTATAGTTTTATTGATGCTGACTGTGAAATTGTAATGAAGGAAATCCCGTTTTAACGAATGAAATTCCGGATGAACTATTGTCGAGGATGTGAAATCCGATTCCAACACGGAAGAAAACGGATCTGAAGATGATGAGGACGATAAGGATAAGCATTTTCCAACAGTGGAAGACATGTTAGAGGGTATCAGGACTGTGCTGAAGTTCCTAGAATGTATAGAAAATGTAGAATCGAGTGTACCGAAATCACAGACTGTAGAAAAGGATATAGAGAAAATATTATTTAAAACTGTTTGCAGCAAGCAGCGGCACATACCGGACTGTTTTCATGTTAATTAAGTCATGTAAAATGAATTGTGTTTATTTAATTTATTGAATATACTCTACGTACAAAAATATTATTTTTAGATACATATGTACATATTTTGTTTTCTTGCTCACCATTCCACTCCGTTCAGGTTAAGGGAAGACACTTCTGTTTTAGTGAACGTCGGACATAGTGAACGAAATATGGGAGTCCGCAGAGGTTCACTATAAGCGGAGTTCACTCAATTGAGTTTAAGGGAAGACACTTCGTCTTTAGTGAACCTCGGACATAGTGAACGAAATATGCGAGTCCGCATAGGTGCACTGTAAGCGGAGTTCACTAAATTGAAGTTAAGGGAAGACACTTCGACTTTACTGAACCTCGGACATAGTGAACGAAATATGCGAGTCCGCAGAGGTTCACTATAAGCGGAGTTGACTCTATTTATGCAATAAAATTATATTTAACAATAATACTGAGCAGAAGGCTAATGCAAGAAAAATATTACTGTTATCGGAGAAATAAACACTCCGGCTAATTTCCTATTTCCAGAGTTGGAATTCCGTCTTCCGACGAAAAACCTCACACACGCCTTCCAGACTCTCACACAACACAACCACCAATCCCCCACAAAAAAATTCTGTTGATTTGTGTATGGAGGTCCACAATCAAACAAATGGAAGAATCGCATGCCTGAAGATTACGTAGAAATTTTCAGACAGTATAACGCACGTTTTAGGGGGAAATCATATGTCTTCAGCTGAAATTCAAATATTTATGGAATACGATTATATATAACAACGATTCTGGGCAGAAGAAACATCGTGAGAGAACGAAATTACCATTATGAAAAAAATCTTCACTTGTTTTAACTTCGGATTTCGAAATTTTGGAAAGACGAATCATCGTCCCCTGAGGTAAAACAAACACCTCCCCTAAATAATCACCCGCACATTTTCTTCAGTTTTTCAGACAAAAACGATGACGAAAAAATGGAATTCCGCGAATCCACGGAATAATCTTATGCGAGAAACAACAGCATCGTAGTGTAAATATCCCGTTTTAATTTTCATTTTTCTTTTCTGTGATCACTTTAAACTACGAGATATTTACACTTACATAGCAGTTTTTGGTAGGATTCACACTCACAAGAAAGGTTTTGTCGCACTTTTCTACGTCTAACAGAATTTTTGGGCAGCTTATCATGAACAAAATATTTGATTGGACCTGGAGACTGATAAGACAGAAGGTACAATATTCAGAGAAGGAGTAACAGGTCGAAAGTACGAGCAGATATGTAACTGAATGCCAAGCTCTGACTCTACATGGAACATTTTTAGGGAGAAATCACAAAAGCCGTGAGAAAGAATATATGTCTTTACTGCTAACAAGTTTCGAAAATAACGGTTGCAAAACTACAGTGTTTTTTCAGTGTATCAGTTTCAACAAGATCGATGATTAAACATCGATAATCAGTGGAAGAAACCCCCAGGTTTTTTGCCCATTCAACAAGTCGAATACACATCCCAGGCTTCGTAATTTACATTCACCTAAGATCGAATAATCCGGAAGCACACTCGTTATTTAAGAACTTAAAAAAATTGATATCAAAGAGCTTTGTCGTCGACATGCTTTATATTTACAAATGATTCCATCGATCAAAAATGTAATCTGTTGTTATTAAGGTGACTTCTTTTACCTTTACACATCTGCGGTGCATTACTGTTTAACCTGTCAAAATGAAGTTTCTTTAAAAGATGATCATATTAATATTTTTCATAAATTTAGAGTCCTAGTTGGCCTCTATTACCTTAATTTGGAAATCGAACCGTGTCATAATATCTTTCAATCAGACATGTTTAAAAATCTTTAGTTTTGTAGCTTAACTTACGTTACGGAAAGAACCATTGTTCTAATCCATAAAAACCGAATTCACCAGTTCTTAGTTTCGAAAAATATAAATATTAAATAAATGTCATGAGGAGGAATATTTTTTCCTCTATTTGAAGCTGAAATTCTTGTTCACGCTGCTCTCTTTTTCTCAGTAGCGAGCAAAAATGTGTTACGACTGAGGCTTTTGAGAAGGGAAGCTGTGGGTGGTTTTCTACCTGATATGTAAACTGCGGTGCCGTCTCATCAAGCAGGGGTGTCCGGTACTTCTGTATTCCCTTTTCCAGAAGTGTGTACATCGAGGGAAGGGGTGAAGCAAAAACTAAGCTGAACATATTTGCCTCAGTATTACAATACATATAAATTTAAAACGTAATATAATAGTATGAATTCACGTGATAAATATTTGTTTCGTAACCGTTAAGCAGAATATGTTATGTTTGAAACATCAATTTATGATTCACCGAGCGAGACATTATGGAATAAATAAATATCCTAAATCTATGACAAAAAAATTAATGTATCCTAAGAAATATCTTTTCGGTGGAGCGCCATTGGTAGATTATAAACACTGCAATCTCAAGCTGAGGTAGGAATATGGCTGAAGGTGTGGAGGTAAGTGGTATCCAAGCTGTGGAGACAGTTCCTGGAAACCGAAAAGAAAACTAAAAGGCCTTTACAAGGATGTACACGAGACACAATAAGTCAAGACGACCGGTATCTTTTCTTAATTGCTCTCCTCCAGAGGGAGACGGCATCGAGACAATTCTCCTGTGCTACAGGAACTGCTATATCTAGGCACAATTTACAAAAGACTCAACGAGGCGGTTCTGTATATATGAAGGACAATGTTATGAAGCCCACTCGTCGCATTACATACAAGGTTTCCGGCTAAATTGGGACCGATATCACCACTCCTGAACTCCTGATCAATGTGCCTGTGTTTTCTTCAGCGGCGATTTGCTGTATATACGGATCTCGGGTTCCCGACGTGTGCACATTTGGAGAGAGGCGGGAAGCCGTAATTTTCGCTCAAGCGATTCAAATATGGCCCATTACGGTGGTCAACTTTTGAAGCGCGGGAGGGAAGATTACGGCTTACCGCCTCTCAAAGCAAAGCATTTCCCACTAGTAGATATTAATAACAAGCATTATGCAAAGCATTTGCCACTAGTAGACATTAATATAATCAATGCGAAATATTTTCAGAAATTTTGATTAATTTGACACATAGATATCGGAGAAATCGCAATATACTTTATACTTTAGGCCCCTAAAGTTTAAAAATTGCGTTGCTCAAAAAAGGAACTCTTCCCAAATTTGTCTTCGTTTTAATGCTATCGAAATGAAATGATTTTAGTCGGACATTAGAAGTAGGGATATGGGATATAAAAAATTATAATTCGATTGGATATTGTTTTACTCCCTCTAGCTGAGCAATGATCATCTTCCTTACATTTCTTCCTTCCAAACGTAAAACGTATGTTTTAAATCGGACTAGCAGTAACACAAATATGATGTCTACGTGCGGACGGACAAAGCGATATTATAACCACAGACTTTTCTTAGGATTGCTAAAAACCTACAAAATGCGAAGCGCTGAGGACAGTTCATTTCTGCGATACAATTTCACAGTTTATATCGCTCAGAAATAGTTTTTTCGGTGGGGAGGTATTGGTAGATTCGTAACACAGCAATTGCAAGCTGTGGTAGCAGTATGGCTGAATGTGCGGAGGTAAGTTGTATCCAAGCTCTGAAAACGGTTCCTAGAAACCGAAACCATTACTAGAGGGTCCTTACAAGGATGCACACGAGACACAATAAGTCAAGATGACCGGTATTTGTCTTTAATAGCTTTCCTCCATAAGAAGAATACATCCAGACAGTTCTCCTGTGCTACAGAAACTGCGATACCGTGGCACAGTTTACCAAAGGCTCCACGAGAGGGTTTTGTATACATGAAAGATAATGGTATGTATCCTACTCGTGGCATTATACAGAAGGGGTCCGGCTGAAATGGAACAGATATCATCACCCCTGAACTCCTGATCAATGTGCCTGTGTTTTCTTCAGCAACGATTCACGGTACATCCGGAACACGGGTTTCCGAGCTGTGCACATTAGGAGATAGGCGGGCAGCCTTAATCTTCTCTCAACCGCTTCAAACATTGACCATTACGGTGGTGGATTCCTGGTATCCTTTAGGATCATGTTGCAATGGACGTACACCGCTGCACGTAGTTGCAGGATGCACCAAGATTGCTGCACCCTACGGGAATAACATCCTATGTCCCAATTTATGGTTTTCAAGAAGTTGTTGCCCACCAATTGTTTCTTATTGACCATAAAGTAGGTTCGCAAAGGTGCCGGATAGTCGATAAATAACTAAAGACTAAGTATATTCACAAAATGGAGTGGTCTGCGAGATTACTGAACTTAAACCCGATAGAGCATGTCAAGTTTGGAATGTCTTCGGAAGAGTAATTGCACTACTCATATACGCTGTAGAAAATTTCTGAACTGCAAATTTAGCGAATATTTTCTTAAATACCTTTCCCTGTAATCTTTCTTTCTAATCATTTACACCCATTTATTCGTGCGTTCTGTAAGCTGCATTTAGTGAGATCTGGGAAAGAAACTGGTATGGTGATATGACTTCCACGACCTCTAAGATCAAAAATTGGTAGTTACAAAATGAGACACCCATATTAGGGTCGACTGCACGAAGTGCATTTCTAACAGAAAAGAGACAGCAAATCTTCAAGATACTTTTGACGGCATCTGCTACGCCGCTCAATTTACCATATCTGATAGGAAAATAAAGGAACACATATTAATCACATAGATCTGATCAGATTACATGTAGAGTATTTTAGGAAGGGAGTGTCTGGCTCCAGTCCTCAAACAACCCCTATAAATAGGAAGCTAAAAGATTTGGACTAGAGTGCCCTATAGGAAAGGGACACGGAAGCGAGATATGAAGGTGGAAGGATACGCCCTTATTTCTTACCGTGGTTCAGTACCTGGGGACCGACAGCTTAACGTGCACATCCAACGCACGGTGGATATTTAATGGTTCGGACGCTTGTACCTGTCCAGGATCGAACATGAGGTTCTCCATGGAAGTTTTGAACGTTGACCACTAGGCCACCACATCCAATATTAATCATATATCATTTGTACAGTTTTAATCAAACATTTTGTATACCATACCATAAAAACATCTTATTGGATCATGCAGCCAAAATTAAAAATAAGAATCATGGGAAACGTCATAAGAATAATATATGTAATACCTGATATATTCAGCTGCATTTGTTTTGCGATAAAACAAATTTCGCAACGATTGAAGTGGAACAAATTATGTAACCCCCAAGTATTATTTACACGTAACGGTTAGCGATTATGTTTGAATTGAATTCTCATGGCAAAACAAATGAGATGGGAATTACAAAAAAGTGCGTTAAAGTTGTTATCTAGCAATATTTTGACACACTTTGAAAATCTTAGTTAGGAAAATTCCTTTCCGTTACATGTATAGTAATTTACCCATACAGCGTATATAAATATATACAGCATCCTATTCTCCTCCGATTATTTAATGGGATACCATAGAGGCAGATTTTTACATTGCTCTAAATGTTAGCGATCTCTGTGCAAGGTCATGTAAGCTTAAGATAGAGTTTTTTTATGTATGGTTTTACCACTACGGTCAACACCTCGTCGGGCTATAAGAAGTCACCGTTCTTTCTTATGACCACTGGTTCCAGGGAAGTGAGAGAGCCAGTGCCGTAAAACAAACAGAACATCCATGCCTCAGCGGGATTTGAATCCGGACCCATGTCGACAAAAGGTCGGAAGCCAGCTCTTAGACAACTGCGCCACAGGGAAGGCAGATCGTTTTACAACATCATATGATGACTAAATATATTATAGAGAAATCCTTTCAAGCGCAAAATTAATGCCGAGGTATACAGTCGAATATGCATTTTATGAAGTCTGAGGTGCGTGCATGGGTTTTGATGTAAGTCTACCTGATTAGTGTTTGCTGAAATGAATTCCAACCCTCTAAGCGGTGATTAGCCTCCAACGAAAAGTGCCCAAAGTTTTCGTCTTTCGTAGATATCCCATGTTGTTTAAAAAGTTTGCAGCTTTCGTAAGGAAATTGTGTTTATTTAAACATAGGCTATTAACGAAAGATACAGCAAAACGGTTTCTTTATAGCACTCACCTCAGCAGTACTGACCATAAGCCTGTAGCAGATGAAAATCGCTACCTGCACGTCCATTATTCGCTAATGTCCTATTTCTTGCGCTACCTTCCCGACCTTTTTTTTAATTTTGATTTGATGTTTGACGATCACCGTGAGCAACTCATTGGAATTTAAGCAGTCGCCCGTTTCTAATTTAGGGTCACTGGTTCCAGGGAAGGGAGAGAGCCAGCGCAGTTAGACAAACACAACATTCATGCCTCCCTAGGATTCAAATTGTAATTGTACATAAACATAGCATAAACAAAATCATACGTAAACTTCTGTTGTGCCGTCTGTGTGTGCTCAATGACTTTTCTCTAACCACTTTTACCACACATACACACACACACACAGAAAATGTTAAACTACGGTATTCATCCACCCAATTAGTTCAAGCATTGCCGCCCCGGTGACGCAGTGGTCTAAGCGATGGCCTCTGATCATTCGTCCGAACGGGGTCCGGGTTCGAATCCCGGTGAGGCATGGATGTTGTGTTTGTCTTACGGCACTGGCTCTCTCCCATTCCTGGAACCAGTGACCCTAAATTAGGGACGGGCGACTGCTTATAGCCCTTTGGATTGCTCACAGTGGTCGTTAAACCTTCAATCAAAAAAAAAAAAATAAGTTCAAGCATTTTCGAAGTGCGACATATATCCCACCACGGTGTTTGCACAAGCATTTGTTTAAGTTTGAGATCGTAACTTGTGCGAATTAAAACACGGTTTATTAATTTTTAGATGACTTAAATCCTCAGCTGTATTACTCTAACCACTTTCAGCACATACACACCAAGAAAAAGTTACACTACCGTATTCGGCTTCCCAAACATTACCGTTAAAGCAATTCCAAACTGCGACGTGTATCTCTACGCGACCTTTGTGACGCATTCCTTTAGGTTTGAATTCGTGCCTTTTGCGAACTAAACCACGGATTATTAAGTTTGAGATGAGTTATGTGTTCGGTTGTGTCCCCCCGTCAGAAGGTGATCGACAGATATGAGAACATAACATAGGTTTATGAAGGGAGTATCTGACCCCATGCCTTAAATAAACCTTCGAATTAGGAAGCTAAGAGATATGAGCCAGAGTGCCCGACAGAAAAGTCACACGGAAGAGATACAGAAAGTAGCAGGTAAGCGCCCTTATTTATAGCTGGACACAAGTCCCCGGATTCTGAGGGCTTAAGCTGCACATCCGACGCAATGCTAGCATTTAGTGGTCCCAGCTTTCGTACCATCGATACACAGATTTTTCCGTGGCAGTCACGGACGTTGATCACTTCGCTACCCGCGGCCAACTGAGGACCTAACAAGCTAGCGGACATTATATTGCTTTCTCAATAACATCGCCCAATCCATTCCAATGAAAAATATTTGTGCAATAAAACTACTCAATCTAAAGAAAAACGCTATTGGCTAACTCCATGTGCGCTTCTACATCCCAAAAGTTACGGGGAAAACGAATTCAAGAGCACACCGAAAGAACTTACGGATTCCGCTACAAAACACACCAAGTTCACAACACGCGAACGCTAACATGTATTTCGCCTTATGAGAGGACGAGAAAGTGCGAAATCAGAAGATGAGCGGGTGCTTACGTGCTGCCAAACCTGTGTTTTGGAACTACTTCGATGCCGAATACAGCAGGAGACCCCAGATACATTTAATTCAAAATCAGGCTAGCCCAAAACTGCGTAAAAATTGTTACATGGAATTAAATGTCATAACCGGACAATAAATACATTTCTCCTTGTTCTTTTTGGCTTTGCGCCTTTTCGCTAGTTGTGTCCCTTGCTCCATGGCACCACAATGAGAACTGATTTCACCATTAAGGAGGGAAAAAACAACACTCCCAATAAGAATTATGGAAATAAATTTGGGAGCTCTATCCAGAAACAAACTGCCATTGTAGAGGACGATACGTTTTTCATTTATTATGCCACCCCCAATGATCTTATCTTGAACATGGTGTCTCAGTATGTGAACTCTAACGCTATTTACACTTTTCAATGGGCAACTGTGCACTAATGCCTCAAGCACTTGTAAATGCAGTTTCTTGCAGCACATGTTGAGCATTGTGTCGTCTACATAAGACATAACCATAACTTTATCATTAAGAAAAGGGATTTCAATGAAATGTCATAAATTTCAAGGTAATTAATTTAGTTGCAGTAAAATGTTGAGATATGATAATTTAATAATTAAAAGGAGGTGCTTTTAACTGACAATTTGTTTACACACCGTTTATTTTAATAAAGCCAAGCTATATGTATGATTATGGTTACGACACGTAACCCAATTGGCAGCAATCACTAGTTGTGGGATGCTTACTAATTTCCATAGCTAAATATCAGTTGATATACGTAATTACCATCATTCAGAACTATTGAATTGGAAACTGGTGAATCCTTAGTTTGCCTCTTCTGGTGCCAGGCTTAGGATTCAACAGTGTACAGCAATTGGTGCAAGCGTCTCAAATATGGGTAGCGCTATAGATTTCCACTGATTAGTTTGGTGCTCTTAAATAGGCCATGCTTCTGGAGTTAAGGTCAGAACAACAACAATACTATTTTTATCATACATAAAATGTAGCTACAAAACATAGTTTTCTAAAAAGTAATGTTATTTTTTTACCGAATTCTAGTCGACTTTCTTTTAAACATGGCATTGTTACCTTTTTAATTCTCTAAATTTCCAGGATAAAACCTTTTTATTAACCGTTTACCTTTCCACATCAAAATGTTAAATATTTTAAAAAATTCGAATAAAACTTACGCCTGAAACTTTCTAAAGAAGACAATAGAAAAGGTAATTTCTGAGACATTTATACACAAATATGCAAAACCTACACAGCGCTATATGAACTTTTGAAAAACTTATGACTAAAGTATTTCGAAAACCATTTTTGAACACAGATATTTTCGAAGTGCGACGTACTTTATATCCCTCCGTCGTGTTTACCATAGTGTTTATTTATGTAAGATAGCAATAATGGGTTTTGCGATATAAATCACGGATTGTTAATTTGTAATGAGGTATATTCTCGGCTGTGTCCCTCGCCTCTCCCAACTGGCGGGGGCACACACCTGAGGAAATAATAAGGCAGCAGAAAAAACAAATATTTGCCCAATAACATCATCCAATGCAATCCAACGAAAAAACTTCTGCATTAAAAACAACCAATTCGATCCAACAAACAGCCACCCAATCTAGTGTTTCTTTAATAGCCACCCAACTTGTATCTTTCTGAATTGTAAAAGGTTTAGCAAAACGAATACAGAAAGCACACCAAAGGAACTAACGGATTCCCTCTAGTAAATATAATAATTGCTTATCACACTAGAGCTAATTATATACGAAATGAAAAAGGGGAAAGCGCAGATGCTGAGGAGATCGACGTGACGTGTTGTCGTCAATCGTCTGTTTTGGAACTTCTAATACTTGTGGTCAAATATGGAAGTTTAACCAAACCTTGCTCTTATCCGCCGCAAAATTTCAATCTTTGAAATGCACAATTGTACATATTGAGAAGATATTCATGAAGAGTGCTTGCCCTGTCTCAACAGTTAAATTCAGACTCTCTATGTTCAAAATGGTTATCGAAATACCTTTTTCACGAGTCTTTCAATAGGTCATGTAAAGCTGCGGAGGATTCGTATATTTGTGTACAAACTTCTCAGAAATGGCCTACTCTATTGTTTCTTAAGAAAATTTCCGGCATAACTTCAAGTGAATTTTTAAAAATACTCGCCACTTGGAGGTGGAAATGTGAAACGGTGATTAACAAACTTTGAATATTGGAACACTTAACAATTGAAAAAGGTAACAATGTCGTGTGTAAAAGAAAATTGACTACAATTTGGTAACAAAGTGAAAATCATTAATAGCACGATATTTGAAGATGTTTTAGGAAGGGAGTGTCAGACCCCAGGTCTAAAACTACCCTTAGAAAAAGTCAGCTAGGAAATTTTAGTAAGTGAACTCAATGGGAAAGACAAACAGAAAAATTGAGTGAAAGGAGAGGGTGATACATATTTCACACTGTGAACCGTAACATCAGTCCAGTGGGAAATGAAGCAATGGGAACAAAGAACCGCACAACATTACAGAGAACCACAACACCATCCTGCCAGCGACACACCAGGGGTTCACTGCAACTAAACGAGACCAAATTCAAATGCCCAATCAGAATTCATTTTCACCGTCGCGATGCCAATCTGAAAAAGAAGGGGGTGGTGGTCTGTCGAACACCCACCAATGTTCACATACGTACTCTCTCCGTCAAGGGGGGTAAACGATTGCCGCCTTAATTCTGGGATAGCTAAAGAATTCGCTGGGATTGTAATCAACCGCGCCCCTAACAAATTCATTAGAGTGCAGTTCCGCTTTCTTGAAGAACTTCTTGCCGAGTCTGGTGGAAAACTCGTGTACCTTCTCGATTCCAAGTCTGTTTCTCAGGTTCCGAAGTGGGGTACAAGGGGTAGACCCAGTGATCATTCGAAGTGCGCGGCTCTGCACCCTCTCTATTCTTTCTCGCTGATTCCTACTAATGCCAATCCAGATAGAAGAGGCGTAGGTAAGCACCAGCCTAATGACCGTCTTATACAGCAGTACTTTGTGCCGTGTTGTAAGGAAGCTCCTCCAGTGGAACAGAAGAGCTAGCTGCCCAAGGGATTGTCCATCTATGACATAAAACCATGACATAGTATTTAGCCTCAACAACACGCAGAGATAGAATATGTAAACTTACTTTCATCGGTGACATTCTCCGCGAAGTAATAAAAAACATTATTTGAGTTCTGGAGCCAGTAACACAGTCACATAATTTGACACATCTGTTAAACAAGCCCAAAAATGTTATTATACACTTAGTATATGTAATTTCTTTTTTTCATTTATAAACCACTGATTCCCACACATTCCTGTTGAGTTATGTGTTTAGTACACTCATTCTATCATGCGTCCTATTTTACCTGGATAAACAGGTACAAAGAACAAACGGACAAAGCACCAATTAATTGTAAATTCCAAAAATATTGTTAATATCTGAAAGTTTTTGTTTCACTTTGTAATAATGTTGATATAAATGTCAAAATATGTTCGCAGTTTACTATGATTTTTCCATGAACAGTGGAATGAAATGTATTTTGCTGGTATTTTTTTCCATATTTATATCATCATCATCATCATTGTCAACCATTATCAATCCACTGCTGGACGAAGGTCTCCCCAAGTTTCCTCCACAACCTTCTGTCTTGTGCCAGTCTCCTCCATGTCACCCCTGCATACTTTCGAATTTCATCCACCCATCTCCCATGTGGTCTTCTTCTGGGTCTTTTCCTGTCCCTTGGAATCCAATCTAAAATTTCGGCTGTCCATCGATGGTCTGTTCTTCTGGCAGTATGTCCAGCCCATTGCCATTTCAGGGATTTAACTCTGATCATGATGTCTTCCACTCTTGTCATTTTTCGGATCCACGTGTTCCTCTTCTTATCTCTCCTGGTTACACCAAGCATGCACCTCTCCATGCTGCTTTGAGTTGTCTGCAGCCTTTGTATGTCTCTTTTAGTTAAGGTCCACGTCTCTGCACCATACGTAAGCACTGGAAGGATGCATTGATCAAACACTTTTCTTTTAAGATATAATGGCATATTGCTCTTGAAAATTATGCTGTTTCTTCCAAAAGCTCTCCAGGCAAGTTTTGTACGCCGATTATTTTCTTCATCAATGTGACCCTCACTTGATATCTGCTGTCCAAGATAAACGTACGTGTCTGTTATCTCCAGCTTTTCTCCATCAATCGATAAATCTTCATTTCTTGTAAAAGCATTGAACATCACTTTTGTCTTCTGAAAGTTCATTTTTAATCCCACTTCTTTACTCTTGTCAGCAAGTTCCTGGATCATACTCTGCAGCTCTGATGGGCTAGTTGCAAAAATGACTACGTCATCAGCAAAACGAAGGTGTGTTAGATAATCTCCATTAATCTTTATCCCCTTGTTTTCCCAGCTCAGTGACTGAAAAACACCCTCCAATGTGGCATTAAAGAGCTTCGGAGATATGGTGTCACCTTGTCTCACTCCCTTTCCAATTTTTATGTGTGTTGTATTTTCAAACAGCCTAATCTTTGCACTTGCATTTTCATAGATGTTATTAATAATATTAATGTATGCATCTTCAATACCGCAGGTTTTCAGAGCCATTGTAACTGCTGATGGTTTCACCGAATCAAAGGCTTTTTCATAATCGATAAAAGCCATGCACAATGGAAGTTCATATTCCCTCGCTCTTTCAATTAGTTCTCTCAGCACATGGATATGATCTATTGTGCTGTAGCCCCTCCTGAATCCAGCTTGTTCTCTCGGTTGAGCCATGTCCAGTGTTACCTTCAAGCGGTGTGAAAGAACTTTAGTGAAGATTTTATAAACTACTGATAGGAGGCTGATAGGTCTGTAGTTTCCGAGATCTTCAATGTAACCTTTCTTATGTAGCAGGATCATTGTAGCGGTGTTCCAATCCTCAGGAATCTTTCCTTCATTAAGGCATCGAGTGAAAATTTGGGCGAGTACTGTTTCGATTTCTCCACTTGCTTCTTGTATGATGTCTACAGTAATTCCATCTTCTCCTGGAGCTTTTGCCCGCTTCATGTTCTTGATTGCATGTGCAACTTCTGCTGGAAGGACTGGAGGAACTCTGGTACTGGTATCTTTCATGATGTCTGTAGTGCATGTATCATCCCTTTCATATAATTTGGAGTAGAAATCTTTCACTCTTGTCAAAATTTCGCCTCTATTTCTTGTTACGGAACCATCTTCTTTTCTCAGTGACATAATCTGTTTTCTTCACTTACTGAGATGTCCCTTTGCTATCTTTAGGCTTTGGTTGTTTTCAATTGCTTTCCTCACTAGTTCACAGTTGAATTTTCTTACGTCTTCAGTGATACTTTTTCGTACTGTCTTGCATAGCTCTATATATTCCACTTTGGAAGTCACATCTTCTTTAGTTGTCCTCATCTCTCTTCTTTTTTGCATCAACATTTTCGTTTTTCCTGATAATTTATTTACATGCAACTTGTTCTTAGACCCAGCTAATTTTGTTGCTGTTTCCATAAGAGCTTTGGTTACTTTTCTGTTAACTTCAGAGATGTCCACTTCTTCCGATGTTAGGCCTTCTAAAGCAGAGAACCTGTTCTTCTGTTCAAACTTGAAGGTATTATGGTGTTTTTTAAGGTTGGTTATGTCAATAGATTTTGTTTGTCTTATGAGCTTGCCACGTTCAAGTTTAGTGTTGAGGTGCATCTTACATCTCACCAATCTATGGTCACTACCTGTGTTGAACTTGTTTAGCACACTGCAGTCTTCTATGACAAATTTTTTGTTACACATATTAAAATCAATTTCACTTGTCATCCCATTTGGATGTCTCCATGTCCATTTCCTGTGTGCCTTTTTCTTGAAGAAGGAGTTCAAGATGAAAAACCCTTCTGCCTCTGCAAACTCAACGAGAGTATTTCCACGCTGGTTTCTGTTGCTGTGACCGAATTTACCTACTGAAGTTTCATTCTGTTGCCGTTGCCCTATTTTTGCATTGAAATCTCCCATAATTATTTTCAAGTGCTGCTTACCTTTATTATTTAGATGACAAATTTCCTCATAAAATTCTTCAATTTCTTCTTCAGGATGACTTGTGGTGGGTGCATAAGTTTGGATAATCTGAGCCTGGTATCTTTTCGAGAGTTGGATAACAAGCCGTGCAGCTCTGTCAGAGGAACTTTCAACTTCTACAACTTTATCCTTCAGTTTCTTGTTTATTATAAATCCAACACCACTAGTTCTGCTAGTATCTGTCCCACGATAGTAGAAGAGATGTCCACTTTTCAGTTCGGTGAGATCTTCTCCTTTTCTCCTTACCTCACTTAGCCCCACAATGTCCCACTTGATCCTTTGTAGTTCCTCTTCCAATTCAAGAAGCCTTGAATCAGAAGGTAGGGAGCGTCCATTGTACGTTGCCAAGGTCAGCATCAGATGGCAGCCTAGTCCGGTCCTCCGGGGATTCTTAGCACCCTCTGCCTTCATGTCGCACTGGCCGCTGCCTTGGCCAGGTACATTCCAGCTGCCGGAGACTGAGGGCCAAGATTTAAGTTGTGGAGTCATTTTGGAGGGGTTTGGCCATAACTCACCACGCTGGCCAAGCGGGTTGGTGAGTGTGGGATAGAATTTCCTCTAATCCCGATGGTATAGTTATACCGCTATTGGCGGTCGTCAGAGCCCCTTTAGTGGGAACAGGATGCACCACGAGAAGGCGGGGTTGACATTTGTCAAGGAGAGGCTGTGATGTTACGCATCACCTGACCTTACATCCCTATATAACTACTAGGAAATACTTCTGATCTTTTAGTTACACTGTTATCTCATGGCTTTCCCAGTAAATTTGTAAATATATAACAGCAGATAAAAGATGTATTTTATATAACTTATCAGCCAATTTTCATTTTCCCACATGAAAAAAATCCCTTAGCACCTAATAACCAAAAAGCTGTCTTTCGAATGAAATGGGAAGGAAGCACTTTGACCGGGATAAGACTGGCTACCGCCGATTACCAAAGATTTGTCAATGAAAGACTTCTTTTCCAAATAAATCAATAATAGCTTTCACTATTAATCACTATATTTTTATTGTATCATACATTATCCAACCTCAGAAACCCGAGGACAGTTCAAACAATGCGCAATGTATTTCGAATGCGAAGCTGGAACCCATAGGGAGAAGGAAAATACCCTCATGTTTATATAGGTTTGTGGTGCAATTTCTAGTGGTTCAGATCTAATTTAAAAGATTACCAAATTTTTCAATATTTTTTTGTTTAATCCACAAAAACTTTACCATTTACAACATACTTTTGTTTTTAATTTTACACCTCGGAACTCAAAATTCATTATTTTCATTTTTGTGGATGTTAAACCACAGAGTTGAAACAGTAAGAAAACACGACCAATATGGGTCATCCTTAACTTCGAGTTTTTTCCCGTAAACCATGGACCAACAAGTCACCATCTACCAAACGAAGAAAAACAAGCCGCATAATGGAAGAATAAATTATTCTCGGTCGGCGCAGTTTTCATTACCTTTCCATTGTTTTTTCCTGTTTTTACATGTATAGGTTTAAGCCATTATTCTGGCTTCTAACATGTAGTATAGAAAGAATTCCAATCGTTTATTGAGTTTAGAACCTTTTTTTGTTAGGATAATTGCAGACTTTGTGTTAGCAAAGAAATTCCACCCTGAATCAGTTTGGTGACGAAATTTCATATTTTCTTTGTGATTTCACGTTTTTCTGGTTAGATGCATTATCGTTTTGCTCTGCTTAGGTTAAGGCTGGGCACTTTCTTTCTTTTACGCATTCTACCTCACTGTTTGTGAAAGGATCCTTTATTCCTAAAACTACCATTCTCTGTAATAGTTCTCATTCTGATTCACCGGATCTTTACTTTAAGGAGTACTTTGTTGTTCGGCATCATTCCTTCTCTATAAACTTATAGGGCTTATATTTATACCTCTAAATAATCCTTAATTTAAATTACAAACAATAGTTATGCTTGACCCAAGTGCTCTACCGAAAGGTGTTATTAAAGTATAAATTCAGTTTTTTAAAGTGGCTTAAAACAGCTCCCCTCCTCAGTTCACGGACATTTTTTTCAAAAATTAATTACAGAAAGCACCAAAGTTCGTCAATTAAGTTGCATCATCTGTTTAGCTCTGCATATTCAATTTTTTTAATTTTTGACATGTCATCTACTTTGGTGTTATACACGGTCGATTCACATAACTGTGACTACCAGCTAACATCCAGAGTAACTATTGTGTGCAATGCGCACAGAAGCTAGAAGGAATGGGAGTGACTCAATAAGCTGCTAGAAGGTGTTTACAGGTATGTGGAACCATGCTGACTGCAATGCAGCTGACAGCTGCTGGAGGATCCACAGAGCGAACAACACAATCGTGGTGTTCTCACAGATGCTCAATTGGGTTTAAGTCTGTGGAATCAGGGGGCCAGGGATGTACTTTGAAATCTTCGTCATGCTCTTCCAACCACTCTCGGACATTTCTAGCTCTGTAGCACGTTGCATTGTCGCGCTGGAAGATCCCATCCGCCCCAGGGAAGATAATCAGCATGTATGGGTGTACGTGGTCTGCAAGGATGGATTCATAACGAATTCGGTCCACAGTGCCTTCTACAGGTATGAAGGGACCCGAAGAATATCACGAAAACTTACCTCAGATCATAACGCTGCCCCACCAGCTTGTGTGCTTCCACCAATGATTGAAGAGTGAATGGAATACGGGATTACACCATACAATTAAAATTTTGAAGATGACAATCCGTTTTTTTGGTGTAAATATGACCAGGATGGTATGTTTCACAAAAAAATTCACGAACACATTAACAGACACTGGCTTTACAATCATAAATTAGAATAATATATTCATATGTATTGAAATTATTATAATTTTTGTTCACTTAATTCGCGAAGCACCACGACACCGACTCTGCCCACATTCATACCATTCACCTGCTATTTTCCAGTTTCCGCTTTTGGCGAGCTTCGCTTCACGAGATCATCGCCGTAGTTGTCATACATACAAACGCTAGGAAACCACAATGTTTCTTTATCGCTCTGAACAATCACTAGTACAAAATATGTACTTTATTATATATTTTAACCAGTGATTGTTCAGAGCCATAAACATTTTTATACCCACCTTAGATGCACATCAGCATCTAAATTGGATATAATGTGTCTCTAAAGCTTGAGCTAATACGGCAAAACCAATGACATTTTTCGAACCAGCAGCCCAAATACACCGAAAAAGTAGGTGTAGCTTCCAAAGCCCCATTATGTTTTTTCTTTGACGAGCTGTATTCTCTTATTGAGCCACACAAGGAGAAAAATAATATTTTCTGCTTCTGATAGACTTCTGAGTGATTGATGAGAACAGTAAAATTACAGTTGATTCAGAGATGACTTATTGCTGTGTTAATTATTATCAGGTATTTTCCACATACTATGAGAAGAATATTTCTTCTGCACTATATACCTAAACGATTGGTGATATGCTTAACAACGAAAGATGGCAGCACAGTTTGATTCGATTAAGAATGCGGTCGGAGAATATTCCGATGCTCTTAACTCTAAGATACTTGGGACTTCTTCGTCCTGGGAGTGTAACGGAAAGCATGCTCGAACGGTAATAGGGAGCTGCAGGTTTGATTCCCGCTCCAGGACGATGACATTTATATTTTTTCTGAGTGATTGATATTACTTGAAAACAGTAAAAGCAGTCATTTCAGAGACATCTGATTGCAAAGTTAATTATCATGACGTTTTTTCCACGTGCTTTGAGAATAATAATATTTTTTCCACACTATATACAACAGTGAAGATCTGTATCAAATCAAGAGACATCTGCCATCCGTGTCCGAGGCTATTTGCATCATAAAGGCCTAGTCCCTCATCTTCCATTGCAACGATTTCATTTGACCTTTAAACAAAAGACGTCAGCGCCTGTCAAGAATGGGGGCAATAGCGTGATGAGTGGCAGCACATAGTGTCTCCCACGGAGTCGCGTTTCAATCGAAGTACCTATGGTGAAGTATCCTTGTTTGGCGACACTCTGGTGAACAGCTGCTAGAATCCTTAATTAAGCATCGTCTCAGAGACCCTACACCGGGTATTTTGGTATGAACTACTGTTATGCTCAATTCATGTTCCTGCGTCCTATGCAATGAAGGAGACAGCCAGTAACCTGTTTATAGTGGAAGTTCCAATTGTACATACAGGACATTCTAGTGAGTTTAGTCTTCAGGTATTTACAATAGGTGGAGAATTATTATTTGCTGTAAAATTTATCATCACCTTGACATAAAGTCGTATACAGGGTGTTAAGTAAATGGCGCACAATATCCCAGGGACTAATTCTTCGGGGAAATAAAAGCCAAAAGTTTTCGAGTGCATTTTGTAATTCAGGACTTATTTACTGAGATATCGGCCCTTAAAGTTTGGTGACTTCATATTAGCAACTAACATAAATCGTGTTTCCCAATAAGACAGAAAAACACAAATTCCCGCCCCGGTGGCGCAGTGGTCTAAGCGATGGCCTGTGATCATTCGTCCGAAAGGGGTCCGGGTTCGAATCCCGGTGAGGCGTGGATGTTGTGTTTGTGTTACGGCACTGGCTCTCTCCTTTCCCTGGAACCAGTGCCCATAAATTAGGGACCGGCGACTGCTTATAGCCCATTCAGTTGCTCTCGGTGGTCGTTAAACCTCCAATCAAAAAAAAGCAAAACACAAATTAATCGGCAATGACCTTGCAATATACATGCAAATGAAGCCTACTCGACGTAACTACCTCCGTAACAAAGGTCACAAATACATATGGTAGTTACGTTGGCTTTCTATGCTTTCTGTAAGAATGCAGTGATGTAATACACATCTGATGCACTCAGTACAAATCTCTCTGTCTCTCTCTCTCTCTCTCTGAATACAAATGCCGTGGCAGGGTATCGAAAAATGCTGCACAGCGTGGACCTCTTGGCAAGAGCACCATTCATACCTCATCCAGGGCTCGATCTTAACCCACCCACTTTGGCGGAATGGTTAGAAACCAGTGCTTCAGAAGTAGCCTTGTTATTATGACATTAGGAAACCTCTTCTCCAAAAGAGATCAGGTACTAGGCGGCAGAAAATGCACTATAGAAGAATTTGATAACATTTAAAATCTGTTCAAACATCTGAATTCTTGACTTTTTTCATGCATTATTGTTCATTTTACTAAGCAAAATTACTTCATATAAAATTTATGACTACAAAGCTTGCGGTGTTAAGATATAATAAGAATAACAATGTTTCGCACAATAAAATGTTTATTATACATCAACTACTATCAATATACTTCAGCTCCAAATTGTAGTCAAGGTCCAGTTGACACCTAAAT
This sequence comes from Macrothele yani, assembly GCA_039090855.1. NCBI lineage: Eukaryota > Metazoa > Arthropoda > Arachnida > Araneae > Macrothelidae > Macrothele > Macrothele yani. The sequence continues at coordinate 9,728,295 of CM077018.1, forward strand.
TATATAAAATTTATGACTACAAAGCTTGCGGTGTTAAGATAGAATAAGAATAACAACGTTTCGCACAATAAAATGTTTATAATACAAATAAACATTTATTGTGACTGTCAGAATTCTGATGATGTCACAATGATTTGAATGTTTACGCTCCATTCGTCCTGAGGAAGCAAAGCCAAACGCTTTGCGAAACTATAGTCGATGTATAATAAACATTTTATTGTGCAAAACGTTGTTATTCTTAATCTAAAATTACTTCAGTCCAAAATTTGGTCTGGTTTTACAAAATGGGAATACATTAATATTCAGTAACACAAAAATTTCCAGTATGCACATGATCTTTTTCAACGCCATTGGAAAACGCGAATCATATTTTGAATGTTTAGTTTTTTAAAAAGATTGTCGTGCTTTACACACTTTCACCATAAAGAATTCGTCTCACCTATTTTACCGCCTACCCTTTCAGCATTATATTTTTAAAACTGATTTTACAAATAATATACTGCAAATTTACTTTTCAGATCTAAGTAAATACAGCCATTGGACATAAAATATTGCATTTCATTGTAAATTCATTCTGTCACTACAAGATCAAGTTCAGACAATAACGCAGATTTCAGCATTGCATAAATTGTTAAAATAAAACCTGCCAATGAGATCTGACAGTATTAATTGCTAGTTTTTTTCAAATATCTGTGTATGCTGTGCTTTGTTCTTACCAAGTACTATTACATTCTTAAAAAGATACAGATTTTTCGCATGAAAATTCAGATCTATGAAATGCATGTATATGAATATAACGTGTGCATAAGTACTTAAAATATTAATGTTTCATATAAAAAAATACATTACTTATATTTATGTTTTATATATAATAAATATAAACTTCTTAAATTAAATGTTTTTATGTGCTTAAAATGAAATGCATTCATTTGGACATCGAGAAAAATTATATTTTGTGTACATTTTAATCTCAAGTTATATTTGTTCACCCCAAAAAGACGCACAGGTTTGGAACAGTGACCCTATAGAAATAAAAGATGCTCTTCCCTTTTACTATTAACCGATGAGGGTCGTCACCTTCGGCGTAATTAAGCCGCTTATATACAAAATGACAGAGACGGTAAATTACGTGGCATTAAAAAGAGTATATTTAGGTGAAGAAGAACAAACATAGCATTCAGTGCGGCATAAAATACCGGAATGAGAAACGTGTACTTCAGTTACAAGCACGTCACATGTCGGAGAGGGGTGGTGTTGCAGCAGAAGTGGAAGACAGAAGAACATCACGTGAGAGATGAGGAGGAAGCACAGTGAAGTCTACATTGTTTTCCATAACGGAAATTTAAAATCACTCGTAGCTACAATTTAAGGGAAGCCTTTGGCTGTTTTCTCCCCTCCACATGTCAAGTCCAATCACGCTTCGCAACAAAAACTCAGTGCCCTTTACAGTTACGTATATAGCACCATACAGATAAACTTCGTTGAAGACAGTACAGCGAAAGTACGTCCCTTCCCTTACAGAGAAGAATCTTACAAATTTCCGGAAACCGAAGTCTATCTCCACGCTAACCAATGTGATGTGTACATCACCAGAAAATGTTGCTAGTGTTCCATTTTCCAGTGACTCTTCCTTCAAAATGTCAGAAATTCTCGAAACTCTTAATTTAAAAGTGATTTCTAAAGCCATAACAAAATGATTTTTTTTTGGATCAAAGGACTATGTTAAAAATAAAAATTCGTGGAGAATTTATCGAATCCCATGTGAATGCGGCGCTCCGTATATTGGACAGACCCGCAGAGCCGCGCGTTTCGATTGACAGAATACATGGCCTACATTCGGAAATGTGATCTAAAGAACTCGTCGATGGCTAAACACTGTTACGAAATGGCCATACATTTCTATTTGCAAAAGCGAAACAAATTGACAAGCCAGCTTCAACCACCAAACTGGATATTCTTGAAACTTTCCAACTTTCTATATATATATATATCAGAATTCTTCGCAACTTTTTAATAACATGGCATCCACGCTATTTCGATCACGGGGCTGGAATCAACAAACCAAGATCAGTGAGTGTAAACATTGTTGCTGATGTCATATACGATTTGAATATTTACATGCCATCAGTCCTGGTTGAAGCTGGGTTAGAGCACAGCGAAACTTAGTCGACTTGAAGAATATAATATTTGTGTGACACGTTGTATTACATACACTGAGTGGCCACTTTACTATGAACACCTGACAGTTTTAAGCAAATGAGCTATGGCTACACGTTGTTGCCGCCAGAGGGCGAGGCTAGTATAAAAAGCGAAAACTTAGTGCTTGCGACAGTAGTAGAAGAGATTTTTGGGTGATGAGATGGGTAAAAAATGCAATTCGACGGACTTTCAACGTCGGATGATTGTAAGAGCTCGGAGCCATGGAGCGAGTATAACCGAAACTGCCGCATTCATGAAATGTTCCAAAGCAGCAGTTGTTAAAGTGTTTAAAGAATGATTCTTAGCAGCCGCGTATTTACCAATACTTTACTTTGTATTGAATAAACCCCCAAAAGCACAAATTTATGAACTGCTGAGGTTATATGAAGTAGTCCAGATATTCGTAAAATCTGTCATGGCACAATATTTCTCTAAGTTATTTAGTGAGAAATCATCAAAATCAAGGTCATTTTTCGCTGGGCCTCCTAAGTGTTAAGTTAAGAGGAGGTCTCCCTCTTGTTCTTCGTCGCACGAAGAATTTGACGCTGCGTTTTATAAATTGAAGTTTCTTTTTGCAGTAAGCTGAGGAACAGGGGCGAACATAGATGTTTTTCGGGGAAACGACAGGAAATGGAATTTTTGCAAATCCATCAGGACAAGTTAAAAGTTAATCAAAAATAGGAGAAAAAATTATCTCATTATTTTCTATTGTAATTTCATGCATTGGTATTATATTAAATCATATTTTCTAATGTAACTCTCATTTTAAGAAAAAATGAAACTTTTCAAGGGTCCCCTTGGCCCATCTCTAAATACGCCCCTGTGAAGGCATTAACCCTTGGCTATTGCCCTTTCTTGGTGTTTGTCACCACATGTAATTGCATATTCCTAGTTTATGGTTAGAAATAAAACGAAAAATCGAAATCAATGTGAAGTTGAAAATTATTAGTCGTAACTAATCTCGATACAGCTACCTGGTTTGAGGAAATATTTGCTGAAAAACAAGCACATGAATCTCCATGGGAAGCTATTTTTTTAATTATAACGCTAGTTCATTTAAATTAAATGAATGCATAATTAAATATATATTTTGAACATCATTTTGTAAATTATTTTGGGTTATTTTACAGTGCGACATTCCTAGATATATACGGCAAACCCAGCACCCGGTGGTTCGAGATTCACAATTTGGGAAACACTGTTCTAGAGTATGTGGCGATAATGTGCCCGTCGCTATGACAGCTCTTTATTCTACATATATTGGGAAACTTATAGGTTTGAGCAGCTCATAGCGTATGACTACGCGCTGATCCCACCATATGCACAGCAACAATTTCGTGGCATGGATATTCGGTTTGGCGGTACTGGTGGTAGGCTGACCTGGATAAACCCACGACTTGCGCAGCTTAGAATTATCGTAGAGGATCCATTTCTCATCACAGGTCAAAATCTTGTGGCGGATATCCTTCTCCTTGAACCTGGACAGCAAGGACGCAGCAATATCGTAGCGCCTAGACTTGTTCGGAACTGTGAGTTGGTGAGGCACCTAAAGGCCCTCTTTGTAAATCCGTCCAAGCTTGTGCAGGCGCTTTGCAATGGCTTGCCTTGTTACTCCGAGTTCCTGGGCAAGCTCTGTCTGAGTGAGACAGGGATCCGCTTTTAACAGTTCTTCCAGTTTATCATCGTCATCTTCCTGTGGCTGAACCGGACGTTCTGCATCATGGAGAGCGAACTTTCCCTGTTTAAACCACTAGAACCACTTCTTACACGCACTGTAGGACACAGTAGTACAACCCAAACTAGTACAGATCATTTGCTGGCTACCGCGGTACTTTGTGTTTTGAAACGAGAACAAAAGGCAGTGCCTCAAATGTTGCCATCGAAAGACATTGCTTTCACCGCCAACTTTTGTCTCTTCGGTCACTAAAGCTGTGAGCCGTTACGGCTGCCTGGAAAGCTGTTAGAGGGCGCTGCAATCAGCCATTATCGCACAGAACTACATTGGCAGAAAGGGAAAAAAGAACACCAAGAATGAATTGGCGGACGAACATGAAATTTACATATGTTAATGGGGTCGAGTTTACGTAGGTGTGATGTTAATTTCAGGACCAACTGGTGACCGCTTACGCCACAGCACGGCATAATATGCAAATTATCGTCGATGGTATTTAAGGAGTACGGCGAAGTGAATGTAATCAGTCGTCGGCGTACGGACACGTGCGAAGACACTGAAGAAGCTGCAATGCCTGGACATGGAAAACGTGTACGATTTCAGCAGTTATCGGACTTTGAGCGAGGTAGCCCAGTCGGACTCCGCGAGGCAGGGTGGTCGTATCGTCGTATTGCGGAGCGAATTGGACGGGAAGTATCGGTGGTGGTACGATGGTGGCGTAGATGGTCCGAGGAATATTGCCACACAAGAAGACGTGGAACCGGGAGTCACAGACGGACTAATGAGCGGACCGATCGACGCATAAGAAGAGCCGCGTTGTCAAGAAGAACATCCACAGCGACGTAAATCCACGCTGCCGGTGCACCTGAGGTGACTGTGCGAACAATCCGCAACCGTCTACTGGATGCAGGACTACGTGCACGTGTGCCTCTGGCATGTGTAATTCTGACTCCAGCCCATGTTGCGTTGCCCGTACCGTGTGTGGGCGTTGCACGTACCGTCTGCACTGGAGAACGCAATGGCGATCTGTCGTGTTCAGCAATGAAAACAGATTCTGCTTGGGAGCCTCCGATGGCCGTATGCGTGTTCGCAGACACACATGGGAGCGTCTCCACCATTCTCGCATCCGCCAGCGACACACAAGGCCTACACCTGGTCTCCTGGTATGGGTAGCGATCAGCTATCACTCCCGTACACAACTAGTGTTTGTACCGGGTACGTTAAATAGCACCCCCTACATCAACAACATCATTCAGCCTGTTGTGCCATTTGTAAGGTCGGTCCATATTGGTGTGTTCCAGCAAGATAACGCATGCCCACACACGGTACGTGCAACGCAACATGCACTTCAGGATGTGAGTCAACTTCCATGGCCTGCAAGTTCGACGGATTTGTCCCCATTGAGCATGTGTAGGATTTTATGGGACAACTTTTCCGGTCTCCACGACCAGCCACGGACATCCCCGATTTACACGTTCAGGTTGAGGATGCTTGGAACTCAATACCCCAAACTTACATCCAACATTTGTACGACAGTCTCCATGCCAGAATTGCACAGTGTGACGCAGTTCATTGCGGTTCAACCTCGTACTAACCATGTTACATGGAAATGTTTATTTTCAGTTTACCAGCAAATACATCTGTGTTTTGCCATAATGTTTTCATCACGTTATCCTCGGTATTTCATTATTATGCTGTATAAATTTCGTTGGTATCAGACGTCTCCTTTTTGGTGTTCTTTTTTCACTTTCCGCCAGTGTACTTGCATTTGCCGACGTTCTATGATCGCTTGTGGTTAGGGGCCGAGAATTAAGTTGCTCACCTAATATGTTTATTCTGCAGATTTGTTTCATGTACATTACGAGGCATTTGTTACAGTATTTTGAGAAGTGACCTTTAAAGAAAAATTATTTTTTGTCTCACCTGAAAGTGAATGCGTAGCAAAAGTACAGTAAATCCACTTATAAGCTACAAAATTTCTAATTGAAATTCTTGTAATCATCAGAGATTCAAGAAATATATTTATCACACGGTTTAGTCATATTCACTGTTTTCCGCTGTAGGAAATTTATCCATTATTTTGCCTAACCAGATACGCGCGTTTTACGAATCTTGACAGAGATAACAGATGCTCTTTGCAGGGCAGTAAGATGAGATTGTAAATTTGACATTCGAGCTGGTCAGGTACATTTCAGAAAAATCCTTTTTAATTTATGAAACCTGTGTACAGCATTCAAACACTGACATTTCGGAAATGAAAAGCAACTGTGTTGCGAAATCTTAACTTGACCTCGTTGCACCTGATTCCTGTTGAGATGCGAGAGCTAATTTACTTGTACATTCATTACTTGTTGCTAATATAAAAATTTACTTATACATTCATTACTTGTTGGTAAAAATAAAAATCTCGTTTTGTGTGCTGGTGACACACAAAACGAAATTTTAATTTTTTTAATTGGGGGTTTTAACGACCACCGTGAGCAACTCAGTGTGATATAAGCTGTCGCCCGTCCCTAATTTAGTGGCCACTGGTTCCAGGGAAGGGAGAGTGACAGTGCCGTAAAACAAACACAACGTCGATACCTCACTGGGATTTGAACCTGGACCCCTTTCGGAAGGATGATCAGAGGTCATCGCTTAGACCACTGCGCAACCCAGAACGAGGTTATCACATGATGTACGTACACTCCTTAGTCATTTGGGACCGCTCATTCGCTTGAGGGAATAAAATGTGCCATACCTACCAACAGTTACGCATCCAATAATAAAGCACGAATTAGATTCCAAGGCATTTAAGAAATAATTTCAAAAGTTACAGTACAGTACAGACCTGTCGGGAGATCCGTAGACAAACAACACACACCAAACGGCTGCTTTGAAGCCGTCAAAGATACAATTACAAAACTAGGCTGTTTTACACCCTTAAGACGAAAAGGATCCTTTGTAACCATATGGCTGATTTTTTTTTTCACTTATTACTTCTTTTGGTAGTAAATTGCTGAGAATAAATTTTCGCATGTCTTTATTTAAAAAAAAAACTAATATGAAGCAATTTCGAAACGTCTCACATTATTCAATCGAAAATGAAATCAAACGATACCTACGCAGTTAGAGATTTTAAAGGCAAAAAAATTTCATTAGGATAATTAAAGAATTTTACACTTTTTTAGCCCGTCTTTTGTAAAAAAAAGGTCGTGGTTATGTTTTCGGTTTGTCCGTTGGTCTTTCTTTCGGTCGACACGATATCTCTGCAACTGGTAATCCGATTTGGAAAATTCTTTTTGCATTGGGAAGCTTGAAATATACGAATGATGATTATTCATTTCATTTTTTTTACGATGTACAATTTCGCCGCTAGAGGGCGTGAAGCAGATGAACTCGAATTCAACAATACATTTTATTCCACATATTTGCTTCTAAACATCCGATTGAAAAAAATATTTTATGTTTCGATTCCATTTATGTCAAAGAGTATTTTAGGAATAGCTGCTTTTTCAAGTTACTCATAGATTTTCTTCCAGGGGGCGTAAAAGTAAATTACGTTTCCCCCGATATCTCTTCTTCTAAAACTCCTATTTGAATAATGTTTTCTTAGCGGATACAGCTCCTGACAGAATATCATTTGCATATAATTTCAAATTCTTGGTAAAGAATACTTTGGTCACCAGAGGGCGTAGTTGTTAATTTTTGCTTCTGATGCATTTGCCATGAAATCTGAGATTCTAAAATCTCGATTGAAAAAATTATTTCGTGAACTTATGCCACTCACGTCGATAAACCTTTCGGAATATGTTCTTCTTCAAACAGTCCATGGTTTTTTTCGCCAGGTAGCGTAGACGTATAACTTATTTTTTCAATATCTCAGCTTCTAGTGGTCCGTTTTGAAAAATTCTTTCTTTATTAGATAGAGTTTCCGGTGTGACATGTTTTTCATATAATTTCAAAAATTGTTAGTAATTCATAGACTTTCCTCTAAGGGGCGTAAAGGTAAATGGCTTTTCACCTATATCTGTGCTTCTAAATTTCCGATTGGAAAAATTCTTTCTGCAGCGGATACATCACCTGATGGGTAACCCTTTGCACATAACTTCTAATTTTTATTAAAAAAATGGTTTGGCCACCAGGGGCGTAAATCTTTATTTCTGCTTCTGATGTATTTGCAGGGAAATATGAGCTTCAAAATCTCGATTGAAAAAATAGTCGTTTGTGTACCGATACTACTCATGTCGACAAACCTCTTTAATACGTCATATCATAAAAGCAGAAAATTGGAATAGTACAGTTTTGGTCCAATGGATAGTAATTTTCAAGTTTTATAATGCAATGATATACTGTATTGAAAAACAATGCTATTAAAATATATCAGTCTGCTGTGTTAATAATTCTAAATATTTTATTGAAATGAGATAGAATGTTTTTTCCACGGTATCCATACTTTAGATACTGGTGATGCAATTAATAAAAAGAATCTGATATTGTAGTACACAGTATTTTATTTCCATAAACAAATATTATTTTCTTATACAAAAACTGCTTCATTTTTTGTACTAATAATTCCAACTAAACAAATCGAACGAAATGTAGTCGCTACGCGAGCTGATTATGCTCACGATGGCAACTGTCCGGAGGTGTCCTGTAAACAAAGAGTAGCGACACAAGATACAGAGCTCCTAGAACATCTGTTTAATAATAATGAGTTGGCTACGTTAGCATACTGTCGAAAAATAAATTCCATTCTACCACAACTGGAACTGAGGGACTACCTTGTTCGATCATATAATTAAACTTAACGTTCTAATACTACCGAAGTACCGCGGCAATCCATAGTTAGTTCTCAGAAATCTTATACTATCTTCTACGCACCAATATTCACAAAAGTGGAGAACCAGAGTAAATATTATATGAACGTTAATGGAAACCGGTTGGGCTGGAAGATCTTTAAATTACAGCGCACCAATTTCAGCAGTTATCGAACTCTGGTGAACAGCTGCTAGACTCCTTAATTATGCATCGTCTCAGACACTCTACACCGGGTATTCTGGTGTGAACTACAGTTGGGCTCAATTCATGTTCCTGCGTCCTATGCAATGAAGGATACAACCAGTCCCCGGTTTATAGTGGAAGTTCCAATTCTACATACAGGACATTCTAGTGAGTTTAGTCTTCATGTATTTACAATAGGTGGAGAATTAATATTTGCTGTAAAGTTTCTCATCACCTTCACATAAAGTCGTATACAGGGTGTTACGTAAATGGCGCATAATACCCCAGGGACTAATTCTTCGGGAAATACAAGCAAAACGTTTTCGATCGCATTTTGTAATTCAGGACTTATTTACTGAGATATCGGCCCCTAAAGTTTGGTGACTTCATATAAGCAACTGACATAAATCGTGTTTTCCAACAAGACAGAAAAACACAAATTAATCAGCAATCCCCTTGCAATCATAGGCAAATGAAGCCTACTCGACGTAACTACCTCCGTAACAAAGGTCAAAAATACATATGGGAGTTACGTTGGTTTTCTATGTTTTCTATAAGAATGCAGTGATGTAAGACACATCTGATGCACTCAGTACAAAATCTCTGTCTCTCTCTCTCTCTGAATACAAATGCCGTGCAGGGGATCGAAAAATGCTGCACAGCATGGACCTCTTGGCAAGCGCACCATTCATACCTCATCCAGGGCTCGATCTTAACCCACCCACTTTGGCGGAATGGTTAGAAACCAGTGCTCCAGAAGTGGCCTTATTACTATGACATTGGGAAACCTCTTCTCCAATAGAAATCAGGTACTAGACTGCAGAAAATGCACTATAGAAGAATTTGATAACATTTAAAATCTGTTCAAACATCTGAATTCTTGCCTTTTTTCATGCATTATTGTTCATTTTACTAAGCAAAATTACTTCGTAAAAAATTTATGACTGCAAAGCTTGCGGTGTTAAGATATAATAAGAATAACAACGTTTCGCACAATAAAATGTTTATTATACATCGACTATTATCAATATACTTCAGCTCCAAATTGTAGTCAAGGTCCAGTTGACACCTAAATTATATAAAATTTATGACTACAAAGCTTGCGGTTCTAAGATAGAATAAGAATAACAACGTTTCGCACAATAAAATGTTTGTTATACAAATAAACATTTATTGTGTCTGTCAGAATTCTGATGATGTCACAATGATTTGAATGTTTACGCTCCATTCGTCCTGAGGAAGCAAAGCCAAAAGCTTTTGCGAAACTATAGTCGATGTATAATAAACATTTTATTGTGCAAAACGTTGTTATTCTTATTCTAAAATTACTTCAGTCCAAAATTTGGTCTGGTTTTACAAAATGGGAAAACATAATATTCAGTAACACAAACATTTCCAGTATGAACAGGATCTTTTTCAACCCCATTGGAAAACGCGAATCATATTTTGAATGTTTAGTTTTTTCAAAAATTGTCGTGCTTTACACACTTTCACCATAAAGAATTCGTCTCACCTATTTTACCGCCTGCCCTTTTAGCATTATATTTTTAAAACTGATTTTACAGATAATATACTGCAAATTTACTTTTAAGATCTCGGTAAATATAGTCATTGGACATAAATTATTGCATTTCATTGCAAATTCATTCTGTCACTACAAGATCAAGTTCAGACAATAACGCAGATTTTAGCATTGCATAAATTGTTAAAATAAAACCTGCCAATGAGATCTGACAGTATTAATTGCTGGTTTTTTTTCAAATATCTGTGTATGCTGTGCTTTGTTCTTACCAAGTACTATTACATTCTTAAAAAGATACAGATTTTTCGCATGAAAATTCAGATCTATGAAATGCATGTATATGAATAGAACGTGTGCATAAGTACTTTAAATAATAATGTACTTATTAATGTACATCACACAAGATTGAAAATGTTTGATCTAAACCACAGCTTTACGTTTTGAACGAATATTCCAGTGGACTTTACAAACACCTAACGACATGTTACAGAATATTTTTAAATGTTTATTTTATTTTATTTTTTTGATTGGCGGTTTAACGATCACCGTGAACAACTCAATGGGCTATAAGCAGTCTCCCGTCCCTAATTTAGGGTCACTGGTTCCTGGGAAGGGAGAGATCCAGTGCCGTAAGACAAACACTACATCCATGCCTCACCGTGATTCTAACCCGGACCCCGTTCGGACGAATGATCAGAGGCCATCGTTTAGACCACTGCGCCACCGGGGCAGCAAAAATGTTTATTGACGTAGACCGCGTTACCATTGGTATTCAGACACATCTCTGTTGATAATGAATGAAGTAAGTCGTAAGCAAGTACCACCTCGCAAACCGACATGTTTATATGCCCCCAGGTCTATGATGAGACAATTGCACGACTTTGAGTGCAAGATATCTGGATCGACAGAATAAATTGATTCAAAATGTGGATTAACAATCCAGTGCCAAATAAGCACTCAAACCGTGTTTGAAATTTCAACGACGTTGGGGGACCTAGGTCAGCCATTTGGTTGTGGTATGGGAATGGTAGTGGTCTGGGAACATATCTGTCTAGAAACAACCCGGTAAACCTGCGAAATATGTAAGACATGTCAGTCGACCTCTAAAGTATTTCCATGAAAAGCAAAAAGACAATGATATCGCTCTGTCCATGAGCTATGTCATCGCATATTTGCATTATCTCCACGTCTTTCGTATTTCTTCTCCATGAAGAGCAGTACGAAAATGTAAAAGCTATTCAGCTGAAAAACCGGCAATGTTAGGGAAAGATTAGTTTGTGGAGTACATAAATTTCGTATGTGGAGGTTGTAATTTCAAAATCGTACCACACTGCGTATTTAAACCAGTGTGATACGAATTTCTGGATTAGTTTATATTTCGGTCTGTTCAAAAAAGATATGGTTACGAAATATTATACTAGTGAGCTAATACAAGCTGATTACGTTATTTTAAGAAAACTACGCCTACTGAAAGGTAAAGTGTACATAATTTAGGAAAACTTCTTTTCTAAATTTCCATAATACATGAACAATTAATATCAATTTATCTTTTTCAATATTATACTAAAATTGTGTGGGTTTTTTTTAAATTTTTTTGTAGAAGCCTCTTCTACTTTTAGGTATCCGATTTCATAAACCTAAACACCGTATCGTCTACAAAGTAGTACAATATTAGAATACGACAGAAGTGTTATTTTAAAATCTTGCAAAACATAGCAACCAAATATGCGTAAAATTATGAAGAATTATCCAATGCATCATATATTACGCGAAATGGACACTCCTGGAATAAAACCTAATAACAGGACGCCTTTGTTTGATTTCCAAGAGTAGGCCCAAATGTACCTTCAAATTTCGTTTCATTTGTATCTTCAAATTTCGTTTCGTTTGTTCACAGATTTGATGCTTTTATAATGTTAACATTAGGCAGACAGCAATTTACAAAAGCATAATATCGACAAATTTCTGACCTTCTGGAATTTTATTTAAAATAAGTGTTTGGCATTTATTATCACCTTTAACATACCTATGTATGCATTTTTCTTGTTGCTTTATTAGAGGCTTCCGAGTGATATGCTGTTGAAACTTCCGTGAATATCTGATAGGGAAAGAAACATTGCTTGTAATTTACATTCCGTAAAAATGTAGTATGAGGGAAATCACTGTATACAGCACATTCCGAGACTTGAAAGTGTGTAAATAATGGGTTAATGTAATCGTATAAGAAAAACAAACAACGAAAAAAAAACCGTAAAGTATATGATTTAAAGATATATTATTTGGGGGGTGTACGCCCACCTCCCCATTAAAACTCCGTATGGTGGCAAATACGAGTGCTGTAGCCCACGTAATGGTGCGTTTGTTCAACCATCTCATTTGCCGATTTGTTAAATTATATTAAGCTATGATTTCATTGTGTTTCAACCAGAACAAAAATTTCTGATATGGGAACGCCCAAGAGATGAAAAATTGCTCAAAACGAAAGCAAATATGAGACATAACAGTTCGGAAAACATTTAGAACACATTCGTAATGTGTTCCCAATGCTTTCTAAATGCGTTCCGAATGTGTTCCATTCTCACGCATAAAATGCTCCATTCTCACGCGCAAAGTGTTCCGAATGTGATCTGGAAAATAATATGTCTAAAAATTAACACTAGAGCTCATTGTACAGGAGAAGAACACATGAGGAACATATTTGGAGCGCATTGGGAACACATTTGTCGTCAGCAGAACACAACCGAAACACATTTGGAACGCATTTATAAAAAAGCGTTCCCAACGTGTTCCAAATGTGTGCCGAGCGTTTGCAGTGTAGTTATGCTGTTATTCCCTACATCGTAGCTAATATATTTTCTCCCTGAAACGGATATTTTTGAAAATAAAACAGTTTCTTAAATTTAGAAATCCTAATATGGCAGGGAGGCCAAGAGCTTCTTGTATTGTGCTGGATAATGAAATTTTAAACAATGACGAAATCAGAAATGAAGAACGGTGACTTACGACTTTGGAAAGAGCAACTCACACAGTTTAAAAATAAACTAACACCACTTATAATGCTGCGTATTCCTACAAGACTTAATTACCCTTCAACGTAATGCTACAAGACGCAGTAAATGTGTAGTTTAGCGTGATAATTTACTTCGCCGTAAATGTTAAAGGATTTTGAAAAAGTGCGACGTACAGCTTTTAAAGTACGTAATGTCATGGCAAATGGTGAAAAAATTCATGAGCAAAATGCATTTCAAAGATTTTTGGCGTAAAAGTGACCTGCAAGTACGACGACGTGAACGCAACGACACGGCGTCCACGTCAAGCTTTGCTCTGGTGAAACGAAAGTCTCGTTCCGGCGGCCATTTTTGTTTTCAGGAAAGTGTTCTAATTTGTATTACTACTTTACAAAAAAGAATTCTTCATTTCGTTTGCAGTTTTTTAAAACACATGGTGACAATTTTTCGTTCTTGAGCATATTGTTCCCTGATACGAAACAGAAAGTATACAAATGCTTTTCTTTCTTCTAGTAAAGCATCAAAGTAGATGTCGCGTTCCCTCCAACGGAAGTTACATGCCGGCGGAAAATGAAAGTTTTGCTCCTCCTTTTGACCGCGTGGTTCGTAGTTCATTCAAATTGGATTACTAAAGAAAAAATCTCTCGAAAAAGAAGTGAGTTCACACATTACACATCAAAGAATCTTACGCGAAAAGAACAAGAAATTTTGAAATTGTGACGTGAAAAACTGAACTGAACTGAACCATTGCCGTTCATAATGGTTCCATTTGTGTTTCTGTTTCTTTGTTGACTGAGGAAACCGTATTCTGCTACAAACAGTGAAAAAAACGAAATCATTTTTAAACAGGATTTAGGGAAGATCAAATGTTTGAAAGAATTATTTCGTAAGAAAGTTTTCATTCAACTGATGTATTCAAAATAGAATCCAATTTATTTAGAATTGTTTGTGATATGACGGAAACAAACCTGTTTATCACGGCAATAACCTTTACACTACTGTTTTTGCAATTGCAACATCTAGTTGAGGAACGGTTGTTGTGTATGACTTACGGCACTAGCTCTCTCCCTTCCTTTGGGTCAGTGGCCCTAATTTAGGGTCGGGTGACTGCTTATAGCCCCATTCCGTTGCTCACGGTGGTCGATAAAGCTCCAATAAAAAATTCAGTCATGGCGATTATAATGACGTTTCCATTAAACGAAAATATCCGTTTCAAAAGCTCTGAAATATGTTCTTAGTGAAAGGAATATTGTATTTCTTATACTTTCGGAATGTGTTCTTATAAATGCAATACGGCATCCAATATGCTAGGAATACAACGGAATATAAGGCCTAATATGTTTTTTTCCTGTGAGACAAATTACAATGAACGATCAAGTCGACGTAACAGATAAATGATGAAGTCCATATTACAGGTGAATAATCAAGTCGACGGGACTAGTAAGTCGGGGCTAGAAATTAGAAGAGAACGTCTCGTCGTATACGATTAAATTACGGTGTTCCCTGTTCAAAATGTGAGCTGAACATAGCTGGAACTAATGAAAGTAAATATCAGGAAGGGTTTCGCTATGGTTATGTTTTGTACTTGAAGGATTCGTTTAACCGGATGATTGATACCAATACTCTCAGCTTGTTTACAGGCCAACAGCCCTATAACAATGCAAAATGAACCTGCAAGAGAGATGTTTGAGTCACATGTTTGCAGAACCGCATCATGGAGAAGAGAAGTACTCCCCTAATATATCTTAAATCACGGAGTAGAGAATAAAGGACTAGAAAATGAGAAATTACCGTCACTGACCAGTTTGTGGTCCGAAATTTTGATATGAGAGGGATATATCACAGTTAATATATAAATAAAAAACTGTGATTTAAAACAGAAATGTATTCCATATACCTACGAATTTCATGAAAATGAATAATTTACATATGAACCTATAACGATTGGATTCGGGCGTACTTGGTAAATATATAAATACATATTTTCCTGATATCCCTATCTTCTGATTCAAGGCTTCTTGAATTGGAAGAGAAACTACAAAGGATCAAGTGGGACATCGTCGGGCTAAGTAAGGTAAGGAGAAAAGGAGAAGATCTCATTGAACTGAAAAGTGGACATCTCATCTACTATCGTTGGACAGATAGTGACAGAAATAGTGGTGTTGGATTTATAATAAACAAGAAACTGAAGGATAAAGTTGTAGAAGTTGAAACTTCCTCTAACAGAGCTGCACGACTCGTTATCCAACTGTCGAGAAGATACCAGGCTCAGATTATTCAAACTTATGCACCCACCACAAGTCATCCTGAAGCAGAAATTGAAGAATTTTATGCGGAAGTTCGTCATCTAATAAGTAAAGGTAAGCAGCACTTGAAGATAATTATGGAAGATTTCAATGCGAAAATGGAGCAACGGCAACAGAATGAAACTTCAGTAGGTAAATTCGATCATGGCAACAGAAACCAGCGTGGAAATACTCTCGTTGAGTTTGCAGAGGCAGAAGGGTTTTTCATATTGAACTCCTTCTTCAAGAAAAAGCCACACAGGAAATGGACATGGCGACATCCAAATGGGACGACAAGTAAAATTGATTTTATTATGTGTAACAAAAAATTCGTCATAGAAGACTGCAGTGTGCTAAACAAGTTCAACACAGGTAGTGACCATAGATTGGTGAGATGTGGGATGCACCTCAACACTAAACTCGAACGTGGGAAGCTTATAAGACAAACAAAATGTATTGACATAACCAACCTTAAAAAACACCATAATACCTTCAAGTTTGAACTGAAGAACAGATTCTCTGCTTTAGTAGACCTAACATCGAAAGAAGTGTATATTTCTGAAGTTAACAGAAAAGTAACCAAAGCTCTTATGGAAACAGCAACAAAATTAGCTAGGTCTAAGTACAAGTTGCATGTGAACAAATTATCAGGAAAAACCAAAATGTTGATGCAAAACAGAAGAGAGATGAGGACAAATAAAGAAGATGTGACTTCCGAAGTGTAATACTTAGAGCTATGCAAGACAGTACGAAAAAAGTATCACTGAAGACGTAAGGAAATTCAACTGTGAACTAGTGTGGAAAGAAATTGAAAACAACCAAAGTATCAAGATAGCAAACGGACATCTCAGTGAGGGAAGAAAATAGATTATGGCACTGCGAAAAGATTGTTCTGTAACAAGAAATAGAGGGGATATTTTGACAAGAGTGAAAGATTTCTACTCTAAGTTATATGAAAGGGATGATGCATGTACTCCAGACATCATGGAAGGTAAAAGTACCAGAGTTCTTCCAGTCCTCCCAGCAGAAGTTGCACATGCAATCAAGAACATGAAGCGGGAAAAAGCTGAAGGAGAAGATGGAATTACTGTAGACATCATACAAGAAGCAAGTGGAGAAATTGAAACAGTACTCGCACAAATTTTCACTCGATGCCTTAATGAAAGGAAGATTCCTGAGGATTGGAACAACGCTATAATGATCCTGCTACATAAAAAAGTTGACATTGAGGATCTCAGGAACTACAGACCTATCAGCCTCCTATCAGTGGTTTACAAAATCTTCACTAAAGTTCTTTCACACTGTTTGAAGGTAACACTGGATATGGCTCAACCGAGAGAACAAGCTGGATTCAGGAGTGGCTACAGCACAATAGATCATACCCACGTACTGAGAGAACTAATTGAAAGAGCGAGGGAATATTAACTTCCATTGTGCATGGCTTTTATCGATTATGAAAAAGCCTTTGATTCGGTGAAACCATCAGCAGTTACAATGGCTCTAAAATCCTGCGGCATTGAAGATGCATACATTAATACGTATTATTAATAACATCTATGAAAATGCAAGTGCAAAGATTCAGCGGTTTGAAAATACAACACACATAAAAATTGGAAAGGAAGTGATATGAGGTGACACCATATCTCCGAAGCTCCTTAACGCCACATTGGAAAATGTCTTTCAGTCACTGAACTGGGAAAACAAAGCAATAAAGATTAATGGAGATCATCTAACCCACCTTCGTTTTTCTGATGACGTAGTCATTTTTACAACTACCCCATCAGAGTATGATTCAAGAACGTGCTGACAAGAGTAAAGAAGTGGGATTAAAATGAACTTTCAGAAGAGAAAAGTGATGTTCAATGCTTTTACACGAAATGAAGATTTATCGATTGATGGAGAAAGCTGGAGATAACAGACAAGTACGTTTATCTTGGACAGCAGATATCAAGTGAGGGTCACGTTCATGAAGAAACTAATCGGCGTACAAAACTTGCCTGGAGAGCTTTTCGACGAAACAGCATAATTTTCAAGAGCGATATGCCATTATGTATGAAAAGAAAAGTGTTTGATCAATGCATCCTTCCAGTGCTTACGTATGGTGCAGAGACGTGGAACTTAACTAAAAGAGACATACAAAGGCTGCAGACAACTCAAAGAAGGATGGAGAGGTGCATGCTTGGTGTAACCAGGAGAGATAATAAGAGGAACTCGTTGATCCGAAAAATGACAAGAGTGGAAGACATCATGATCAGAGTTAAATCCCTGAAATGGCAATGGGCTGGGCATACTGCCAGAAGGAGAGACCATCGATGGACAGCCAAAATTTTAGATTGGATTCCAAGGGACAGAAAAAGACCCAGAAGAAGACCACATGGGAGATAGGTGGATGAAATTCGAAAGTATGCGGGAGTGACATGGAGGAGACTGGCACAAGACAGACCTTTGTGGAGGAAACTTGGGGAGACCTTCGTCCAGCAGGGGATTGATAATGGTTGACAATGATGATGATGATTTCCCTGAATGAAATATCAACGAATGAGATACTGGATTACATCATTGTAGAATACAAATGTGGAAGTTGTGAATTCGTTTATTGGTGTAAATATGGCATGTATGATAAATCAGATAATATCCCAAAACTGGAAATTTCGTCATCCTGGAGCGCGAATCGAAACTGCGTCAACTGGATAGCGCCCCTGTATACTATTCAAATTAATCATATTCAACTTAATCGGAAGCTTGAAATTTGGTCGTTCTAGGTGGTGTAGTGGTAGCATACTCGGAAGCTATCCGGGAGACATTGCTTCCATTTCCGCTCCATGACAACAAATTTAACAGGTTTAGGATATTACTTGATTCACCATTCGTGTCATATTTACACAAATAAATGGATGCTCAACTTCCAAACATTTCACTGTCAGATTTTTTATACAACAATGTGCAGGGGTCGTGAGGCATACAGGTTTAGTTAATATGAACAACGCAGAATAGTCACTCAGGGGTATTCATTTTCTTTCGAATCAAAACTTATGCTGTTAAAGACGGTAACCTCAATATTTGAATTTTAAAATCGCAGAAATGATGTAAATGATATTGAAAAATTAAAAAAAAAATCATACATTTCGCAGACACTTAAATAGAAAACTAATTTCAACAAACACAAGGTTTGTTGAAATCACCTAACGGATTCCATAATTCCGAGTTTTTCAGCCGCCGAAATTTATAAATTAATCTCATATAGGTTTAACTTATTGTTTACAGAATTTTCTAAAATTAAAACAAATTATTCTTATATATGTATATATACGCTATCTACCAACAAGTAATTGGACACCTGTGATAGCAAAGGAAAACGAAGTATATTCACCTTCAATAGTCGGTGGAGCCTCCACGAACGGCGATTACAGCTGCGACCCTCCGGGGCAT
Source organism: Macrothele yani (assembly GCA_039090855.1). Lineage (NCBI taxonomy): Eukaryota > Metazoa > Arthropoda > Arachnida > Araneae > Macrothelidae > Macrothele > Macrothele yani. The sequence goes on from CM077018.1 coordinate 9,747,393, forward strand.
ACTATCATCCAGGCGTTGTACGACGGCTAGCGGTAGTTTCTTCAACTCGGCTTAGAGAAAACAGGCCAGTTCTTTCACCGATTTCGGACGGTGGGGGCACCCTTTAAGTCGACGCTCTAACTCGTCCCAGAGGTGCTCGATAGGGTTAACGTCCTGGCTCTGCGCAAGCCAGTCCATTCGATTAACTCCATTGCCACCATACCAAGCCATGGTGGACCTCGCAACACGACAGGCGGCATTTTCATCCTAAAAGTAGCATGGGTTAACCCCGTAAAACTGCCACAAGGTAGGAAGCGCATGGTCATCCAAAATGATGGAGTAGGCCTCTGTGTTGAGTCTACCAGGAATTGCGACCAAGACTGACCTGCCATACCAGGAGAAACACCCCCATAGCATAATTCCACAGCCGCCGAACTTCACATTTGGCACAATACATTCCGGCATGTGCCGTTCTCCAGACAGACCCCAAACCCAGACCCTGCCATCCGAACGGTAGAGGGTAAACCTTGATTCATCGCTCCAGAGAACCTGTTTCCACTGTTCAACGGTCCACTGTCGACGTTCTTTGCACCACTTTAGCCGATCAGCGCTATTGGGCTTTGTGATCAAAGGCTTGTGGGCGGCAGCACGTCCATGAAAACCGAGAAGATGGGCTTTCTTACGGATGGTATTCATCGAAAGAACACCCTCGGATGTCTGTTGAAACTCCTCGGGGATGTGGCCCATCGATTTGGTGCGGTTCTTCCGAATTTCTCTGGCCAGCACCCATCGGTCTCTAACTCCCAGTTTTGTGGGTCTGCCGGGTCGGGGCACACTTCGACAGTCACCTTTCATCATCCACTTGTCAATCACGTAGGCCACTGTCGATTTTGGGTACTTCAACTCGCTGGATAGGTCACGTATGGATCGGCCATTTCTGTGATAATTGACGATTACACCTTTCTCGAAATCAGAGAGCTCCGAACTGCGTGGCATCTTGCATGCGACTGGTTGCGTTGTTGTTTCCCATTCGATTTTCTACGGCGGGGTCCGTGACGTGTATCAGTACCGCAGATATCGTCGATTGCAGGGGTGTCCAATTACTTGATGGTAGATAGTGTGTGTGTATATATATATATACAAGGGCGAGTCACATTATTGTGATTACCAGCTAATAACCAGAGTAACCGCCGTGTGCACAGAGGACAGCAGTTAGACGGGATGGGAGTGACTCAATAAAGAGCTAGTAGGTGTTCACAGGTACGTGCAGCCATGCGGAGTGCAGTGTATCTGACAGTGGCTGGAGGGTACATGGTGGGGTATCTATAGAGCAAACAACACGATCGAGGTGGTGTTCGTTCTATAGATCCCCCACCATCGGCCCAGCTAGTAGGCGTTGTAGGAGTCTAACCGGCCGGCGACCGTTGTGGCCAGTTCGTAAATTAATCCAAGCATGGCGGTCCATAAAGATAATTTTTCATATCCGGCACTGTTTGTTATTCATGTTTAATTTAAGGAAAAGTGCAAGTGACGCATACGGTTTAATGTGTCAGGATATGGCCAAACCGTTTTGGGTGAGAAGACGTGACGAGAATGGTTTGCCAGGTTTAAAAAAGGCAATCTAAACTTGGAAGATAAGCCTCGAGCAAATAAACCGCAGGAACACGCAGACGAGTCGCTGGAATCGCTGTTGCAATAGGATGCCACACAATCGACCACGGAACTGGCGAAACGTTTCAAAGTGGCTCAATCGACATTGGAACGGTGTCTACAGGCCTTGGGGAAGATCCAGAAGAATGGTACGTAGGTTCCGCATTATTTAACGGAACGTAATATTGGTCAACGATTGGGCATCTGCATGTCGTTGCTGAAGAGGTTCGAAGGGTAGAATTCCTTGTGGAAGGTTGTCACCGGGAATGTAAAATGGGTCTATTGCGAAAACCCCGTACTCAGGTTATCTTGGGTCGACACAATCAGCCAAAAACATCCACTGCAGAACAGGCTATCTACGGGAGAAACTGCTGTTGTGCGTGGGCTGGGATATGCACGGAGTGCTGAACTTCGAACTATTGAAACCAAGAGAAAGAATCACTCCACAACGATATGGCAGTCAGCTGATGAAACTGAACGCCGCAAACGAGCAAAACCGTCCATGGACATGTAAAAGACGCCGCCCAGTCATCCTGTTACACGATAATGCCAGACCACATGTCGATACCAGCACGAAATTACCCTTTCAACAGTTACACTGGTAGGTTTTACCGCACCCGGTTTACTCCCTGGAAATTGCACCCTCTGGCTTTCATCTACACTGACGGAAAAAATCCCAACACCACAAAAAAATAGTTGTAGAGGAATGACATGGCGTCAACACATTTGTATTGGTAACATATTTAATCGATTAAGGTTTCAAGATCACAGCTTAATGTAAGCGCGAGAAGAGCCATTTTAAATGTGAAATGCTGGTACATTAATAACCGGTGTAACCGCCAGAATGTTGAATGCGAGCACGCAAACGTTCATGCATTGTGTCGTACAGGTGCTGGATGTCAGTTTGTGGGAGGGAGGTCCATGCCTGTTGCACTTGGTCGGTCAATATAGGGACGGTTAACGCTGGTTGGGGGAGACGCTGGAGTTGTCGTCTAATGATGTCCCATACGTGCTCGATTGGAGAAAGATCTGGTGATTTAGCAGGCCACGGCAACATGTCGACACTCTGCAGAGCATATTGGGTTACATTTGCGGTATGCGGGTGAGCGTTATCCTGTTGAAAGACACCCCCTGGAATGCTGTTCATGAATGGCAGCACAACAGGTTGAATCACCAGACCGACGTACAACTGTGCCGTCAGGGTGCGTGGGATAACCACGAGAGTGCTCCTGCTCTCATAGAAAATTGCTCCCCAGACCATAACTCCAGGTGTAGGTCCAGTGCGTCTCGGCCGCAGACAGGTTGGTTGCAGGCGCTCACCTGGCCTCCTTCTAACCAACACACGGCCATCACTGGCATCCAGGCAGAACCGGCGTTCATCAGATAGCACAACAGATCTCCACTCCGTCCTCCAATGAGCTCTAGCTGGACACAACTGACGTCGCAAACGGCAGTGGTTTGGAGTAAGTGGAACGCACGCTACAGGGCGTCTGCCTCGGAGCTGTCCTTCAAGTAACCGATTTGTAACAGTTCGTTGTGTCACTCTGGTGGCAACCGCAGCTCGAATTGCTGCCGCAGACGCAGTACGACGCGCCACGGCCATACGTCGTACACGGCGGTCTTCCATCTCAGTAGTGCCACGTGGTCCGCCGGAACCCGGTCTTCTTGAGGCAGTGCCTTCCCTTCACCACCGCTGCCAACAATCATGCACAGTGGCTACATTCCTACCAAGTCGTTCTGCAATATTGCGGAAAGAAAATCCACCTACTCGTAGCCCTATTACACGACCTCGTTCAAACTCCGTCAGCTGTTGATAATGGCTTCTTCGTCTTCTTAAAGGCATTCTTGACTGACATCAACACACTACGTCGAATCTCAACGATAACTAACGCTCACGAACGTTACAGCGCGTATTTACAGCAACCTGCTTTGCATGTTCCGAGGGGCGCTACTAGCGCCCCACGTATGCGCCGAGCGCGAAATTTTCATAGACGTCATCTGACAGATGTACTCTCACCGCCTACCAACTGTCGTTTATCTAACACAACCCCTTCTTGGTGTTGGGATTTTTTCTCCGTCAGTGTATTTCGCTCTATGCTACATTCCCTAGCCCAACAGTGGTTCATCACAGTTCCAGAGGTGAAAAATTTTGTCACTGCGTTCTTCATCTCAAAACGCGAGTCTTCCTATCACATGGGCATTCAAAATGTCATTCATGCTAGTGGCCAATGTTTCGTTGCATAAATGTGTACTGATTTCCTAATTGTTCCAGTCTTTTTTCCTCCTTAAAACGGCGGAAACTTTAATGGAAAAACAAGAGGTGATATTTCTTGTCCATTGCAACCCAAAACTATATTTTCATCAAACGTATGTCGGTGATGTTTATTACAGAATTTAGCTAGATATGTTATCGCTGACGACAATATATTTTTATATTTAGCAAATATTTTTCTACTTTTAGCAGGTATTTTGTTAAATTATTAACAGATAAAATTTACTTTTCTTAATTGTTATCACCTAAAAAGGAGTTCCCTACTTATTAGTTAGGATTTCTTACTTATAATTCCTTACTTATTACAGTCCTTTGTATAGTCGTCGAGATGCAAAGATGTACGATGGATCGCTGAGAAAAGAAATTACTTTAAGAAATGTTTGCATGTTTGCATATCTGTCTGTATGTTCTACATGTGATAGGTAGAAAAAGAAAAGAAACGACTTCGCAGCTCTTCTGCGGAGTATTATAAATTGCAAATTCAGATGCTTCAAATTCTTGAATATTGGACGAACATTACATGAAGAAAGTGAAGGAAACGATGGCTAAAATAAAGAAATACATAACAATGTAGGATGTTGAACATAAATCTCAAGAAAGTTCAATTCAATTAGAAAAGGTAGATGAGACTTTTCACTTCAGTATGAGTTAGATGTTAAAATTCGGGAATAACTCGAACAACTTCTACAGACAATAAAAGTATTTTTATGAACATATTCAACATTCATAGAACAATTTTTTAAGTTGTTAACAAACATGAGTTGTCCCTTTCAAGCATTTGTTATGTGGGTGTTTAACGACTACAATCATCACGATAGGTTATAAGCAATCGCTCATAAGGGTCACTGGTTCCAGGGAAGAGAGGGAGTCACTGACAAAACCCAACACTTTTTCACTAATTCTCTACAGAACCTTGTTGGAGTCAACTTTCATCTTAAACTCTACTTATTTGAGACACAGAGCCTATTAAAGAGCGAAACTTTTTTTTATGTCAAAATGAAAATGTGAATTGTTCAACGAAAGTGTTAAATTAATTTTATTTACTCTTTTTACAAATATAAAACTGCAAACTTTGAAATTGAAATACCATTAAAACTGGTAATGTAACAATATAATATACACATTTACATGTTGAAACAGTAATCACTGATTTTGTTTTATTTAACAAATTTCATAGACACATACCTTTTTAACATTCAGTAGATATATACAGAGTTGTGCATAAGTATTTCAACACCTGCCTCGACATGTATGTTAATATCTCTGAACAGCAATAAAACATATAACAAAAGATCTACTAACCTATATTATATATCAAACGTAAGGAAAATTCATTTAAATTCCAAATGTAACCTTATATTGAAGCACCTCATAGCTTTATAAACATTATGAGAAAAATGCAGTGTATGTGTTAAAAATCCATTTAATGTTTCTTAAAAAAGGTGTAATGTATCAGTTTTTCACTGACACATTTGAAATTGTACAAAAACGAACTGATAATTAATAGAATGGACTTGTGCATACACTTACTGGGACACAAGACATGTAATATTTGATGGAATAGCCCTTATTCTTGAGAACACATCTTGGGCATCGTACCGAGAAGTCTTTTTACACTAAGCCAACAGATATTGCATGATGTCATCCGTGGTTTATGCTTTCAGTTAACTCTTGCTTATTTCTTGGCTGCTTCTTTGATATTTCCACACTTAGTTTCCTCCACAAGTTCTCGATTTGTTTTTAGTCAGGAGATTGAACAGACCAGTCAAGACAATGATCAGCACTGCCTGTGTACCAGATTTGCACAGTCTTCCCTCTATGGGAAGGGGCGCTGTCATCTTGGAACACGAAGTCACCTTGAAATCACTCTTTGTGAATTACCAAAGTACTTGCTTGAATTCATCATTGTGTGAACAATGCATAGTCTATCAACGAAGAAATGCAGCCACAGAAGAACAAATCATGACAGATGTTGGGTATTTAACTTTTCGCTTGGTGCATTTTGGCTTTAAATTTCTGCCATGATACCTCCTTACATATGCGGTACAATCAGCTGCAACGGAAAATGTAGACTCATCCCTAAAAAACAGTTTTTCCTAGTCCGCCTTCGAACAAAGTTGACGTTGCTTAGCCAAGAGCACCCGAGCTTTCGGCTGGGCATTTATCAGCAGCGTGTTACCCTTATTTTCGGCCTCTAAGACCAAATGACTTAGATACACAATGTTAAAATTAGTGTCTACATAAAACATTAGTAGTGATATCATTTGATTTAATCGCATTTTTACCACTGAACGTCTCACACAACTACATTTTCAATAAAATATCAACTAAAAGTGTTGGAGTATCAGCCACTTCAATGGCATGACAGGTAAAAAGATCTACTGCATTCCTCATGCTAAGCCACGATACTACGCGTCCATCTAGTGACGATAAAGTTCTAATGCAGTGTTTTTAATACCATCTAAGTGTTCATTGCGCAGAGCACAGGTATAATTCCCCCATGGCAATATTACTTCATTTGTCTGTTCGAGTTTTGTTTGCGTAAAATATTTCAGGAACTCTTAATATATTTTAAGGCTGAAATGAGAAGGTCTACCGTATGCATAACCTCAAAGACGAAAGCAAAAATCCGACAGAGGAAGCCATGCAAGGAGTTGTTGAAGAATAGTGAGTTACGTTGTGTCTCTGCCTGCCACAGTTTCCCGACTAGTTCTGTTAATGTTCACTTAGGCTATCAGAAATAATACTTCCGCTTCGTGAGGTATAGAAACACGAGTCTGAATACTACAGCGCTGTCTGCGTGCATCGGTTAGTTTCCTAATTTCCAAATATCTATTATTTGAGTCCCCGTGCCTAGAACAGTTCCTTACAAATTACACATTGCCATTTTTACTTCATATCAGAATTTGTGATTTTACAGATTGCCCCCGCCGGAAAAAAAAAATAATTTGTTTTAATATCTTAATTGAAATTCCCATGGCCGCGACTCAGTGGTCTAAGCGCTGTCTTACGACTGTTTGCCCGAAAAGGGTCCGTGTTTGAATCCCGGTGAGGCATGTATTTTGTGGTTGCCTTACGTTAATGGTTCTCTCCCTTTGCTTTAACCAGTGACACTAAATTAGGTACGTCAAGGTGAGCACGGTGGTCTTTAAACCTTTATCAAAGAAAAAAATCCCATGACATATCTACAGAGATAGTTATTTGGGAATTTTTTTAGTTCAAATGAAGCTGCTTCAATCCTCCCGTCTTTACAGAAAAGCCTAACGAAAGGCGTTGCATTTTTTCAACAGATCTTTTAGTTGCAGAACAGGAGTATATAAAACATTTCTTATTCCACATTTTACAGATATATGACTGATAACACTGACTTTTATTTCACTCAGTAAAAACATTGTACATGAAAAAACTATCACGATGATCAAGCTGGAATGAATACATCATTTCAAACAACGATCTACAACAATATGGAATTCTAAAAGACATGATGAAATACAAATCATTTACATGTCTAGGGATCACAACGAACTTCCAAAAGCGCACAAGTTCAGTGTGTAATGACGTATAATTTTTATTTGTAGTTATAGTTTGAAGGAATAATCATAAAGAGTATTGAGGCAACAGTCCAAATTAAGGATATGAATTTCATAACTGTTTTGATTAACTAAATGAATGTTCGCATCGGAAAATATTATTTGCTATGCCATATTCAATATTACTAGCAGAAATAACTATTCCGCGTGGTCCCGCTCAACAGTTGTTAAGTGCAACGATTAAATATGTTCTGCTGGTTTCTTATTACAGACGTTTCTGTGTCCAGATACAAGCGGAAGTCTTCCAGAAAAAATGTTTTAAAAATATGAGTAAAACAATTTATTCGTATTTTTGGCATGTTATTAGTACTCCCCTGTATTTTTAAACTTTTGCTGACCTCATTTTTATATTCAGCATGTCATTCTTCCTTCAAATGAACCAATATTCAACCTTTAACATGGCAAAGAAATTTCAATAAAATAGTAATTTTAACGCATATGATTTTAAATTTCTTCCTAAAACTTTCAATTTGAGTTTCCAAAAAGTTGATAAATGATTGAGCATCTTGGATTTCAGATACGAAATCAGGGTACGCTAATTAGTCAAATTCACCCACTTGTCTTTTAGGGCAAGAGGAAAAGTTCAAATTAGAGAATTAAAAAATAAGTTGTAATGTGAACTTAGTGAAAAATAACATTATATTTGTTGTTCAGTTTTATATATACACTGATTTTCATAAAAAATCGCGAACCAAAAAAAAAACTGTGTGATTAACGAGAAACTCGGCGAATAGCTACGGGGAGGGCAGACATGCAAATGATTAAAGTTTCGGGCAATTCCGCATACCCGCGGGTCCTAGACCAGCGTTACAATTGCAATCCTTATGTCTTATAAGTCGCCGCGCAGGGGTCTACACATTCGTGCCGAAGTGCACAGTAAGAGTCAGGTGAGATCGCTGTGCAACAGATATGCCGAGGTGCCGCCGTATATGTTCAAACAGGCAACTGACGGAGTTTGAACGAGGCCGTATCGTCGGGATGAGAGAAACCGGTTGGTCGCCGCGCGGAATCCGTTGCCATTTGGGCCGGTCGAACAGTACGGTGTGTTTGTGTTGGGAGCAATGAACACGGAAAGTCAACCGGATACGGCGGGTTGGCTCTGAACGACCCAGACACACCACTAGCAGAGAAGACCGTGGGATCCGAGAATGGCAGGCACTGATGCAACGACGCCCTTGTCCAATATCCAGACAGACATGTGGCGGCTGTTCAGTGGAGTCCTGTGTAAGCCAGAATCATTTCAATATCCTGGCAGAGGTGAATCTGCACTTACGATGGAACTTACGTTTTCTGCCATTAACCCCCGACCATAGTCGTCGCCGATTGCAGTGGTATCAGCAGCGAGCAACGTGGAATGTTACGGACTGGCGACGTATAATGTTCAGTGAAGAATCCCGCTTTTGTATGGAAACCAACGATCACCGTGTTAGAGTGTGGAGAACCACAGGTGAGAGCTACGATCCCAACATCACGTCCCGAAATGCAGGCGTGATAGTCTAGGAGCCGTCGCGTATGACAGCCGTACTTCCTTCGCAGTGATCCTAGTGACGTTGACAGCACAGCGATACGTACAGGAGATCCCGTGGCTCAATGTACTGCATTTCGTGGCGGAAAGGCCCGGTGCCATTTCCCAACAAGATAACGTCCGTCCGCACACGTCTCGGCTTTCCCAGGACTGTTTACGTCATGCTTTGCAGCTTCCAAGGCTTGCCAGATCGCCTGATCCCTTTCCCATCAAGCACGTGTGGGAGCAGATAGGACGCCAGCTTTCTCCATGTCCCAGTGTTCGTGATTTAGAGCGTCAGTTGCAAGAAGTGTGGGTCAATTGATCCCAGGATAACATATGGCGTTTCTTTTACTCCATACCGGGGCGTATCACCGGATGTATCCGAGCACGAGGCGGTCAGACGCGGTACTAATCCTGCCCGGAATGTGTACCGTATCTCCGCGGAAAATCGTACTGATGCTGTGATATTGTAATAACTTCTTGCCGTGCTTCCGACCGTACTCTAATAAATCAATCCCTTTGTTTTTCTTCGCAAACACCAGCAGATGCTTCTGTTGTCATTTTAACGCATCGCTCTACTCCCTGATTGTGACAAAGGACGTTTTGCGTACCGAATCGCTTAAGAATGTCCTTACAGTCACTCTTGCATAGATTCATTATTTCATCGTCGGTTAAATGAGCAGTGAATGGCGGTTCGCTTAAAAAGCATGATAGCCAGTCAATTAGGTCAAAATAATCCTCCCCCGAGAAGTTGAACTCCGGAATTTCAAATATACGGATTGCATCGCAGTTTTGTGCCCTTGCTCTAAAGATCCTGCGAAAGACAAGTTGTCTGATGTTTCCTCTCGTCTGTGATCGTAGCAAGAAGTATTGATTCTGGATGGGCAAAATAGCCATTCTTTTAGATAACGTGGTCCAGAACGCTCTTCAAATCCTGGGTGAGATATCTGGTAATATGTATTCCGTGCTCCATATTGGCAAGGAGGGTGTGATCCTATAGGTGAACCACATGAGCGCATAAACCTGACAGCAAATTCTGCCAGAATTTTAAGTGAATCCAAAGGCTGCGAAGTACTAATATAAACGCGCAAAATAAGAATAGCCGTCGTTTGCCACCGTGCATGGCTCATTTTCCCGGTGCTTATGTGCCAAGTTTGTTGACCACGTGCGCATTGTCACAGCGTGGCTAATGTCCCACAGGTATTTCTGAAACGTGTTAAGATCCCTTGCATTTTTTTCGTAGCGTTCAGGAAAACCCGCTTCAATTGCTTAAAATTTCAAAACCTGTAGATTTTCGCAGGTCTCCAGCTGTTTTCCGATTTTCCCCTGAAAATATTTTTGTGCCACTCGTTTGGCCATCCAAATGTTGAAAATAGTGAAGGAGTGTGATCTTGTTTCCGTGCAACTGGCATATGCTCCACTGAAAAGGTTTTTGGCAGGCTAGCTCTAGAATGCGAATTGCATCTCCTTTACACCCAGTATTAACGACGGTTCCGGCGCACCTTATCAGACCCGTTTGCTTAGGTCGATATTGTTGGCATGTAAGAAATGTAGTAGACATTTGGCAATATCATTTGCGATGGAAGATGTAGGAGTGGTATGCCCCAAAATTTTTACTTCCAGGTTCTTCCAGCATAATCACGTGTTCTTCAGGAATACATTTTTTGAACAGCTTTCCTTTTTTTCTTCATACATCATGGTTTAGTCTTTACGCCCGTCGAAATATAGCCCTTTAATAACTTTGCGTACAGGCAGATTATCGTTTTGAACCTGTTTTCTTTGGGGTTTTTTTTATGCCTTCTAATTTTGTGCCTACCCATAACACTCAAAGTATCAGCTTCAGTTATCATTCCCACATCTTCCAAGAGTGCACGTGCAATGATGGCTCATACATCCAGATATCTCACCCCAGGATTTGAAGAGCGTTCTGGACCGCGTAATCCAAAGCAATTGCTATTTTGGCCATCCAGAACCACTAATTCTGGCTACGATCAAGGGACGAGAGGAAACCTCAGACAACGTGGCTTCCTCAGGAACCTTAGAGCAAGTGCACAAAATTGTGATGCAATCCGTGTATTTGAAATTCCTCAGTTCAACTTCCATGGAGAGGATTATATTGACCTAATTGACTGACATACATGCTTCTTAAGCGAACCGCCATTGACTGCTCATTTGACCGACGAAGAAATAATAAATCTATGCAACAGTGACTGTAAGGCCATTCTTAAGCGATTGGTCACGCAAAACTTCCTTTGTCACAAACAGGGAATGAAGCGATCCGTTAAGTTAACAACAGAAGTATCTGCTGCTGTTTGCGAAGAAGAACAAAGGGGTTGATTTATTAAAGTACGGTTGGAAACATGGCAAGTAATGCCAGCCTTCGAAAGTAAATCAGATTTCCGGATAAAAATTAACAAAGAACAGGAAATTGAGGTTTAAAAAAGAAAAACCGAAAATTGATATGCCCTAATGGATGGGTGGTTGAGTTGGGCACGGGTGGAACTCTCTGTGAAGGCACCTGCTCATAATGAATTCTGGGATTTTTCTGAAACATGAAAAATGTAAAGAGCTACGCTGTGTGCAGTGTGCACCACTGCACGTTTGCACAATATGTTGTGCTTTCAGTGCAGTAGAGAACACACTAACGCAATTAGGAAACCAATCACATGGTTAACACTAAGTGTCAAGGTATTGCAATTTTACTTAAACACGGAGTATTGTTTCATTCAATCCGAACCGTAAGATATTAGTTGCTTTGCCTGAAAAGTTGTGCAGATCTTTTAAATACCAACAGATGGTTTTTGCGCACTAGGGAAAGTCTGTAACAAACACTGTTCTTTTCTCACAATGGACATGAAAATGTGACGATTTTACCCAAATATCGGAATTGTGGAGGTAAAGTGCAACCGTAAGATATTATTTGAATTCGCTAATTTTTTTGCACATGGTGTGCGTAGCAATACACAACTTTTCCGCACTAGGGCATATCAAAATTCGAATTTTTTGTTTATGCTCCGGCCTACTGTACATGTCTGATAAATCTGTCGATCATAGCCATTGAAATGTTAATAATCCATGATTGGGCAGTGAAATAAGTCGTATATATCGATATTCTGTTTTGATATCACAAAGAGTTAGTCCACATACTGTCTTTTTTTGGGGGGCATGTAACTTTCTTATTCTATAACACTTAACCTTGGAATTGTAAATGTTCCTGAATCGGAATTCAAAATCAAAGTAGATATTCTGTGTGCCACTAGGCTCCCTCCTTCTAATAAATGCATGTCAAAATTCTCATATCAAGTTATTTCAAAACTTCTAACACAAGTGCGACGATATTATGTGTGACGAAGTGAAAAGACACATTGCTGCTCACAATATTACGCTGACCGCACGAGACAGTCTACTGAAACAGCCCACCCGTACTTCGACCTACCCTGAGCCTGAAAGCTTTAACGCCACAAGGTGTTACTACATGTACTAGGAATTTCAGGTCAAACGTTGTTAACATTAACGAACGTTGTTATATAGGATTCTGACAAAATGTTATTTCCTAAGGAAGAGAACAAAAATATGTATTTATAAATATTTTTAGAATTAATAAAGTGTTACCTATTTATTCACGTAGAGGACTGCCAGAAACTTCAAAATACTGACTAGATGTCTTTGTTAATATCCAAGTTTTAAATTTTTTTAACGCGATTTACGTACAGTATTTCCAACCATCTCTAGAGTAGTAGCTATTATTAAATTAAAATTCCACATGGCGGGATCATGCCCCAAACCTTTCTGCATATATATGAGCTATATATATGGGGCTAAGTGAGGTAAGGAGAAAAGGAGAAGATCTTATCGAACTGAAAAGTGGACATCTCTTCTACTATCGGGGGACAGATACTGGCAGAACTAGTGGTGTTGGATTTATAATAAACAATAAACTGAAGGATAAAGTTGTAGAAGTTGAAAGTTCCTCTGACAGAGCTGCACGACTTTTTATCCAACTCTCGAAAAGATACCAGACTCAGATTATTCAAACTTATGCACCCACCACAAGTCATCCTGAAGAAGAAATTGAAGAATTTTATGAGGAAATTTGTCATCTAAATAATAAAGGTAAGCAGCACTTGAAAATAATTATGGGAGATTTCAATGCAAAAATAGGGCAATGGCAACAGAATGAAACTTCAGTAGGTAAATTCGGTCACGGCAACAGAAACCAGCGTGGAAATACTCTCGTTGAGTTTGCAGAGGCAGAAGGGTTTTTCATCTTGAACTCCTTCTTCAAGAAAAAGCCACACAGGAAATGGACATGGAGACATCCAAATGGGACGACAAGTGAAATTGATTTTATTATGTGTAACAAAAAATTCGTCATAGAAGACTGCAGTGTGCTAAACAAGTTCAACACAGGTAGTGACCGTAGATTGGTGAGATGTAAGATGCATCTCAACACTAAACTTGAACGTGGCAAGCTCATAAACAAACAAAATCTATTGACATAACCAACCTTAAAAAACACCATAATACCTTAAAGTTGGAACTGAAGAACAGGCTCTCTGCTTTAGAAGGCCTAACATCGGAAGAAGTGGACATCTCTGAAGTTAACAGAAAAGTAATCAAAGCTCTTCTTGGAAACAGCAACAAAATTAGCTGGGTCTAAGAACAAGTTGCATGTAAACAAATTATTAGGAAAAACGAAAATGTTGATGCAAAAAAGAAGAGAGATGAGGACAACTAAAGAAGATGTGACTTCCAAAGTGGAATATATAGAGCTATGCAAGCCAGTAAGAAAAAGTATCACTGAAGACGTAAGAAAATTCACCTATGAACTAGTGAGGAAAGCAATTGAAAACAACCAAAGCCTAAAGATAGCAAAGGGACATCTCAGTAAGGGAAGAAAACAGATTATGGCACTGAGAAAAGAAGATGGTTCTGTAACAAGAAATAGAGGCGAAATTTTGACAAGAGTGAAAGATTTCTACTCCAAATTATATGAAAGGAATGATACATGCACTCCAGACATCATGAAAGATACCAGTACCAGAGTTCCTCCAGTCCTTCCAGCAGAAGTTGCACATGCAATCAAGAACATGAAGCGGGGAAAAGCTCCAGGAGAAGATGGAATTACTGTAGACATCATACAAGAAGCAAGTGCAGAAATCGAAAAAGTACTCGCCCAAATTTTCACTCGATGCCTTAATGAAGGAAAGATTCCTGAGGATTGGAACACCGCTACAATGATCCTGCTACATAAGAAAGGTGACATTGAGGATCTCGGAAACTACAGACCTATCAGCCTCCTATCAGTAGTTTATAAAATCTTCACTAAAGTTCTTTCACACCGCTTGAAGGTAACACTGGACATGGCTCAACCGAGAGAACAAGCTGGATTCAGGAGTGGCTACAGCACAATATATCATATCCACGTACTGAGAGAACTAATTGAAAGAGCGAGGGAATATGAACTGCCATTGTGCATGGCTTTTATCGATTATGAAAAAGCCTTTGATTCGGTGAAACCATCAGCAGTTACAGTGGCTCTGAAAACCTGCGGTATTGAAAATGCATACATTAATATTATTAATAACATCTGTGAAAATGCAAGTGCAAAGATTCGGCTGTTTGAAAATACAACACATATAAAAATTGGAAAGGGAGTGAGACAAGGTGACACCATATCTCCGAAGCTCTTTAATGCCACATTGGAGGGTGTTTTTCAGTCGCTGAGCTGGGAAAACAAAGGGATAAAGATTAATGGAGATTATCTAACACACCTTCGTTTTGCTGATGACGTAGTCATTTTTGCAACTACCCCATCAGGGCTGCAGAGTATGATCCAGGAACTTGCTGACAAGAGTAAAGTAGTGGGATTAAAAATGAACTTTCAGAAGACAAAAGTGATGTTCAATGCTTTTACAAGAAATGAAGATTTATGGATTGATGGAGAACAGCTGGAGATAACAGACACGTACGTTTATCTTGGACAGTAGATATCAAGTGAGGGTCACATTGATGAAGAAATTAATCGGCGTACAAAACTTGCCTGGAGAGCTTTTGGAAGAAACAGCATAATTTTCAAGAGCAATATGCCATTATGTCTTAAAAGAAAAGTGTTTGATCAATGCATCCTTCCAGTGCTTACGTATGGTGCAGAGACGTGGACCTTAACTAAAAGAGACATACAAAGGCTGCAGACAACTCAAAGAAGCATGGAGAGGTGCATACTTGGTGTAACCAGGAGAGATAAGAAGAGGAACTCGTGGATACGAAAAATGACAAGAGTGGAAGACATCATGATCAGAGTTAAATCCCTGAAATGGCAATGGGCTGGACATACTGCCAGTAGGACAGATCATCGATGGACAGCCGAAATTTTAGATTGGATTCCAAGTGACAGGAAAATACCCAGAAGAAGACCACATGGGAGATGGGTGGATGAAATTCGAAAGTATGCAGGGGTGACATGGAGGAGACTGGCACAAGACAGACCGTTGTGGAGGAAACTTGGGGAGACCTTCGTCCAGCAGTGGATTGATAATGGTTGACAATGATGATGATGATGATGATGATATGAGCTATGCAGCAACAGTTTAGCATATTTGGTATAGAGATATCACAGATCAAAATTTTTAGCACATCACGACGTTACGCAATGATAAATGCTTCAAAATAATAAAATCACCGAATGCACAGAAGAATGTAGCTCTTAATGACACACAATAACTTTGCTGTTGAAATGATTTTGGCAATATACAAGGTGTCTGAAATCTACCTGTGCACTGAACCAGTTCGACATGGTGAATGTAGGAACCAGTTCGGCACTTACCATGTCAAACGTGTTCCTACAGGGGGTGTTAGAAATGGGCCCCGCACCGAGGTCCGCACATGTGCACAAGCTTTTGCATATTGTTGAAGACCATACTTTCTCTGAGTATGTGGTGTGATTTGTTGGATGTGTTTTGTTATTGCAGTATGTAACTGTTGATGCGTATGCGGATTACCTGAACACATTTTCCCCTTCAATGCTCCTCACAGAAAAACTTCAGGCGGTTCCAGGTCCGGTGACTAAGCAGGCCACAGTCCCCGAGAGATGATGCGATTTCTGAAAAATTCCTCCGGAAGGTGTATTGATTTACCAGCAGTATGAGCAATTTCACTGTCTCCCTGTAATCATCATCCATTGATTTCCCTTTCCTTCATTTGGATATGAATGGTTGGATAATCTAAGCACGGTACCGCCCTGATTTAATGGTTTCACTGAAGAAAATGGGCCTAATAATTTATAAATAATGGCACACCAAACACCGACCTTCTGATTGTAGAGAGGCATTTCCATAGGTTCGTGGGGATTTTTCAGCACTCCCACAGACCAGTGTTTTGGCTGTTGATGTACCCGGACATCAACAGCCAAAACAGTTTGAATTTTGTAAAGAAATTCACGTCCAGAATGTCTTCACCTTCTTCAGACAGGAACTCTCGGAACCACCTGCAGTGTCGAACACGGTCCTTGTGGTCTGTGCCTTTCATCTGATGCACCGCAGGCACTTTGTACTGGTGAAAACGTAACTTCCTCTTCATAAAATTATGGGCTGTAGTCTTCGGCACATTACCTTGTTGGGACAACCACCTCACGGACTTGTGTGGACCCTTCTGTATCCTAGCCGGGATATCCTGTAGGGATTCTTCTGTCGTGGATTTGTCGAAACTATTTGGCAAGGATTGTCCAAACTATTTGGCAAGGATTGGCGAAATCTTTAAAATTGAAATTTAATTTTAATACAGAATAAGTGCGATATCATATCCCTTCTCAAATCGCAAAAATAATTAATATGGGGACAATAGGCACGTGTGTTTAATGTCCACCAGAGGAAAGGCCGTCCCAAAATCACCGAGGAAACAGTACAGGACGTGCGTATCAGGATGCTTAACTCATCAAGAAAAATCTTACCGAGAAATGGCCTTGTACCCTTCGACTTGCTCCAGAGCAGCAAGAAAAGGGAACGTTCCCTCTTATCAAGAGTCCATCGCGCAGGAACTACTGAGACAGGTTTTGCAAAAATTATGTCATACTGCAACTGGTTAAAAATTTCGTGGCCCATAACGATGACATCCTCGATATAACATTTTTGTCCCGCGAAGCGTAGTTCAACCTGTGGCCGCCAATTCGCGGAATACTTGCATGCGGCCCAAAGCGAATTCACATGCGATTCATAAATATCTGCTGCATGTCCTCAAGAGTGAAGGTGGTGCTCCACTTATAGCTCACACGTCATAAGGTCCATATTATTTGAAACGACAGTGAGTGCAGACGTGTACTGAGAAAATTACTGACACATTTTTTAATCAGCTGGATGACACCGAGTTAGAACGTGGCTTCTTTCAGCTAGGCGGGGCGACCTATCACACGTCCAAAAGTTCTATGCCAGGTATAACAAGCTTATTCGAAGTTCGCATAATCTCCAAAGAAATGGGTCACTAAGGTCTCCAGATCTCAGTTCCTCAGACTTCATCTTGTGGGGCATGTTGAAGGAAAATGTCTATGAAAATAAACTACCCACACTTCAGCAACTGAAGGTGAACATCACCTCTTCAATTGTAGACATCAGCCCCGTTCAGCTAATAGAGACAATCGAAAACATGGAGCACCGGGGTCCAGTTGCCTGCAGGAAGGAGGCGGCCATTTTCAGCATTTGTTGTGATGCGATACATTGGACATTCATCAACATATATACTACCACAATTACGATGGTTGGTTGGTTGGTTGGTTATTAGATTTTATTGGCGCAAGGGCCATGGTTGGCCAAAGAGCGCCAAACACAAGACAAACAGACAAAATTAAGAAACGGGGCATAAATCGCAAAATCTGGCTGACCAAGTAAAACCGAACCATGAGTACGAAGAAAGGGCCAAAAAAGACAATGAAACAAACAGTATGAAAAACATGGTACAATGGTGAGAAACAAGCCGATTAAGTAAAACTGAGGAATGAGAATGATAAAACACATTACGAAATCGAACACAACTACACATAGGATGAGTCACTCTCCTCCCCCACACACTCCAATGCAATGCTGGCCGAGGGCGAGGACGAACTGTAACTATCCTCCCCCTCATGTTCCTCTGCAATGTTAGTTGAGGCTGGGGACGAACTGTCACTCTCCTCCCCCGATGTTCCTCTATAATGTTGGTTGAGGGTGGGGACCTCGCTGAGTTCGAGACAGTTGCAATGTTGGTCAGGTGGACCGCGACAGTTGGATGGACACTGCACACCTTTGCGGATTGAGAGCCGGGTCTCCAGCACGTGCAGGCTGTCTGCTGGGAACCGGAAGAGTCGGTCGTCTTCAAAAGAGAAGGCGCAGACTCAGCTGGTCGAATAAGCTGGAGCTCGGTGAAATCCACCTGTGTCGCTTGTTCAGCTGTAGATCGCTTGGCAAGTGCGGCGAGAGCTACAGGGCGCGGAACAATGGGCTGCACGGGTTGTGGCAGAGACTGAACCACTGCGGCAAAAGTACGCTTTCGGTTGGTGGGTATACCCAACTTGGCCTTGGCAGCAGGGTACGAGAGGCCTTCCAGGGTCTTGAGGCGCTGGATCGCCATCTCGTCCTTCCATTTCATACAGTTGCGGGAGTAAGCTGCATGGGCCTCACCGCAGTTAACACAGCAGGCCGCAGAAGTGCAACCATCCCCGTCATGTTCACTGGAGCCACAATTTGCGCAACGAGCGGAACTCTTACAGAAACGTTGGGAATGCCCGTACCTCTGGCACCTGAAACAGCGCAGAGGACTGGGAATGTACGGGCGAACTCCACAGACCAAGTAGCCAGCCTTGATTTCGGTCGGAACTTTCGGGGAGTTAAAAGTCAAGATTACATTTTTAGACTTAATCAAGGAACCATCGCGCCGGAACATCATACGACGAGCAGCAATAACACCTTGATCTGCAAGTTCAGTCACCAATTCGTCTTCACTGCATGGCAAGAGATCAAACTCCGAAATAACACCCCGAGAGGTGTTAAGAAACGGGTGAGGTGTCACTTTTACAGGAATGCCTTGAAGACTAGTGAGGTGCAGAAAAGTGTTACTCTGAGAAACACTGCAAGTTTGGACAAGCAGGTCCCCAGAGCGAAGCTTCCTCACAGACGTCAAGGGGCCAAATGCAGCGTCCAAAACTTTAGAAATGAAAAAGGGAGATCTGGTGGACAATCTCTCATTCGGATCGATGGATTCTACAAGTAAGAGTGTAGCATGCGTAGTCACAGCAATCGAGGGGAGACGACGCTTCGGAGCGACTGGTACAGCTGCCGAAGAAGAGGTTCCACATTCTTGGTCCAGGTCAAGGTCTAAAGACCGTTTAAGGGTATGAGACTTGGTAGGTTGAGAAGACGAAGGAGAGTCGTTTGCAACTATCATTTTCTCAGGTGACTTAAATTTGGAGTTTTGTTTTTTGTTTTTACCCATGGAAAAAAGGAGGAAGATTCGTCTGCAAACTACTCCACCCACCACCGAGCCCTACGAGGGAGAACTGGAGGTCTGCAAGCCAAGAAAATGACGCTGGACACAGTTCTGGAGCTTATACGTTGCAGATATAGTCCGTTGGATGTGATCACACGCACTCGGCGGACACTTCGGCCTCCGGGTACCGTCATGCCAACGCCTTTGGCATGATCCCACAGCCCCTGGTTTTACCCTGCCGTGCTATACGACAAAAAAGCCGCTAAAGCCCTGTACACAACTTGGTACAAGACTTCTGACTAGAGGTGGGTTAGTCTCTAGCCTCCCGTTTACAGCGAAGCCGGGGTCGAAGAGGAGTGTTGGTGCACAGGAGGCACTGCTCCGGTCTCCTGCGACCTCAGCCGCCAGACATCCCATTTCCGCCTCACGGGTCTCCGCACGCGGCAAACATGCAGGTAGGTCTAGCACCCAAACCAGCTAAAAGGAAAAAAAGAAATCCAAAGAAGACAAATCCTGGTAGGGAACCTAAACGGAATCTCAGCAACCTACGAACTGAACGGTTAATATAAGACAGTTAGTGGTAGAGGGTAACAAAACCACAAGACCGGGTTGTTAGTACATAGCATGGTAGCGATTAGGTAGAATACAACACGGGCAACTAGCCAGTGCCGAAAATAAAGAAAAACGAAAAAGCGAGACACAAGACCAGCTCGGGATCGTGGGGCCGCGACTCCCCAACAGCTGGATGAACAGCCGTCCCTGCAAACTCCAACAGCACCGAAATAAAAAACAAGCAGTGGCATGACATCAGATGTTGACCAGTCACAAGGTCAGCTCGGGCCGTGGGGGCGCCGCTCCCCAAATAACTGGAAAACCAGTTATCCCCGTGCGGGGCAATTACGATGGACTACCTTGCATATAATGTTTCTAATAAACTGTAACTCAGGGCCTCCTACGAACGAAAAACTGTGTAGTTCAAATGACAGTTGATACTTTCAAATTATGTGTTGTATAAAAGTATCGTTCCACTTAATTAAATAAGGAGTTACATAATATGGTGCTTCAATGTCAAATATAGGATTAGGTCAATGATATTTATAAATTTACTGGATGAAAAATAATTTGTGTATTGCAATTATAAAACTAGAACAACGAGCAATTAGACCAACGAGTTGTTTGTGCTAACAATGTGGGATGTATATAGGATTTCTGCTTATTCAAATTGACGAACTACTTTTAATGATAATTCTTCCTCACAGATGGCAGCACAATACCTCTACCACAAGTAGCAGAGATGAGGACGACGCCCAGAGCAGAGAGCGCAGGGCAAAAGTGAGGAAGTTAAGTTGGTCGTAGTTGTTCGTTGTGTGGAATGAATTCGTTTAAGTTGTTAATTACTGCCTTGTGTTACTTGTGTTGTGTGTTCACATAAAGTGTTAAGAATATGATGGCTGATTGTAGTCGTAGTGTAAGATTGAATGCCCCTAAACGCCACGAGCTCTACATATATGTAAAATATTAAACTAAATTATATGCTTATGTGTGCATAAATCTGTAAAGGGAAATGTGAAATACCTTATAATGCGAAACGTATGTAACCTCTTCTAAATTGTCGTACTAACGAAATTAATTGTTTATTTTATTAGGATGAGACGGACTATCTTTGGTTAATTTCATGCGTATATTTTTCTTTTCGTGACACTGAGGTAAAAGAAGAAAATGACTTAAAATCCTTCGTTGTTTAACAAATTGTAAAGAAAACAGTTCATAGAAAATAAATACCTTCACTACTCGTGTTCACCTCTGATGCGGAATTTTTGTAAGACACGTCTTTGAATTTTGAAAAAGCACATGTATGGAGGAACGTCTTAACAGGCTTCGTGCTACCGAGTTGCGGTCATGCACAATCGGGAACTTGCTTATTTTAACTGCGCAAAACCAATGAAACACCTCTGGTTTTCTTTAAAAACAATTTTTTGGAAGAAAGAAAAATAATTTAGAGGAAATTGAATGTTTTCACATATGCGACGAGATGGCTACTGAAATTACTCCCAAGGAATTAACTTCTAAAAGAGTTTTTCGGCAAAACTTTTGGAGAATAAAGCATATGTTTACATTATTCAAACTAAAAAGGTAATTATTGAGCACCATTTATTTTAATTCATGGTGTGAATTTCCGAACAGCTTTATTATGTAAAACTGGTAAATGACTATAGGATTCATCAGGTTCAATGTGAAATATTTAGTAGTTCGTAATTCTCCTCCTGTAATATTTTATGTAGATATGTTTGAACCCGGGATTCCTAATTTGTTTTAAAAGGATATTGTATTTTAGAGCCAGCATTTATGTTCATACCTAATAAAATAATAAATTAAAATATGTTACACTTAGATATCCTAAAATAAAATTACTTAATTTATATGTGATAATTGGGATTGTTGGCATGTTTTAAATTCTGTACTTTGCAGTTAGCCTTTCAAAAGGCTACTATATCCTTTCTTAAGCTGAAGTGCGTAGTAAGTGAATGGGGACGTATTGCAGCTGAATTTTTTTAAAAGGTATCTAGAGCATACGTTCTAAACTTTGAGAAATCTGGAAATTCACCTCAAATATCCATGGAGTACGTGATTAATCAAATACACTCTAATCGTATTAAAATACCATAGATGTAAATTTATGCAAGGTTTCATCTGTCCAAACCTACAACTAAGAGCTCTGGAAAAAGAATCAGCTAACTCGCAATTGTTTTTTTGGTTTGCGTTCCAGAAACTGCTTTTTTGACAGAAGAAATATAATGATTCTGTTTCTTTTAAATTGTTCTATTATTTACTTGTATTAGGTTCTATATGAACTCATCTGAGTAAAATTTATCTATCGCAAAGTGTATTTAACGTAAGTGAACATATAATAAACGAAATTTAAAAACTTCTTCATTAAGACGAATATGATTTGTAGAAACTTCAGCCAGGAAAGAAAACTTATTTCAGCGCTGGTAACATTTCGAAACCTTCGTGCAGTAGGAAACTGAATCGTCTATCAAGTGTTACATAACGATGATTTTGGATTAATGTAATGAAAAGTATTATAGTCAAAAATCTTTTAAAGAGTTTAAGTGTGCGTTGCAGTTAGGCAAGTGGCTGCATTTACATTTAATAATATATTCATGCTGAAAGATTTATAAATCTGAAATGTGCTAAGAAGTTGAGGCCATCCACTAATTTTGTTCTTCCATTTCATGTTTTTTGTTCGTTTCCTCTTGTAATTAGAATTTATCAGTACATGGGAAAGAAAGGCAATGATAATAATCAATTCTTACATAATTTAAATAAAAACTCTTGTCAAAAAGAGCTAACATTTACAAACGCAATCTTAGCCTCGTAGCTGCTATTCATATTTACATAAGTAACTTTACACAACCAAAAAAGGATTATTCGGCTGTGCGACGTTCTAACCAGATTGCGTTTTAAACGACATTCTTGGTAGCTCCAAAGTTGGTGTTAGGTGTATCCTCCTGACTAGTTTTTGGCGTTTAGTTTACGTTTTGTTTTAAACCACTACATTTATTGTGATACCACGTACTAAAAATAGTTTCACGATATTTCTGAGGGAAAATATGTTTCAAAAAAGTGGAATACATGAAATTAAACGCAAGAAAAATATGAATTTTATCAATGTTATCTCTGCAAATCCTTGTATCGATAACGCACAGTTTCCGTATTCTCCTTTTAAATTGACTTATATCATACGTAGAAATACAACCATTGTGCATATTTAAACAGAGTAGCAATAGCTTAATAATGGTGCCCGAATTAAATTCAAGGCACTGGCACACGACTGCCTTGTTTGTTGAACCCTAAAAAGTGAAGTAGAAGCATAACGGATAAGCTATGACAAATAAACGAGCACTTACACTTCGATACGTCTTAATTACAACACTTCAAACAAATTTGGAATAACAGAAATACAGGCTTATCTGGAACTTACAAATAAGCATTCTCGTCAAGGATAAGGATCCCCTGGATACACTACAAAGTGTGTCATAAGGCAATTTCTGATTTCCCTATATCCCTTTACCCGAGGGCTAAATGGGACAATGAGATTTGTATCGGACTACTATAGTACAAACCCTTTCAACTATCCAAATGTCTAAAGAATCCTTAATCAATCATTCTTTCAAAACTTTTATTCTGCTCAGTCACTCAATTTGATCACAACAGAAGAACTACCAAAACCACAAGCAGAAGATGTACATTCAAAGCACACAGCTCTAAAGCTGGTGACACGATACACGAGCTCTGTGGGCAATATCACAGTGCCTGGATTTCAAAGGAATGATTCGCGCAGTATGAGGAAGATTTCCAGGTAATGTGCTGGCCTCCATATTCTTCAGATATCAATGCAATCGATTATCTGCTTCTGTTTCACTAGGTTTTAAGTTATAAAAAAATTATGTTAATAGACATAGTTGTAACTGTTCATTTCTTAGTTATCTTAGTTAGAAGAAATCAAAACACAGTGTATTTCGTTGGATACAGCCGAAATTACCATTATAGTGTCTTTAACACAATCGTTTCTTTTACAAATAAAGGAAATTTATTGCGATGATAGTTTTAGAACTCGTTCTGTTATGAACCTTTGATCTCAGAAGTATTGAACGCTTCTGCCAAAATTCAAATGTTCGTGAAAAAGTGTAATCCAGAGTTTATGCCATGTTATTTCTGCATTTTTAAACTTGCATAAAATTTAAAGCTTTCAAATGTTTTTGATTATTTCACATATTGCCGTCGTTCAACATATCGATACACAATTCTTTCAAGCGCTAAGAATACCTAAAATGTATTAAAAGATGATTATTCAGTATTTAAATCCTATTCACGGAGAAAGAGTTAGCAGTTTTTTCTTTGTAAAGTATGTTTAATATAAAGTATCAAAAATGTTACTTTAATTACTTTTAAAACTGCTCTTTTTAAATTGAATCACCTTGGCTTTAAGTTGACGAAATACACTGCTGGACAATTGCTAAAGACGGATCATAAACGGCTATATAGCGCATAAAAAAGTAAGTGTGGTTGGATGCCAAGTGAAATAAAATAATGTCAAAATCCCAGGACATTACAAGAAAGACAATTTGTTGTGCTCTGAAATCCAGAAGGCTTTGGAACGTGTTCAAGGGACAAACAGGCTATTTTGTGCAGAATACGTAAACGTGAAAAATGCAATTACCGTACGCAGGCGTTCCGGCGTAAGATGCCAATACGGGATATGGCCACCATGGAGGGCAATGCAAGATTAAACACGTCGTGTCATGCTTTGCACAACATTATCAGGCAGCTGTTGGGGTAATTTATCCCATTCCTCTGTCAGTGCACGGATGAGGGTGTCCTTGTTTATTGGAGGGCATTGGCGACCAGCAAGACTCCTCCCCAAAGCATCCCACACATTTTCAATGGGATTAAGATCTGGAGAACGTGCTGGCCATACGAGTCGTTGAATATCCTCGCTCTCAAGACTTTCCTGGACAGCGACTGTTCGATGACATGTGTAACTTATACTCTAGATTCAGTTTCCATTTGATTTTACTATCTCTTGTTATTTTATTTTCCTATGCAAATTATCTTCTCACTTAACGAGATGTTATTTCTCCCGCTGAATGATATGTGGCAACGAGTGTAAGTCATGACGTGGTGGTATGCAGTATATATAGGCGCGCTCAATCATACCAAGGAGGAGCTTCGTTTTATGTGCGGAGAGCTTCGTTTTATGTGAGAGCTTCGTTTTATGTGATAGGTTCTTCTTCATTATTCTTATGCGATTCTACGAAAGTTCGGATATTCAGTAGTAGTGTTATTTGTAGAGTGTGTGTTGGATAATACCAGGAGTTCTCTAATAAAAGGTTTTAAAGTAAGTACGTTTTTCTCAGTTCATAGTATTGTCAGACCTCTGTCTGGCCGTTAGGTCTCTTCCATTAAGTGTCTCCATTAAGTCCAGGCATAAAACTTTATGCATTATAATTACTACCCATCCAGGAATAAAACTTTATTCATTATAATTGGTGCCCGAACATTTCTTGAACACGAGGTACTGACACCTATTAACTATGTCTTCATTACCTGAGCCAACTTCACTATTTCACCCTAAATCAAGTTTCGGTGGTGGTGGTGTTATTTTCGACAATTTGCAAGAAGCCTGTGGGTCTCACTTTAATGTGAATGATTTACAAGTACCCAGGCATTCCTCACAATTTCGTCATTCACCAGCTTCATATCACTCTGAGTCGCGGGTCGTACCTGAGTTATTTCAATCCTCTCACAGAAGTAAAATGCTTGCACATTTCGTGCCGCATGAAGGAACAATTACTTTCAATGATTTGGAGGGGTCCTTGAAATTTCTCGAGGATTTGGAGGATCATTTCGACTTATACAATATTCCTCAAAATTGCAAAGTGCAAATAGTAGGCACTTGCTTCAAAGATGCCGCTAAGACCTGGTATCGGCAGTGGAGAGTATCGAACCTGGATTCTCGTTATGAGAATTTCCAAACGGAATTTTTGGAAGTCTTTCCTTTCGGCCTCAGTCGAGCTGGCCTTGCACAACAACTTTTTTCTCGTCAGCAAGGACCCAACGATAGCCTTGTTGCGTTTGCTTTAGAAACAACACGCTTGTATAACGTATGGGATCCACATGCCAGTCATGTCGACATGTTGGACACCATATTGCAACAGCTCGATCCATTTCTACAGGATTTTCTTGAGGTCCGACACCCTGCTACAATTCATGAATGCCTTCGCCTCATACGAACGTATGAGGAGCGACACGGCAAACATGGTCCAACTCAACATGCTCGGGTACCCCGGGAGGCTTATCACGAAAATATTCAGCGGCGTAATAGGCCTAATGACTTTCTACACGAGCGTACACAGGTGCAAGTCCAAGCATCATACGTTCCACCGCATAGAAGAGTGGTACACCAACCGCTAGTTTCTGAACAATTTTCGGGGTACAGTACAAATGCACAGTATGCTCGACCCCGTTCCAATCCGCAGAATTCGGAACGTTTTTATGCTAAGGGCAATGATGATTTTTCTGCCCGTGCTGAGGGAAGAAGTAATAGAACCGGAAATTTCAACGGACATGCGGAGTTCGCGCAGCAGTTTTCACGAAGTTTTCCTACGCGTGAAAACTTTCCCGATACCCGGCAGGGCCGAGGTTTCAGACCGCATGATAATACAACCAGGAATCTTTTAAACTTCCAAAGGTAGTAGACCAAGGGTCGGTACTGCTTCCTGATACCAAGCATTCTGAATCTAAAATAGTATTAGCGACTGTCCAAACGCCTCAGTTGCCTGATGTGTTATTGACAATTGAAGATATTATTGTCGAGACAAAGTTCGACACTGGTTCTGAAATATCGGCCCTAAATACGAGGTTTTGCACTGATAGTTTTCCTGCAATCCACGTCCAGCCTGCGACGCAGTATTTGCGAGGTGGAAATAACGAAATATTCAGTATCACAGGATCTGTCACATTATCTCTAGGGCTGGGAAAAGCTCGTTTTACGCATTCTTTCCTGCTCATAGATGACCTACCTGTTAAATGTCTAATGGGCATGGACTTTATCAATACTTTTCAAGTTACCCTGAATTTCGTACAACATGTTATTTCCTTTCCGGAACCTGTCGAAGTGATTCCTAAAGATCCTATAGACATAACGAATTTGTTACTGAGTAAACAACTGAATGAGAGGCAACGAAACCAGCTTTTTCTACTTTTGCATGAAAGACCTGGTTTATTTTCCGATCAACCTGGTTTCACACAGGTGGTTTTTCACGTCATTGACACTGATGGTTCTAAACCGATAGCGACGAAACCTTACCCTAGTGCTCCCCATAAAAAACAGGAAATGCAACGTCAAATTTCCAAGATGATTAAACAGGGCATAATAAGGGAATCAACAAGCGCCTGGGCCGCGCCTGCTTTTCTTGTTCCAAAGAAACAACCCAACGAATTTCGTTTCGTGACAGATTTCCGCAAGCTAAACCAAGTCACGAAAGCGATAAATTATCCACTACCTGTCATGTCTCATATTTTTCATGACCTATCGTCAACTAAATGGATGTGAACCTTGGATTTGGCTAGTGGATATTGGCAGGTTGCGGTACATCCAGACTCCGTCGATAAAACAGGCTTTGTGACTCCTTTTGGGGCTTATGAATACCTGCGTAAGCCCTTTGGACTAGCCTCTTCACCTGCTACTTTCCAAAAGCTTATGGATACGGTTCTCAGACCTGTTCTAGGTCCCCATGTGCATGTATATTTGGATGACATTATTATTACATCCGAGACTTTTGACGAGCACCTTTCTCTGCTCAAACAGGTGTTCCAAATCATATACAATGCTGGCTTGACGTTAAAACCTAGTAAATGCCGGATAGCGAGGGACGAGATTGTATATCTGGGGTTGAAAATCACTCCCCACGGCTTATTTACGGATGATGAAAAAATCAGGCCTATTGTTGACTTTCCACGGCCTAAAACAGCCAAAGAACTATCACGCTTTCTGGGAATGACCGGATGGTATCAGCAGTTCGTCTCCGCTTATGCTACAATCTGTGAGCCATTGTATGCTTTGAAACGTAAATACAAGAAGTTTGTTTGGACACCTGAGGCTAACGCTGCGTTTGAAGCACTAAACTCTGCGTTGACTCAGCCTCCTGTATTAGAATTCCCAGATCATACTAAGGAATTTGATATTTACACTGACACATCCGGAGTTGGTCTTGGTTACGTTTTGTCACAAGATGGGCACCCAATAGCTTTTGCGTCCCGTACTATAGCTAAATCTAAACGCAATTATTCAGCTACGGAACGCGAATGTCTTGCTGTAGTGTATGCTCTTGACAAATTTCAATGTTATCTCAACGAATTGACATTTAATATAATTACGGATCATTCTGCCCTTCAGTATTTGAATTCTGCTAAGCACCTCTCTCAAAGACTTATGAAGTGGGCTCTTAAGTTACAGGAGAGCAATATCAAAATTTCGTACCAGCCAGGTCATAAGAATCAATTACCGGATGCTTTGTCTAGCGTCCCGATTAGTGGGGTTCCCACAGAAACTACTGCTGGATGTCAGCCTTTACTTTTAATAGCTGATATAACATCCAGAGAGCAGATAATGGCAGAATTAGTAAATGATCCAGATTTTGGGGATATCTATAATTTTTTGCTTGCTGGGTTCACCACTACAAAGTGACCCTTCTCTGGCTGGGAGGGCACAGCATTTTGAAGTCCTAGAGGGTCTTCTTTACTATACGAAATCTGGGAATACTAGGGCAGAGTTTCGCCCATGTATTCCGCGAACCCTTAGAATGGTCCTTTTAAACGAATTTCATGACAAACCTTTTGCAGGCCATTTAGGTATTCGCAGGACCCGTTGTAAATTGCGGGATGTTGCCTATTGGCCTGGCATGTACCAAAGTGTGCTCGCATACGTTCAATCATGTCACTTGTGTCAGATTTATAATTACCGTAATGTAAGACCGGCCGGTCACTTGAAATCTATTTCAAGTTCTCATGTTTTTGACATTATTTCAATAGATTTATTGGGACCTTATCCTTTATCTGTTAAAAACAAAGCTCGTTACATTTTAGTATTAACTGATAATTTCTATAAATGGGTCGACGTTTTTCCCATTAAAGCCGCTACGGCGGAAGTTATTTGTAATGTATTAATTAATGAAGTATTCTCTAGATATGGTGCACCTAATAAAGTAGTATCGGATAATGGTCCCCAATTTATTTCTGACATTTTTGAAATAATGTGTGCGAGACAACTCATCAAGCATAACTTCATTTCCCCATATCATCCCCAGAGTAATCCCGCGTAACGAGTAAACCGCACGCTAATTAAAATGATTGCTACATTTGTCATGGATCATCACGAGCGGTTGGATGAACATCTTGAGCTTTTTTCGTTCGCCCTCCGCTCGTCTGTTCACGAATCTACTAAATTTACTCCTGCAGAACTTTTTTGGGTCGAAAAATTAAGACCCCTTTTGAAAACATAACGGGGATTATTGACGAACTGAACCAGCGACATACTCCGCAATCAGTACGAATCATGGCAGAAAAAGCTCGTGTTGCAATGATAGGAGCACAAGCGGCTCAAGCAAGATACTATAATACTAGGCGTAGTTAACCAGATCTTGTAGTTGGAGATCTCACTCTCGTGGAGACACAGTTCCAGTCTTCTGTTTCTCATACTTCAGTACAGAAATTTGCACCCTGCTACGAAGGTCCGTATCGGGTGGCAAATGTGTTTGAAAATAACATTATCCTTGAAAAACCTGACAATCAATTTCAATACGTACACGTTGCTCAGTGTCGCAAGTATCATGAACGAAATATAGAATTTATAATCAACCCTACTCAACCTTCTGTTCCACAGACTCAAGAGTCTATATCACACGATCACCCTCCAGAAATTTTGGACGAACCGACAAACATTTTTGAAGAATCTCCAGTAATTTTTTTTCACCCTCCCCTCCTCAAGACTGGCTTCCAAGAACGCAACCTGATTCTACCATAAGACGAAGGCTCGAATCAAGTTCTTCAAATTCTAGTATCATTCCCTTCCCTCCAACCATTGCCAAGACTATTGCTGCACCATTCCCTAATAACTCTGCACCAACACAAGCTCCTACTTCCTTGAATACCTCGTCAGAGAGTATTCCTATAGGCAGAAATAAACATCGCCCTGCACGACCACTAACTTACAGCAGCGACTCAGAGTCATCAAATATTTCTGATTTATCAGATATAGACAATAGTTTGACGATTCCTAAACGTCAGACACAAATTACAAACCGTCCAGCAACACCGACAGCTGGTCGAAAACGCAACTTATCTCCCCAATCGGCTTCGCCGCAACAGCGACGAAGGCAGAGATCCTTGCATCCGCCCTGGTTTCGCCCCTGGAACTTACGCTCAGGGCAAACAGGGCCGATGCCTGCTTCTATTGTCATGCCAAGAGTTAGAAGGCGAAAACAAGCGATGTGGCCGGAGCCACGTTCCTTCAAAAGAATGCTGGAAGGACAACACGGGCCATAGCACAACGGGACAACATATCGAAAGCCTAGGGGAGCCCGTTCCTGTCAGTCGCAGGGATTTCCTGACCGACAGACTTCAGCCGTTCCAGACCGTTCCTGTCAGCCGCAGGGATTTCCTGACCGACAGACTTCAGCCGTTCCTGACCGACGGACTTCAGCCGTTCCTGACCGTTCCTGTCAGCTGCAGATATTTCTTGACCGACAGACTACAGATGTTCCAGATACATTCACGTCTCTGAAAAGATCGACGCCACCTGAATTTACCAGTCCGATTAGGCCTGGAAAACGTTATCGTACTAGAGTTTTTTATGCGTCCTCGAGATAAGTAAGTTCTCGTGGACAGGTTCTTTTCTCATTATGTTGTTTTTCCTGCACGACCAGTTGGCGTGTCAGAATTTTTTTTTTTTTTCGTGTGGGCCTATGCATTCTTTTTGTGTATATATGTGGGTTTTTTTATATATATATCTTCTATGTCCGTCAACTAATCCAAATTTTTTTTTATATATATGTGTATTAGGGGTAAAATAGTGAGAATTGTTTCTGTTAGGCAGCTACAGGCAATCTTCGCTGCTGATACAGTTGGTTTGCAATCAACGATAATATAAGGAAGTAATTTGAAATCAAAAAAGTGATTCCTGCTAGGCAGAATAAAAATAAGGTATGCCGATGCAGGTTTGTTCTGTTCACGTATAAAAAGTGTTTCCTGCTTCACAGACGACAATTGCTGCGGACACAGGCTTCCTGAATTTGTTATGCCAAGTTTGATGTTGTACGTACTGCTGCCACCCAAAAAAAAGAGGACGATAAACGTCAGTCAGCGAAATGTAAGACCACACTCAAAATTTGATAGGTTTTTCGAAAAAAGGAAATTAAGGGGGAGATGATGTAACGTATACTCTAGATTCAGTTTCCGTTCGATTTTACTATCTCTTGTTATTTTATTTTCCTATGCAAATTATCTTCTCACTTAACGAGATGTTATTTCTCCCACTGAATGATATGTGGCAACGAGTGTAAGTCATGACGTAGTGGTATGCAGTATATATAGGCGCGCTCAACGATACCAAGGAGGAGCTTCGTTTTATGTGCGGAGAGCTTCGTTTTATGTGATAGGTTCTTCTTCATTATTGTTATGCGATTCTACGAAAGTTCGGATATTCAGTAGTAGTGTGATTTGTAGAGTGTGTGTTGGATAATACCAGGAGTTCTCTAATAAAAGGTTTTAAAGTAAGTACGTTTTTCTCAGTTCATAGTATTGTCAGACCTCTGTCTGGCCGTTAGGTCTCTTTCATTAAGTGCCTCCGTTAAGTCCAGGCATAAAACTTTATGCATTATAATTACTCCCCGTCCAGGAATAAAACTTTATTCATTATACTGGTTGCGTTGTCGTCCATGAAAATGAATCTATCACCGACAGCACCACGGAACATGCGGTAGCAGAACATCATTAATGTATCGTTGGCCAGTCATAGTTCCAGTTGAAAGCACATAGATGGACGTACGGCCATTGATCATGATGCCAGCCCATACCATGACACTACATGTCGTATATCGGTCCCTTTCCTGTATTTTTGCTGGACAATATGCAGTACCACTATCACGCCAGATCAGTTGTCGTCGACAATCAGATGATAGACTGTATCTACTCTCATCAGAGAAGAGAACAGCAGACCAGTCGTTATTAGTCCAGTTGCGATGCTGATGGCGCCATTGCAAACGGGCGGTACGGTGACGTCTGGACAATGGAATGCACACAACATGAGGGCGGGCGTACAGTCCTCCTTCATGCAAACGTCTGGGGAATGTTTTTCGGGAGATCCGCTTGCCAGTAGCAGCCATAAACTGATTTTCTACCTCACTAACTCTGCTGCGCCTGTATCTTTTTGTTGATAGCACTGTGTACCGATCTTCTGCAGGTGTCCTACTGCGAACACGACCTCCCCCGTGACGTTTGCTACACTCTCCATTTGTTTGAAATGATTTCCAAAGCCTTGAAACAACACTGTGGCTGCAAGTTCGTCAATTGATTCTTTCCCTTTCAACTTTGCGTTTGAACAACAACGGTAATACGCGTCAAATCCTTTATATCTCTTATCAGCGCTATGACGTCACGAACAAGTTCGGCAATCCAAAATTTGCATACGCACAACACGTTTACTGTATCCCGCATTTATGCTAATTTCCACATTTTCCTGCCTTCCATTTTATTGTTGCTATCGTTGCTATTGTCCTCCGTCCTTAGCAATTATCCGGCAGTGTATAACATTATTCAAATGTTGTTGTTTGCTCCTTTGTTCATATTAAATTCTCAGTTAGATATTCTTTGTTACACGACTCATAAAAAATTGAATTGCACAATCGTTTCGGGAGATTTCCTTGTCATCTCAGATTAAGGAATCTCGTGACGCACACACTACAAATTCTGTCCCAGTGAGGATCTCGGAAGTATCCGTATCCATCTCTTACGAAAGCGAGGTGCGCACGGAAATTAATACGCAAAATTCTCAAGTGCAATTCCCTCAGCCATTCGACAATTGGAACGGCGTGGAGAATCAAACTCTGAAAGCCCTCACTCTCCTTCATCCACTTTTTTATACCTCATTCCTTCTTACACTCTACCTTTTTCACCTGAAAATTTTCCCCTCGCACACATTTCAGCTCCGCTGACACACTGACGTTACACTCTTCACTCTGAAGATCGGCCGGCAGGCACAGTGGTTTCCACAGGATACCAGAAAATAATCTTGATTCAAAGTGGTTCAAAAGAACTAAAGAAAGCAGAAGGTATAAAGGCCCCCATCCCCAAACAATAGAAAAAACTCCCCACAGTTAACTCGTGTCCATGTGCACTATTCTATAATAATGTAAATCCTCCAAATTGCATCCGGAAAAACGACAACTATCATATAACAAAAAACGTAAAATTAAAACTAGTTTGCCACAAAAATGTTAGCTCGTTACGCACACTTTATAAACTATATTGTTCTTCGATCAAAATCAAAGAGTTGCACGTTGATATTGCACTCGCTTTCTAAAGTTTACTTATATCACACTAACATAATATAGATAACATTCAACTCTATCGTTCTTCGATAAAAATCGAAGAGATGCACATTGAGATTACACTTACTTTGTGAAGTTTACTTATATCCCCTAACATAATAGAGATAACATTAACTTAAAGGAAATTCATAGTTAAATTCCTAGTCACTGACAAGAACAAATGAAATTTAGAAACACAGGGCATAATATAGAGGAAATTTTGACATACTTAAAAATCCTTCAGTACATACCTCATCCTAATCTCGGAGAGCCACATCTTGAGATTTCAGAATTTCGCACCGTCCAGTAACTGGATATCCTAATTTTAACTTAATTGATTGCATACTAACTCACTGGAAATTAGTAACATCAATTTAGACAGTATTTATTAAACGAACCCGAAGATTATAAAATAAAAAAACATTCTATATTTGTCACTACACTCATGTTAAGCACAAAATAAAATGCTACATACTAATAATACATTACTGCATTAAACACAAAGAACTGCAATTTACAGCATTACTTTGCTTATAACTAAAAAAGAAGATTAATTTAGAGTACATTCAAATTTAATTTCAAATTAATTATGACTTATATTTGTCCAAAAATATTATTTATGTGTTCCTTTATTTATGGTGAGATCCTGGACTTCTTTATCTCTTTTTTTTTACTTTTTGTTTATTTTTTTATTTACCACACTCTTAGATGATTCCCTTTCGATATTCGTATCTTTATTCCCTTAGAGCCTGCGTTCAAAACTGTTTCATTTACACGATTTGTTTCTGCTCTAACAATAGGCACTGAAGTGCTTTGTACTTCTTGATGGGGCAACTTTGCATTTTCCTGAGATTTTTGAACATCATTCTTGGTAGTATCATCAAATAGAAATCATCGCTCTTTCCACGTTTATAATGCTGAATCCCCAGCATTGTGCGAGGCTCCAAAGTTGCAACATGCAAGGTGGTTTGGTAGATTATCGTATGTAAGTCTGGTACATTTCGAGCCCGCTGTGGCGCAGTGGAAGCATGTCCGGCGCGGAACTGTAAGACCCAGGGTTCGATTCCCAGGGGCCGCCGATGAGAATTTTTCCGTGACTCACTTATAAATGTGGAAAGAGCGATGACTTTTATTTGATGTTCCTAATACACGTCAACTGTGTATTTATTACTTTTGGTAATAGCTTTTTCACCTGATCCGGACTTAGGTTGAACATCAGACTGGGATGCTGCTTATTCTCCAGTTCCCGATTCAGACTGGATATCACTCTTGATTAAAGTTTTTTCTGCAGTTCCCAGCTTGGAATTTAACACAACATTTTCAGCCATTCCAGTGTTTTGATCTCCCTCCCCTCGACCTTCATCTAGAGTATCTCGGGAATATATACTTCCCGATTCATCTCCAGAATCTACATTTTCTGGGCAGTCCACTGTGCGTTCTTTATCTTGCACTGATCTTGAAATCTCACGCGAAGTCTCCGAACTTGTATCAAACACACTTTTTTTTCAATGAAGCCATTGTGCCACTCTATCCCGAATTAGACTTTGAGCCAGACGACAAAGGTGTGGAAAGTGCTCAAAAAGGAAAGCTGAGTTTGCATATCTTGATGCTATATGACAAATGTCTTTGCAAAAACAACGCCGGAATTTTACCGCAGGGTAATTTACATAGGCTTTATACCCCTCAATGAAAACCACGTTCGGTATCTCTTCATAGGTTTCCTTAATTCGAATTCTCGTCTCTGTGGAGGTACCACTTAGAACAGGATGATCTGATTTCCTATTGCCAAGAAATAACATTACCATAATTTCTAAAAAATATCTGAATCTCTTCACATCCCATTTCTAAGGAAAGCATGGAAACAATGATTTTTTCAATCACTGCTTCCCTTAAAGGGAACAGCATACAAATTGGAAAAAAAAGTCATGTTCTACATTATAGATGCATAATGTTTCAAACAAACTATTGTAACCAATTTATTATCCGTACCCTAAAAAAAGTAAGACGAAGAGATTCAGATATTTTAAGAAAAGTTTGATTAAAAAATACTTATCTGAAGAAAAGCTTAACATTTGCATACCATTTGAGAAGATGTAGAATGAAAAATAAACCACAAGGAGAATTTTTTTTTCTTTTCGTCATGCAAATTGACACATTCGAAGCACTAATACATTTTACCTTAATATTATTCTAAAGTGAAAGCTTTAATCTATAGAGAGACTGCATTCCTTACGTTCAAAAACCATTTTTTTTGCTTCCTGATCAGAATATACATTGAAAATAGATAGGGAGACACACTCGTTTTCTTATAACACATGTGTTAAATTTGTTCAAGGATCAGTCGAGTTCATTTTAATGTGGGAAGTTAGTTATTTAATAAGATAATTATGGGTCATTCAATAAATGATTTCAGGGATATAGGTTAAGTACACAAGCACAAACAATTTTCAGAGTTTTCTTTCACTTGCAATGTGGATTTATCATTTGGTTTCAATAAGCACGGTAGGTATACAAATCACAATAAGAAGGTAAAAATTTAGTGCTGAGCAGAAGATAAAAGCAGAACACACTGCAAACATGAATAGTCAACCGTGGTGAACTACGACCTTGACTAGAGCCCTAAACTTACCCAATCTTCTGCAAATGACCCTGAGCCATTTCACAAATCAAATTCATCGGGGTTTTCGTTACCAAAACCTGCTTAGTGGAGTCGATGTAAAGAGAGGCTCATCCTCTCATAGATCGTTATTTGGAGACGAAATTTGCATTGCGCCTTATGGAGAGCTTTTGACATCTCTTAAGTTTTGCCCGCACCTGGGATAACAAAATATACAAATATGGATAACTTCATTAAAAACTGCTCTGTCCATCATTTCTGATTTTTGAACGTATATATAATTTTTTATGGTGAAACAATTTTGCCTAAAAGAACAAATGGATTTATATTGCCCAGCCTGAAGGGACAGAACGTGCTGAAAATCTGCTATCAACTAGTAATGCACTTTTACTATTAACACAGGAAGCCATATCTGTTTGGAAGAGATACTCTGCTTTAACTTCAACAATGCATTATGCCTTACGAAAGTTGCAAGATCTGTATTCATATTTTGAATTTGTTTTACCAATCAAAACCTATTTAAAGGCGAATCAAAAAATTAGTAAAACCTTTGAAAGTGAAGTAGTGTGATTTACGATTCCAGTTTAAAGTACTATTTTTTACAAGGAAAATACCAAAAACTACTTTTTTTTTATTACAGACCTGGAAATTGTGAACATATATCAATTGAAAGATTTTGTCTGAAAATTTAGTCACTAATAAATACATAGCTGGTCTTAAAAAAAATGCGAATATTTTTAACTTCGTTCGACATCGGCACGATACTCGATCAAACTGTAGTCGTTGTAGTAACCACAGCAACATGCCACATGTCATTACCACACATTCGTTGTCGATAATGCGTTGTTTCATAAACCCCTAAAAATTTCACGCAGTGATTTTTCAAAAAACTGGATGTGGAAGAAGACCAAAGATTCCCCATTAAAATAAGCTGTTTACTTAAGATATATGTGGAAGAAGCTTTTCGTCTTATGCGAGAGGTTTATAAATATGCATATTTAGGAAATCTAACAATTTACCGATGGCATAAAGAACTTATTAACGGTTGTTAGTCGGGGCTTTAATAGCACATGGAGTACGACCTTCAACGAGTGTTACAAAGGTAAATATCAATACAAGAGGTGTTATTATACGAGGAGATGCACAACTATCAATTATATATATCGCAGGAATGGTTTACATTTTAAAATCATCATATTACAGAGTTTTAACCAAACATTTGGGCATGAAACGAATTTGTTCAACTTGGTCTCCCCATTTTTTCCCAATGCAAGGCCACAAACGGACAGTTCTGTCGTTTCTTATTTGTACAAAATGAATATTTAGTTGATGCGCAACCTGCATTTAGTCCATGCTTGTTGACATGGTACTTCTGGTTGCTTCTCCATTTTAAAAAAGGCATTACGGTGACGACAATTTGAAACTAATCAAGAACTTATAACAGCTGCTCAGGTGTGCTTTAACACCATTTTAGAAAAATATCTCCTAAAGGCATTTTAAAGGTAGTAGGAACGTTTGAACACTCTTTTCGATGCAATAGACACTATTTCGAAAAGAATCACCATTTCCTTTTAGCAATTAAGGTACGCATATTTTGCTTTAAAAATACATTCTGATTTGTTTTGGGAAAACCCTTGTATCAAGCATATGATTACTTGAAGGAGAGGCTTTCGAAGATAGCACGCAAAGAATCACATGAAACATCGGAAATATAAAACCCTGCAATAACAGTGGTTTTCAAATGTTAGAAAAGAAAATTAATCAAATTCTTAAAATAATTACAGAAAACGTTTTTATTTTCGAAAACCCACAACACCCTAAATGTTGAAGACCAAAGATATAACTGTGCAGAAAGGAATTTTTTTTTAAGACGGCAACATTTTTTTCGTATATTCGAAGAATTATGTATTCAAAAATTCCGAAGGTAA
This sequence comes from Macrothele yani, assembly GCA_039090855.1. Lineage (NCBI taxonomy): Eukaryota > Metazoa > Arthropoda > Arachnida > Araneae > Macrothelidae > Macrothele > Macrothele yani. The sequence goes on from CM077018.1 coordinate 9,785,538, forward strand.
TACTTTTCCGTTTCTCACCTCAAAATTGTTAAATACAAATTCGATTGTTTAAATAGTAGTAGACGTCTGTTCAGAACTTGTTTTGTGTTTTTTTCTTATTTCAATAACGTTCAAGTATCATGTTCTATGACGCATAGTTTAATGTTATGTGAAAAACATCGCCTCAGCTCATGTGCAACGCATGGTTTATTCAAAATATTTAGGAAAAATGATCGTACCTTGTTCCGAACGTCAGAGGAAATGGTATCTGAGTTTTCAAAAAAATTTAGTCCTGGGAAGGCACAAAGTTTTTTCTATTTTCACAGCAAAATTATATTGCGGCAATTAAACTTTCTAAAAATCAGAGACGTTAAGGTCTATGTTCAGTGAAGAAATGTTACTGCGCATGCCTAGAAATACTAAATAGACCCTAAAAACTTTGTTATTATGCATTATACACTTTGCCAGTGTAAGGGTCGCCCGCAATCAAACTGTCCATTATGAATTTATTTAATTTTAATGTTGTGATGAATACGTGCGGATGGACGCTTCAGTCCGCCATTTTGTTGCTTCGACTAAAAACTGACATTCTTCACCACCCACGTGGTACAATTTTAATCCTATGTGAGGATTAAGGGAGTGGTGCATGAACACCTGGGGCACCTGACCTTGAAGAGTCGGCTGCTCGAGTGCTATTGTTAAACAAGTTGTCATACCGCTTTTGTATACGTGCAAGGTTGTAATCGCCTGCGGGTATCCGACGACATTCCTGAACTCAGGTATTTCATGTGCTGACCGGGTAACGAGTTTTCTTGCACATGCATGGTAGAGGTCCGAAAGGTCTAAGAGAATTTAGTGAGACAGTTGAGCTTCGGTCGTCAAGGAGAGAGGATCCTAGTTTGGACACCGGTTTTTGACGGAAGGGCTGCGGGTATCGCAGAAGTACAGCATGGTGAACGAGATGGAGGATTCCTTCGTCCACCGGTTATCGCGGAAAGAATTGTGAAAAAGTAGCACGTGGTCAGCACGGAAACTCTGAGCGGGAAGCCATCGGAAACCCGTGAAGAAAATGTTATTGGAATAATAAAATCTTGCTGATTTTTATTTCCGTGTACTGGACTGAGTTTTGTTGAGGTAATTATTGTTCTACGCAAGGACGCCTTCAGCCGCCTTGAAAGCCAGATCGTATAGTAAAGGCGAGGCGGTAGCTCTTTATACGGCGGGAAACAGAAGGTATTATCTAAGAATTGATATGTCTGGCCCTACAGCCAGGTAAAAAATTGAAAAGAAACCCAACAATTTGGGTAAATACAATCTCACGCATAACTCGTAATGTTACAAAGTTAACCACTGGCACTTTCCTGGCAAAACCAACGAGGTACTGATATTGCTTATGAATTTTATTTGTCTCGCACGTTACAAAGCACAGTTCAGAATCTGGTGATATTCATATGTATTTCTCTCTTGAGTTGCACTGAGTGATCACGGAATTATGATTATCCTTATCAAAGTGGATGCGGCCTACTGGACACGTGAATCCCGAGAAGGCACGATTAGTGAACCGCGTACCATATATGAGGTGTGACTGGAGCAATATTTAGTAAAATTCGGAGAGTTATGAGTAAATGGAAGAATTTGTCAGTTTTTGAGAAAGGATAGATTGAGAAGCTTGGTTAGTGGGTGCCTCGATTTCCTAAACGGCTGAACTGGTGGGTTGTTCGCGAGCAGCCGTATTTAAAGTATTGGCGTGAAAATAGTGAAATTACGACACGGAAGCAAACCTGCACAGTATAACAAAAGCTGGATTTAAGACGCGAGCGCCGGTCCGATGCCTCCTACAGCCGAACAGACCCAGCACTTATCAATATTTAACTATCCATAACAACAGAGGTCAGCCCGGATCAGTATATGTCATGATCATGCGACGTATACTCGCAAGTGTGGGCTATGACATCAGACGAACCCGACGACATGATCGCCTAACCATGGTTGATTGGCGAAAAAACTCTCCTGGCGCAAAGATCATTCAAGGTGGACATCGGATACTGGTGAAAAAGTAACTGGTGAAAAGGTGTTCATACACACAAAATAATGATGTCAGGTAAAAAAGTATTCTGGTCTGAGGAGGTGCGTTTTTTATTTCTCTCCGTGGATGATCGTGCAAGTATTTGGTGTAAGCATGAGGCACTCAATCCATTCTGCGTTGTGTCCACAGTGGAAGACGGTGGAGCCGGTAGTACCATACGCAAGAATTTCAGAATACCAAACAGGACCATACGCAAGAATTTCAGAATGACAATAGTGTGTTTATTACTAACAGCAGCTGTTTGTTCACCATTGCCGTTGTTGACAAGCGCAGACCCATCGCGCTCTCGTTATTAGGTGTAATAAGACTGCAGAACATCTTCACAAGAAGCCATGCACTACCATTTCGATAGAGATAGGCGACACATTACGTCCCAGGGCATTCGAAGCTTTGCTTGTCTGGAGCGCCGACTCGTATTCGCCAATATTCATTGTACCATCAGTGTCATAATGGAGATATCCATAATTTCCTCAGCAACTCTTTCGATACCGGCTGTACTGGTTTTTTGGATGTAAATGTGTTCGGCGCCGATTACAACGATCGATAAGTGCTATAAGCTTCTCGGTGTTCTGCTCACGATGTACGTCCTTTTTTTTATTGATTGGAGGTTTAACGACCACCGTGAGCAACTCAATGGGCTATAACCAGTCGCCCGTCCCTAATTTAAGGTCACTGGTTCCAGGGAAGGGAGAGAGCCAGTGCCGTAAGACAAACACAAACATCCATGCCTCACCGGGATTCTAACCCGGGCCCCTTATGGACGAATGATCAGAGGCCATCGCTTAGACCATTGCACCACCGGGGCGGCGTACGTCCTTTGGCGGTGCCGTTTTGCAATAAATGTTGCATACAAGGCCGAACATTTCTAACATTCTGATTCGCATGGGCCTTATTTCAGAAATTAGTAGAATGAGCTCCGGGGAGTTTTGTGTTTCTTGTATTTTAAAACGTGTCCTGCTGCTGATATGTTTGGCCAGTAGAACTACGAAAACTTCTGTATTTTTGAATATGTCATGGCAGCTCTAAACGCTCCGTTCCGTAAAACAGCGAATTGGACCAAACTTAGAACGCCAAAGAAAAGAAAAGAGAAAGGAACCACAAGAGAACAATTCGTGAGAAGAGTAGAAATATATCCAATTGAAAGACGACTGAAAGCAATGAACTTGCTTTACCTGAAAAAATCCCAAAACAGAAAAGGATGTTAAAATCCTTGAGTTAAATTTCTGGAAGCGTTTCCTTATTTCATGTAATAAACAGGCTTCAACTGACTTCTTTTCACAGATACTTTCTCATCACGAAAAATATTTCAGACAAATTTATATCATTTTTTGTGTGTGAAATCATAATTTAGTGTGGGACATATGGTTTCTATGTTACATCATTTTTGTCTTGCAACTTGTAGGCATTATCAAAAGAATATATATAGTAGTATTTAGTGAAAGTACCTTTGCAGTAGAACTGTTCGAAATAAGCTATCACACGTTCACGACGGCTCGTGGTTTATTACTCATCCGACAACATTTGATGATTCAAACCATGGATAACCGTCAGTATTGCACAAGCCTCAGAAATGCTGTGAACCATTCTTGTGGTCCACATAATTTAGCCTTTTTCAAACTCCCTTAACTCTGCTGCCTTTTCAGTCTGAGGAACAACGATACATCTAATTCGTTGATATCGGGTTCAGGTGCTATTTACCGTATTTTTTGACCTTCACACGCGCGGTAATTTTCCTACACTTGATTTGAATTTCATAAAGATGAGCGGTCTTAATGTTATAGATTTTTCGTGTATTTCCGTAGCCTTTCCGCTCCTACTGAGGAAAGGAATTATGCATAACAATTAGGACTTAAGTTTAGATATATTGTCACTTTTCCTACTGCGACGTTGTTCTTTAATTTACGAAGTTTACAATATGGGATACCGGAAGAAAACCCTTGAGTTGTTATGCTACTCTTGAAGCTGGACGGACATTCTACTAATTCCTGCCTCCATAACGTAAAGTGCAGGAGGGTATACTGTATTTTTACCCCTTCGAGCAGTGACGTTTGTCGTTGGAGAGATATTATACATTCATCCAATGGTTGATATATTCTTCGCTAGTAGAAAATAAAAATAGAAATAAAAATTTAGCGACTCACCTAATCCAAGTGAAAACTGGTATGCACAATGTGCATTTAAATGGGAGAAAACGATTGCAATACAAAAGTAGTTGTGCTATGTATTCGGATAAAAGAGCTACACCAGTGAAACAAATCACTAAGTTGTAGTGCCATTTCTGGTTCGGACACAAGCAAACTATCAGTTATCACTGAAGACGGTATACCACCACTGGACACTATCACAGTTTTATCTGCCCTAAAATCGTTGAAACCGGTGTTCGCGTTGCACGCTTTTCAGTGGTAGGCGGTGGAGTGACATCCTTGGATAAACTATAGTCCCCGTGTGGTTTAGAGCGACGAATTGGGTTCTGTTCGTGCCGTTTTCACAAACGATGGATCCCCGCTTTCTGTCGTTTTCTAGGGCCATCTACCTCCCGCCTTCCGCTGGGATCTTCCCTCAATGATTAATATGGCCAAGATCGTTCGACTGTTGCATCGCTCCTATCCAAATGGCCGGCGATACGTTCAATCGTCCAAACGGCCTCTCTCACCCCAATTTCACGTCCTTTCTCAAACTCACTCCACTGTGAACGGTTCCTACTTCGAGGAATCCTCATGAACAGTGTAGGTTAATACAACAAAAAATCCGCTTCTACAGTGTTCTCTGAGTGAGAAATACCTTACCCCATGGCTCGGTTCATATGCGCTATGCCGAGGCATTCTCCTTTTTGCTCGTTTTTTTATTCATTTGCACTTTCACTCCTGAGGTACTTGCGTGCCGAGTGTCGTCTAAATCGAAAGACTTTCTAGGGTGTTTTGTTTCCCTTCTTTCTTTTTTATTTTTTTACTTTGTCGAAGAGGTTAGGTTAAAATTCCTCGCATATATACAACCACTGGAAACAACTGACCCCTAACCTTCAACTCGCAGGTGGAAGCAACTAACCCATAACCCTCAACTCAGGTAATGATGTCATATGGGATTGGAACATTTAGACGCCACATATCCTGTTGAAACTGTGCCCAAAACACAGTAAAACCTTGGTCGATCAGAAAGTTAAAGTAATTGTGCGTGAACGTTGTTTCCTCTTCATATTTTAGTCATCGCATTAGAATGTGGCTTACAATTAGCTTACGGAGATATTACGAATGACCCAGAACTTTAACCAAATATTTTTATGTCCTTCAGAACCAACTATTTTATGTGCTTCAGAACCAACTATTTTATGTCCTTCAGAACCAACTGTTTTATGTCCTTCAAAATATTGCTTTTTCAGTACTTTTATGGATTTCACTAAATGTGAGAAAAAGTTTATACGAACTCAATCGAATCTATGAGGACATGATCGTATTCAAATAATGTTACACCGAGATCTGAATCTCACATATGTTCAGTTCCTATAAATCCCTTCCGCATTCTCTAGAAAATATTTGAAGATTTTTTTTTATCACAAAGAATTTTGGAAATAGTTTTTCAGCGAAGTGGTATATACAATTCTGTGTCCCGAAACCGAAATATATTTGGGCGCAGGATTGTGGTTCTCTTAGTATACATGTCTTTTCTGTTACTTTCTTGTATAACTGAAAAATAGGAAAGGCTATTTTAACACTGACTAGGAAACACTGACAATTTAAAATTTTCAGTGTTTGGTCATGAGTCCTGCATACTTCGCTGAAATACATCAAGAGCGATAGTAATTTCCTTGTGGATGGGCAACGACAGATAAAGCAAAAACAATAAGTATCAATTTTCATGACTTCTTTGAATGTTGGTTTTTCTTTTAAAGCCAATGTTTATCTATCTGTATGATTAGAAAGTCAGGTAGTGGAATACGTAAGTAAAAAAATCTCAGACATTGAAAAATTGTATCAAAAACATTTATCTACACATGCCAAAGTTCAGTACAAACGCCACTTATTGAATTTTGGGAAACATGATGGAAAACGAATATGCGTTTTCTGGTGAAACGAGCAGCCGGTTACATGAATTAAACGAAAGAGCGAATAATGACCCATTATTTGAGGGCTTCAGATAAAACGAATATATGTTACGAAATTTTAATGTAGCATAAAACTTTGTATGCCTGTCTATGGTAACCGTTACTTATTCTATAAAGCATGTCTGTAAAAATGAGACTATTCATAACATATATAATTTCCCTCATTTAGAGTGTGTTAAAAAAAATAAGAATAGATATTTGCGAAAATGGGAAAAATCACAAGGTGTTTTGTGCTAAACGCCTTACAACATGTATTTTTTAATAATCTATCTTAATATGTTTCGAGAATGTGACAAAATTCTTAACGTTCACGATATACCTCTTCAAATGCATGCAGCTGTGATTCAAACTACTATAGTGCTTAATACATATGCTGTCATTAAAGGACTTCTAGCTATTTTGCTTTTTTCGAATGACATAACAGAACTTAAATTCCATGAAATGAGATGTAAGAAACAGTTATTGCACCTTTTAAATGATATTGTAAAGACTAATTCACAGAGCTGGATCTAGTTTGTTATGAACAAAAATAATTTAAAATATAATCTGTACTGTGTTCCCAATGCAATCTATACAAATCCTCACGGAAATTATCGAAGTACCTTTCTTCCGCTTAGTGATCACTTCAAGTAGTCATGGTGTTATCATTTCCAGAATTTTCCCTAATGCCCATTTATGTGCATGAAGGGAAATAAGATATCTAGATATCATTCTATATTTTACGACTTGAGCGGAAAAAGTGCATGTAAATGAGAACCTTTCCTACCAATTACCCTACAAAATGCATGCCATGACAGCGAAAGTAACGTTTGTCCGTTATGTTAGGTCTATATTTCAGGAATTGCTCTATATAATTAATTACTGATGTGACTTTTAACTTTTACTATCATTGCTATTTCCACTACAACTATATTAAATTGTATTGCAGTAATAGTCCTTTAAAATTGTTCCTGGTAGTTCCGAAAATAGCTCTCAAGAAACTATGGTGTCATTAAAAACCTGCGAAATTTCGAATTACATGAGATCAACATTTAGTAGGCAAATAAAAAGGTGAGATATACTGTATTTCTTATAATTCGCATTTACATAAATAGTGTGATTTTACAAAACTGACCTCTTCTTTTCGTAAAAATTTTCCATATTGATTATAGACACCATTCAGCATGCCTTTTGTGCAAGTTCATGAAAATTTTCATTTCTGTTGGGAAATGGTTGTGAAGAATTTTCCTTGTAAACTATTTTAAAATCCATTGAAAAACGAAAGAAACAAAGCTGCTCGAGACTACAAAACGTGTGTGTCCTTCTGGTCCGTATCCACAATGGAATATTTCGTGCTTTGTTATTGATGAATTAAGTTTACAGCACCAGAAGTCAAGCTACAACTGCTTATTTGAGTGAACGATTCAGAATAATGTGGGGCCCTAAAATTCGAATAAACAACTGAAAAAAATTTAAAAGACGCACAGTGTCTTCTTAAATTTTATGTAATCGGCACATTATCCATATTTTAGTGACGGCATCACTCAAAAGAGAGTCGGCTAGTCAAGTGACATAGCTAACTGAAGGTAACAATAACAAAATGTGAAATTATAAAATTGAACAGTTAAGATTTTGTCATTTTAACTTAACTCAGCACATATAACGCAAACCATTTTTGATATATCTTTAAAACATATTCTTTACTCAGAGTTTTTTCTTAGGATAAGATTTGGCCTACTGAAAGGCCGTAAAGCAGTCCTTCGCGTTAAATAAATATTAAATGTCGAATTACATGATATTACAAATTCTACCCAATTATTCACAGAATATACTGTTTTTGCCTTGGGTCATGGTTTGAGCCTTGGGTATTCGCAGAATATACTGTTTGTACAAGTTGTGCTTTGGGTCATGGAAGAGAGAATAAAGTACTTTAAAAGATCATTTCTTTACTCGTGACAAGTTTATGGTTGGTACTGCTGACGTTAAACGGGGAAAGTAATTGTTTAGCTTTGACTTTTGTAAAACACGAGCTGTATGTTAACATTTCTGTTTGGAAAGCACAGAAAATGTTTGTCACAATTTGTTTAAGGTACATCAGCAGATTAAATGGAAGAAAACTAACATAGCACATATCTGAATCTGAATGAAATTACAAAGACATCATACGGAATGTTGAGATGTTGAATAAACATTTTACTCCTGATTTCACACATGAGACAGAATAGAGGCACACTTCTTTGCGTTATAAGAATAAAAAATTCATACCATTGTAAAACGTTTGTTACGTGGTTGGAACGAAAAGCCTTTTTTTAATAAATTTAAAGAATTTATTTCAAGAGAGAACAAACGAAATGGGTATTATCTCGGCTGATTTATATGGCATTCCATTTGTTGTCAGTGGCTTAAAAAAGAGATACAGAAAGAGCTTTATTTATTGGCTCATATGTTATGATAATATAGTAAAAATGAACGTCGACTTTATAGAAAATTATTGAAATTTCTTACGGTGGTAATATGCTAATATTTATACCATTGTGGTTCTCTATTGATAATCGTCCTATCGGGTAGTATACCAGTAAACTTTTCCTTATAGAGAAGTAAAGTTGTATATTTCTGTTCACAAAATAAATCTCATAAGAGTTTTAAAGAGAAAAGCTTCAAAATGTTTAGCCAAAAAGAAAACCTTAAAAATGTTTAGCCAAAGAGGAACCTTCAAAGGTTTTAGTCCAAGATGGAAAAAATATTTGATTTACATGAAAATGTCTGGTACATCGATGTTGTAGGTTAAGTTACAAAAACCAAAGATTTTCCTATGATCCTTGGCGGCAAAATTTTAGATGCTTGATAACGGAGATTCTATACCTTTATATGGCTTGACGGTAACTATCGGTTTAAGGGAAGTTCTATAAAACCGAGTATCAGTGTAAGCCTTTCTTGTTTCAATGAGTAGTCTACTCAAAGGCTAATGGAACTGACGGTAACTATCGGTTTAAGGGAAGTTCTATACAACCGAGTATCAGTGTAAGCCTATCATGTTTCAATGAGTAGCCTACTCAAAGGCTAATGGAACACAGGTAATCCATTTCTCCAGCAATCTGTGCAATGGAATTTTAACATAAGTAATGTTTAGAATATTTTACTATACATTTTTATTTATTCTAGTAATATTTAATATTCCATTAAACAATATACCATTTTTCCTCCAGACGCACGACATTGAAATGGGTACTCTATATTATGCGAAGTCTCGATTGAACACTTCATCAAATCCACATTCGACTTGTGGATTTCATATGTAGCGTTACTCTTCTTTTCTAAAATAGCATGAATTCGGAAATACCTAAATTATTTGAACTTGCCAATTCAATTGACCCTCATATATAATTCACATGTGAGGTGGAAAAAAATGGCTGCTTAATAGATGCTTACCGTGCGCCCATGAAATCTTCCTATAACTTCTTTGTCAATATTATTTTCCATCCTGCGGCAATTGGCAAGTTTATACTTAACGATATCTTTACGAAGGTCAATACATTTGCGCGATGTTCATCAGGCGAGGTGTGAAAAAGGTTAAAAGGTCTGGAGCTCACTCAGTTCATTATCAGTGACCCCCTTCCCCCACAAATTACGTACAAAACGGATAAACAAATTTGCCAGTAATTCATCTCTCGATGAAATACATGTTTTACGTGGGTACATTTTTCACACGATTAGTAACAAACGTTACACAAGTTTCTGTTCTTCAAGTTATTAAGTTGGGCGTCTAGTGATTTTGCTTCCTATACTTCCAATGGGAAAACTTCTGTGCACATTTTCTTCACAATTAATGCGTTTCCAAGGATGAAAATTTGAACATCGATTAAAATGACTTCATATTATAACTTGCAATACTTATTATTTTCTATAACATAACCATATGTATATTAAAAATCAATAACTTTTCCTTTGGTGGTTTTGAGACAAGAAACAAGATGGCGCAAGCTGTACATTGATGACGTCAGTAGACAAACAAATGTTGAATTGCTTAATTATGGTTATGTTTCAGAAAATATTAAGTATTACAAGTTATAATATGAAGTTATTTTAAACGATGTTTAAATTTTCATCCTTACGAACGCAATAATTGTGAAGAAAATGTGTACATAAGTTTGCCCATTGGAAGTATAGGAAGCAAAATCAATAGACATCGACCTTAAGGATTTTAATTGTGGATAGAAGCTCATATCATATAGTCATAATAAAATACTATTTTACAAAAGAAAACTGAATAATAGATAATTCAAGAGTTCTGCATGTTCAAAGTTCCTACGGTGTTGGTGTGTTGTCCTGGAAGATCCTTTCAAGCAGCGATATTACGGCTCGGCCTTGAGTGCACCTGAAATAGGTTTTATCCACATACGAATACGTTGGCCAGCACTACTTGAATGTAAAAATCCTATTAGAACAATTTTGAACGTAATGCCGACACAATCTTGAAGGTATACTGCATTACACTTTAAGTTATAAGAATTGCTCATTAAATAATAAAAAAGAATATCGAACTCAAAGTTAGCGGTGATGAGTATATTACAATGATGACTCACGGAGTAGGACACTATAGATCCACCGGGTGATACTTGAGCTCGCCGCACTTCCATTCCAGTCTGAGGTCTCAAACTCTGTAGGCGTTTCACTTCCTGAGCATCCTCAGCAGAAGAAATACAACTGAAATGATGTCGACGTAATCTCATCCCAGTCGGTGTGCTTGTGCACAGAACGGTTGCCTGTCCATGTCATCAGCTTCAGTCATACGGCATATATCGGATGTAATTTCATTCTCTTAGGTCAAGTGCCGGTGGGTATATTCTCGTTTACTCCTTTTTCGCTTTTCGACAGTACTTTCAATTTTAATCAGGCTCTTCCAAGCAAAAGGAAAAATACTTTATGGCCAACCCAATACTTCATTTGTTATTTTAGTGATGCAATTATCATGTATAACTGTATTACTTTTAACTAACAGCATACAATACCTTAACAGATCTAACATAGTAAATTGAAGTTATACATACGTACTGTGTCCCTTCTTAAAATAATTCCTAGTATTGGTTTGGCGTTCTGATAAAACGTTCGTTCATATTAAAATCATTCAGCTTATTTAATAAATAAGACATTTCTAAAAGCATATGTTCGCGATTTTCAATATATTATTGAATAACAGAAAATGGACTGTTTACTTCTGTGTTCGTCGGCAATGATTTTTTATTTGTAGATCATTCATCCTTGTCGTCATTCGAGCCTTCAACACGTCCTATAACTTCTGCGACGATTTCCTCATCTATCGGCTCTTTAGTTTCTATTAGTCCTTCACCGAGGTTGGAATATTAAAAAAACCACGATGCTCTCTATAAACCTTCCAGTAATTTCGGTGTATCTAATATTTCCCAATTTCCTTCAGTTCGGAACTCGTTTTCATCAGTTACCAAACTGGATGAAAAAATTCCACATTTCCGAATCCAACGCACAACAGTCTTTTGTGAAACGTCGTTATGCCAAGAGTGAGATATCAACCGAGTAGCATCTAAAACATACAGAAGACGAAAAGTTTTCATCATTGTCAATATGCTAATAAGTCTCCTAAAACGAATATTTTCAAATAGTAAACTTTTAGATTACGAATCATCCTTGATCCGCTGGCTGGAGTTTTGGTGTTGTACTCGGCGATAAAAATTCATTTTTAATAGTTTCAAATTTGTAAATTTAGGGTGTGCTGGCAAACCCTAAATTTACGATGAGTGATGAATAACTGATAAAGAACGGTCATGTTATTCCTCGTGACTGGGATTGAAATCGCTGATATAAAATAAAGATGCAAAATGGATTCCTGGGCGACGGTTATGCCTCTATGCCTCGTTGTTTGTCACATAGAATGGAGGGATCTGATATTCAATAGAATTTTATTTTTATGGATAACGAACACTGCATGATCAGCGAGCTACAATTGGGCTAGGGCGGTTAACAAGCCATTCGTTTTACATAATATAAGTTGGTAGAAAGCCATTCGTCTTGGAAAATGTAATTTGATAGAACATTATTCTGCTGTTCTTTAGAATTCGTCATCATCTTTTTCATTACTTCAATCGCCGGCAGATGTAACTCAATTTGTTTTCACTTAGATAGGAGCTCTGACAAAATCTCCCTACGAGCTAATGGATGTTTGATTTAAACTTAAAATTTAAACAGATTTCTGAATCATTCGGTACTTTGATGAAACAGATACCAGAAATAAAAAATATTATTATGTTCAAGACAGACCTGCAGCAAAAGTAATTTTGTATCTGAAACTGAGGATCTGCTTCAGTTCGAAATAAAATTTTAATAACATTTATTGTTAAAGTCTCTATTAAACTTTTCTCATGAATACAAAATAAAAAGGAGAGTTATATCTGCAACATAATTTTACATTTTACGTTTTAAAATTGAGATTTTGTTTTCAATGCGTTTAAGAAAACTATCTGAAGCTCATGACGAAGTTGAGCATTATAGGAATACTTTCTCGTAGGTACTAATATACTAAAAACAATATTAAATTTAGGCCATTTTTCAGTGAGGATAGAAATATCTTTAAATTTGTATGCCTTTAGAACAATTAAAATCAAGCAGCAGGAGGAGCAAAATAGTGGATTGTCAGAATTTATATGAAACAGCAGCTGTGTACGAAGCATGGTGACTTCATATGCTCTTGAGTCTTCAAGATTTGTACACTAAGAAGGAGGGATTGTGTCTTCACTTTTCTCGAGTGCTAAGCGACAATTCAACGAAGACCTGAAACAAAAACAAAAGAATGTAAACATATTTTTCATGTATTTTGTATGTAAAAAGAGCTTTGCTTCTGCAACTCAGCTCACAATTTTAAATTGTTTAAAGGATTTATATCGACTGTACAGAATACAGAGATTCGTCTTCATTAATTCAAAAAGGCTTTGCTTCTGCAACAGAGCAGACAATTAATTTTTAGTTATTTTAAGGATTTTCCTCCACTGTGAAGAATGAAGAGATAAAGCTCCGTTAATTAAAAAAGCTTAGCTTCTGAGATGCAACAGACAATTTTGAATTCTTTTAAGGATTTGCATCAACTGTAAAGAGAAAAGTACTTCCGCAACTAAACGACCGTTACCCTGGGAATTTTTCAGAAGAAATCATGCAACAAAAAACTGATTGCCAAATGGTTTCCAGCCAAGTAAAACAAAAACATTTATTTTCACATGACAACAGCGAAGATTGTTTTTATTGGAAGTTTAACGGCCACCATGAGTAACTCAATAGACTATAAGCAGTCGCCCGTACCTAATTTACAGCCTTTGGTTCCGGGAAATGGAAAGGGCCAGGGTCGTAAGTCAAACACAACATCCATGCTCACCGGGATTCGAACCCAGACTTCTTTCGGACGAATGATCAGAAGCCCTCGCTTAGACCACTGCGCCACCGGGGCAGCACAACGAAGATATACACGGTCGAATCACTTATTGTGACCACGCCCTACTTTTGAAGTCAACAGCGCGTAGCCAATGAAAGAAGGATAGTGTCGTGAGCTGGTTTGGAGGGTATATAAGGTGTGCTGTATGCATTCTGAAAACATATGGGTGCTGTATGCATTCTGAAAACAGCGGGTGGCCTTGTGGGCAACGTTCGTGACTACCACGGAAAGGACATCAGGTTCGATCCCAGGCAGGTATGAACGCTCGAACCACTAAATATCCGCCGTGAGTCGGATGGGCACGTTAAGCCGTCGGACCCCGGGTACTGGCCCCCTGTAATAAATAAGGGCGTCTTCCTCCCCCTTTCTACTTCGCTTCCGTGTCACTTTCCTATCGGGCACTCTAGCCCAAATCTCCTAGCTTCCTATTTCTAAGGGTTGTTTAAGACCGGGGGTCAGATACTCCCTTCCTAAAAATCCTCTACACATGATCACATGATGATCTGAAAACATATCACTCGTTGCTGTCATGGATAAAAGGAGCGATTTATCAGATTTGCAAAAAGGGATGATTATCGGCTTTTGGGCCAAAGGTGGCAGTATTTCTGAAACAGCACGGTTTATGAACTGTTCGTGTGCTTCTGTGTTAAAATTATATAGTGATAGGAGAAATGAGGTGTAGAACTCGACAAGTCCATCAGGTTTATCTTCTGATAGTCACTGCTGAATCTGGATCTTGAACGGATGCCAGTGAGCGGTGTAACGAATCTGCACAATGGATGTCTGGCTGATACCACTTTATGTTGCAAGACATCGTGCAGCTATGATGTGGACTGTTTTCTAAGGATGCCAAGACTATCATTGCGGTTTTCTCGTCAGCAGCAGTTTCCGGCAGACCACTAAGTGGTTTATAGTCCACAATCCCAAGTTTCTCTTAATTTCTATATACGGTATGCTACAGTGATGTGTGAAATTGGTAGTTTTTCTTCGTGTCGGTTGTTGAAGTCTGCGGCTATGATACGGTAGCAGCATTCCCCAGATCACCTCAATCCTCTCTTATTTCGTCAATGCCATTTTCAGTTACCTGTAACAAACAACGGTTGTTTCAACTTCTCAGCTGTTAACTTATGAACCACAACGTATGTCACATATGATTACGACAATCAAATTCTGAGAAAATTCTGGTCTTGTTTGATATGCAGCATGACCGTTTTGCCATTTGAAAATTTGACCTTGATCCAATATTATGGACTTCAAGATGGCGGCAATGTTCCGAAAATAGCCCAAAAAATAGGCCCCCTGACCGATTATTTGCCGGGGTATTCAGATATTTCGTTTTTCCTCCCGTTTCTGAAATAAATGCTGCCATGGTAGTTTTAACTGACCCAGTTATTTTAAGAATCTCGCCTCCATTCAGTTGTTCTTGGTTGAACGAAACGATTAGCCGTTTCTAAATTTTTTCCACGTGAGCGTGTAACGTCCGCCTTCAGGCTTCTTTCAAAGACGCATAATTTACTTCTTTCCCAAATCAACGATATCCGGGTATCGTACAACTACAAGTCATTTTTCAGTTAGTTATAAAGCAATGTTGACGTAATACTTTTTCCTAAGTAAGGATGCTACGTGTCTCTGAGTTCCATCATGTGTCCCTACTACCAATGCATAAACAAACGCCACCATTTTGGACAAGTTTTTCTGCTTCGTGGTAGTAATCAGAAAAAAATTCGAATGACAACCTTTTGGCAATGCAATAGCAGATTCAAAATCAAATAGCAGATAGTTTTTATTGGGAATTTAACGACCACCGTGAACAGTGCAATAAGCAGTCGTCTCTTTACCGTTAAGGGCAACTGACTGCAAGGAAGGCAATGATTCAGTGCCGCAAAACAAATACACCATTCATGTCTCGCACAGGATTTGAACCCTGACCCATCTGGACAGGTTTATGCCAGCGCTTACACAATTGAGCCCCTGGGGCGAGTCAGATTTGTTGTCTAAACAGAATTTAAAACACTTTCATTTATCATGAATATATTGTATTTTCAATATTCAACCATTGAAAGCGATTAATATTTTAATTATGGCTAAGGAATTATTTCCAAAGGGAGAATTTGAAGCAAATATTTAAATACATCTTACAATAATAACCCTGTATTGCGAATTTATTTTAAAAAATAAGCTGCAATTAGGAAAAACCGGTAAGCAGGCATTGTAATATAAACAAAACCGAATAACCTTCAGTTAATATATAACAAAACCGAAAAACACCTGTTCGGGAGAGAGACAGACGTCGTTAGGAATTCCTTATTGTTAAAACGTCTGAGGGATTCTAGTAGTACAGTCGCAGTATAAAAACCGCATGATAAACCTTTACGTACTATTCCGGAGGAGAAAATTTTTAATCTTAATATAGCATGGTAGAACTGTACGGTGAGGAGGTGCATTAGCTTCGTCGCTTCACAAACAACTATTAGCTTTTACCCATTAGTTCTATTAAGACATGAGATGATAGCTTGATAGAATCCCGCTGAAATTGTACCATTCTATAGGTACATGAATTAACCGATCCTTCTTCAAACAAAGCTGCCGCTTGAAGAAAAAATCTCCTCTCCGGTGTGTGAATATTTCCGTCATGTACGTATTAGGCTATATATATGATTCCCGTGTTTTCTTCTTCAGCAAGTATTTAAGCTGTTCTACGTAGAAGGTAATTAAAAAATGAAAAGTAAGTTTTGTTGCACCTTAAATTTGATGCCTACTGATAAAATGCAAATTCAAATTTTTGTCATATCACGAATATTTATAATTTAGTTTTCTGAACACAAAACTGACACTCTAAAAACTTTGTTTTCATTACCATAAATTACAACCTGATATTTTAAAATAAGTGTTATTTACAAATTAAATATTATACGCAGGTATATTTAAAAACACAGTTTTAAATGCTGAATTAGGTTATTAGGAACTCCTACCTTTAAACATCGAGTGTGCCGCCCCGGTGGCGCAGAGGTCTAAGGCGTTGGCCTCTGATCATTCGTCCGAAAGGGGTCCGGGTTCGAATCCCGGTGAGGCATGGATGTTGTGTTTGTTTTACGGCACTGGCTCTCTCCCTTCCCTGGAACCAGTGACCCTAAATTAGGGACGGGCGACTGCTTATAGCCCGTTGAGTTGCTCACGGTGGTCGTTAAACCTCCAATCAAAAAAAAAAACATCGAGTGTTTCCATTAGCCCTCAAAAGAGTCTAGATTTGATGTTGCAGAAATTCAACTGGGTATTGATATCGTTGTATAAGTAAATTCAGCTGAGTGAACGTGATAGGGTCAGTCCACAGCCGAATGTTCTCTGGAGAAGAATATGGTTTATGAATTGCTTTCTGAATCAAATCCCACAGGCGTTTAAGTACATTAATTTTTGCTGATTGTGGTTGACATAGTAATGAATTAAAGTAAATGTCGTCCTCCTATAACTACTGTGGGATGATTCGATCCTTTTTACATGGAGCATAATATTGTTGAATATAGCCATCTTCATACAGGAAATGTCATGCACCTGTACTGGTGTACCTGCTCGACAATGATTCTAAAATATTTCGTGTTACAAATGCTGTTCCAGTGGTATAAAGAAAACAATTGCCGTCAGGAAAGCAAAATCCACACTATTGCATCGTCTCAAGGAGTTTGGACAGTAAACTCTAGGCAACTCGGTTTCACCAAGAGTACCCGCCGTTTGTGACGTCAGTAATCCGTTACACGGACTAATACGTCAGTTTTGTATTTGACGTCACTCACGACAGCGTTGGAAACCAATAGGAAGCCATGGTTTCAGCGTGACGTCACTGGAAGAGGGAACTGATCTCTCTAATGTCATGGCCTGGTGTTTGTTAAACGGCCTTCGTTTCACCGATTATTTACTTTTAACATCTTATCGTGGCGTGTCCATCGAAGGGTTTTGACACGGGATTCATAGAACCAGGCGACCTTTTTCCTGTCCTCAAGGATCCACGTTCGGTGAATCCGTCTTCAATGCAAAATATGTTATCGGTATTTTGGAGAAGAAAATTGCATATGAATTGAGCCATTCGTCTAACCTTAACAATATACACTGCTGGCCACCCAAAATGCAACACCAAGAAGAAAGCATCCGATTTGCCTGAAATTTGCAGCATGCGTCGCCCGCAAGAGGACATGCAAACGATTAGCATTGCAAGGCATATGCAATACATGTACACCCGGCACGCCACCGATAATCACTATAAGAAGGGTGCACAGATGGCGGGGTGTAAGTAGTGGAAGTGTGTTGTGCTGCCGGACTTCTGGGTGGGAAGCTTCCTGATGCCTCGTCGTAGAATACGGCAGTTTTTCCAGCACGTTTCGGAGTTCGACAGAGGACGAATAGTGGCTTATCGCGACAGCGGTTTATTATAGCGAGACACCGGCACCCGTATGGGACGACCTTCAGCCACAGTGAGGCGAGTGTGGAGTCGGTGGGTGCACGAGGGACGGACGGACCGACGTGAGTGATTGCCGCAGCTGCGGCACACTACCGAACGAGAGGACCGGCATGTTGAGCGGTGGGCATTGACGGCTCGCACCGCCACATCACGAATGTTAGCGCAGGGATTAGGGTGTGTTAGGCAACAATCTGCGTCAGCACGTACCGTTCGACGTCGTCTGCAGGAGCGAGGACTTTTCGCATGGTGCCAATTGCTCCGATTACCACTGACGTTACACCACCGGCGAGTGCGGCGGCAGTGGGCCGTTGAACGCCGCACCTGGACTGCGGAACTGCACGACATTGTCTTCTCCGACGAATCCCGCTTCTTCCTGCAACACCACGATGGTCGGATTCGTGTGTGACGTCACCGCGGCGATACACTGTATGACGCTTGCATTATGCATGGCCATACCTGTCAGTCGCCTGGCGTTATGGTTTGGGGCGCAATTGGATATGACACCCGCACCCCTCTGGTACGCATCGCCAGTACATTCAACAGCCACCGCTACATCTCCGACGTATTGGAGCCTATAGTCTTTCCTTACTTGCAGGATATGCCTGCGGCCTCGTTTCAACAGTACAATGCGCGCCCGCACATGGCACGCATCGTGCTACAATTCTTCACTGCCCAGAAGCTGTCACTGCTGCCGTGGCCCGCCTGTTCTCTCGATATGTCGCCCGTCGAACACGACTAGTCGCTGATCGTCAACCGAGTGGCCCGGCAAGCACCATCCTCGGCTACGCCTGATGAACTGTGGCAACGTGTGGAAGCAGCCAAGACCGACATACCCCAAGCCCACATCCAAAGCCTCTTTCGTTCGATGCCATGGCGTGTAGTGGCCGTTATTGCCAGCCATGAGGGCCACCCGCACTATTGATGTCTGCGTGTTCCGCAAGTCGCACGGGCCTGTAAGCTCAATCGTTTTATCTTTTTTCTGTTGTTATGTGTCCAGTAAAAATCTGGCTTTGCTATCTCGTGTCCTTCTTGGTGTTGCATTTTGGGGGGCCAGTAGTGTATTTGGGCTGCTGGGAAGCTCGCTGTGCTTGGTGAAATTGATCTGTGATCCCTCTGTTGTTTTGAGCTGCTACTTCACACAATGAAGCTGATCTGGTACTTTGCACAATCGTCTACAAGGGCCGAGCCCCCACCCCCACCCCCAACCCCAAACGTTGACAAATCGCTTCCGTCAGCAGGAAGGGTCCCAACTGTTTTTTATATTTGTGCTCCAGCGATTGTACACAATTGAAACAGTTGTTCGTGCATAGCTGTGAAGTCCTTCTGTTTTTTTAATGCTTGGGCCCGCCCGCTTTGCTCTCAGTGTCATTCCTCTTTCAAAGTTGCTTAACTTAATATTTTTCCACATATTGCCGCTATCTACGCTTTGCACACATCTAAATTCACTGCGGTGAGGTTTTTAAAGGCACCTCAATGTCATTATTGTCATATAATTGAAGATGTCAGCTATCCGAGTGCAAATAGGTGTTCTTCATGATTTGCTACTTTAGTGAAGTTTTACTCCATTTGGAAACAAAAGTTCGAAATGAACTTACATGCAGATTCTTATTTTCGGTTTTCTATGAGAAAAAGTTTTGAAGTTGCGAAGTAACTTTTCTTGGTCAGGTACCAGCACTACCCTGCCACAAAGCATAATTCGCCTTTCCTAGGTGTGCATGTTTGATAACATTTTTTGATGTAGAACATATATATATATATATATATTGGTACCGTTGCCGGAATGATATAAAAATTCACTTTCGATTTCAGATGTAATTTTTGCCGAAGTAGGACTTTCATTATTGATGAATGTCTGGCGGGACATGTTCTTCCTGTATATCCAAATATTTTCAAAAGCATCAGTAGCACAAAATAATTTTATACCTTATGATAATAATTGTTTGTGTTTTGTAAGTGATTAATCTGGTTTCTCTTATTTATTAGATTCTTTGATTGAAATTATGCATTTTATGTTCTGCCTAGTATTGCAGTTCAAAATGTACCTGCTGCATAATAGATAATTCCTTTGTCAGAGAATATGTGTAGTACAACATATGGCATTATAATAACCATATATGAAGATAATCAAATTTTTAATCAGTGCAGGGTAATGTCTGCAGAGTGTAATTAAAATGCACAGGATTGTTCTCATCATGATAGTTTTCCTTGAAAAAGAACTAGAAAGTGAATGAATAAAATAAAAATAGAGTTCCATGCACTTCACATTTTATTTATTATTATTCAAAGTCAGACTAAAAGTAAAATGTTTAACCACGTTTTAAAAATGTTTTTCAATTAGAAAGCTGTGAAGATAAGTTTTAATTTTTTTTAATTTTATTCCAGCAATGGTAATTTCAAAACAGTGCAATTTCATCCCTAAGATTTTTTTTTAAATTAATTAACAGGAACCGTACACCAGCTATACTCAAAATAGTATAACTACACTAGTGGTCCGAATTTCTTGGCGTAGAGCAGTAAAACCAAAGTTTAGAAGCTTTCGCACATCAACCAGATGGATTTTCAAGAAAGGTACACAGCAACTGCAAAGGGTTTTCTGTGTACCTTCCTTGAGAAAGCCATCTGGTTAATGGGCGAAAGTTTGAAAACTTTGAGTTTCTTTTCTACTCCATGAAATTCAGATCACTAGTGTAGTTATACTATTTTGAGTTTTTTTTATAGTTTTTAACATGAATATAATTTTTCAGCACACACATTTTTTTTTTTAACATTTGGTAGCAATAAGAAAAAAACGAAAGCAACAGCACCACCTGGCCCGAACCACTGTATGTACAGATACTGCAGAAAAAAAGAAAGAACGAGCAATCATTACGAACTTAAAAACGAACGAAATTTTTTTAATGTCCGCTTTTGGTAATAGGAAAATAACAGTACAATTTAATCTGACTTAAAAAATTGCAAAGTGTCCTCTGATTATTATTGAAACAAAAGTTTCTTTTAGCACAGTTTATTGTAAACAGAAAGGTGATTTCTCGGACTCTTAATTAATCATTTTTTAACGGAAAGACCGATTCACATTCCTTGGAACATCCGTTTTACCTAGAATATCTTTTAAGAAATACTATACTTGTCTAACATACACTAAAATAAGGTAAACATATGTTATATATTTCCTCTCGGAATGCTACGATTGCAGGAAAATGTCGATTCGTTACAAAAGTTAACAAATTTTGTATAAAACGTTTCTCATAGAAGGAAGAAAACACCAGAGACATGAGGATTTTTAAATCGAACAGTTTACTCCCCTAGCGAAAGGATTTGAAAAATTGAAAATAAAATGATACAGGAAAATCATTTCTCCGACCAGAAGCCATGCTCAGCGAAATGGATTTTCTAAATATCCGTAGATCATTTTCAAAGTTACCACTTGTTGAAAATTGTGTAGCTTATAAACTATGAAATATGGAATTGGTTCCCACATGAAGGGGACACACACGCTCAAAGAACCTGGAAACTGTATTGCGTAATTTCTCAGAAGCAGAATTGTAGAGCCCGAGGTTTTGTTCCGACAGATACTTTAGTAGATGTTGTAACATTTGCTTACCAGCATCTTGCACGGATTTTATTCGAATCACAATTTTTTTTACTTATCTTTTGTGAAATTAAAGGTTGACTAAAAACAATGGCCGCTTGCAATAAGTTCAGAAGTTCAGGTATATCGCTACGTCAGTTCTATGTGCAGCCAGAGGAAACCCACCAACAGAGAATAAATGAATCTGTTCCACCTCTAGAAATCAAAAGAAATAAAAAAATATATATAAATCTTGTGATTTGTTGCAGGGTTTCTTATAATATAACTTGTTTACGGAAAGAAGCGGAAATAAAATCAATAAATGCAGTGCTGAATGGAAATAATTCAAGATTTAACAAAGAATGAACTGAAGACATTTTATTAAGAAGTTAAGGTCTAATGGTATAATTTCTTAGCATTTTGATATTTATTTTTCTTTATGATGAACAATTCAGAACCCTACGAATCAAATATGTTTGCCTGCCATACGAGGTAATGACATAGTTTTATCACCTTCAGTCTTTTGTGTCCCAAGATGTGTCTCCAGAATACAGTGTGATGGCAACGGATAACAACAAGCAGGTATCATTAGTACTCGAAAAAATTTAATCGGCAAACTAAAGAATCAATACGCACCGAAGATCCACTGCATTATAAGTCCTGCCAAATACGATGCTAGTCCTGTACATGCCTCCAAAGGAGTTCTTACCAGGCGAGGCATACATGCTGTAATACTTCTAAAATGTCTTTTGGTATCTGGTTTAAATATGTAACTTACAAATCCTTTAACTCTTGTAAGTTGTATAGTTGAGCCGCAGCCGCTAAGATTCACTGTTCAAACGCCAACCACAGCGGCTCCATTTAATTGTCTTCTGATGTATTTGCAGCCCTCAGAAATACAAGAAAATATTCCTCATATTCGGCGAATAATTCCCAAATAGTTCGGGCCACGTGCGATATGGCGCATTTTTCTGCTGAAAGGCAAGACTACTACAAAGGAATACCGTTGCCGTGAAAGGATTTACCTCTTATGCATGGATATTTAGGTGAACGACGGGATCCAGGGTCTATCAAAGAATTACACTTCCTCCACCGAATTATTTTCGCACCACAGCACATTTTGTTGCCAATGTTTTCCCATATGAACGACGCACACGTGTCCGAACTTCCACATGGTGCAAAAAGAAAAGTTTTTCGTTGATCCAGATTACAAGCTTCCATTCTTTCAAAGTTCAATTTTTTTTTTGAAAATCCTCCTAACACGTGACGTCAGTGAATAAACAAGGACATCGCTCTTTCAACGTTTTATCAACACACAGCAACCAAAATAGTGTTATTCGGTAACCGCTGGGGAATCGAATCCCAGACCTCTCGATATCTAACCGAGCGTGTTGGCCTAACGCCGTGGATTGTTGACAACTGTGGTGTAAGGCTAACGCGCTCGGCTAGATATCGATATACGCTGGTGTGCAAAAATCAAGGACGAAAAGGAGAAATTAGCATAACAGCGGAACGACCAGGCAGAACAGACCGAAACACCACTCAGGAGATAGACTAGGGTCCGGTACGGTAGGGCATGCGCATATATACAATCATGACGGGGGAGGGTCCGAAGGGTATAAAGTACGCGGGCGGCGTACGCTCAGGAATTCGGGGAAAGCTATTGCACAGCGTACATCGGTTTGAACGATGTCGAGTTGCTGCCACCGTGTGATATGGCCAACAGGCAATCCAGTAGACGACATCTGGATGACTTTACCCGAGGTCGCGTCATTGGGAAGTTGGAAGAAGGTCTAAGTGTGACTAGTGTGGCCGAGGAGTTCGGGATCGCTAACAGCATCATTTCACGAGCTTGGAGAGCATTTTAAACGACAGGAACAGCTGTCCGAGAGTTTAGCAGTGGTCGCCCACGTGCAACCACGGCGGCGGACGACCGGTATATTGTCCTACAGTCGAGAAGAGACAGACGGCAGACAGCGGGATAAATCGCAAGGCACATGCAACAATTATCTTTCAAAACGTACAATTACAAAATACCTTCCTTTATAATTTCAATGAAAATTCATAAAAACAAAATGTACAGGATGGCACTGAATTATCATAAAATGTGTTAGGGATTTCGCAGGTCTGCAACAAGGGAAATTTGATGTTGAATAATACATACTGTCCACAACTAGCATGGTTCTTTTGGAATATCCAAGACGTGAAATCAGCAATAGGGTTATTTTAACAAAATATATGAAGTGAACAGGCATTTTCTAAGAATTTGGTTTGTTTTATTGTTTTTATTATTACTAATATATATTAAGAAATTCTAAGTTTTCCATAAATGGAATATAGGATTACACCATACAATAAGAATTTTGAAGATGTGAATGCTCTGTTTAGAGAAATATGACATGTGACTATCATCTCTGACTTACCATCCATATCGGACTATATACACTGCTGGCCACTCAAAATGCAACACCAAGAAGGACACGAAATAGCATAGCCAGATTTACTGGACACATGACGGCAGATACAAAGATGTAACGATTGAGCTTACAGGCCCGTTCGACTTGCAGAACACGCAGACATCAATAGTTCGTGTGGCCCCTATCGCTGGCAATAACGGCCGCTACACGCCGCGGCATCGAACGAAAGAGGCTTTGGATGTAGGTTTGGGGTATGTCGGTCCAGGCTGCTTCCACACTTTGATACCACATTTACGTATTTCAGATAAGTAAAAATAGATGATATTATAAATATGGTACTCTTGGTATTTCTTCTCTCTGTTTCTGTTTTAAACCCATGTCTTGTAGGATTTCCATCTTTAGGGAAGTTTTAGCAGCAAATAGCTGTAACCCACGAGGAATTCGCTGCTGCGTATCAGAACTAAAGTTAATTTACATTGGACTTATGCGATCAAACAAGGCAGAGAGTGGGCAATTCACAGAAGTAAAGGAGTCAGACGATTAGTGACAACTGATATAGAAGTGATTCAAGAAACGCACCTGAGGTTCGGATGGAAACGGGAAAGCGATGTTCTATTTTGATCGGCGTAAAGTGCCTCGAATTCAACGGATCAAACAGCTAATCATGCTCACAGAGAAAAATCGGTGCTTTAGAGCCACACAACCTACCTGGAATTTATCCCACGACCTTCTGGTATGGAGGTGGTCTCTTTAATCATTAGACCACCGGACGACCAACATTACCGTGTTGTGAAAACACAAGTCTGTCCGCGACGGTAATCGAAGCAATGTGCCCTCACTCTGGAATAAGTCACTCTCCCAAATGAGCTGAGCGGACTGAATATCTCGCTGTATATTTGTCGTTTTAACACATGCTTTCACCTCTGTAGTACGTCACAGTGTTTTCTGCCAGATATTTGTATACTTTGAAAATTTTGAAAGGTAGGAAACTTTGGAAATCTAAATTTTCCTATTTTAACGATCCACAGAGCGATTAATGGAAATAAATGAATGAAAAAATTGCAGCACAGTTCTTTTATTTCCCGAAGCATTTGTCTTCAGAAAATGCACTGAAAACAGAATGATACCATAACTTTTTGATTCATAATTTCGGAAACTAAACTGGTATGATATCACCTTTATGAAGCATATTCGTGAATAGGAAAGATGTAGCAGAAAATAAAATTAACATAAAAATTGCTTCTTCTGATTTTGAACAGCTTTTTGGTCTGTACAAACTAACTCAATTTTCGTTTGCGCTTCCTAAGGTCGACATGTAATTATATCTTGAAATTAATTTTTTATCTCATGCTGTTTCCATGCAATTTGAAACTCTCAGTAAAGTTAGAAGTTGAAAAAAAATTTGTTATTTAATCCAAACTATCAGGAACTACGTGAAAGGTCTATTACCATAACAACATTCAGAAAGTCGAGCAAAGGATCTATGGATCAGGAATTATTTGTACTTGCATTCAGCAAATTCTCAACTAAGAAGATTGTATGCATAATTTATGACTTTCCTGTAAGAGTATGAATTAATTGCCCTCAAAATTATCAAAAGATTGTAGTTTTTCGTATGATGCAAAAATTGCATGTTCAAAATAATATCTACCTTGAACGAATAGAATTGGGAAAACTGGAAGCTTTTTTGAAAGTTGTAGTCAGATTTTGTCTGACTATTTATATTTTGATGAGTGCGTGATTGAAGTAATATTTTTGTCGAGGACACAAGGAATAACAATAGGGAAATGACATACGAACTGCATGCAGTGAGTATGAAACAAATTCGTGCTGATTATACTAATGTATCTAAACTCAGGCTGTCTGAGTACGAATTAAAAACTTAAAAGTGTTGCTAAATAAAAGCTGACACTTATTTACACGTTAAAGACAAATAAGTTAAAAACCAAATGAGGACAAGATCTTTCAAGGCCCACTACATGACCTCATCATCAGGGCAAAGGTACAAATGAACACAAGGACGATGACATATTCATTAGCAGATCACCCATTATGGGAAACAACTCCTGATGTTAAGGGTTGCCATTGACAAAAGGTAAAACTCACCAAAGGAAATAAATTACAAACATCACATAGTTGGTACGTCATCATCTTCTCCGTTGAACTGGTCCCTTATAAGTAAACGCCACGGTATCGGTGTAAACAACGGATAGTCTTCATTACAACAAATTGAAGAGTGTCTCTAAATACAGAAGCTCTCCGCGAGGAGCAAAGTGGCTTTATTTGGTGCTAACATCAAGACTGTGGACTGATCCCAATTGAGAAAATTTGGGAACATTCTTACACTGCATGAAGAGCCACCTTTAAACAATCTGTTACAGAATGATTTCGGAGCTTATGGAAAACTATTCTTGACCTTTAACCAAAGGATGTTCCGGCTTTTTGACCCTCAACGGTGGCCAAAAAGTAAAATCTAAATAAATTATTGTCGGATCTACGAAAGGATAACTCAAAACAAATTTCGGGTCACTAGTATTCTAATCGATGGATCTTGTTCACAGATTTATGGTGCGCTGTACTACCGCAATAAAGCTGAAATATATTTTTTTCAGGCGTTCGGACGTGAAGCATCTCTGGTGCGGTGTATGAATTTAAGTTTTTACTTCGGTTTTATTTTCTTTATACTTCCTAAGAATTAATTGGATTAATTACATAAAACAAATCTAGGTTTTGGTTTTGAAAGATGCCATAATTCTGGGAGCATGTTCCGTTTCCGTTTGAATATTTTATTCAGCTACGCACTGAGCTGCTAAATCTGCAGATCCAGCTGAAAAAGTTAAATCACTAATCAAGAGTTAATTCACTAATTAACTCTTGATCAGATTTGAAAGTCAACTCGTGTATCATTTTTTGCGGGACATCTGCGACATATATTGAAGATATTTTGAAATATTTCATTTTGGATGCCATTAAAAAGTTTCTATGGACTTGTGAGTGTAAATGTTCACACCGCTTATACCTTTTATCCACAGATCTATTTCGATAGAACTTATTCTTTGAACTGCATTTACTGAACAACTCGTATACATATTGCGTTTCAAGATATTCAGAAGGGAAGACTGTTCTACGAAATAAACCAGATTGCAAATAATCGAAGCAACATATTCAAGTTTTATATATTTTTATCGCGGAGTATCTATATAGAACAGCTATGAAAAGCGATTTCTAAATGTTTACATATTTGTGCAGCTTTTTGCTGCCATTCAGATTGCTTATTATTTCCTACCATTAATTTTGAAATTGGACGTCTGAAGACAGTTTCATGGGCTTCAGCAAAATACGTGGGTTATTATATAGAAAATGTATTATTATAAGAATTTTCTGGGGAATACCTTTTCCAACTGTATATACGAAACATCATTGTACGTTAAATTGAAGTCTTGTAATAGTATTTTCCGTTACAATTTCTAAATCAATTGTTCCGAATATTTGTGCTGGTAAAAAACAGTATCCGTTCTATATATTACAAAATTGGCAGCTGCCTTAGATAGACAATTTTTTTCTACCTTTCTTATTTTATTTTATTTTTGAAATTATGTTTTTAATGAAGATATATGTATTTCAAGTCAAGCCCCATAGCATAATGTTACTTTCAGTTTTCTCTTCATAAAATAAGTTATGTAAACAATTCTTTCGGAAAGCTTTTGTGGTTCTATAATATTAGTCCTAACATTAATGCGAATTTTGTTAGGCATTTGAATAGAGCTTAAATTACAGCTGGGGAACAACGATCGATAGTTGAGAAGCCATGCTGACTGCATTGCATCTGACAGCTGCTAGAGAGTGCGTGGTGGAGGATTCATAGAGCGAAAAACACGATCGAGGTGGTCACACAGATGCTCAATTGGTTTACGTCTGGGGAATTAGGGGGCCAGGGAAGCACTTTGAAGTCTTCATCGTGCTCTTCTAACTACTCTTGGACATTTCTAGCTGTGTGGCACTTCGCCTTCCCTTGCTTGAAGGCCAATCCGCCCCAGGGAAGACAATCATCATGTATGGGTGTACGTGGTCTGCAAGGATGAATTCATAACGAATTCGGTCCACAGTGCCTTCAACAAGTATGAGTGGACCCACAGAGTGCCACGAAGACATTCTTCAGATCATAACGCTTGCCTCACTAGCTTGCGTTCTTCTAGCAATGGTTGATGAGTGTTTGGTCTCCGATGCTTCTCGCCTTATACACCAACGTCCATCCGTTCGATGAAGCAGAAAACGTTACTCATCGGAGAATGCAATCCTTTGGCAATCACCGGAGGTACAATTTCAATACTGCAGTGCAAATGTAAGCCTTTTTTGCCGATGCATCTTCGTTAGCATAGGTGCAGTGACCATCCGTCTGCATCGGAACCTCACTCGCAGCAGGTTTCACTGAACTGTCGTTTTAGATACACTTCCGGTAGCCCCTTGGTTGATTCGACCAGTGAGTTGCTTCACTGTGGCGTGTCGATCGGCCCTCTGGCACCTTCGAAGCCGACGTATACCTCTTACATCAATGGCCCGTGTTGCTCTGCAGTTTGCACATCGCTTACTCGCAATGGAGCCATTCCTCCAATCACGGTACACTTTAACCACAGCAGTACGCGAACTGTTCACAAACTCCGCTGTTTCTGAAATACTGTCACCCATGGCCCTAAAGCCGATAATCACCCCTTTTTGCAAGTTTGATAAATTGCGCCTTTTATCTATGACAGCAGCAAGCGATATGTTTTCAGAATGCCTAAAGCACACCCTCCAAGCCAGCTCACGACACATGCCTTCTTTCATTGGCTACGCGGTGTTGACGTCAAAAGTAGAAGTAGTACAATAATGTGACACGACTGTGCATTTAGGTCACAAATTATTCCAGTGAATTTCCAAGAAATCCCATAGAAAATAGGAAATGATTCAGCATATATCGGACATTAAAATCGACGGTCGAACTGGTCGGAGATTAAATTTTCGAATTCCGGTAATATTCCCATCATTCTTTTCAGATTATGTGGTTTAAAATAATTAATTTCTTAACACCACTGTCGTTCATTGTTAATTAATCGAAAAAGGTAGGTACATTGGAAAACATCAACTGCTCAAAGTCACTAGTATCTTGTTTGAAAAGAGGAAAAACGAGTCCCCTGTTATTTGTGATTTGAGTACAGACGAAAACGGTAGCGGAACATTGACCTTCCGATGCTCTGCGCTTGACCTACGTTCGGGTAAGTTGTGTCCTCTTAAAATTGTGGGAAAACGTTATCTCTAAATTCAACCGTACACAGTTAAAATCGTTCCTTTTCTATCAATATCGCATGAAGTACCAAGAACAAAGAGAAAGGTATTTAGTTTCCGTTCCCGTGCGTTCTTTGACAGGTTTACGGGTTGGGGTATGCGTAATATTTTATAATCTGTGAAACTTCACGTCAAGTGAGAAATACGTTTGAGATGTAATTTTTCAAAGCTGTAAACAAATAAGGAGTAGAATATTTTTATAGTCTGTCTCCATGTGCTGATTTTGTTTACTCTAATTTACCATGCAGAATAAAGACTAAATGATCTCGTGCTGTTGTTTGAGTATCGGGAATTTAGGACGACCGTGAGCAACTCATTTGGCTACAACCAGTCGTATCTCCCTAATTTAGGGCAACTGGTTTCAGGGAAATGAAAGAGTCAGTGCCGTAAGACAAACACAAATCCATACATCGCCGGGATTCGAACCCGGTCCCATCTTGGACTAACGGTCAGAAGCCCTCACGTAAACCAATGCGCCAACGGGGTGGTCTAAATCATATTCGTATACTTTTAGCTGACCACTGTGTTTTTGTATTTTTGGCATATTACAACTTATTATACACACAGTCTAATTAACCCCTTTCTTTCCCTAACACTTTCGTAGCATGAGTGATTGATAGATCGCGCAAAACAACGATTGGCATATTATGGTGGGAGTACAAATGCTGCATTTAAGTAGGTAAAATCGTTATTCAACTTCATAAAATCACTCAAACACTTGGATTTCGGAAGAGTAAAAAAGAAAAAAAGGAACATTTTTGCTAAATTAATGCGCAAATAACACAGAACGAGAATTTTTTCTGTAAAATTTAACATGGATTTTTTCATCTGTACTTACAGCTTCGGAGCTCAAAAGACTCTGCTACGCATTTCGCAGTCGTACCTGCATTGACCCATCACATATTGGGAATCCACTATGCATTAACGAAGTTCGTATCAAAGACAATGACCGCCACTTCCGTTGCTCACGGGTCAAAGCATTAGTCTCTGAGCGTTCGTCCGAATGGGGTATAGTTCGAGTCCTGGATAAGGTGGGTGCGTTTGTCAAACATCCCTGTCACGCTGTCTTCCACAAAGGTTGTTAAACACTTTCCGAAACCATATTAAAAATTACTATTTTCTAGATTAAAATTTAAAGATCAGAAAGAAGTAAAATAGTACATTACATAGCATGTATATTTATACGGAATTATATTACATATTATAGTTAGTAACATACAAATATAATATTGGGTGGTCGGAAAAGTCATAACGTTATTTGGCACCCGATGGCGGTTGGGCAGTTTTGGAAGTATTAGAGGCATGCGCAGCTCTGTTATCGCTATGGCATTTGACAGGTGCCAGTACTAGCTGCAGTCTAAAAGGAATAGTGAGCGATTTGGTTGATTTGCGGAGATTTGACATCAAGTTGAATATGGAAGACCAAACTGTGCATTATCGCCATATTTTACTGTTTTACTTCCGTAAAGGGAAGAACGCGCGTGACGCATATGGAAAGTTACGTAAAGTGTACAGTGATAATGCTCTACAAGAACGTCAGTTCCAGCGGTAGTTCGCAAACTTTCGTGCTGATGATTTTGACCTCAACGATGCTTTTCGCTCCTGGAGGCCAACCGAGGCTGATGACGACCAAATCAAGGCATTGATAGAGTCAAACCCATGTTACACGACACGAAAGATTGCAGACACATTGCACACCCATCGTTCAAGCGTTCACGACCACCTGAAGAAGCTGGGATACGTAAGCAAGCTCGATGTGTGGGTTGCTCATGAACTCAAAGAAGCTCAATTGACGGCGCGTAAAAGCATCTGCCATATGCTCAATAAACGTGAGGAAAACGATCCTTTTTGAAGCAACTGATAACTGGTGACGAAAAGTGGATTGTGTACAACAATGTGCTGCGCAAACGGTCTTGGTCCCGACGTGCTGCTTCGCCTCAAACGACATCCAATGCAGACATTCATCAGCGGAAGGTTCTGGTCTCAGTGTGGTGGGTATTCAAAGGTGTCGTGCTTTTTGAGCTCCTACCACGGAACCAAACAATCAGTTCGAATGTGTACTGTCGGCAATTGGATAGTTTGGACGAATTCATCATCCAGATACGTCCAGAGCTCGTTCATCGTAAATGTGCTGTGTTCCATCACGACAACGTGAACCCACACACAAGTTTGATCACCCGCCAAAAATTATTGGAGCTTGGGTGGGATGTGTTGCCACACCCAGCATACTCGCCTGACCTTGCGCCGTCAGACTTCCACTTGTTTCGCTCTCTTCAACAGTCCTTGCGTGGTATAACGTCCAATTCAGATGAGGCTGTAAATCAGCACCTTATACAGTTTTTCGTCAAGAAAGACAGGTCCTTCTATGAACGAGGCATTCTGCAGCTCACTGAAAGATCGCAAAAGGTTATCGAACAAAACGGGCAATATACCATTGATTGATCTTTGTTCTTTCTATCAATACATTACCTTGGCAAAACATGGCTAAAATACGTCATGACTTTTCCGACAACCGAATAAAATGAAATGCCTATATAGTCTCAATTTTTTTTCACTTAGGTATGAATAAAACATACTCGCTGTGCATCGAGGCCTCGGTCCACGAAACCATAGGTGTTTTAATTTCAGTATGGGATTCGCAGAGAAATGTCATGGCCTACAAATGTTCGAGTTAAATAAGTTTATGTCAAATGGGATACCGGATCCTGTTGCTTACTCTGATTTTCTGATACACGAGGAGTATTTATCAGTTTGAAGCAGTCTGACAGTGCTCGGGACAAGGCTAACCCGACTATGGAGTTAAAGTTACGGATTGTGTACTTCCACAGCATAATGTAGTTCTAACTGAAAAGCTCGTGTTCGTACTTGAACTGAGACCTAAGACGCACATAAATATACCGATGTTGTAAATGTTGTCCGTACATACATTAAAAAAAAAGATCCCAGTTTCGGTCGCGTTTCTAAAAAAATACAAATACTTGCATTTTTGCTACGTCATTGTCTCCTCTGTCTTGCTTCAGACAAACTTTACCGTATACACGGAGGATACTTACTGAGCGCGGGAGTGTAGACTTGACCAGAGGGTAAAAAGTGAGATAATGTGTCGCGGCAGTCACTCGTTCTGTCTTGGAGTTGGTGTTTATCAGTACATCTGGAAACATAGCGCAGTGCAATGTATTTCTAATTAAAAAATGCGTACTGCATACACGTTTAATGAGTAACTAAAAAACATATCTTTGTAACACTTTAGGAACGCCGAAATTTACTTATGACTGATGAAATGGCATGGTAAGGAATATGGTTAAAGAGGGTGTTGATCTTATCCACCCAGTTGCGTTTTTGAAAAGAAAGGAATCGTTTGCCTGGTGTGTGGCAGTTGAGGGGGACGTCCTGATGGAAGCATGAACGGAAAGATTCATTTTGCCTTTCCTTCCATCCCCTTAGGGTATTAGGGGGAAAGGTTAGTGACACTTGGCACCACATTAGTGAGAGGGGAAATAGAGATAAACAAGAGATACAGAATTGTCAGTGAATCGGTTTCACAACGTTAACAGTGTAATCAGGTTAGCATTGGCCCGAGTATAGAAACTTGGGCAGCGGATGGCCTAGTGGTCAGCATTCGTGACTGCCACGAGGAAACCTCAGGTTCGATCCCGGACAGGTACGAACGCTCGAACTACTAAATATCCGGCTTGCGTCGGATGGGCACGTTAAGCAGTCGGACCCCGGGTCTTTACCTCTCGGTAATAAATAAGGGCGTCTTCCTCCCCCTTTTTACCTCGTTTCCGTGTCACTTTCCTATCGGGCACTCTACCCAAATCTCATAGCATCCTATTTCTAAGGGTTGTTTAAGACCTGGGGTCAGACACTCCCTTCCTAAAATCATCTACATATGATCTGAGCTAATCTGACTAGAAACGAAACCTGCAGCAACAAAGCAGCAACGTAATGCTCTAATGATTTTTCCCAAACGAATACATTTCGGTTTCTAAAGCTGAAATCCTGTTTCAATATTCAGACTGAAGGATGGATGAACGGTTGAGCAGTACTGAAAATGTACACATTTGCTATCATTATCCACAGAAATATTTTTTCTTCACTCTGATCATTAAATTGAAGATATCCTTCCTTCTGAATGACCGAGAAATTGGCAAATGGGAAAACAGACGGAGTGATGTTTGAAGCCTAAAGCTCGTAATGCTTTTCACTTAAGGCCGGGAAAGACTTTTACTGCGGACATTTCGAAGGACAAGTTTCGTTCCTGCTTACGGACAGACGGACTACTGAACGGGAAAAAGAATAATAGGTATGTTGTGGATATTCCTTCTATAACAAACATGAGAAAATAATTTTCGTTGTGGCCTTTAGAAACAAAAAGGATATATCTGAGGGATAACGATATGATTATTTACATGAAGATCGGATGCAAAAGAAGTGATGCCGGAAAACTCATAGAATTCCTTTCCATTCATAAATTCAGGGAAAAGACTAAATTCTCAGCAAATGATCATCTCGAAAATGAGAAAGGTTCTGGCAGCAGAGAAAGATATCAAATCAACTCTCATGCTTTCTTCTGGATTGTATTTACCTAAAGATCGGAAAAGACAAATATTTGAGTAACGGACAAGTTTGATCACCAGCAATTGTCATATTCGACAACTTTCAGAATAATAATTTTTAGAGGAACTTTTCACCAAATCTTATCAAAACACGTTTTGTGATACAATTCACCCACGATTTTCTAACTTTCATAGGTATTCTTATTATATTGTTTTTTAATTTTTAACAAATTGAGTCCAGGCTGTTAAATGTTTCAAGCTGTTTCTTATAGAGTGAGATAATATCTCACATCAGAGAGCGTTAAATCCATGATGGGAAAAAATGCTTTTCTCTTATGAAATCTGAAACTATTCATTTTTTCAAGCAAGAAACCAATGATCTCATATTTAGTCAAGCTCCACTGCTATCCGTTTTCAACTAGATATCTACATTCCAGGGACATTCTCAGCAATATGTGTATATGGCATAGCTTTGCTCCTGTAGGATCATCAGTCTTAATTTTTAGAAATTTCAGAATTCGTGTTTTTTTTTGTTAAAATCATCACTGGTTAATGAAAATGTTGTGTTCTAGCAGAACAATAGGTATTTGTAAACGTTATAGCAAAGGAATAGCTGATTAAAACTTAATTTCAGGACAGCATTGCAGTTATATCAAGTCACAGGGTATACAATAGCCCTAATACCCAAAACGCTAAGAACAGGCAAAATACCATTATGAACTAGAGAAATAAAATAAAAACCTTGTAACCAGAGAAACATACACCGGATTTTTCAATGACAATCAATGAATGCGAAAGCAATCATTGATTTTCAAGATGTCGAGTTCAGTTACATTATTTCCTGAGTCGCAGGTTTTCCTAAAAGAACAATTCTCAAACTGTGCGAATTTGTTTGTGTTCGCGAAATGTTACGGAACAATAATAAAATGTTACAATGTTTTTTTCAAAACATTGTGTGAGTGATCCTTATTATTCACTTAGTAATGCCCATATGAATTTTCACATTTTTCCTTATTTACTGACAGACACGATTTGCTTTAACTGCAAATTATATATTCTTTTCGGAAACGACGTGTCTTTGGCGTAAATACGTTTACAATGCACAACACAGGTAACACTGTTCAACAATACAATTTTTACACGAATGGAAGTGGTTTTTCTTTATAGATTTTGGGCGCTGAACACAAAAATAACAGTAAAAATCCTCTCTTAGCTACAGTGACCAAGAAGATCCTTTTTTTTTCTTATTTCTTTGGACTGCTGTGTCATCGACTGTATAGTAGATTTTCTATCAGGAATTACGGTTCATAACAGTATCGCGGATACGGATTGTATTGTGGTCTCTTCTCCGATTTTTTTTAGATTGAAGGTTTAACGATCACAGTGAGGAACTCAATGGGCTGTAAGCAGTCGACCGACCCTAATTTAGTTACACTAGTCCAGGAAAGGAACAGAGCCAGTGCCGTAAAACAAACACAAAATCCCTGCCTCACCGGGATTCGAACCCGGATTCTTCTCGTACGAATGGTGATAAGCCAGTGAATTTACCACTGCCCCACCGGGTGGCGCAGTGGTAAATGCATTGGCTTATGATAATTCGGGCGGTGTATGCACTGCCGCGAATTATACAAAGGATTTTTTCTTTCTTTTCCTCAATTTAACAGTTTGTGGATCAGAGTTAGAAATGGGTCAAAGATTTGGGACCTGGTCCTTTCGTCAAAAACGATGCAATTTCCTCATTTTGAAGTTTTCGATAAAACTATACTGCCCGATTTTCCAAAACCTAAGCGCGAGACCTAAGTTCGAAGCAGAAGAATGTGTCCAATTGGTTACTTCATGCTTCTTTGCGATCTTAAAAGAGAGCTGTTTTTTTACAAAAGAAGCACTTCTCAGTACTTTTCAAGAAGCCGAATAGGTGTGAAGGACTTATTCAAGGATAATTTGGTTCGCCAAGAATTAATATCTGGTTTGGAATAATATACTAAAACTCATTACGTATCAATTGCAACACTGGTTTATCTCACACTGGCGGAAAATGAAAAAAAAACACCAAGAAGGAATTGGCGGTCGATCATGAAATTTACATATGTTAATGGGGTCGAGTTTACGTAGGTGGGATGTTAATTTCGGGACCAACCGGTGAGCGCTTACGCTACAGCACGGCATAATATGTAAATTATCGTCGGTGATATTTAAGGAGTACGGTGAAGTGAATGTAATCAGTCGTCGGCGTACGGACACGAGCGAAGACCTTGAAGAAGCTGCAATGCCTGGACATGGAAGACGTGTACGATTTCAGCAGTTATCGAACTTTGAGCGAGGTTGTCTAGTCGGACTCCGCGAGGCCGGGTGGTCGTATCGTCGTATTGCAGAGCGAATTGGAAGGAAGTATCTGTGGTGGTACGATGGTGGCGTAGATGGTCCGAGGCACATTCCCACACGAGAAAACGTGGAACCGGGGGTCACAGACGGACTGATGAGCGGACCGATCGACGCATAAGAAGAGCGGAGTTGTCAAGCAGAACATCCACAGCGACGCAAATCCGAGCTGCCATTGCACCTGAGGTGACTGTGCGAACAATCCGCAACCGTCTACTGGATGCAGGACTACGTGCACGTGTGCCTATGGCATGTGTACCTCTTACTCCAGCCCACCGTCAGGAACGGCTGCAATGGTGGTGTAGCCAACGTCTGCTCTGGAGAACGCAATGGCGATCTGTCGTGTTCAACGATGAAAGCAGATTCTGCTTGGGAGCCTCCGATGGCCGTATGCGTGTTCGCAGACGCACAGGAGAGCGTCTCCTCCCTTCTTGCATCCGCCAGCGACACACAGGGCCTACATTGGTCTCCTGGTGTGGGGAGCGATCAGCTATCACTCCCGTACACAACTAGTGTTTTTACCGGGTGCGTTAAACAGCACTTCCTACATCAACAACATCATTCAGCCCGTTGTTGTGCCATTTGTAAGGTCGGTCCATCGTGGTGTTTTCCAGCAAGAAAACGCCCGCCCACACACGGCACGTGCAACGCAACATGCACTTCAGTGTGAGAGACAACTTCCATGGCCTGCACGTTCACCGGATTTGCCCCCCATTGAGCACGTGTGGGATTTTATGGGACAGCGCCTTATCCGGTTTCCACGGCCAGCCACGACCATCCACGATTTACGCGTCCAGGTTGAGGATGCTTTGAACTCAATACCCCCAACTTACATCCAACATCTGTACGACAGACTCCATGCCAGAATTGCACAGTGTGACGCATTTCATGGCGGTTCAACCTCGTACTAACCATGTTACATGGAAATGTTATTTTTCCGTTTACCAGCAAATACAGCTATATTTTGCCATAAGTTTTGATCACGTTATCCGCTGTATTCCTTCATTATGCTGTGTGGATTTCAATGGTATCAGACGTCTCCTTCTTGGTGTTCTTTTTTCACTTTCCGCCAGTGTATTTGATAGGTTTTTTTTTGTACTTAATATTCACTGAGAAAAAAACGAACACTTACGATATTTTTACAGAAACTTTCCCCGTAATCCACGAAGGAGAATATCAAATATTTAAATAATTTCATCCAAACTAATTTTGCTCCAAAATTTACTGGAGTCGGGCAAAGTATTTGTCTGGTAGGGAAAACGAGGAACGTTCAGATAGGGTTATTAGTCTTCAAAATGAATATGGTTTCCCAGAAACTCAAGAAATGTAGACCAAACTATTTTTATGAACCACTTTATGACTGACTGCAAAACGTAACCTTCCTTAAAAAAGGCTATCAGTTTCCACAGATAAATCACTGAAGGAAGAAATATTCCTCATAATACATAGGAAATCGATAAATTATTCAAAGCAAACAGAACATAAATTCTAAATTTGCATGTACAATAAATTCAGAATTATATATTATGTTTGCTTTGAATATTCTATCGATTTCCCACGTATTATGAGAAATATTTCTTCCTTCATTGATTTACTTGTGGTACTGGTGAACTCTGACCTATATCCGTTTCTGGATGGGAGATGGGTCAAAACGCTATGAGGAAGCAACGATGCTTCGACTAGCGAAAATCTGAGGATGTTCAGATTCCTAAGCTGAGTTTTCTGGTTTCAGTTGCTTGGATCTTCACTGTCCTGTGTGGTGTTACTGTTAGCATATTTGGACGGAATTCGGGAAATATGGCTCCAGGGCGATGAAATTTTCAAGTTTTCTGCGAGATATTACATGGATAACCAATTATCCTGCTGATACGCGTTGTCCTGCTGATAATATCAGCGATATCCGTAACACAGTTCTATAATCTCTTGACACATGAATTCCTGATTTTCAGTTCTGTGGCTACGCACCACGTTATTAGTTCTTTCGGGGTCAAACTAGAAGTTCCTTTAGCTGGATTGACAGCAAGTGGAGCTTCTTTCTCGTGTGAACTCAGTTTAGGGAATTTGTGTATGTGGTTTTCTAGTAGCAGGTTGTGGATGGAGTGCTTCTACGCAAGTTCGAAATTTTTTTTCCGTTATTCATTTCATTGACCTTTTTAGTCGTTGCATGACACTTCTTTAAAGCTCTTGATATTTCTTGCTGAACTCTATTTGTTTTTGGTTCTTAACAATTTAGCTTCCCTTTAGTCGCTTCCTCATTTTGCAGTTCTTTGCTCAGTTTCACCTGGGTTAGGGAAAAACTCTTTTTAATTTGATAGTAACTTCGACCGTTAAAAGTTAATTCCCTTAAGGATTTCGATATCCGTAACACAGTTCTATAATCTCTTGACACATGAATTCCTGATTTTCAGTTCTGTGGCTACTCCGCCTAGCTAATTTATTTTCAAATCTTTGCATTTTAGCATTACATAGAAAATTAAATTTTCGAAAAACACGCAACTGCTTTGGAAAAAATGAGCTACTGAAACCTTAAAATCGTGGAATCATAATTAGAGCAAATAAGAGATAAAAAATTCAATGGAGAGGTAACAGGAATACCCCATTTTTATTTCATGAAAACATTTGAAGCCCTACATTTATTTTGTGCAAAATGATTGATTCAGAAATTCATAATGATCGAAAAGATCAAATATGTTAGTTATTCCGTATGTAATAAGTTATACATGTTTTCTCAGAGAAAGTTATTTCAAAATATCATGCCTTATATTTTACCCAAAATAAGACTCGTACATTAAACTCTGGACAAGGAATTTTTGAAAATTTCCGAGATTCGTGACGAAACGAAGAATTTGATATAATTTTTGAGTGGAATATTGTAATTTATCTGTTACAGTTTAGTTCATTTTTTTATGAATTATTCTGTGACAAACCTGCAAAATCATCATCCGGTCGCTCTTTGTACATAAAAGGCGAGGCATATTTTAGAAAATACTGAATTTATAGAATTTCGCAAAGATGTTTAAATTTTATATTAATATATATATAAATCCAATACTTTCTGAATTGCGATATGGTTCTAGAATTATAGCTTCAAATGTTGATAAACTTACGCTTCTGAAAAACTGCTTAAGTAACACACGTAGTAGATTACTTTAAATTTACCGTGTTATTGAGTGTTTGATATGCAGATGATTATACATTTTTGGAACGCTTTTGATAAGAAATTACAGAAAACAAGAGAAGTTCAAAGAATTGAAACCTGCTACAGCGTTTTAGATGAACAAGAAGAAATAAACATCTGCTGCAGTTAAATATCGCCTGCTGAGAAAATGGTGCACGTAAAGAAACTGTGCATAAAAGGTTATGTTTTTGCTCTTTACAAAAAAATCCTATTCTGTAATCAAAAAACGCTGTGAAAATCACGGAATTAACATTTCAAAATGTGAAATACGGAGTATTTTTAATAATAGAGCGGAAAACGGCCAAGTATTATTTGATCGCGAAAAAGAACGTCAAACGAATATCCAAAGAAGGAACGTACTTTTACGACTGTTTCATAAGTCCATAGCCTGAAAGGAAAGCCATCCTCAAAAGGTCCTTAAAAATCACTGTATCAAAAGTAAACTAGGTAATAAACGGAGAATTTAATCTGAAAAATATTAAAAGAAAATCATGATTTTCGCCGTCTTTAGCTTGGACACATGGCTGAGCGCAGAATACTGAGTAGATTTCTCTATCAAAATCATATAAATTCAGATATATTAAAGAAATCACTGCATTTGAGATCTAATCATTATATTTATATTTTTCTAATTGGTCTAATTTGATGTAACATGAACAAAATGAAACGTAAAATATTCTCGGAAACTTTTTCCTAACATGTTACTTTAATATTTACTGGAAAGTTTTTCAGTTGGTTTTACATATTAAATACAAGTGTGATATACACTGCATTGACAAAAATCACCGGATATCACTTCAAAAGCAAATGAACGGATCCGCTGCATTGTTCATATGCGCGGTACAGCTGCAATCGGTATAGAAA
Source organism: Macrothele yani (assembly GCA_039090855.1). Lineage (NCBI taxonomy): Eukaryota > Metazoa > Arthropoda > Arachnida > Araneae > Macrothelidae > Macrothele > Macrothele yani. The sequence goes on from CM077018.1 coordinate 9,825,871, forward strand.
CAAGCTTGCAGCCGACCGCGATCATATCGCACTGTGAGGTTGAGTGATAATACCGCGGCTAAGAGAACTGACTTTAAGAAAGGACAAATCGTTGGGTGTTATATTAGTGGGTTGTCCATAAGAGAAACCGAGAGGCGTTTAAACTTACCCAAGTCAACTGTTTTGGATGTATTGAATGAGTGGAAGACACATGGCGTGACTGAAGCAGCAAAATGTACCGGCAGACCAAAGAAATTCAGCGATAGAAGACTTTGAAGCCTCAGGAGAGTCGTTACAGCTAATCGACGGAGTACTGCCCAAGACTTCAGTGTACTGGTGAGTAAAAATTCTGGAACATCGGTATGTACACGTACCATTCGCACAGGCTACTGAGGTCTTGCGGCTGCTTGTAAGCCTTTCATCTGCACTCGGAATGCTACTCGTCGTTCAGCATGGTATAAAGAACATCTATCTTGGACCGTAGATCAATGGAACGGGTCCTATGGACTAATGAATCCAGATACACGACCCATCAGTCTGATGGCCGTGTGTGGGTATGGCAGCTGCCGGGGGAACGCTATTTCACACAGTGTACCGTTCCTACGTTCAAGTTTGGAGCTGGCAGTGTACTCGTGTGGGAGTGTGTTTCGTGGTATGGTCCCGGCCCATTGGTTATCGAGGACAAACCTGTTAAACAGCAATTCTACCTCGATATTCTGGACAAATATACCCTACCAACTCTGTGGCAATACTATGGAACCGAACATTGTTGGTACCAGCAGGATATTGAACCGAGCCATAAAGCAATGACTGTTACGGGGTGATTTGACGATAATTCCGTACCGTGTGTGGACTGGCAAGCACAGAGCCTTGATCTTAACACCACTTATGTGATGAATTAGAGCGCCGCATAAGAAGTTTGGAACCAAGACCTAGTATTAAGCAACAGATAGTGACAGCATTATGTACTGAATGGAAGCGCATACCTATCGCTGTGTTCCGAAACTTCATCGAAAGCATGTCTTGAAGGGTCAGTGCATGCATTAGGGCCAATGTTGGACCGACACGGTACTAATGTATGTCAATAAATGCTATGTTGTGTTTTTATCCTAGGTGTCCTGTGACTTTTGTCAATACAGTGTATAACTCAACCAATCGGTCATTCCCCTATGATTTACAGTGAATGAGAAAGTTGGATTGTATACCACTGGCAGCAAGTTAATAATATTTCTGATTTTCCGAAGTCGACGGCTTGGACAGGATAAAATGGTAGGATGCTGTTCTCATAGTGTAAGGACGCCCATAGGTCTTTTGTGTTTTACAAATGTTCACTATACGACTGTGGACTGGTTTCCGACAAACACGAACAAACAGAACAAATTCAGGGCCAAGTGTTCTATCATAAACCTAACGGGGAAGCGGCCGTAACTATTATTTAATTGTATGCAGAAATCGCCGACTAAATGGTTGATACTAGATGTTCGTTTTATAAAGCCACCGACACTGGCATATGCATGCACTCAAAACACGGTCCACCGTTGGCCTCGTAGTTCGCACGGTTACCTGACAAAAGGACGGTCTTAAGGATCAACTGTATTTAGGGCAGATGTGTTGAACTACAAAATACAGACTTTACGTTGAATGGCAGATTTGTCCGCCGAACTGGAAGTACTGGTTCCCTGTTAAAAATATGGGGGTATATTCTCCACGCTCACACACTTCTCTTTCCCTGATAACTAGTGTGTGCTTCTGACTTCTCTCTGCTTAACAGCTTTCCAATCGTGATCCCCAAACTTCCGCCTAGTATGGCTTCGTTTCAAGTACACGACTGAAATGCTTCCCTTGTAGACCGAACAGGATAAAATAAATCCTACACGACTGATTGTGGATTCAGTTGTGCTGTTTTTCTGGTGGCCAGCAGGATGTCACCGTTTCGTGATTAGCATTTATATTTAAATTCGCGTAATAAGCAAACTTTATGCAATGCCCAAACATGTTCAACATATATGGATGTCGCGTATCCGTGTAATAAATTGTCAATTCACAGAACTTACAGAATGGGCTGAAGAACATTCCGCCTGCAGGAGGAACAGTTGCTGTCAGTTTGTCGGTGACGATTTGCTGTTTGGCGTGTAGTCTAATAATTCGACGAATTCCCGTTTCAAGGGAACGAGAAACAAATAGCATGTTCTCTCATTTCCATTAGCGACATCATTTTCACCAATGCTTTCGAGATCTGTGGGATTACAGATCTTTATATCATTAAGTATAAACTTCTGAGAGCAATACCATATCGAAATAAGGTAGTGGGACCAAATGTGATTTCACATAAAGTTGCAAATGGAGTTTCAGACATCTTCATTGATGACATTTGTTGGCCTTATGAGCCAAGCTAGTTATCTTCATCATGTTTGATGACCGCATCGAATTGATAGATTGGTACGGGTCAAACCGCAACACTGAATATCTTGTTTGGGAATTTATGGGAACACACAATGCATTTTGTCACACAACTCCAACGAAATATCAAATGCTGAAACAGGCGTTCGTACAGGACTTTGCTTAATATATTGCAGGCGAATAATATGACGTGTTAGCAGTTACCCGTAACACATAGCCCACACGAGAAGCTTGATTTGTTATTTCATTATTCCCCACTTTTTGTGTTTTATCCTATGGTTTACTGCTCATCATCTGTTTTTCCGCATTCGGCATCACGTTTTCCCCAAACAGATATGCGTTTTGTAATATTTTGATTGATTTGCTCAAACTGCATTTTCGAAATGCGCGCAGAATTGTTTGGGAAACTTCTATTTTTGGGCCTAGACAAACGCTTTTTTAAAACGAGAAAATCTTCTACGTTGCAAAATGTAAGCATATGATATAGGAAATTTATATTTAGCCGATGTTTATTATATTAAACTGATTGCTTTATAAGCTGCTTGTTTTAAATTTTATTTGCTGACTGAAATTGGAAAAGTAACACGATACAAACCTTTGAAAATTAAATAATGTCAAACACTGTATCTTATACAGTAATATAGGCGACTAAAGAAATATGAGATAGTATCTTGGAAAAACGTAGCGGGTAAATGCTTCGTTTCTAAAATAATTAACACTAAATATACGTAACTGCAATTTTTGTGAGCTGTTAAACATATAAAAATTCCGACAAAAGGATTACGTTTCCATGTAAAATTTTAAGCTTCCGCACGAGTGCCTGAAAAGCGCGCAAAACGTTCAAAGATGTAGGAAAAAATGGAATTCTTTTTTCTCTTCTCTGTGTGTCTGTGTGTTGAAGGGCCCGACATTGATATATTCAGACAGCTCTTTTCATAGGAGTGTGTGTGTGTGTGTGTGTGTGTGTGTGTGTGTGTGTGAGAAAGAGAGAGAAAGATTTTACAAAATTTTCAACAATAATTATTTGGCCCTCTTTTTTTAATAACAAAAAAGGAAATGGCTCCAGCACTGATTCAACATACGTTTCGTCCACAATAATTGCATTTTGGACCGACGCATGTGGAATCGCCAGCACATCGACGACTGCACAGCAGCGTATTCGTACGTGCGATGTTAGATTGGACTTCGTGGAATATATTATTCAGGTTAAAGAGGACAGCCCGCCACGGTAGCGAATAAAACGAGGAAATGCAACCGTCTGTTTTTTAAAATAACTCTGTTTTACTTCGAGTCTTCTTCAGTTGGTAATGATTCATTAACAGATGAATAGCTTATGGTGATTGTAACTCTTGATCTTTATAATGCAAGAAACATTCACCTTAGTACTTGGGCTGTGTCCTCACGAAAAGAAATGTTTCAGTAACAAAAAGTACATGTTTTGCTCGTTTTATTAGACGAGTCTATAAATTATCCCTCAATGGTTTGAACTTGTTTCGCTCTTTGCACTTAACCCAAGTCACACAGCAGTGTTGGCATTCCACCAAACCGTGTATTCAAAGCAAACCATCGCAAGTGATTACTTCTCGATCCTTTTTGGGGAAAATAAAGTGACAGTCATGATGGGAACACCACTCAAAGTGATACAACATTCCTTGTAGTGCTAAGCGTATGCTAGCGGTGATGAGTCACTCCCGGCTGAAATCTGCCTCGCACGGCACGCTGGCGAACATTTGGTGGCAGCTCCATCAGCTGGCAGTCGTTGATAGCCCTGCAGGATGGCTGTGAATACGGTTCTCCATAAATAAGAAATAAAAGAAAATATATTTCCTATTTAGAACAAATGTACCTTTGTAACATGAAAAAAACCAGATATATTCTCCTTGTTAAGGTTAAATAGTCTCCTTGTTAAGGTTAAATAGTCTCCTTGTTAAGGTTAAATATTATCCTTGTTAAGGTTAACTATTCTTCTTGTTAAGGTTAAATATTCTACTACACCGTTCACTCGGAGTTTTTCCCGACCGGTTGAGAAAATTTTCCCTGAACATTTATTTCAGGAAGATAAATTTCTTCTAGAGAAAAATATCGGCGACCGAGTCGTGATGTCATCAAACATCTACCGCGTGAAGAAAGAAATGGCGCTAGTCGTGAAACGTTAACGAGTTGTAATTTTTTGACCACCACTGAAAAACTATTTTACTTCATACAGCAATCCATTCCTTATGTCACGTTATTGTCGGTTGCCACTGCCGGGAAATTAGCGGACTATATTAGGTTAGACACTAGTTACGACACCAGCTTGCAGGACCGTTAAGGACAGCTTGTGACCAATACCTTATTGTTCGGTTCTGACGTATGACGACTGATGGGGTGCCGGCTGTTGGTTCTGTTGGTCCACGTATTGGCACCCAGGACATTTTATTGACTTTGGGGCACCGACACCATAATTCTGGGACCATGCTGGTTTTCCTCTCTGCCAGCGCAGTATATGAGCGCAGACCCAGCAAGACTGTTTCTGCTGGATATATTTACACGCAAAAACGTAGTCACATGGGTCAACACTTTGGCAACTATCTAAGACTCCTGTTCGTCAGTGATGTTCCGTAGTTTTGGTCACAATGGAAAAACGAAAGATTTTACGAAGATCGATAAAGAGCTCATGGTGGGTGTCCGTCTGATATGAGCGATGCTTTTCAAAACAGCAAAGTTTACTGGTTTCTCAAGAGCTGGTATATCAGGGATTTTTAATCAATGCAAAAATATCCCACATTGCTTACCCAAGAGCCGAAACTTGGAGTAACGGCAATCTGTCAGGATTGATATCGCCATCGTTTGAGAAGATTTGCGCGACGAAACGGGATATCCTGTGTGGAGCAATTAACCATGGTATTTAATGAAGCCTGTTGACGACCGATATTTCAGGGAAATATAGGTAGGAAATCGGTAGGCACAATGTTTGGCGGGAGTCCTAGGAAAAACTGGACCACGTTTAGGTTGAAAACACAACTCAAGTTTTTATAGGTGGTGTAATGGTGTGGGGCGCAATTTGTTAGTATAGAACCTGTTACGTGATATTGCTGGAATATTGTGTGTCTTCCAGAGCTTATTTTAATATTGTTGCCGATCCAGTCCATCCTGCAATATCGACTGTTTATCCAGTAGGTGAGAACTGTTTCATGGATGACAACGGTGATATCCTTCGCGCAAGATGAGTTCAGCATGGTTCAGTGAGCATGACAACGATTTCATCATTTCTTTGGCCACCACTAAGCTTTGATCTTAATCCGACTTAGAAAGAATGAGACATGTTAGATTAACAGATCCGGGAGCAGTCTTCTTCCATGGAATCTGAGTGAGTTCAAAGATTTTCTACTGAACGCCGGGTACGTTCGACATTCAGATGCACTCCTACACCATATGGAATCAATATCAAACAGCATACGTGATACAATTCGGGATACTGGAGGTCAAACCAAGTACTGGGTAAAGTTTTTTTATTTCAGTAGCCAGAACATATAATAGTCCACACGGACCCTGCTAATATGAAAAATTAAAATGGCATTTTAGGTGATATATTTCTGAAAGTCATTTGTGCTCGCTTAACTTTGACATCCTATAAAATGCGAGTAGAAAGTTCTGTCTGATTACAGAATTGATGATCCAATAACTTCACGTGAGCGTCTTGATAACCGGGTGATTATATTCAACGAGGAGATGCTTAGGGCATTGTAGATAAACATATGCGCGAAGAAATGCCACATTTCTTGGTACAAATACTCGCAAGAACATGCTCTCGCGATGTATGAAAACGTTGCTTCATTTTGTGTCTCCAAGAGTTATGTGGCACTGCAGGTGTCAGGGAAATTGCGACGTAATTATATTGCAACTGGCGATATTCAGAGCCTCTATCCGTCATTGCCGTTGAACGAAGAGCCGCAATCCTGCGAAACATGCAATCTTGCTGCACGAAACTAAAAACTGAATACGCATTTTCCAAAGCGTAATGGTTTCAGAGAACACTAAACCTGCTAACTGGTAAGCTCGTCTAGCTTTTAGTTTGCAGCAAGTTAGATATATGGTTCGAGTCCTTCAAACAGACACTCTAAATCATGCACGGAGCACGTTTCCGCTCACAGAACGGGATTGATAACCAGGAAAACAGGGATGATTTTTCAGTTGCATTTCCAAATTTATGATTTAAAATTCAGCACAATTTCTTTGATGGGAAAAGTTCCTAAAAAGTAGTGCAATACCAGGGAGGGGCGGCCTCGCCAATTTGAGTACATGCATGCGTATGTGGGCCACTTCCACAAATCCATTTATTAATCTTTTTTGTATTTCGAACATAGCAACTCCCTAAAGGTTACTCTCTTAATTCCCACTTTTGCTGACGTTATGCGGAAACAAAGCCTTCGTGTTTGTTTCTAACACTGTAGTGTGTGGCGCAAAACACGACACCGACATATTAGCCTGTGTAACATCACAGTGCGTCACAAAAGAATGCATATATCTAAAGTCATTGCGTTGCACTTTCTAGAGGCCTTGCTTCAGCCCTGAAGGAAGGGGAAATGGATGAAGCAGACTGCTGTATCTTTAATATATTTGGAATAATGTCACTCATTCGGACTTCAAGTAAACTGTGTCGAAATCGCGACCCACATTTGAGACAGCAAATGAAACTGATTCTTTAGAAACAGTCAGCGCTATTATTCTTATGGGGTTTAATTGAACGGAAGATTTTTGCGATATTCTTTTATTTATGTTTTGGTTTCAGTGGTATGGTGGGTATTTCTAGTTCATAAGAAAAATAATAGCACACTTAGCATTACATGATTAACCGGAGGATTCTTCTCTGAAATTATCTTTGTTACGATCAAAAAAATCTTTAGTCAGCATAACGAGAATTAAACATAAAATATTCAAGTGATCATGATAGAAACGGAACTCAAAGCATCGTACATGTGATAAACTCAAATCCCAATTTCACTAAAAGCATTCAGTAATATATATGAAAATAAAAGTTTATATACAGGACTTTATGAACAGAAGACGAATGTTTTTATTTATCACATTTTTCTCATGATCAAGCATCGACTACTATTCGGCGACGCTTGTTTGCGAAATAACATTCCGTTTATTGTTGTGCGATTTCTGATTTTTCTCCTGCCATGTGGCGGGACGTGCTGTCTCGTGTTACGTAACAAGGCCCAAAAGTACAGGATTGTTACCTTTAGGTAATGCAATTGCTAGAACGTATTAAAAAATAGAAGGAAGTAAAACATTCTCTCATTTTAACGGTTTGGTAGGAATTACTATTATTATGGAGAGAATCGCTATTGCGCATTGCTACCTGGAAAGGACAATTACACACTGAAGTATACGCCCTTAATCTGCAAAAAAGTTAAGTATTTTAGCCAACATTGCAAAATGTTAACCGCGTAATACTGTGGGGATTTTTAAAACATCTGAAATCAAAACTATTGGGACATTTGCACACTCAGTGTGGGTTACCCAGGCCTCGGGGTCTCTCCCTGTTGTTTTGAGTGGTCTTTCTTTATTTGCTTATTGTCTTCTTATTTTTAAACACATTTGTATATGTTTTGAAAATATGTTTTACAAATCATTAGTAACGCACTTTTATATGAAGGGGACATTTCTTCTTGCTTCCCAATATCTGAAATAGGTAATTATTTTTGCTACCGAATATCTTGGTAGATGTTTTGTCCCATGTATTTTCATCTACATCTAAAATATTTTGAGAAATGCTCATAGAAAAGTTGTGTTAATGCAACTGAAGGACCGCTTTAAGACCTTCATAGGTGTTTCCTGTTCCTTCGGAAAAAATATTATATATCTAATTTTAATTGAAGAAGCAAGTTATCAAATTTGGCTAGAAAGAAATAGTGAAATCCATGAAAAAAAAACAGAAGAAATTGTCTAGATGTTATTTATAAAGTAAAAACAATGGCTAGAAATCAAATATTGAAAGATTCCAGAATCTTGACGGAAACTCAGTTTTCAATGAAGATTGTTACTGTGGAAATAGATTGTGTCTGGCATGACAGATGCACCTCTATTCCGTTGGAGATTGAAAACCTGGAGAACTATTTCTTTCTTCAGAACTCTAACCCCCGAAAATACCACCTGTTCTAATGATTAGCTTCTAAATTATGTAATAGTGTAATGACTAACGTGGATTCCGGAGCTTAGAGTTTCGTGTCTGTGTCATAATATGAACTTTGAGTTTTTAGAAATTTTTAGACTCAGGAATAACACTTTATTTTCTTACAATTGAAATATTTGAAGGTAAATTCAGTTAGGTTTTTAAGTATAACAGATATAATGTATATCGAGTACTGATGGTTAAATTAATGATAAATGTAATTATTGTTATTATAACTGTTTTACTTTTGTAGAATTATAGTAAAAGCTAGAGTTTTTTCAATCATCACTAAAATTTTTGTGTAGTATAAACAAATACGATTTGGTTAAATAATGCATTTTAGGAGTAGGTAGTAGATTGCTACAGCCGCAATTGTTGCAGACTTCCCTTTTTTGTGGGATGGGGGTTAACAGTAGCATAGGGAAGATGCACGTTTCTCTTCTTCCTACTTTTGGTTTTTTGATCCACTTTGTAACAGTGTTTCCTTTCTGTATATTTGCACTGGAGTTTTCCCCAAGTCCCTGGGTGTCTGCGCCTGCCGGTTTTCATCATGGTATGAGCATAAGAAGCCACAGCTTTGTATAAAAGTGTGAGAAAGATCGTATATGGTCATAAAGTGGCTGATATTCAGTGTGAAATGTTGAGTGCAAGGTAGTGCGTATTTCTTCAGAGTTCAGATTTTCGAAGCCGTTCCTTCTGTTGAATGGTTGAGAGAGTTTTACATGAGTTCTGAGCATTAATCCCGGTGCCTTCCTCGCCTCCGCGGGAGAGGGATACGGGGACTTCTGAGATCCTCTCCAGAATTCATTCTGTAGTCGATTTCATGGGGTACCTGGATCTTAGAAAACAAGGTGTAATAGGCATTTTGAAAGAGGTGTGACGTGACCACTTTATGTTGTGATACGAGAACCTGTAGTCGCATCATGGTTTTCTGTACATCATTATAACTGACAGTTTTTTTTTGTCTGCCGGACGGTTTTTAACTAATTCTATCTATGCTTCTTTTCAGGTTCTGGGGGATTTGTAAGCAAATATATGTACAATTTCTGCATACGACTCGAATACAACTTGAATTGAAGATATTTTATGATTGGTAACTTTATTTTATTGTTCGAACTATATTTCTGATGCATGGGGTCCAGAGTTAGGGTTCTTATTAGCGAGCTCTGGAGGTGGAACCGTTGGTCCGAAATCACATCAAATTTAAAATGAGGATTCCGGAAGCAATGGAATTTTCTTTGACAGAAACACGTTGTTCCGAAACTGGCCTCCATGGATACTCTTGGCGTTTTATTACAGCAAAGAAAAATACAAACTATAAAAAATAAAAGGTAATTAGAGTACAAAAGGCTTCTTTTTGTGGTTACTCGTAACGCTTCGAATGAATTTGATGCCTTCTGTTTTGAGCAACGTACTAAAATCCCAACATTGCATGCTTAACCGCAAATTAAAATATTACACTACATTGTAAAAAAATTCTGAAATTCACGGGCAACTTTCCTTCACTTCTTTCGTGAATCAACGAAGCAGATTTCTGATACAACATTTTCCGTGAAATGTCGGAAAGAAACCTGTATTTCACGGATTTTTCTTATACCACGGGAAAATTCTGAATTTTCAATAAAACCATGAATCCATATAATCATAAGGATATACACCTTTTCTAATTACTAGATTTAATAAGTGTTTTGGAAAATATTTTGAAGTTTCTCTAAATTGTTCTTTCTTTAAATTACTTGATAATTTATCAATACTACTTGCCATAATTCTAAATGAATCTATAAATTTTAAATGTAGATTTCCAACTTTTTTATCAAATGTTAAATATTTTTCCTCAGTATTTGGAATTATATTAATATCTTCTTTATAATAACCTAATGCTTTTATAAGTAAATGAGCATCATATCCAGTTAAGTTATGTATAAATACTGGAACAAACTTGGGATTTCGATAACATAAATTACATGTTTCATGAGCAGGTCCTCTATATTTACCAGTTAAATGATCATGATTTCTTACTTTTTTACCATCGAATTTAACTGAACCATATTTTTCCAAATTGTCTTTATGAATAATAATTTTATCACATATGTGACATGTGTCAGTATTTTTGAAATGTTTTTCATCTGCTTTAGTCATATTCATAGGTTTAATATTTTTATATATCTTTTCAATTTTTTTAGTTTCTTATTTCAGCATTTTGCAAAATTTTCTAACAGCATTTGGACCTCTGTAAACAACAGGATCTTTATAATCTTCATGTTCATATTTTATATAATAACTAAAGTTCATTGGTTCATGTTTCTGATATTTTATAGTGTAAGAATTTTCAGGATTTGGTTGACAAGTATCTATTTTTCTGGTTAAACATTCAAAATCTGCAAATATAACAAATGGAACTCTTAATGAATTATGATCATGTTCAACATAAATATACTCATGTTTTCTTGGCATTTCTATCTTTACTGCCTTTTTATTTTTACAGTCATTTTCATGATATTTTAAATCTTCTGCTAAATAATAATATGTTAGACATCTTTCACATGGATAGATTTTAGTTTTATGGCCAATTATTTGAGCTTTTATAAAACTAGATAAGTCTTTTATCCAACAGTAGTGATCATGTTTCTCATATTTAATATAGAAGAGATTAACATGTTTTTCTAATTTATTTTCAGTAATTCTTAGAGGGTATATTACATCCCTTTCATCAGAACAATAAACATTAACTGATATATTATTTAATTTTTCAATTTTTTTAATATCAATTAATGCAACTGGAAATTATATTCCTTTAAAATCTATGTCATTTTATGTGGTTTATAATGTGATACGCTTTGAGGATCTTTTTTCACAGGATATAAACATGATAAAACAGACCATCTAAAACATTTATTATCATTATTTTTTACATTGATAATAGCTTGTTTAGCCTTAATTTTTTCTGGTAAATCTATAAATGATAAACCCCTTAGAGGATTATATTTATTAATTCTAATTTCCAAAAAGTGAATTTTAGAAAGTTTTTATCCTGATCCTCTAGCCTCAAACTCATCCATTTCTCTCAATAATTTATCAACTACCTTATCACAATAATTATCTAAATCAGTAGATTTTAATATTATTTCATTTTGAGTTTTAAATGCAAAATCTTCGTAATCTTTCTCATTTCTCATGTATTGAAAAAATAATTTAAAATTTATTTTTAGTTCCAATTTAAGTAATATTCCTTTTGTTTTTTCAGTAACTGCATATCTTAAATCTCCTAAAAAATCTAAAAGAAATTTATAGTTTTTTACATTTTTCATTACATAGGTTTTTAATCTAGATTCATAAGCAGTTTCAATCTCTTGAATTCCTTCTTCATTAAATAAAGCTTGTTTATGTTTAAGACTTTCAATATGCACATCTTCATATTCTGGTTTATAATATTTTCCAAAAATTTCATATTTTATCTGTGGTTCTCTAGGTTCTTAAGTTTTTGAAAATAAATCTTTATTAAAATTAAATATTTTTCTAAATTTTCTTCTTTGAACCTTATCAAGTATACAATTAATAGGGTGTGCTTTTTTTAGTTTTGAATAACCATAAATATGTTTTTTTACAATACTCTCTTAACTGTTTAACAGTTTTTGATTTCAAAAAGTTTTCTACATTTATTAGGATAAAAAATCAAAACTATTTATAGGCAGGTATTTTGGTAAAGGGATTAAAAAGGCCAGGTTATACACGTTTTTTATGATAATTACTTCTTAAATGTCTTTGTTTATAAGCATAAGTATACCGTTTACCACAATTACAGGTCTCTCTCTTACTGCTTACTATACTCTGACAATATTTGCATAAATGTCGCCTATCAGTTTTACCATGATGATGATAAATATAAAATTCGTTTATAGGTTTTGTTTGTTTACAACTTTTGCCTGTTTTGTTCTCCATTTATTAGGAAACAAATTTATAAATACTTTACTTTAAGCTGAAAAGCTTGCAGCTTTAAAGTCTTCACAGATCTTTTCATTTTTTGGATTTTTATTTATTTAAATATCATTTGATATATTACAATAGTCACAAATTTTTTTAATAAAATATCCATATTTTAAATTTTTCTCATGGTACATAAAATCAAATAATTTAAAAAATAAATCTTCTGCTTCCTTATTAAATTTAAGGTTATTTTTTTCTTTTAAACGGATTAAAATATCGTATTCCACTAATATATCTACTTTTTAAATATTTATTATAATCTACATAATAACAGTCTTCCTCCTCATCATATTTCATTCTTTTTATTTGTTTCATTACTTTTTTAAAGATTTCAGGAGTTTCAATTTGTTCTTCTTCTGAAGATGGATAAGAAATGTAATTAGCTTCTTCAATATCATTAAAATATTTCATTTATTAGATATCATTTTATTAAAAACTTTTTAGAACTTAGTTATTCTTTTAATATCCTCTTACCAATAGTATGATCATTAACAATAATTAGATGATTAAAATTATTATTGTTATAAATATAATAATTACAGAAATAGTTAATTAATTCTTTAGAATGCTTATTTTCAAGCCAGTGTTTAAATTTTTTACCACAAAGTGATGACTGGAATTCCATCCATCACTTTTTTATAATATTTTAATAGTTCTTGCGATTGTTTATTTTGTAACTTTTAATATCTTATTTTAAATCTTCAATATTTAAAATTAATTCCTGCCTAAGATATTATATCTTTAAATACATCATTTACAGTTCTTTTCTTTCACATCCAGATGTCAGCACAAGCAATTAAATCTCTTTCTTGCTGAGATGCAAATAGCAGCCAATACATAAACACTTACTTCGAGCCAATATTTTACATAACCTCCTTCAGGCAGACTTGAATAGCTGCCAAATCCTCGGAACTACACTGATAAGAGCATCGTGACAGGTTAAGTAACAACCTTGGATCATGGCCAATTTTCCTTCTTTAAGAATGAGATTTAAAACATTCCCGATGGCCTGAGGGCCGGTGTTGTGGATACATAAAGCGCTTTGCATGCAAAATGCCTTAGGTTCGATCCTGACGTGGGAAGCTCCCTGTCCCACTTTGATTTAAAAAAAGTTTGGGTTCATGGTAGAGCGTGTGCGTGAAAAGTTATGTATGTGTGTGTGTGTTCCGGTGGAGGGTCGAAAGAGTTCACGCCCCGTAAGTATCTGGCTGGCCAGGTACAAATAAATAAGAAAATGAAGCATATACCCTCCAACGAAGTAGCGTTTTGCAAAAAAATTTCAAATTACGTCATCCACCCAACTGTTAAATTCATCGGGATATCCCAAACATTTAACTAAGTATTTATTTCCTTTCTTTCTAATATTTTTTTCAATCTTATAAACCTCATCTTTCTTATCACATTTAACCAGTACTTTTTCATAAGATGTTCCTGTAATTTCTTCATTATTTAAATCTTTTATTTTATATGTAGGAGGATCTGTGTTCAATATATCTGAAATTATAAATATTTCTTCTGTAAATGTTAGAAGATAACCTTTCTTAAATTCTCTATCATATTTTTAAATTCTTATTTTATCTCCTTTTTGATATATTGGTTTAATTTTCTCTTTTTCTTTATACAAGTTATTATAAACTTTTAATTCATTTTCTTCCTTATTTGCTTCTATAGGTGTCATTTTAATGGATCTATGATAAGAATTAATATAATTCTGAATTAATTTATCTAGTACATTTATCCACTTTCTGGTATTATTTGCTGTGAAATGCTTCCACATTTTAGTCTTTAAAGTTCTATTGATTCTTTAAATAACAGCACATTTTATCTCAATATTTTCAGTTGTACCCCAGTGAATATTTTCATCCTTGAATAACTTTTGAGTTTGTTTATTTATAAACTCTGTACCCTTATCTGTTTGAAGTTTTTCTGGTTTCCTTTCTTTAAATATTTTTTTAAATGCTCTAGTTACCTCTTCACCTGTTTTTCTTTTAATCGGAATTGTCCAAGCATATTTTCAATCACTGATAAAATATAATTTGTGGCATTATTAAAGGATTTAAATTCTTGCATATCTATAAGGTCAGCTTGAAATTGGTCACTGACATGAGAAACATAAGTTCTTCTTCCTTTAAATCTGTGAATAAGTGGTTTATGTTTAGTATATACATCTTGTTGATGAAAAAACTGTTCTTTATCTTTCCTGGGTAATTTAGTTTTTCTTTGTAATTCATTAATACCACAATAACCAGTTTCTGGTGTATAATAAATATTTTTAAGGTCTTTCACGACGTCTTTAAAAACACTCTTTTTAGTTCCACAGACTACACATATTCCTTTTGCCATGGGTCTTCCATTTTTAGCTATGTTTCTTGAATGTATTTAGTTTCAGTTTTCTGTTTCCACTTTAAGCAATACATATTTATATAGGATGAAATTCCCAGACCAAATGTCTTCTTTGCTTCTGTAATTGGTTTTATAACAGCTCTAGCTTGTTTCTCTCCTAATGGATAGAATCTACTTGTAATATTTTCAATTGAATCTAAATCGTTTAAAAATTCTTGATCAGCAATATGTCTCTGTTTAGTATCATTAGTTTTACTTTAAGCTGCATCATGTTTTTTACAAGCTTTATCAACTCTGTTAATTCCTGGATCACCTCTTTTTAATCTCTTTTCTAATTTCGTAAATGGACCACAATACTGGTACCCAGGTATATGCATTTCAGGTGGATTTAATTTATCTTGTAACCATCCTACTATATCATCTCCTGTCATTTACCCCTATATAACCAGTACCATTAATTTCTTTGAATATATGAATATTCTGTTTGCTCACCATTTATTTTTCTGTAAATCTATTTTTTAACTGCATATCTGTTACCATTTAGCTGTGTTTGCTTTACATATTTTTCTAAAGAAAAATACTTAATATTTTTTATAAAATCTTCTTCTGTGATGTAAGCATCCTGTTCTGAAATTGAATTAGAGTTTATTAAATTTAATATCTGTTTATAAAATTTGTAAGCTTGTTTATATTCTTCTTTTCTTTTTGAAATATTTAGAGATTTATCAACAACTTCAATGACTCCTGCTCCTGAAGAAAGTGCTGCTAAAGGAATAAATGCAAAAGCTGATAAACCTGAAGCACTAAATATAAATTTGCCTACTGATAGTGATATACTAATTTTATTATAGTAATTAAACCTTTTTCTGTATATATACATTTTTTTTCTAAATATTCTTCCATTTATATAGGATCAAAGTTGCATCTGTATCTCATATGAGGATTTTTCAAATCTAACAAGAAGAAATCATAAGGTTTTTTAATACATTTTTGATAAGGATCTATATTAAAATCACCATCAATTTCTCAAATAATTTGTCTAATTTCTCTGTTCTGAAGTTTAAAAAATATAGAGTAATCACGGTTTTTTCTTATATCAATAAGTGTTGAATAATATGTCTGTGATAAATAAATAATGGATGCATTTTTCTTCCCACCTCTTATAAAAACATTTTCAATTTCGTTTTGATCTTTTTCTTTTACACAGTCATCAAAAATAACTAGATTTTTTAATGACGGATCTAAGTCATCTACAGTAATAAATTCCTTTATTTTTGAACTAAATAATGTTTCTTTCTTAAACTTTTTAAATAATTTTAATAACTTATTTTTATTGTTTCCTTTATTTTTAAAATATCTTCCTCTTCAATATCACCAAACATTGAGTAATTTTCTTGTAATTTAGAGTATTTAGGTTCTTTAATATCTTTTGCACATATAAATAATGCATCAAAATTTAAATGATCATTAAATAAATTTATTAGTAAATTTGTTTTTCCACATCCTGAAGATCCTGTTATTAAAAGTTTAAAAGGATGAATAGGTAACATTGGATTTTGATTTGGTTCTATAAATTATTCTGGTTCTGAATAATCTTTTAGTTTAATGCTGCAAGCTTTCTGCTTAATCATATTTATTTAATAGAAATTCAGCATCTTCAATAAACATTTCGGCTTCAAATAATAAGTCTTCAGCTGGTATTCCTTGAGATAAATAATATTCAGCTAGATCTAATGCCATTTCAACAAAAGAAAAATATTCTTCAAGTTGTTCAAAATCTTCCATTTATATAAGTAAAATAATTTACTTGGAAGTAAAATTATTTGTTTGGAAGTAAAATAATTTGCCTGGAAGTAAAATAATTTGCTTGGAAGTAAAATAAGTTGCTTGGAAGTCAAATAATTTGCTTGGAAGCAAATTTTCAGTTAAATAAATTAGTAAAATGACACAAGATTATTTAAAGTTAGCAAAAGTAAATGCTGAACTAAGAAAACGAAATAAGGAAAAGCAATTGGAAGATTTAGGATATGAAGAGACAATCACAAAATTTCATAAACCTGTAGTTGAGAAATTAGAACATCAAGATGTATCTAGAAAAGAAAATTTAAAAGCTATTCAAGATGCAATTGAAGAAATTTCATTTCAACCAATTGGAGAATCTTCAAGAATTCCTGCCTTAGAAGAACCAGATACTGAAGAACCTATTTCAGATGCTAAAGAAATGAATGAGAGAGAAGCAGGAATTCATAAAATTAACTGAAACCAAAACTTAAATATATTACTTATTAAAAAAAGTTAGGGTTTGATTTACCTTCAGAATTAGTTAATAAATCTGATGAAGAGATTGACGAAATAATAAATCAAGCAAATGAAAGAAACAGTGAAATCGGACGTCTAAAAGGTCTTCAAGTAAAATGACTTAATAATGCTAAAGATGAAGAAAAAAAAAAGAAAAAATTACAGAAAAAAATTGATCGTTTCGATTATAAAATGGCTGAGGTGCGAAAATATATTGGAGCATTAGAAGCTCTCAAAATGGGGAATTACTATATGGGTGAGGGATCTTAATATTTTAGATAAATTAACAGATAAAATATGTAAGGGAGCTAAAAATAAGAAAGTATGTTACCAAGTAGTTCAAGTACTAGATATATTAGAAAAGCACAATTCGTACAATATGTCATAAAAATAAACACCACCGTCTATGTACGATATTTAATTAAAAGATGAAATCTATTTACAAATTAAAAACCTTCACTAGCACTTTCGGGGTAACACTTACCCCATCATCAGGTGGAACAGAGAGGTTAATGCAGTACTTGCGTACACATATATAGGAGCGCAGCAATGCACCATGGTATAGTTCTCAGGCGTCACAAGGCCAAGGTGTTGCCATCGCAGCCGAGCAATAAACACAATTTCAGACTTTTGTTACACATAATACAGATTGTGTTGCACAGTTAAAATGTCTAATTGACATGTTATTGTTTTTATTAAATCTATTTAATAATTATAATTTAAAGTTCAAAACGGCGACATGGTTTTTCCAAACTTTTGGTATATCCACTGGCGTATTACCATTGCAGCACCTGTTCCCTAAGGCTTCAATATACTGACTTTCCACAAGGTGTAGTGAGTGTACGTGCGCAGTGGTGTTCAGCAGTCTAATATTCGCCCAGTCTGGTTGCAAAGTTAAATTTACGACATTTCTAGATAGTGCCGTGTTATTGCGGAAAGTTCGAATATCATACTTGTGTTCCTGAACACGAACACCCAAGCTTCTGCTTGTCGAGCCTACATAGTTACGAACGTGTTCCCCTGTTGAGGGGTCTAACAGTGGTATGTTGTACACTCCCCATTTGCTGAAAATCAATTGCTGTCCGATCTTTTCTAACTGATGATATGAGATTCTTTGATCGGGTACCGAATTGTATGTTATGCTTTGAGCATATGCGTGACAACACGTAAGTGATTTGTGGGTAATGGTCCAATGCTCCCACAAACCGTTTGCTAGGCTTTGCATCGTGATCTAGACTTATGGTTCTTTGGTTGCTAACTCTGCAGAATAATCTATTAACCAATGTTCTTGGGTATCCGTGTTTGTCCGCCAATTTAAAAATAAACTTTATTTTGGACTGTAGAAGACTCTCGGTTGAAGAATGCGTATAGGCTCTTCTAATTAAAAAGTTAATAGCAGATAGTTTTTCTGGGGTTGGATGTGATGAATTGAATGGAATAAGGCTATTGCAATCAGTTGGCTTACGATAAACTGAAAAAGACAGTGAATTAGTATCCGGGTCACGAGATATGCGAAAATCTAAAAAAGGGAGTGAAAAATCAGATTCAAGTTCTGTCGTGAGCCCGATAGTAGGGAATACTGACGAAAGTGCGTCGACGAATTGAATTAAATCATCCTTGTAGTGAGGCCAAAACACAAGGATGTCTTAGACGTACCTAAGGTATAGACTTGGGACCAAAGATGATTCATTGAGGGCTCTGTTTTCAATGTATTGTAGCATAATTTCTGCTAACACAGCAGATAGTGACAAAATTTGCAAGTAAATTTTGTCAAGAAATTTAAAATATATATATTTTTTAAATTTTTGACAAAATTGAATTGTGTCTATTGCTCGGCTGCGATGGCAACACCTTGGCCTTTTGACGCCTGAGAACTATACCATGGTGCATTACTGCGCTCCTATATATGTGTACGCATGTACTGCATTAATCTCTCTGTTCTACCTGATGATGGGGTAAGTGTTACCCCGAAAGTGCTAGTGGAGGTTTTTAATTAAATATCGTACATAGACGGTGGTGAAAGAGGGTAAAATGACTAATGAGCAAGTAAAACAATATTATTCAAAGTTTCTATCTTAATAAATGAGTAATTATATTGTATCAATAATTTATTTGAGTGAATATCAGAAAAATAAATTAAAATCAGCAGTTAAGAAAGGTGAAGAAATTACATTGCAAATTGATAAAACTAAAAGTGCTAATCATGATATATATTTAAAAAACTCAAATGAATCAAATTAAAAATGGTAAACGAATAACTATAAGTAAGACCCAGTTAAAGAAAAACGGAGGTATTTTGCCCTTTTTTATCCCTATCTTAGCAGCTATTGGTACTGGTGCTCTATCTGGTGCTGCTAGATTTGGTGTGAATAAAGCTTTAAGTAAAGTAACTGGACCAGGTTTTAACCTTAAAAAAACATTCTGGAAAGGGAGTTCCTCAGAATTACGAGGTATATCCAATAAAACGATAGAACAAAATATGAAAGATGTAAAAGGATTCAGAGGTGTATTTACATCAGATTTATTACCTAAAAAGATTAAGAAATTTCAATGTGGAAATATTAATTTAGATATATCTACTGGACCTGGGACTCATTGGGTTTGTTATTATAATGATCCTAAATATAATTTTGTCTAATATTTTGATCCATTTGGATAATATAAATATAAAGACATTAAATGAAATAATATTTTCATACCTAAAATATTGTAAAATATCTTGAAACATCTAATAAAGGAATTAAATATAATTCGAGTTTTTTACAAGAACCAACATCTGTTAAATGTGGTTTTTATTGTATGAAATACATAACTGAAAGGAATAAAAGTAAATCACCTGTTGAAGTTTTATATTCTTTTACCCAAGAACCAAGTGGTTATAATGAAGATTTTGTGCTTAATAAATGTTAATTTTAGATTCAAAAATTTTGAGAAATCAGGAGATTTTACAATTGAATATGTCCTCCCTATTCCTGTTAATGAAAATTCAAAAATAGCTTTAAAATCTATGTCTATGTGGGTTTCATAACACAATATTGATGAAGAATATGAAGATAATACATTTAAGTATTACGATGGTAGTCTATGGCATGAAATAACTTTAGATAATGGAAATTACACATTAAGGGAATTAAATAACGTTTTAATAAAACGATTTGAAGATGAACCACCAATTAAATTTAAAGCTAATTTCGCTACACAGCGCTTTATAATTGAATTAAAAGATGAATATAAAATTGATCTTAGAGAGAGTAAATTATATGAAATTTTAGGATTTGAATCAGATATATATGAAGATAATCATCAAGAAGGAAAATATTTGGCATACATTTCTAGAGGAGTTTATGACATACACATTCATTGTGATTTAATTACAGGAGCTCCATATAATAATATTAATTCAGATATTTTATATTCTTTTACGCCATCTAATCCTCCTTGTAATTTAACAAAAATTGATGAAATAAATCTTTTATTTTTACCTGTTAATAGACGAAATTTTATTCATAGAATTCGAATGTATATCACGAATCAGGATAATGAACTTATAAACTTAAATAATATGAGAGTTTTATATAGATTAATTTTGAACTAAGCGCAAGCTTTACAGCTTAATAAATGAATTATAACAAACATAGATTCTATGCAAAACGATATGGTGGTAATATCTTCACTGAAGGAATTAAAACTTTTGGAAAAAAATGTTAGAAGTTTTAGGTAAATCAGCTAAAACAGCAATTGAAGATAAAGCTAAAAAAGTTATTCAAAATAAACTTGAAAATATATTATCTAAAATATCACCCCCTGTAACTGTTAATTATATATTAGCTAAAAAGAAAATTAAGGATCGATATGGATCTGGTTTGAAATGGTATAAATGAGATTTTTATCCTAATAAATGGAAAAACTTTGGGATGAAAAATTTATTCCTGATTATCATAGTAATAAAATTGCTAAGTATGAATTTACAAAACATAATGAAGATAGCAGTAATGTAAAAGAATCTGATCAATATAAGTTTACTATTAAAGATACAAATTCACTTATATTATATAGTAACGGTTATATATGCTTAGAAAGTAAAATAGTAAAAAATAATAATGATACTATAGGAACTGATAATGTTACATTTGTAAATGGTGGGAATCTGTCTAGATCCGCTATATTAACTATAGGAAAAGAACAAACTGATTCCAATATGAATGTTCTTCATTAATTCATCAAATTAAAGGACTTATAAATTTCACAAAAGATTATTCCATTTCAGAGGATACAAGTATGATGTATTAGGTTGATACATCAGAATCAGCTGATAAAGATAAAATAGCAATAGATGATCCTAATAAAGATGTAAAGAAAGGATCAGATATCAAATTAAAAGAAAATGCTTCTTATAATAAAGGATTTAGACAGAGATGGCTTTTAACAAAAACAGCAATATATTAAAATTTTGGATTCCTTTAAGACAACTGTTTGGGTTTCTCAACGATTTTAGAAGATTAATTTCTGTCGTAAAAGTTACTTTGAATTTCAAAAAAATAGTCATAATGATATGTTATACACAGATGTTGTAAATCCTAATTATAAAGTTATTATATCTGATTTTCAATTATGGTTACCTTATGCAGAGTTGTACCCATCCATTGAGGCTGAATTTAAAAGTACAGTTTGAATTCTACACCTATTGAAATTACTTGGTGTTCTGCTTTAATTGAGAAAAGTAATCAGCAAACAACATCAAGTGGTGCATGTCATATAAGAACTACATCTGATGAGGTGTTAAGTGTTCTTGTCATTCCACAGTATGTAGAAAAAGTAAACAATCAAAATCAGAATAATATGATTTTTGTTAATTTAGATTTCATTGAATGCTGGATATTATGTAATAATAAAAAAGCTCCAGAAGAAATTTATAAAACGAATTTTAAAGATGGGCAGTTAGATTATAATAGATGTTATCCTGAATTATTAGCAGCTGGATTAAATACTCATAATACTGAAAGTGGATGTCTTATAAGTTATGTAAATTATGCGAGATTGTATCCAATCTTTTATTTTAATTTATCTAATCATCCAGAGTATACTAGTATTTCGAATTTAAGACTAGAATTTAACTGGAAATTAGGATCAAATCCAGGTAAACCATATAGATTTTATTTCATCGTGAATGAAAGAAAAAGAGGATCACTTAATATGGCTAATAAGGAATTTAAAACTTTAAAAACTTTAGATTAAATAAATGAATTTGTACACTTTTGGTTCATCTTATGAAGAATTTGGAATTGGACCCACCTGGACTTCTTGGAAATGGATTTAAATTAACAGATGATGGTAATTATCATATGGAAGAAAAAAATAAAAAATTGTAAAGAACCTATAAATGAACATGATGTTACTACAAGAGAATATGTTTTAAAACAAATAAGAGAGAATAATCTAGAAGTTAAAAATGAAATAGAAAAAAATATTAATGGTAGTTTTTCAGATTTTGTTCAAGAAACTGCTGTAAGAATAAAAGATTTAGATTCTATACTTAAAGGTGAATTAACTAATTTGGATCAAAAATATTTACATATTCAAGATGGGAATATAATTAATGCAAAATGTGAAAGAATAGGAAATGTTGCTGATATACTGCACGCCAATCAACCTGCTGTTTTCAGCCCGATGATCAGGCCTCTCTCAAAATCCGTAAGTTGCGTAAATGTACGTCTCTGACATCTTCCAGGCGTTCTTATCACTCTGTACTCTTGTTTGCGTCTGCCGGTGCTTTTCGCTTTTCATGGGGCATCGACTACAAGAAGGTTTATAAAGCTGCCGGTTCCTTCTCGCAGCTCCACCACCGGGTGCGCGGTCATGCGCACTCGTACCAAACGTGGATCATTTGCTTACCATCACGCACTCTAGCTATTTGCAAAATTTCGCGGTTGTATAATATTTTATTCCAGGTGCGCAAAATTCTTTGTCCTTGAGTGTAGATTAACGCTACCTTCTTTAGAGCATACGTTGTTTGTTATTTCTAAGGGTTGGTTGCGTCACCTTTTACCGTTTATCCATGGTATTGGTTTCAGTTGGTCTCCTGCAACTGTGCCTTGCAATACATACTTTAACCGTTAACTTCCTTACACTTTCATTTTTATTGGTCCCATAATTCTTAGCCCAAAGTGTACGAAACAAATTATTGCGCAATGCGAGGAATAGGTATTATGCAAATTAATGAAATGATCCATAGTACCTAAACAAATCTGATGTTACGTGTTCTGAGCTTCTCTTTAAGTGCTGTTATTACATTATAAAAACTTAATTTCACGAGCAGCTTCCTTTTCACTGCTTGTCTGACTGTATTACTTGCTGTTAGGGTAATAAAATTTAATAATTTTCTTGTTGTTAGCTCAGTACCCATTCGGACAAAGTATTTCAGATAGCACTTGCTCTAACCTATAAATCAAGTGCTATTAGATTACCGTAACACGGTCAGTTAAGTAGATAACCCTTGGTCTCGTCTCATTTGCATACTCTTACATCATGTTTTTCATATTTGTGCTGTCACTTGTTTTTTTTTTTTTTTTGTTGCACAACTCTTCGGAACAAGTTGCTTTACTCTGCAACATGCATTCTTTTGATGGTACACGCTGCCTTTAGCAACAGAGCGTTATACGTTTTGTGCTATGGTTAAAACAGAAAAATGGATTCAAAACCGATTTTGTTTCGTAGTTTGATGTTATAAACGCAATTTGCAGATGGGACCCTCACAGGTCAAAGAGTCTACGGTCTTCAGCGAAGAAAGCAGCGGTACATCTCAGCGATCGATTATATAGGTTATATTTTAGCCATCGATCATGGGGCGGAAGGCTTACGAAGTTAGTCAGACCCCTACCCCCGAAGCCAGCGTTATAATCAGGGAGCTGCGTACATGCAGGAAAAACTTTTCTTTTTAGATGTTAACGTTCGAATAAAAAAAAGGTATTATTTTTGTTAAATGGGAAACTTTGGAAACTCTATATTACCCATTATGGATCCTAGGCATACCAAGAACGTAAAGTACTGAACACCAGAATAGCAAGTAGGACAAAAGGCACTTAATGAGTAGTTAATAGATCATGAGAAAAACGGTGTAATATACAGCTGTCCATTAACGATTTTAAAGAAATACTTTAAAAGAAGCAGAGAATTGTGTGCTTTGCATTCTAATGTCCAAAATTAGAGGAGAGACACAAGAAATACCGCAATACAAGACAGAAATCTTCCAATTTTAGACAACACGCATTATGTGCAATGAAATGTTTTGTTTAAATTTCAGCTTCGAGATAATGTCACTAAATTAAGTCTCGGTTTTAAAAAATGTGTTGAAGTTCCGAACATCAAGTTAGCTCCTGTGATGAAATGAAAATGTTTTCTAGTTATCATTATTTAAGTTGGAAAACTTTGAATTTAAAAGTCGTTATACACAGCATTTTCGGAATTCCGTTGTTTATTTATATACCAAAAGAAAAAAAGTGTAATCAGTTGCACTCAGGTTTTCTACTGTCCATCGACAAAGAATGTTAACTGCTCCTAAAGAAATGCAAGCAATCCATCAGTTCAAGGCAAATAATGATAACAAAGTTGAAAGGGAACGTGACGAGAAGGAACAGAAAAAAACAAATGGTGTCAAAAGGAATATTGCTTTGTGAATTATCAGGTCGTTCCTTTGATTTTAAGAAGGCTGTAGAAAGGAAAAACTAAAATACATCAGTTAAAATCTCCAAATCCTAGAATACTTAAACACATTTTAGCAACCGGTTACTCAGCACATGGTTGACTGGATTACTGCACATTCACTGTTACCAGATTTATCTTCACGTAACCAAATATAACAAATATTTAACTGACAACCATTGAAATCGACAGTTTTCTCTACGGATACAAATAAAGCAAATGCAATCCGATTAAATCACTCACCAATCATGCTAGCGCACATTATCATTTGAAAGGTATTTAAGCATTGTCACTTGAGAGGTATCTCACACTGAACAAAAAAAGATGTGTTATGAACCATCCTTAAAGAAGAGAAGTATGGAAAGAGATATGTGCTCTCATATAAAGATGTTAGGAGCGAAGTAGTACCCTTTGTTAACATATTTAACTGTGTCATTTCATTAGTGCTTGCTAATTAAATACATTATACTTTAAAAGAGCTAGTTTCATTAGAAATATTGATTTCTTTTGTTTAATTGAAGCTACTGAATATTTGGAGCCTATGAAGTTTTTTATTTTCACATAACTTAAGGGAACAATGAAACTTTTTTTACATTTCTCCATAGTTGAAAACGACAAGGTTAAATTCTGAAATGTTTTTTTCTACATCTTTTATAATTAACATTGACTTGCTGACATTCATTTAGACACTTTCATTATAACACAAATTGCAGACATCTTTGATATGTTCAAAAACCATTTGTACCTTGCAGTTTATTATTGCAAAAATAACATTTTAACTAGTATGAAATTTAAATAAATTTCATTATAAGGTCGAAAATTGGATCGATCACCCAACAGTTGGCATGAAATGTGTTTCAGTCAAACATTAATACGTCAATGAAAATATTTATCGGACACATATATTCGTTGATTAATAAAACTTACTGAGGAATAAAATAAAAAAAAAAAAATTGGTGGAATCCAAATTTACCAACAAAATGTAGTAAAATATATACTAAATTTTAAACAACATACGCATGCTAAAAGGCTACATGGAAGGTTAGAGTTTAATATTATAAAAACTAGTTACAGAAAATATGAAATTTACGTTTTATTTAATCTAGGTATCAGCGCCTTTATCACTGTCAGTCTTACTTCAGAGGGCATTAAATCGGAACCAGCAGAATACCGATGCATTATTGAAAAATATGTGAAACACATATGTTCCTTGGGTTGAAAAACCTTGCCAAGGACCAAAAAACCATTTATCACCAAAATTTAGTGAAATCAAACAATTTCCCAAGTAATTCGCAAAACAACAAACAACGTTAACATATTTTCCTCCGTCGTTCGTTATTTTAACACAATATCACTAAAATTATATTTCTGGTTAAAGTATTCTGTCGCATGGGTAACCCAGATATGTAAAAAAACTATATATTTACACCGATGAGCCATTACGTTATGACCACCTACCTAATAAGTTGTAGAACCCATTTTAGCCCGCAGAACAGAGTCCACTCCGCGAGGAATCAAATCGATGAGAGAACGATGCATATCCTGGGTATCTAGAACTAAAATGGCGACAGCAGGTCTTCCTCTTCCAATACATTTCGAGGTGGTGATGACTTCGCATGAACCCGTCTTTCCAAGTTGATCCTCAAATCGATTGGTTTCATGTCAGGTGAATTCGGAAGCCAGGGCAATAACAGGAAGTCACCAGTATGTTCTTCAAAATCCTCGAAGATTCTGGCAGTGTCACATGCCGCGTTATCCTGTTGGTAATAGCCATCACCAGCAGGGAACACAGTTGCCACGAATGGGTGAACTCAGTCTGCAACGGTATTCACATACTCGACAGGTTTCAAAGATTATGCTATCGGAAAAATGGGTATATGGTGTCCCAGGTAAACATTGCCCACAGCACAACCCCGCCGCCGGCAAGTTTCCGCCCAACAGTGCATCCAGATGCCTTAGCCTCCGTTGGTAATAGGTGTCTCCGCGCTGAGCCGTCTATGATATGCACCGGAATATTGATTCGTGAGACCAGGCCACTTTCTTCCAAAAATCCAAGGTCCAATCACGATGATCTTGCGTCCGTTTCTGTCGATGACGTGTGTGATCATGGGGACCTGGCTCGATCTTCCGCTACGTAGGCCCATGCGCAGAAAGCTACGATGAGCTGTGTGCTGTGAAGGTTTCTTCCAGCAAGTCTGTGATTTTTTCCTTGTGTCAAGTCTTGATCTACGACGGTTGATCGAACGTTCTTCTCATTATGTCCCAGAGTGGCAGCAGTTGCTAAGAGCATGTAGACTTCATTTCGGTCACTCACCTTAGTGCGATACAAGGCTGAACTGGATCCTACAAGGCTGTAACATTAAGCAAGAACAGCGAAGACAGAAAATATGGGTTGGGAAGCAGCGCCATCTATTGTCGTAGTTCGCATAAACAAACGGATTCCGTATCATTATTTCCATTTCAGATTTTATTTATATTCACTTTCACATGAACGGATGGATATTTGCATTCTGAATTCGTAGTTCTTTGCAAGATAATTTTTCTGTAGGAATTGGTGTAATTTATGTGTAAATCTCATTCCTTCTTTATTCTTCAACGATCTGGGGCTGAGGTTTGGGTAAATGTGTAGATTAGCGTCTTAAATTATTTCGTCGGAAAAATTTTAGTACCTAAGAAAAGTGCGACGCACAGATTTTAAAGTATGGAAATTAATGGCAAATGGTGCCGAAATTTTCTTTTTTAAATGTCTTTAAAATATTTTATCGTAATATTCACGGCATCGCACTTACACGTAAATACAACGATTAAAATATTTAAAAGACATTTGAAACAGGAAATTTCTGCACCAATTGCCATTAATTTCCATAATCTAAAATCTGTAGGTCGCACTTTTCTCAGGTACTAATATGTTTCCGACGAAATAATATAAAACGCAAATCTACACATTTATCAGTTTATATAGCTAAGGTTTTTTTTTAAAATTGAATTAGGTACGTAATTATCAGAATGAAAATGCCTACCACTAACAACAGTTGCAGGTGACTTGTCATTTGCAGCAAAATTCTAAAGAGATGTTGCTTTCAGCAATAGTTGCGTTAGCAGTGGCGCGCCAAGGGCATTTACCGCCCGGGTGCAAGTCCAGATTTGCCGCCCCCTTGTACGAGAATATTTTTCAATTTTTATTCATTTTTACATGAAATAAATATATTTAGCAACATTATTTTCTATTTTCGGTAAATTGAGATTTTCCATAAAACACCACTGTCTCATATAAAACTGAAGAAATAAAATTCTGCCAAACTGTAGTTCAGATGACGCTACGAATAATATAAGGAGTCAGCTTCCTCTCTCTTTCCCTCTCTCTCAATTTACCGAGAAGTCTGCATCACTGGTAAAAAACAGTTTCGTCATGTACGATGATAATCATATTACAGCTTCTCGATGGACACACACACACACACACACACACACACATACAGTTTATATAATTAAGCAAGATAAGATGAGGAACCCGTGGGTAAGTAAAATGATAAAGAGTGTAAGACATTATGATCAGAGTAAAATCCCTGAAATGGTAATGGGCTGGACATATTGCCAAGAGAACGGACCATCGCTGGACAACCGAAATTTTAGACTGGATTCGAAGAGACAGGAAAAGCCCCAAAAGACCACATGGGATATGGGTGGATGAAATTCGAAAGCATGCGAAAATAAGATTGAGGAGAATGATCCGAGACAGACCGTTGTAAAAGAAACTTGGGGAGACCTTCATCCAGCAGAAAATTGATAATGGTTGAGGAGGATGATGATATATATACATGTAATATTAAACATGACGGGCGTCTCTTTCATTTTTCTAACCAAAATATCTAATATCGTGGAATACATCGAAAATGTACCCCATCGCTTGTTACCCGTATTGCATGGATCCTATAATTTTTTCTTACCCTGTTTTACGGTCAACGCTGAAAGAACTTTCTTGAAAATTTGCCAACGATAAGGTAATTCAGAAAAGTAAGCATATATTTCTTAAACAATGCTGAAAATGTTCACAATCTGTAGGGAAATTTTTTCGTCGGCATTTACGATCAGATTTAAAGTACGAGCCGCTCAAAGTGCGTAAGGGTCTTAGTCGACAAACATGCTTTTTGAAGTCCATTGTGTTTTTCCTACATGTTGGCCCCATTTGTCATAGCGCTGGCCACGCATTCATGAATGCTGAAACCTTCAAGATTTAGAAAAAAAAATAGAAAAAAATATTCAATCTTTTGCCTGCGGTATCCGTTACTGAACAAAACAGTAAAAATTATTTTCTGATTTCAAGGTGTTTTCTGTTGAATTATAAACGAGTTATTTTTGTTAAAAAAGTAAACGTTCTTTTAAGCGTTACGATTTTTCACAGCATAACGTTTTCATAACTCCCCCACGTCACTGATATTAATTTATCAACCAAAACAATTTATTGTGGGCCTTCCGCACCCGAAATCTGGTGCTTAGCAGCCGTTGAACCCCCGCTTGGCGCGTCCCTGTGCTTTAGGTTCTGATCTGAGGGAAACTCCTGGAATGGAAATTCCACGTTTTTCTTCTTAGAAGATGTGCATATCGGCGCACAACAGTTAACCATTTTGAACATGGGTTAGATTTTGTTGTGAAAACAACAGATTGGTTTTAAAACTGTAAAGTTTTTTTAAAAGAAGCACAAGAAAAAAAGACAAACATACACAATCCAGCAATTCAAACATGGAAACTGAGTTGTTTATACCTTGGGACGCAGTGCCATCTAACGGCTAAAATCGTCCCTAATGCCCAATGGCAATCACCAAAATTCTATTATCTTCAACGTTAATGTTATAGCCTGTTCTTCATCCAGTTCAGCCTTGGTGCGATCTAGTGCCGAGGCAAGTGCTGGCGAAACAATGTTCTTCCTCGCTCATTTCATTTTCTTTGGAGAACCTGCTGTTGCTGTGGTTGCTTTGTGATCTTATTCTTCAGCGCTGCTCCTACTCGATGAGGCTAGTTCAACCTTTGCAAATAACTGAACCCTTTCTTCCACGTGTTTGCGTTTCAGTCGCTCGAAATTGTCTTCCTTCTCTCTCTTTCATGATTCCTACATTGCTAACTTTTTGTCTTCTGCACAAATGTATCCTTTCCTTCCCTTCTCTCTTTGGGCCAAAAGAAACCCTTTGTCTTCAAAAATGGTAATCATGTCAAGGGCGTTGCGCATGGGTGATATCGAAAAGATTGGCTAATTCCTCGGTGAAGAGTTTTTCCTTATTTACGACGTATCTGCGGTTCAGATCGCCGAGAACGTCCCTTCCAAAGAGCATGCTACTGGTTGTACTAATTCTAAACCTTCGGGATGATGTTGTAGTCAGCCATGGTAGGTATTCGGGCTTTTCCCCAAATTGACAGAATCTCTTGCGTGATAATGCTTGAAGTATTCCTAAGTGTGTTCTTTTCCGTTCTTATAAGGAAAAACAAACAACGCAGAACCTCTTCTTTCGAAGGAAGTTTCTTATCCACAATAATATCAATTGATTGCCTGACCAATCAGACTTCAGAGTTTTTGCTAGTTACAACTGAAGCCCATGAAGCTGAACCCACATTCATTCTTCACACTTGTTTTGTTGTTGTTACGTTACACTAATTTACTGGCGACTGGAGACCAGCGCATTAAATCGCTGCAGAGCACGCAATCACATAAGGGGAAGTCCCGTACTACGTTCCAACTGCGCATGCGCGAATCTGTGGAGGAGAAGGTCGCGCTTGCAAGGTTATGACGCAGGAAAGATGGATGGTTCCTGTATTCTTCTTTTTCGTCTTCCATGTGCGTTTACATTTCACGTGCGTTGTCGTATCCTTAAATTCCTTATGTTAACTGCCGATACAATCTACTTACGAAGTTTGGATTCGGCGTGACACGTCATAAAAATCTCTAATCATCCCCAAATTCTTTATGCAACGTTTTTTCCACAGACACAACAATATTAGGGTGTAAGATTATGAAAAATTAAAAAAAAATACTGTGTAAATAAGAACCACCCTACTAAATATACTTCATAACTAGCTATTTCTCAACATCAGTTGTGCATATTATTGTCTTATATCAGTGTAGCACAGTATGCCTGGATGTGCAATAGCAGGATGTTTAACCTACAGTAGGAAGACTGAAGTTCGGATATTATTTATCATTCTTTTCCTTCAAATCCTGATTTGGAAAAACTCTGGGTACTGAAATGTAAATGAAAGGATAATTTTAAAGTTAAAAGGCAAGAATGTGCTCGAAACATTTTACTGCGGACAGTTATGTTCGTGACTTAAAATACGTATTACTCGGATTACCTGGCACAAAGATATTGAAAGCATATTCTGTACCTATAGTCCATGATGGAGGTCAAATTGGCAATAAACCTATTACAATTGCTAAACCTCATGAATCGTTATCCTCCATTCCTAGCGTTCTGAATGTTAGTCCTGCAGCAAATAGATTACATGGATGTGAAGTAAGAAAACAAGCATTGGAAACCTTTCACAATGTGTCTCCAAAGAAAAAAATAATTGATAAAGCTTTGTCAACTCATATTACGTCATCATTTTAGCTTATATTTAACTTCTGATGACGAAAATAAGGTCCCTGGATATAAGAACTAAAAGATTAGAATTTGAGTGCACCAAATTAAGAGTGCAGAATAAGTGTCTTAATAACAAACTTGCATCTACTCAGAGGGATTTGCGTGAATGTCTGAATGACTTCACTTCACAAGTGGCAGCTGACGTGAGTAAAGTCTTACGTAAAATATTTACGGAAAACCAGATTCGTTTTTCTGCTCTATGACAACAAAAAAGTGCACGGGGGAAAAGATGACATATGTAAAGCAATTACATTGCGGGCCATATCTCTTAAATCCTACAACTTTTTGCTATGTATTAAATTTGAGATACTAAATCTAAGTTAAACAATTCAGTTCAAAAAATTATGTTGTTAAGTTTTTTTGCGCTGTCAGTAACTTAATATCATGTGAACTTAACTTAAGGCAGTCCCTTCCTGTTGATTTGAGGTACCCTGGGTTGGGAAGAAGTTTTAAGCAGGGATGGACCGTGGCAGACTATGATAAGTCTTATTTTTGTTATCATTTAAATTATGCTTGACATTGCAATAGTATTATATAATTTTTGATAGATTTTGGTGCTTTAGTGCCACCTATTAAAATAAATTGAAAAACGAACATTTCGTAATAATTTTTGTTTGTATTTGAAGGCTACTAAGTGGAATTCTGTAAACAATAAGATTTATTTGCAAAAATGAAATGCTGAATAACATTTTTACTTCTTGTTTGTTTAACCCGTTAACGGGACTACTTGATGCGCTGAGAATCGAAAGGCTAGACTTTAAATAGTATGGGTTTTTAATAATTTACTTTCGCACTGACAATACGTTTTTGTAAATATAATTTCCTGAGGACTACGATGTTCAGCAATATGTTTGTTTACATCCGCCCTCGCTGCTTTGCTCCGAGTGCGACGTCATTTCGCCAGTCAATAGCAGCTGGTATCCGAAGTGGCTCAACCTAAAGATATATCTAATATCCTGGGGAAAGGGTTAATTATTTATTTTAAAGGTAAACTGTATTATGTAATGGTTTGTTTGTTTTGATTGAAGGTTTAACGACCACCGTGAGCCAGTCATTGGGCTAAAAGGAGTCGATCGTCCTTAATTTAGGGCCACTGGTTCCAGGGAGGGGAGACGGACAGTGAGGTAATCCAAAAATTACATCCATGCCTCTTAGGGATTTGTACCCGAACCCAGTCTGACGATGATCAGACGGCGTCGCTTAGAAAACTGCACCACTGCGACTACTATTAGGTAATGGATTTTAATATATATTATAACAGTGACAAAATACTGTATCCAAAGTCGAGCTGAAAAACTTTTTCGTATAGATTTTCACTGAAGTATAACACGGATAAAAAGGATAACGGTAGCAACGCGACGTGAAATGGGCTCCACGAGCTGTCTGTATTATCAGGTTTCCAGCAGACTCGTGTCCAATGATTGTGTTCTCGAGCCGAGGGAGGCGTACCAACCTGTTGCGTTGGGTCAGCAATGACTCCCAGATGGATCGTCATCTACACACCTCTCGCATTCTGGATCGTTTCCCCGATTTGGGATAGTCCAAGAACACCATTGAAAGTATTCACCGTGTAAATACAAATTTCCTTGTAATTTACGAGATTCGACCTTCGATACGAAGTCAGGAAAACGTGGCATATGGCGAAGGTGACTACCGTTCACATAATAATATCAGCCCTAGGAGTTGTATTTAAGACCATTCACAACT
Organism: Macrothele yani; assembly: GCA_039090855.1. NCBI lineage: Eukaryota > Metazoa > Arthropoda > Arachnida > Araneae > Macrothelidae > Macrothele > Macrothele yani. The sequence goes on from CM077018.1 coordinate 9,859,072, forward strand.
CTATAATGACACCAGACATTCAACCTGACCTCTACATAGAACTACAGAAGGCTGCTTTCCTGAACACTTGTAGGATAGCAAGGAAGTTCCTGGACAACTGAGAGAAAGAAGTACACATTCCGGGACTTATTAAATCGTACCCGTCCCGGAAAGTAGAGAAAAACCTCAGAAAAATGTGGAATCATAATAATATAATTAGAATAATGTACCCTGAAGTGCCAGAAAAACTGATACATCAGTCTAATACTTGGTAGGTCTACCACGGGAGCGCAGGCCTGTAGAAATACGACGGGGCATGGACTCCACTAGCTTCTGGAAATATGCTTTAGGCAATGCACACCATACTTCTTGCCGAGCGATCCACAATTCGGGTGTATTCCGAGGTATCGGATTCCTGTGTTCGATAGCGCGTTGCATGACATCTAACTGAAAAATTACGAAAGAGAAAAGTAGCCGCTAAATGGGTTCCTCATAATTTGAGTAAAGGGCATCAAGCAGTTTTCAAAAGGGATCACAGAAGAATTGCTTCAGCGGTACGCGACAGAAGGCGATCAGTTTTTGGGTGGAATTGTTGCTATAGGCGAAACCTAGATACGAGATTTTGAACCAGAACTGGAATCTCAGTCCGCTCATGAGAAACATCCGGAATCACCTCGTTAGAAAAATTCCGCCACCCATAATCAAAGGCTAAGCTGATGAACAATATGGCCTATCCTATAAGGTTGGAGAGATCGCAACAGACAGAGCGCCGGAGTGGACCACTGTAACAGCAGAATACTACAGAAAGGGTCTACAAAATGTTTTGCGCCAACAGATTCACCAAAGAAGGCCCGAAATGCTCGAAGCGGGTGTCATTATTTTTCACGACAACTCGAGGCCGCATGTAACGTGTACTGTAAGATAAATTCTGGAGAGGTGTGGATGTAAATTGCTTCCCCACGCGCCATAGATCCTAACATGAGCCCACCAGACTATGAGTTATCCCCAAAACTGAAGAAGCGACTCCACAGGAAACGATTCAGTACCATTTAGGATGTTTCTAATATGGTTACACCAAGTAATTCGACGTCTCAACAATGGAGGAGTGCGGACTAGAACACAAGACTTAAACAAACGTTGGATCGCTGAAATAATAAGATACTGAGATTACTTCGAAGGCCTTTAAATGTATGTTTTGAAACAAATTCGTTTTTTAAGAAATAACTCCTGGAAAACTTTTGAAATGACCCTTGTACGATGTGCCTTGACATTAAATATTAAATTTATATCATTATTTTTTTCTTTACGTGAATATCATCAGTAGCAATGATCAATCGAATTGATAAAAACAGATAACTAATAAAAAAGAAGCTTGGACAGATATTTGCAGGCCCAGAAAGTGCAGTAAGGCATGAGTACGAATGAAAAAAATTAAACATAATAGCAGTGGTTCGACGGTACATCTGTAATTATAACAAATGTTTGATGTTAAATGGCATTTGCATGTTTGAAAAAAGCACAATCATAGGCTTGTTTCAAACAGGATATGTAAATTCATTACTCAAAATTTATTGTACTGAGTGGAATGCTCACAGCGGCAAAATAAATATTTGATTACGATATCCAATATAAATCCTAAAATATAGATGTAAAATTTTCTTTTACAGCTTTTAGATAAAAAGGACTTAATCTGCATGGATTTTGAGTTATTTTGATAAATAAATATATAATCATTTTCAAATTATTATATTATTGCATGGTTTCTAAGCACAAGTGATATAATATCATGGATTAAATCACATTAGAAAAGGTTCTGTGCAGAATATTTTATTTCGTTCTCCATTAAAGACGTTATGAAATTATATAATCTGTCCAAATTCATAAAATGTAATAGTGAATTTGCTTTATGGTGTATTAAATTTGGTTTCAGTAAATTTTTGTAAAAGCGATTACTTTCATATTTCCTCTGACTGTATTGTTGAGCACTAACGGATTCATTTCAAAAATATTTAAGAAGGGAATATTGTCTTCTGACATACAAAGTTTCCTTTGGAGGTACACAAGAATAGCTGTACTGTTGGTGTTATGGAAGTCCCTGTATGTCTCTTCCCCGAAAGCGAGGGAAACTCTGGCAAAATATTCTTCACAATAGTACCAATGGAGAACGGTTTGGAAAGTCCCATAAAAGCAGAAATGTTTGTGTTATTGGAAGTAGTAAAGCATGTAAAATTCATGCTACAATGCTTCAGTCGAATTTCTCTAATGTTCAGTATGACATTCCTTTAAATTATGTTAGAGAAGCATATCATTTTATAGCAGCTAAGGCGATTAAAAATACTAGTCACAAAATAAAATAAAAAGTACAGTGTTATGGGTATATGACTCTGACAAAAAAATATGAATTACAACATTGTTCATGACCATACTGTAAAATTAAATCTGTATCATCGTGCAAATGGATATATTATGTTTCTAAATATTTCTCGTAAAGGAAAGCACAATTTGTTGTCCATGCGGTTTCCATCCACAAAACTTCTATTTCACGCGAAAGTAAATCGGCATACCTTTATTTCTAGCATTCTATCGAAAGGACTCCCTGCAATTTTGCTGTACATGTGAGAAATTTGCTATTTGGGAAAAAGTGCATGAATTTTCCCATGATTTTTTTTTTTTCTTTTTTGATTGAAGAGTTAACGACCAGCGTGAGCAACTCAATGATCTATAGGCAGTTTCCCCTCCCAAAATTAGGGTCACTGGTTGCAGTGAATGGAGAGAGCCAGTGTTGTAAGACAGACACACTATCCATGCCTCACCGGGATTCTAACCCGGCCCTTCTCGGACGAATTCTCTATGGGTAAAAGTGCACGAATTTTCACTTGATATATATTTTTTTATTTTGATTAAAGCTTTAACAACCAACGTGAGCAACTCAATGGTCTGTAATCAGTTTCCCGTCCCTAAATTAGGGTCACTGGTTGCAAAGAATGGAGAGAGCCAGTGTCGTAATACAGACACAATATCCATGCCTCACCGGGGTTCTAATCCGGACCCTTCTCGGACGAATTATCTTTGGGAAAAAGTGCAAGATTTTTCACTTGATATACAATTTTTTTTATTTTGATTGAAGATTTAACAACCAGCTTGAGCAACTCAATGGTCTATAAGCAGTCGCCCGTCCCTAAATTAGGATCATCGGTTGCAGGGAATGTAGAGAGCCAGTGTCGTAAGACAAACACAGTATCCATGCCTCACCGGGATTCTAATTCGGACCTTTCTCGGACGAATTCTCTTTGGGTAAAAGTGTATGAATTTTAACTTGATATATATATTTTATTTTGATCGAAGATTTAATAACCAGCGTGAGTAGCTCGAGAGTCTATAAGCAGTCGAAGGTCCATAAATTAGGGTCACTGGTTCCAGGGAATGGACATAGCCAGTGTCGTAAGACAAACGCAACATCCATGACTCACCGTGATTCTAACCCGGAGCATTCTAGGACGAATGGTCCGAAGTCATCGCTTAGACCACTGGGCCACCTAGCAACTTGATTTTTACGCCATGATAATTAAGTTTGATATACAACAAATGAATTGATTGCATTTTATTTTTGACGATATCCAGCCTTGACTTACAGCCTGCATTTTATGCACAAATGTTCTACGTAATATACGCTTTAGAATTTAATAACACTTTTGTGATGATCGCGCAACAGGGGGAACTCACGTTTGCTATGTCTAATGTAAGTGTACGAAAGCCACTGTTTATTATTTTGGGGTGTGTGAGTTATAAAACTCACGCACATTATTTTTCCTTATTCCTGTTTACAATGCAATCTTTTTGCTTTTATTTCTGTATTATTAGAAGGAGAGACTACTTCCTGGCTGGGAAATAAAAAAATAAAAAAAAAACAGATTAAAGCTTTCTTTGAATACCTGCAGAACAGATAAACTTTGCTCAGTACTTCAAGAAATTCCATCAAAGTACCACGCTTCCATATTAGAGCAGTTCTCTTCTATGTCCATTTCTTACTTAAACAAAGACGTCATGCCCACCTAGAAGTTAAAAAAAATATGAAGACGCTACGTTTAACTATCTCAGATCATACGTGCACTACTGTATTAGGAAATATATATATATATCAATATATTTCCGAATTAAAGCTTCAATTTGAGTAAATTCCTTACCTAACTATAGGAATGCTATTCGTCTACAAAGTTTTCGGTCCCACCCAACCAGCTGTGTGCTTCACGCGGTGTCAACGGCTTCACGCAGCTGCACACAGGAAGTAATAAGGTGTCCAATGTTTAGAAGCATGAAATTCCACAGCCTCGACTTGAAATGGTATTAGGTTTTTCACTTATCATATTAGCTGCACTCATTCCAGTCGCAATTCTACTCTAGGCGGAAAAATATTTCATAGTTTTTTCTTCTTCAAGATAGAAAACTATGGTGCCAAAAGACGCGGTCTAAAATGTAAATGTATCAGCTTATAAATTCCGTTAGGAATTCACGAGGATCGTCCACTAATTTCTAGTGATGCGCGTGCATAAGCCGATACCACATATTTGAAAGCAACATTTCTTCCAAAAAATTTCGTTTTATGCACGAGTATGTAGGTAAGTAATGAGAGCTCAATGGGCCAAATATTTGGGGAAAATTATTTGATTGTTGTAACAGAGGTAATAACCTAAAGCGGCCTGTTTTGTTATAAAATGTGCGTTTTCACCTAAAAGATGATTCTGATGGAGCAGGTGCACATGCTAATTTCTGTGGGAACATTGGCATCTCACAGCTAACGGAATGGCTACGCTCAGGACCGGAAATTACCATCACCGAATAGACCACGTCCTAGCTTATAATGAAAGCTGGCACAGGATTGTGATTCTTTCTTTCCTGGTTATATGACAAATCCTGCAGATATATTTATGCGTAATCCCAGTAATACATATTCGAAAGAAACAGTGAAACTATAAATATACCGGAAGAAAACAATGAACGTAAAAGTAGGAAATGTTGCACGAACCGGTGGATTTGCTGTGAATGCGATTCTTCAGTGATTCATAAACCCTATCTATCTGTGCTGCTGCTAAAATGAGATGATAAGTGTATAATATAGCACAAAGTGCATAACATTTCACGATGCCTTCGAGTCGTTTTTATAAACTGGCAATTGTTTAAAATGCAATCGTACGTTATTTTGGGGGCGGGAATTAATTTACCGAACGAACAACTAATTAACATAAGTAACAGGAATCTGCAATACGTAGTTTACAGAGTGTTGTTTTGAAGAATCAATGCTGCTTCGAAACACTTTGGGGAAGAAACAAGAAGTCATAAGATCATGTGCAATTAAATATCAAAACAAATACTTTGATCTTAACAATAAATGAAAATATCTTTCAACTGCTTCTCGAAGAGATATTCCTTTACCAGGGACTCAGGTAGGCTGCCAGAGCGATGCTTCTGGCACTCTCTTTGGTAAGTTAAAGATCAACTTGGACTTTTCCAATCCAAAGCCTTATTCACTACTTATTAACTCCATTGTTAGCTTTCGCTCCATAAATCGAAGACACTGCCCACATTGTTATGGTCTCAAATACTTTAATTCTCACTGCTAACGTACCTGTGAATATTGCAATTCTCATCCCGAATCGCTAATATTGTTCACAAACTGTTCATTTGTAATTGAGAAAGAGCCTTTTCAGCACTAGTCACAGAAAGTTAGGGATATTGCGTGAAATGAAGGATCTGTGTATCTGAATGTAATAACACGGACTGAAATAATATCAGTGATGCTATGTAACAGAAAATAGATAAATAGTGCGTATGCAGAGGCAATTAACTGTGCAATTTCTGCGCACCCCAAAGCAGTGCTGCAATATAGACAAAATGGTAGATTCGGAGAATGTGCAGGATTTCAGTTCCTGTAACACCACCTCTGTGTCGAGGAACGTTTTGACATGTACGGGGAATACTTGCAATTATATTATTGATGAGTGTATGGGACAGATCGTCACATAATACACGAAACACGATAGGGAGGTGTGCCAGAACAGTGGGATATGGAACGTTTTTATCCAGAAGTCGCTGTAGAGCGTTCCAAATCTTCCGAAGTAGGATTAAGGTAAGGAAACATCGGAGGCAGCTTTAACGATTCCATCCCAGATTTTCCAGCTTCTGAAACACGCTAAGAAACAATCCCCAGTAGTCTCTAAATTTTCAGAGCATCACGTTTCTCCTTTGAAACCCCCAATATCCCTAATTTTTTGTGACCTGTGTATTTTATACCAAATAGTGTCATGACTCAAAATTTCAACTGACGCGCAATTCGTTTGCGTGTTTTATGTCCTCCGAAAAATGTTGGCTACTTACAGCAACACACTTTTGTCTGCAACCGTGTAACTGCTGTTTGATACATTTTTCTGTTTTTTTTTTTGTTTTTTTTCTATTGGTGACGTTCGAAGTATTCTTTTTGACGGATTATTTTATTTCCAGTTCAGCTGTATACATTGCGATGGACCATTTGGGAACGATTCATTCACAACGAAGGAATCTTTACTGTAAATATTGAACCGTTAATATCCTTGCTGTTAATGATCATTCAATTCGACATTGCTGCGACACCCATATAAGTTGCTCTACGTTCAATGTTTCTGGCACCATTACTTTCGGAACGAATTTTGAATAAGAAAAGCAATATCGAAAATTAATAAATGTCATCCGTTATGTAGTATGCAATAAACTTTCAGCTAAGCGTTCTGGTGAAAATTTTGAATGGGAATGAAATGAGATTACTATTGACTTAAATGTTCTGCATCAGTTCTTCATGATAAGCAAATGTCCTTCGCGAACGTTGAACTGTTACTGTCTCCTGCTCTGAAAAAGGATAATAATTCTGTCATTCTTATGTAAAATAATTGTGTTAAAGAATTCAGAGGATATTTTCACTTTTTTAAGTATTGGAATTTACTTAATTAAAACTATGTGTTATCCTTTGAAGAGTATGAAACTGTGGTTTCAGTTGGGAAAGAAAAATAAATTTTAAATAAACTTTAGTGAGTCATTGTTCGAACCTTCATGGCTAGCTTATATAGCTAAACCATGAGGTATAAAATTAAGATACAGAAAATTTATGATTTGCATATACAAGGACCTGGCATTGGCTTTGTTGTTGGAAAGTGCTTTTGACAAGAAAAACTCTGCGAACACACTGATACAGGTTGCTTCAATATTTACAAAATTGTTCTGTAGGAGATAGCCTTTTTTCAAGTGTAAGAATATTGGGAGACATACATATTTGTGTCACAAACAAAAAAATTACAAGTTATTAATTTAATATTTATTTTTAATCGTATTATACGATCATCTGTAGTCTTCTTGCGAATCGGCTCTTGTTTACGAGATCTGGGAAGCAAGGATTTATCTACTACTATACATAGGTTATGTTGGAAATAAGTGTAGTAGACCATCTTGTATTTAATTTATTTGACATGAGATATCAGAAATTATCGGCAAAATTTTCTTCAGAAAAAACATATTCAAAAAACATTTATTTTCTAATTGCACTTTTAAAAGTACTGATGTCGGAGGAAACGCAATATGTATTTTTTCGTTCGTGGGGAAATTTGTTGCGTTATTTGAAAAAGCCGCATTCTAAATAATCATCGTTTTAAATATAATCGTAAAAAAAAAAAGTCCCAATTTTATTTTTAAACACAATAATGTCGAATGAGATGTATTTTGAATTCGATATAATTTTCATTTACGCCACCCCTGCGGATTTATGCATAATGAGTCAAAAGGCAAAGACAACTCTGTGTCGAATTCAGGCTTCCCAGTAGAAACATTTTTCAAATCGGAGTTACATGAGAAGAATATCATCTAACTGTCAAACATCAGGAACAATATGTAGATTCTTAAAACCTGTGACATGTCAAATTTTCAAGGCACCAGACAAAAGTGTTATGCTATATACATATAAATAAAGGAATGGTGTGTTTGACCCCATGTTTTAAACAACCCTTAGAAGTAAGACGCTAGAAGATTTGGTCTAGAGGATTCGATAGAAAAGCATGACAAGTGTAATTCCTCATTCCTTGAATAACACACTGTTCATAAAGAAAAAAATGATTAATAACTCTAATGCGTTGCAGCCAGTGCAAATTGATGTGACTACATAAATAATACATTTATCGTCTGAGCTAAAGCTTTTGAGTTACCGGGCAAATGAAAAAAAATCACACAATGTTTGCTTCTAAATTGTTGTTTTATACATTTGCACGTTTCTCCGAAACGTGAACACGTTTGATTTTAACATGCGCTTTCATTTTGTTTATGCTCTCTACCAAATTTTAGTAAATCGCACTCTGCAAACTCTCAAACATTCAGTTACGAAAGAAATGATTTTTTTATTTTGTATACAATTTTATTAGAATAATTTTACGCAAAGGTACATTTTTTTGTTTTATATTCATGCTATTATGTGTGTACATTTGGTAAAATAATATAAACCAAAGTAATGCGTGATATATACTAATATAGAATTTCAAATTTAATTTAAAAGTTAGTAAAATCATGCAATGCTTTGATTATAATGCGCTTCCCTACATACCAGAAATTATTACTTAAGTTATGAGAATAATGGCTGTGGAATAAATCTCGGTCCTGTGCCCTGACCTTTGATCTCATTTCGATGATATTTAACAGAACCGATTTGGTATTCCTCCGAAATAACATGATAAAATTTTGTCGCAATCAAAGCATTTTTACCTAAGTTATGATGCATAAGGGCTATGGAATAGATCCCGCTCCTGTCTCCTAACCTTTGACCCCATTTCGCCCATTTTCAATAGAATTCGCCCCCAGGCAAGACCCTACAACATTTTAACATTTCATCCAAATCATAGCATTTTTACGTAAGTTATGACGTATAATGGCGATGAAAGTTATTCCGCTTCTATGTCCTGACCTTTGACCCCATTTCTCCCATTTCCAATAAGGTTTGTTGCAAGGTGGTCCCCTACCACATACTAAAAGTTCATCGAAATCGAACCTTTTTTACGTTAGTTATGACGCATAACAGCAGTGGAATAATTCCCGCTCCTATGTACTGACCATTGTCCCCATTTCGTTCACTTTAAATAGGGTTCCTTCTAAGGTGATCCCCTACCAGATACTAAAATTTCATCGAAATCGAAGATTGTTACGCGTTTATCCTGCGGACCGACATACCCACAAAACGCGTGACGCAATGAGGCAGATGGGAATCGCGAACATCTGCTTGCCGCAAGTGTGACGCCATAAAACTTTAATAGGATCACCACACAATGCGTGACGTAATGAGACAGATGGCGTGACCGCGCGCCAACATTCTCAAAGGCGAGATTATGTTGTCATAAGATTTCTAAGCATTGGTAACATTAATGGATCAACACCATCACTAAAACGTTATAATTCGGGGTGGTTATTTAACCCACTAAACGAATTCTCCTAAAGTCGAGATCAAGCTAAATCGATTTCTAGTACCAGAAAACGGTAGGTTAACGACTTTCATCAAAATTCTTAGAGCCGTTTCCAAATTAAAATGTACATACATACATACAAGAATTGCTACTTTAAGGTGGAAGTCAAGTAATTTTGTTTCCTGTACTTCGAATGGAAAAACTTTTGTACACATTTTCTTCACAATTAATGCGTTCCCAAGGATGAAGATTTGAACATCGATTAAAATATCTTTATTTTATAATTTTATAACTTGCAATACTTAATATTTTCTAAAACATAACCATATTTATGTAATTCAACATTTGTTTGTCTACTGACGTCCTGAAAATACAGGTCGCGCCATCTTTTTTCTGGACAATTATTGCGTTTACAAGGATGAAAATTTGAACATCGATTAAAATAGCTTTATTTCATAACTTGGAATACTTAATATTTTCTAAACCATTACCGTAATTATGCAATCCAACATTTTTTTGTCCACTGACGTCATCAAAGAACAGGTCGCGCCATCTTTTCTCTAGTTTCAACACCACCAAAGGAAAAGTGATTGATTTTTAATATAATTATGGTTATGTTTTAGAAAATATTAAGTTTTTAAAGTTATAATATGAAGTTATTTTAATCGATGTTCAAATTTTCATCCTTGGGAACACATTAATTGTAAAGAAAATGTTCACAAAAGTTTTTCCATTGGAAGTATAGGAAGCAAAATTACTTGACGTCCACCTCAATAATATGGGATAAAGGCAATGGAATGGATCGCAATCCTATGTTCTGAACTTTGACCACATTTTGTCCATTTTCAATAGGGTTCGTCCCATGGTGGTCCCCTACTACATACTGAAATTTCATCGAAATCGAACCATTCTTACGCACGTTATGACGCATAAGGGCAATGGAATGCATCCCGATCTTATGTCCTGACCTTTGACCCCACGTCACCCATTTTGAATAGGGTTCGTCCCCAGGCGGTCTCCTACCACATAGTTAATTTTCATTGAAATCGAAACATATTTACGCAAGTTATGTCGCATAAGGGCAATGAAATGATCCCGCTCCTACGTCGTGACCTTTGACTCCGTTTGTCCCATTTTCAATAGGGTTAGTCCCTAGGTCGTCCCCTACCACATAGTAAAATTTCATCGAAATCGAACCATTTTTACGCCAGTTATCGTGCGGACGGTCGGACGGACAAAGCTGGAGCATAAATGCTTCTTCAACTTACGGTTCGAAAGCGTAAAAAAGAGGTGGTTACGTAGGATACTGAAATTATGTAGATTTAATTATTTTTTTCATATATGTATATATATATGTTTTGAAATTCGATGATTGTTTATCGAAATGAATGCGATTTCTCGCAATGCTTGGGGAAAACCAAACTAATTAATAACTGAATTAAAGCGGTGTACATCAGCTGTTTTATACACTATCTACCACAAGTATTTGGACACCCATGCAATCGACAATATCTACGGTCCTAATACACGTCACGGCCGCCACCGTTAAATATCGTGTGGGAAACAACAACGCAACCAGTCGCATGCAAGATGCCACGCAGTTCTGAGCTCTCTGATTTCGAGAAATGTGTAATCGTTGTGTATCACAGAAATGGCCAATCCATACGTGTCATATCCAGCGAGTTGAATTACCCAAAATCGACAGTGGCCTACGTGAGTGGCACGTGGAAGATGAGAGGTGACTGTTGGAATGTGCCCCGATCCGGCACACCCACAAAACTGGGAGTTAGAGACCGACGGGTACTGGCCAGAGAAATTCGGAAGAACCGCACCAAATCGATGGGCCAGATTCGCGAAGAGTTTCAACAGGCATCCGGGAGTGTTCTTTCGATGAATACCATCTTTAAGGAAGCCCATCTGCTCGGTTATCATGGACGTGCTGCCGCTCACAAGCCTTTGATCACCAAGCCTAATAGCGCTACTCTGCTAACGTGGTGCAAAGAACGTCGACAGTGGACCGTTGAACAGTGGAAACAGGTACTCTGGAGCGACGAATCAAGGTTCTTTCTCTACCGTTCGGATGGCAGGGTCTGCGTTTGGCGTCTGCCTGGAGAACGCCTCCTGCCGGAATGTATTGTGCACACTGTGAAGTTCGGCGGCGGTGGAAATATGCTATGGGGGTGTTTCTCCTGGTATGGCACGGGGCCCTTGGTCGCAATTCCTGGTAGACTCAACGCCGAGACCTACTGCACCATTTTGGATGACCATGCGTTTCCTACGTTGTAGCAGTTTTACGGGGTGGACCCATGTTACTTTCAGGATGGCAATACCACCTGTCATGTTGCAAGGTCCACCATGGCTTCGTATGGTGACAATGGGGTTAATCGAATGGACTGGTCTGCGCAGAGCCCGGACCTTCCCCCTATCGAGCACTTCTGGGACGAGTTGGAGCGTCAACTTAAGGTGTGCCCCCACAGTCTGAAATCGGTGAAGGAACTGACCTTTCTTCTCCAAGCCGAGTGGAAGAAAATACGGCTAGCCGTCGTACAACGCCTGGTTGAGAGTATGCCCCAGAGGGTCTCTGCTGTAATCGCCGCTCGTGGAGGCTCCACCAACTATTGAACGTGAAGAAACTTCGTTTTCCTTTGCTATGACAGGTGTCCAATTACTTGTTGGTAGATAGTGTATAAACATGCAGTACAATGCAGAGTAAAATTTGTCGTTAACACAGTCGAAATTCTATTATTCTTCAAAATTTCCTGTAGAGAATGTTCTTATGAGTCATGCAAGTCCGAATAAGGTAGAGTGTTTCCACCTGGGAAATATATATTAGAACCTATACATTGATACATTTCACAGATGTATATATTAAATAATGTTTCTGTATACCCGCATTGGCTCCTAATAAACTGTCCTGCAGTGTCAGAAATTGCATGAAAGATATCCGTGTGGTATTCAAAATAATATATTCACCTAATTTGTACCAATACTCTAATTACAAAAGCAATATCTACTAATTTTTTTATCATTGGAAAGAAGAATCCGAATTCCTCTGAATTTAATTATCTTTTGCTAGCATATTGTGTACATTGATGTATGTTGATTAAACGTACAACATTTTTTTTAAAATTTGTTGATAAAATAATAACCAAAAAGTATTAATTGGTTATAAAATTGTTTAAAAATGGAAATGTTTTGTACAATAATCAATATTCGTTTGCGTCTGGATATTAACTGGATGCTCGTTACCAGTAACGTAGACAATTATTGCCGATGGGACACACGCGAAATCATTAGCTCTCAATAAAGTCAAGTTTCGTTTAATTTTCGACTACTGCTCATTGATTATAAGCATTTCTAGAACTTAAAAGAAAATTTGAGAAGATTCAGTGAATCATAATTTACGCAGTTTGGTATATGCGGCCACAGATTGTTGATCATCTGATATTCTGAATTGCAACTAAGGGATTACTACCTTGTACTGGCACTTCTAAGCAGTTATTTTCAGTTAGAAGAATCCTTGAATTATCTTTATGATTTGAATTTCTTGTGATTTTTTTGTATATGCAGAAGATATAATTGTAACGAAATATTTGCTGGTATGCAAAGTTAAGTGAAGGGAGGAAGCCATCAGCAATATGACTCGATGAAGTTACATTTTGCGAAAAAAGATGGTGCAACGCTACTTAAAAATATCTATCCATTTGTAGTTCATATAATTTTTTACCAAATATTTCACTAAAACACGTAAAACTGCACGAGTCGCGGTGTGCAATATTACATGTTGTAAGCTAAAAAAGATCAGCTGGTGTTCGATTTCGAGTTGGTGTGTGCAAAGCGACTGATCTAAGACAATTTAAACGGGCTACGGAAGTTAAACATGGGGTTCTAAAGTCCCCTGTCTCCTGGACCTTTCACGTGCTGCTCTAGGGAAAGCCATTTTTGCTCAATACCAAACCTTCCTACTGAGTGCGATCTTGCTTGACACATATTTGTCGTAACCAGTATGAATATTAACTGCTAGTCGTTTCTGCAGTGGCTTTGACTTGCATAAAGAAGCGATGGTCATAACTTGGTGACATTTTGTTATATGATCGAAATCTGAGTGGTTTATAATATATTTAATTAATGCTCTGCTGCAGATAATCAGTCACAGCAGGAAAGATATAATTTCTTAAACAAAACGAGCTAAAATATTTAGTTCGCAGGCAACTTTGTTATTTTGCACTTTACAAATTAGCTATTACTCACTGTACGATAGGAACAGTTTATTCAATAGTGAGACAATGAGGCATATTATTATATTTTCAAATTCCTGTTTTATTCAACTGAATACCAAAAGCTTAAATACGTTCTTTTTTTACCGTGTGGTATTCTTCAAAACACGATTTTTCTACGTTCTTTAATAGCAATAGTTCTTGGTATTAAAATCTATCACATTGGCTTCCTAAAACTCTTACGATTTTGAAGTAAAAATCATTTTTTTGCGCTTAGTACGGTAAGATACCATATAATAGTAAGCATCGATTCACAACTTACATCGGAACAGGTAAAGGACAGTCATATTCGTTTGCTACATAATTCAATCAGGACAAAATGTAAGTTAAATAAATGGTCATTTCCAAAAAATCGAAATTCCTTGCTATTTCTTAACCCATTGAACGGTTTAAAACTTTTCCAAATATGATACCACAACAAATTTTAGTAACTATTTATTTGTTTATTTATTAAAAAATATCGAATATAATGGAGTATATTATTGTGGACGAAAGTTACGTTATGGAATGGTATTAATTGTAAAAAAACCCATGCCATATGTGGTGGGCAAAATGTATCTGGACTTAATAATGAATGACGCAATTAACAGAAATAAATAATTCGCTAGAAATGTGAATTTGTTTAGCAAAGTGGTTTGGTTGATGCTACGTAAACTGATGGTATAGCGCAGGCGAAAATCCAAAATACCAGCAATAACTGCAGAGTGCATGTAGAATTTGGTTTGTGGTGTAAAAGAGGTCAATCCGCGACTGCCGTAGAGCAATTTTTAAATGATATAAAATTCCTGCTTGTTTTAATATACAAGTTACGACAGATGATGATATTGAAGATTATAGGTCTGCGCTTTACCGCACCATTATACAAAGCAATTTGAGAAAGCCTAAAAATAATTTTCGTTTGAGGATCGATTTCTCAAACGAAACTTGACTTGCATGCCACGTAAGTGATGTTGCACCACCCACTTAGAAGTACTGAACGGCAATTGCTGCATACCACGTAGGTAATTCTTTAATAGAGTTACTGTGGGGTCATCTATTAGATCATATGAAAATTCACAGACGAGCGAATTCCGAAAACGGCTAAATTTTAGCTAAAATTAAGTACCCTCGAAATGTTTTAATCCAGTGCTGGGCAACGTTTTATGAGAGCGGAGCAAAAGAAAAAAACAAATACATGAGGCAGGCGAAAATATTTTCTTTCTTTTTTTTTTTTTTTTTGATTGGATGTCTGACCACCAGCGTGAGCAACATAATGGGCTGTAAGCAGTAGCCCGTCTCTAATTTAGGGTCACTGACTTCAGGGAAGGGAGAGAGCCAGCACCGTAAGATAAACACAACCTCCATGTCTCACCGGTATTCGAATCCGGACCCATCCCGTACGAATGATCAGAAGCCATTGCTTATACAACTACGCCAACGGGGCGGGGCGGCTATTATCTTTTTTTTTCTTTTTCCTTTTTCACTATTTTTACATTAACACGTATTTGCCTGTTATTTACGCACTGTAGGTAGTGTATATGAAGGAGTGTGGGATAAGTGGAACTGTGACTGTGCTTCTAACAACTTTTCATAGTCTGGTTGCAACTTGGACCAGGTGATCTTTAAGAACGAAGCTAAATGTCTGTCAGTCAGTCAGTCTGTTTCGAACACCACTTTAACGAAGTTTCAAAGTAGACAACACATGCTCAAATACATATGAAGATGCAAGCATTGCGATAACCTTCTGGGCATGAGAAATCAAATTTGGGAAACTTGATTTCGGTAAGGACTTGTAGAAGTCAAAGTTTGGGACGTTGATAAGCAACTGCTTCAATTGAGTGTTACAGTGCAGCTCAGTAAATTCCAGCTGAATATCCGGTTTTACTATTTCGCAGTCCACACTAAACGGAATACTGAAAATATCCAAGTCTTGCTCAATGCTTTTGAAATCTTTAAACCTCCGTTCAAATTTACCATGGATTCTTCTCACGCTAGCCTCATAGCTCACACGTTTGTATTCTGCCACTAGGGCGATTGATTTCAGCCTCTGGAAGTGAGGCAATTCATTCTTTGCTAGATGATTAGCAAAGTGCACAAGTTGCATTTTAAACCTTCTTAGGTGACCTCAGATATCATCCACAAATTGATTTCTTCCTTGCAACTTCGCAGTTAATTTGTTCATGTAGCAAAGAAGATCAGTGAAAAACGCCAATTCCGAAAGCCATGCTGTTTTTTCCAACAAAGCATACTCTTCAGACATATGTTTTTCCCGAATGAAAGAGACTATTTCATCTTTCAGCTCCCAAACTAGTTCAAAAACGCATCCTGCGCTGTACCACCTTATTTTCGTGTAACACAGTACATTAGAGTACTCAGCTTGCATTGAGTCAAGAAACTCTTGAAATTGTCTGTGAGCAAGCCTTCGCGGTAGAATAGCAGTAACAAGCTTGACAATGACATCAAGCACATGTTTCATGTCTTCGGAAAAATTAAACAGAGCATCTTGATGTATGATACAAGATAAAAATACAACATCATTGTCAGGATTTTCTTGGTTAAATACCTCGAAAAACCCAGATTTTCCCCCTATCATATTTAGTGCTCCGTCTGTCGTAATATTGCATATACTAGAAGTGAGTACTTTTAAAGCTAAGAGGCCTTGTTGAAGTTCACGAAAAATGCCTGACCCTTTTGTAGTTTCCTTTAATGGTCGCATGCAAGCCAGTTCTTTAGAAAAGAAATGTTTTCGTCAAAACCTCTTATAAAAATTAGTAATTGAGCAGTATCGCAAATGTCAGTGTTTTCATCTACAGCAATAGAACAAAGTTTGAACTTCTCAGTTCTGAATTGTAGCTGTGATGTTAGGTTCTCATCTATAGATTCGATTCTAGTAGTAATTGTTTTTCGTAACAAACTTACAGTCTCAAAATCCTTTATGTTGTCAGGACATAAAATATCTCCAACACTGAGCATGCAGTCTTTCACGAACCACGAACTCCGCATCAGAGAGTGATTTGTTAATTTTAGCAATATTGTATGCTACAACATAGCTTGCATGTGTAGCTGCTTTTTGAGAATTATTTTGTTTCTTAAAAATATCTTGCTGGTCAGACAATTTTTTTCGTAGATCCAGCTGTAGATAACATTGGTTTGAGAGTTACAATTTTGATAGCTAAGCATCTTTGCAAGTTACATTAACACTTATCATGATTAACGATTAACTGTTAATAATGAACGGTGTTAACCATCCATGAGAGTTGTTATCCTAACCATCAAGGAAAGTTGTTTTTAGTGCGACTCTCATGGATGTTTAGCGCATTAATTAGTAAGCAATCGAGTACGAAATGTATTTTTTCCGTTTTTCCTGATTAAAAACAATACAAAAATTACAGCATTTAGAATTCTGTCGAGGACTGCATTGAATAAGAGGGCCACATCTGTCCGGCGGGCCGTACTTTGGCCATCACTGTTTTAGTCGAAAAATAACTTTTCGGCTCTTCAGATATTTTAAACGTTGTGACAAAACGGTGCAAAGCTTTTTCAGTGTCGCTCGAAAAAGAGGACAGCATCTTAAGGAGAGCGCATATGCTGAACAAAATTTACCAAATTAGAACATCATAAGTGACGTCATATTTTCCCGCTTAATCGAAGTATGAAACTGTGAACTAATTAGACTCATTACTAAAATTATGTGCCTTTGCTTTCATTCTGAACACGTCTTTTTTTCTGTCTCACATTTTGGTTCATTTTCAATGCTGTAATTGTCCCCGACTTCCTCATCATTTCCTTTGAAACAGCATGAAACATAGCTTTCAGTAGCAAATAATGGTTGTGGTTTTATAAAATATCAATCCAGGCAAATATTAATACACAAACGACACATGATCAATACTTTTCATGTTCCCGATTTCATGGCAATTATAAATGACCTATAGTTAATAAAAAAGTTCTCCGTGCAACTGAAGTTACATCATATGAGAAATGTTTATGGAAAATTGTACTTTGATTTTGAATAAAAACGAATATGTTTAATCTAAATATATGCGGGCTGTAAGACTAAAACTAAGATGTTTTAGTCTAAACGACGAAATGTTTAGTAACATATCGAATAATGCAAGCTCATTTTTCCAATTTGAATTGTTTCAGTTCATTCTAATAGTTCACACTAGACTATTACGCTAACAAACTAAAACTGTTTTCCGTCACACCATGTTACGTAAATTACTTGCCTTGTTTCGAATTATTGAAGATAAATAATATCTTATGAGGTTCTTGCATCTTTCCTGTATCAAGATCGTACCAAATATCTAAAACAGTTCTTTAATACCTTAGAAATCATCCTAAGGTTCATTACATTTTAAAAACTTGTCGCGGATTCAGAATAATATAACATATATTCAGCTTAAACTAAGACAAAATATGAGTTTCAGAAAGAGAAGTTATTTAAACTAGTGGTGAATATGAAATTTATTTAAATGAAGTACTGAAACAAATTTACCTTTGAATGCAATGTACAAGCGTTGCTGAGGAAAACTAATTTGGAAACCTTTGAAAGGAATTCCACGAGTACCAAAT
Organism: Macrothele yani; assembly: GCA_039090855.1. Classification (NCBI taxonomy): domain Eukaryota; kingdom Metazoa; phylum Arthropoda; class Arachnida; order Araneae; family Macrothelidae; genus Macrothele; species Macrothele yani. Next base: position 9,877,343 of record CM077018.1, read on the forward strand.
ACACACGAACGTATAAAAACTGAGAAATTTAGACGTTTTTCGTGTAAGTTTGCATTTCACACTGAAATAAAAAAACTGCCATAATGTACACTCGCACGATACCCTCCGTTAATACACAAAAGCAGTTATAGTGGACTTTCAAGTGCACTTCGGCTTATTGTTGCCCAATCGCCGAATTCACGGTGCCTTTCCTCCCTTCATGAAAATTGTAGTCTAGAGGTCAGATCGGCTGATGACATGGTCACACCCAGTATGCATTCACGCCGGTTTCACCATCAAAAGCACATTATCCCCCGATACATGCTAGCCTAAGAGAAGCATGCCACGCCACGGTGTCTCTCACCTCCGCCAGGTTCGCACACATCCTGAGCTGGAACACCACAACCAACATACCCACCAATTTCACTCACGATAATTCAAATAAATAAGTAATTAATTAAACAAACACTCACCCTCCTTGTCGCGCCTGGACTCCATAACCTGATAAATGGAAAGGGAGGATTACCGTGAAAATAAAAACTTTCTCAATTGCCAGTTGCCAACACGGCTGGTTTTGAAGACAGCAAGCCCCGGTGGCGCAGTGGTCTAAGCGATGGCCTCTGACCATTCGTCCGAACGGAGTCCGGGTTCGAATCCCGGTGAGGCATGGATTTTTTGTGTTTGTCTTACGGCACTGGCTCTTTCCCTTCCCTGGAACCAGTGACCGTAAATTAGGGACGGGCGACTGCTTATAGCCCATTGAGTTGCTCACGGTGGTCGTTAAACCTCCAATCAAAAAAAAAAAAAAAAAAAAAAGACAGCTAAGCTATGAAAGAGTTAGGACTCCACAACAATAGCAGCAAAAAAACACCGACAGACTGAAGAAGGCGGTGCAACCTGACGTCGAGATTCCGTCTGCCAGTTATCCCTGCCGTTCGAGACACCTTAATGAACTAACACAAAATCAAAACTCCATTACAAAATCATACACAATCAAGGGAAATATTCGGGCTTTTCCATACCTAACGCGGTACATTAGCTTACACCGCCACAATGGAAAGAAAAGTTCTTCCGACAGTTTAAAAAAAGTGAGAAATTTCAGTATTATCTCCAAAAACTGCACTAACATTTGGAGTAAGTCTTTGGCTCCATCTTTTCGTTCTCTCATTGGGCCAGGTTGAAATGGAGGAGACCAATTAGATAATAATGAATTGCATGTTCGTATGTGAAAATTTCTTGTCGAACAAGTGATAATGAAACAGAAATAATGGTATTAATTTCAAGATGTAAGAATACGCGGCGCTTTAACATTAAATATCGTATCATGTTTTGTAGATAGCGGGTGGGATATATACTTATGATTCTAAAAGGTTTGAACTGATATACCATAAGGATAGTAGGAGCTAATATATGAGTTTAATACATGTTCATTCCCATGGTTTTAGTCCCAGTAATTTAGCTCTCGAACTAACTGGTTCATTAATGGAAACAGGGAAATTTTTATTTGAAACTGGATAGATACTTGTGATTCCAAAAAGTTTGAATTGAAGTTCAGTAAGTTTAGTAGGATTTGCTATGAGTTTAATACATGTTCATTCCCATGCTTTTAGCCCCAGTAATTTACTCTCGAACTAACAGGTTCATTGATGGAAACAGGGAAAGTTTTATTTAAAACTGGGACATTTTTATTGGGAAGTAAGTTTCTAATATGTAACAAAAGATCTTTTTTCATTCCAAATATTCTTTCACAGTGGTTGAATGTTAATTTGTTTACATCCTATTAGATACATTAGGTAAATGTGCAATGGAAACATCGCGATGAAAATTTCTGATACGTTTATTTAAATACTTTATTAAATGGTTCTTCATTATGCGTTTCATTTTAAACGCGGAATTCGGAAGAGAGTGCTACACAGCAAGGTTGTAATTCCATATTCGACACCAAGAAATTTTAAATGGACGATTGGTGGCTGCACATCAGTGATCACATATCTCCTCGGATTTCACACTTTACCCTCTCATCCAGATCAATACATGACTTCTCCGGTAGGTGGCGTGTTGTACATTTGGTGTGTTTTGTAGCAGGAAAAAGTAATTTCTTTCAGTGTTCTTTTTGTAATCGTTTTTCCAGAAACTTTGGTATTCAGAAGAAGATATAGCGTTAGCCAACGCCCTTTTTTGTTGGATTATGAGGGATTTCGTTGGATTAGGCGGTATTTCGTTGAATCGGATGAGTAGCATTTCGTTGAATCTAATTGGGTGGTTTATTGCACAAGTATCGTTTCGCTGGATTGGATTGGACCATGTAATTCAGCTGGCATTTACAACGTTGACTCCCTTGTTTTATCCACTGGTGTGTCGCCCACCAACAAGGAGAGAGCGACACAGCTGAGGATGTAAAGCATTTTGAAATGTTCAAACCCTGGCTTAAATCGCAGAATCCAGGATCTCAACCTAAATAAACGCGTCGGCAAAGGCCGTTCATTAATACACGCCACACTTCGAAAATGCTGGAACTACATGGCAGCCGAATAGTTCAGTTTAACCACAGCGGCCTTGGTAGAACCACCAAAGTCCAGATTCAAAACACCAGGAATTGATGTTTCCCATTATTTACAGGTACACATTACGTTTAAGAAGGTGAAGTGGTACAATCTTGAACGTGGCTGTAAAGCAGCGCACTAGTCTCGCCTTGGAAGAAAGAATGAAACTATCATACTATGACTGCAGTTGAAAGTTTTACAGATGTTACAAATTTTCTTTAAAAAAGAAATGGCATTTATGGATATTATAATTGGTGTAAACTTAAAACAAAATTACAAACGTAATGTCTTACTTTTGGTATTTATTTGTAAACATCTAATATAGATAGTAAAGTAAAATTATGTTTTTGAAAAACACACAAGAGTGCAGTTTGAAAGACTTTTTGTTTTATCAGGTGATTTAAAATCAGTATTCTGCTAAACAACAAGAACATTTTCGAAGTTTACGAGTGCAACACCACACCGCAAAATATTAAGGCAGAGATGCAGATGTCACTTGCTGTCTACACTAAACACTCAGACAAGAACCAAGACAAAAAAGTTCTGTTCAACTGACCTGCGCTAAACTGAAAACATTTTATTTTGATTTACTGAATACCGTTTCCATATTTTTCCTGAAAGTGATATACGGTAATCTGACATACGGCCGTAGAAGGGCTGATTTGAACCACTCATAAACATGGTTTGAAATTAAAAATCCCATTAAATTAGTTTGAAAGATCGGAGGCCCATGGCAGGTTTCCAACCGTTTTTTTTTTTTTTTTAATTTTTACTTCGGGTGATTTGTTCGTGTGGGTTTCCAAATACCTTTCAATGGCAACTTCTGTTAATTGCATTTGAAGATGAACTTGATGCAGTATATCATGAGATGTGAGAAGTATCAAGTTAATAGATAATAATGAACTTCCCTGTAAGGCAAATGTGCTCTTTAAGGCGTTCGCACTGAGTTTATTATTGCCAATAGATGTCGCTACGCTCTACAAGAACAAATGTTTTCCGGGTTTTTTTTTTCATTGGAGATTTAACGACCAACGTGAGCAAGTCAATGACCTATAAGCTGCCACCACTTCCTAGTTTAGAGTCACTTGTTCCAGGGAAGCGAGAGAGCCAATACCGTAAGACAAACACAACATCCATCCTCACTGGGATTCGAACCCGGAGCTTCCTTGGACAAAGATCATAAACCAACTCTTTGACAGCTGTGCAACGGGGGCGGTATTTGTTCCCTTCAGCAACTTTACTCAGAGAACAGATAAGGGTACTCTGTGAAAGAAATGGGGTGTTAGATCTTGGAATGTGAGAGAATGAAATTGTTGTCGTATATCTGGTACCGTATACCTTCCGCTGTTTATGTTTGGTCTCCTAACACCCAGTGTTAGTAAGCGAAGGGAAACGTTCTAGCGCTAAGTGGAGCACAAACAAATAAAAAAAAATACGGAGTAATTTACGGAATATTATGACTTGAAATATAATGTTGATGATCGCTTCTGAACATTACAGGAAAGTTCACATGATTTGATTAACAACTGTTTGGCAATTGGTCAGATATAGCGCTCGTGACGCCCACTGCGACAGTACATGTTTATGCCATACTAGCTTTTTTGTGTTGGGCTCTATGGGTGTTCAGTCACATATGAAATACATGCAATATAAAATAATATTCGCGGGCGTTGATCAAAAGGTCAACACCAAAAACAATGCTACTTTGGCGCTTAATTGTAAACATACTTTAGTGTGATTTGGATTGTTCCAATTTGACGCTGAAGTACTTCGTATTTCGGCAAACATTGGTTTACTACTTCATTGTTAAAAAAGCAAAGCGTAAGTGACTTCTTTATTTTTTTTAATTTAAATTAATAATCTATTGTTTTGCACCCTTTCCTTTTTCACATCCCTCTCTCCGTCAGAGCGTGATATCCATGTGATCAAGGCAGCAGATTTCGTTCGCCTGGGACACACCCATGGGAATGACAGGGTGATTTTTTTCCTTTCTTTACCCTCCTAGGAAGAATAAAGATATGCATATAATTTAAGCAATATCTACCCCCTTTGTTAGTCTTGGTGGTGGACAAATTTCTAGTATCTAAGAAATCGCATTTCAAAGGCCGAATCCCCGTTTGATGAATAGCCAAGCTGTTCTACTGCGGTCTCCTTTGGAAATAGATTCTAGTAAACGTCGTAAAATATACCGTGGTGTCACAAGAAAGTCATAGTTCTATCAAAGGTATACCACTGCAATACACTGTCTACCAACAAGTAATTGGACACCCCGGCAATCGACGATATCTGCGGTGCTGATACACGTCACGGCCGCCGCCGTTAAATATCGTGTGGGAAACAACAACGCAACCAGTCGCATGCAAGATGACACGCAGTTCGGAGCTCTCTGATTTTGAGAACGGTGTTATCGTCGGGTATCACAGAAATGGCCGATCCATACGTGACATATCCAGCGAGTTGGGTACCCAAAATCGACAGTGGGCTATGTGATTGGCAAGTGGAAGATGAGAGGTGACTATCGGAAAATACCCCGACCCGGCAGACCCACAAAACTGTGTGTTAGAGACCGACGGGTGCTGGCCAGAGAAATTCGGAAGAACCGCACCAAATCGATGGGCCATAATCGCGAGGAGTTTCAACACGCATCCGGGCGTGTTCGTTCGATGAATACCATCCGTAAGGAAGCCCATCTGCTTGGTTATTATGGACGTGCTGCCGCCCACAAGAGTTTGATCACCAAGTCCAATAGCGCTGCTCGGCTAACGTGGTGCAAAGAACGTCGACAGTGGACCGTTGAACAGTGGAAACAGGTTCTCTGGAGCGACGAGTCAAGGTTCACCCTTCACCGTTCGGATGGCAGGGTCTATGTTTGGCGACTGCCTGGAGAACGCCTCCTGCTGGAATGTACTGTGCCAACTGTGAAGTTCGGCGGCGGTGGAATTATGCTATGGGGGTGTTTCTCATGGTATGGCATGGGACACCTGGTCACAATTCCTTGTAGACTCAACGTCAAGACCTACTGCACCATTTTGGATGACCATGCGCTTCCTACGTTGTGGCAGTTTTACGGGATGGACCCATGTTGCTTTTAGTATGAAAATGCCACCTGTCATGTTGCGAGGTGCACCATGGCTTGGTATGGTGACAATGGAGTTAATCTAATGGACTGGCCTGCGCAGAGCCCGGAACTTAACCTGATCGAGCGCCTTTGGGACGTGTTGGAGCGTCGACTTAAGGGGTGCCCCTACCGTCCCAAATCTGTGAATGAACTGACCTGTCTTCTCCAAGCCGAGTGGAAGAAAATACCACTAGCCGTCGTACAACGGCTGGTTGAGAGTACGCCTCGGAGGGTTGCAGCTCTAATCGCCGCTTGTGGAGGCTCCACCAACTATTGGAGGTGAATAAACTTCGTTTTCCTTTGCTATCACAGGTGTTTAATTACATTTTGTTAGATAGCGTATTTCGCGGTTCAACAGATACAGGGAGAATACGTCATATTCAAAGTACGAAGAACATCGTCTGCCCATAACGCCACCTGGTATATCCAGTAGCTCAGTGGCCCATGACACAACCAATAACACTGGTATACACGTTATATACAATATGAAAACGTGTAGCTGTTTTTAAATACATTTTGGGTTCTGATTTCAGATCTGACCTTAAAAAATGTCCACCAGGTCCCATGTTTTGTTATGGGGCATTAAATATGCATAAGTGTCCCACATTACTTCTTGCAGCCATCTAAAAGGACACTAGGGTTGTTATTGTTATATTTCGCCACCGGACATGTTATGTGTGGCATCACTGATTTTTTCATAGGTAGTGTATATTTATTCGCAACCGAACCGCGATTGCTCTTTTATACGCACACTGTAGGAGTAACACGTGCTGCATGTTTATGAGCAAAAATTGGCGTAATGGAGAAAAGAGATCGTCGCGGATGTATTAATGTTCCGGAAAAGTTCTGTTATGTGTGAGAATAGTATATTATAAAATCGCAGAATTGTCCATTGATAAAGACTGTGAGGAAAGGCTGCTGTTTGTACTTTGAATGTCATGTTGGAGACCAAAATAAATCGTTGGCTTCACATCTCTGCTGCATTTCCTGCTTTGTTGGCCTAAGTGAATGGTTGAAAGGTAAGTTCATTCCCATGTCTTTCCCAGCTCCGATGATTTGACGTGAGTCAGTTGATCACGTGGAAGATTGGTATTTTGGCTTAACCAAAGTGAGTGGATTTTCACAGAAGAATACAAGTAAAATACAGTATCCAAATTTTCCATCCGCCTTTAAGGCCCGATCCGTATGGGGAAATCTTCCTACACGAAAACCACCATTCAACCGTGAATATTCATTCAGTGAAGATATGGACGCACATGGAGATCCGGATCCTACTTACCGTCCTAAACACTTAGACGAGCTCCACTTAATTGAGCAAAATGAAATGCATGATTTTGTTCGAAACCTTCATCTTTCCAAACAACAAGCTGAACTTTTAGGTTGGCGACTGCAACACTGGAGCCTGCTAGCGAAGGGTACAAGTGTGTCTGTGTTCAGAAATAGAAATTTGCGTATATTTTCATTCTATGAAATGCAGGATGGTATCTGTTTTTCTCGGGTATTCCGGGGCTAATGACAGTATTAGGAATATAACACAATTTTGCGGAATGTCGTTTATTGATCCACTCATACAAGGTTAGTTTAAAAGCTGTCTTTCTGTCCAACGGTAACCAGAAACCTTCAATTCGTGTAATAAATTATGTAGGAATTAATGCGACATGGACACAATTCTCACTATAATAAACTATTACCACTTTAGTCCTAAACACTTTGAGTGGCAATCTAAAAGTGATATCACTCTTGCTCGAGCTTCAAAGAGGCTTCACCAAATATTGTTGTTTTCCTTTTATGTGGGACTGTAGGGACACAGCAAAACACAACGAACTGACAGACTGGTCTAAACGAGATGTTTTCGTTCCTGGAGAGAGTATCGTTCGTCATAAGCCCCTAGTTAATCCCTCTGATATTCTCCTTCCACCACATCATATCAAACAGGTGCTGATTAAGAACTTTGTGAAGCCTATGGACAGATCTGGCTCAGGTTTCTTGCACTTAAAATATTACATTACGGAAATTAAGTGGTGCAAAACTCAAAGAAGGCATCTTCTTTGGTCCTCAGATACGGAAATTGCAGCGTGACTCTGTTTTCACCGAAAAGCTAAACAGCGCGGATCTCTCCAAATGGCAGACTTTCACACCTGTGGTCAGGATATTTCTGGTTAACCACAAAGAGGTCAACGACAAACACCTGAATCACAACCTCCTCAAGAACAACAAAATCCTTGGGTGGCGGATGTCCTTAAAAATACCTTTCCTCCATTTGCGTCTGGACTTCTTTCCTGACAACCTAGGAGCAGTCAGCGATAAAGAAGCATAAAGGTTGCATCAAGTTATCCGAAAGATTGAGTAGATGTATCAAGGCAGGTGAGATCCATCAACGGTGAGTAATTACTGCTGGTTTTTACAGAAGGAAGACAACACCACACATAAGAGAGAAAAAAATAACTACTTCTGCGGATATACGAGTATGTGTGTGCGCATTATAAAGTCGACGAGCGGCAGCCTTAAATGGGCAGTTGATGCAAACATCAAGAGGCCGGATTCGTGATGTCATCCCTTCAGGAATAATGACAAGGTCACTGCGGTTTCCTTTAATTTTTTACGCTTTCCAACCGTAGGTGGAAAAAGCTTATATGCTCCAGCTTTGTCCGTCCGTCCGTCTGTCCGCACGATAACTGGCGTAAAAATGGTTCGATTTCGATGACATTTTAGTATGTGGTAGAATGGTTCGATCTCGATGACATTTTAGTACCTGGGGACGAACCCTATTAAAAATAGGACAAATATGGTCAAAGGTCACGACGTAGGAGCGGGATCCATTCCATTGCATTTATGCGTCATAACTTGCGTAAATATGGTTCAATTTCAATTAATATTTACTATGTGGTAGGGGACCGCCGGGGGACGAACTCTATTTAAAATGGGTGAATTTGGGTAAAAGTTCAGGACATAAGAACGGGATGCATTCCACCGCCATTATGCGTCATAACGTGCGTAAAAATGGTTCGATTTCGATAAGATTTCAGTATGTGGTAGGGGACCACCTAGGGACGAACCCTATAAAAAATGGACGAAATGGGGTCAAAGGTCAGGACATAGGATTGCCATCCATTCCATCGCCCTTATCCCATATTATTAGGGTGGACGTCAAGTAATTTTGCTTCCTATACATCCACTGGAAAAACTTTTGTACACATTTCCTTCACAATGAATGTGCTCCCAAGGATGAAAATTTGAACATCGATTAAAATAACTTCATATTAGAACTTGGAATACTTAATATTTTCTAAAACATAACCATAATTATATTAAAAATCAATAACTTTTCCTCTGGTGGTGTCGAAACCAGAAAATGGATGGCGCGACCTGTACTTTGATGACGTCAGTAGAAAAACAAACGTTGTATTGCATAATTATTATGGTTATATTTTAGAAAATATTAGGTATTCCAAGTTGTAAAATGAAGCTATTTTAATCGATGTTCAAATTTTCATCCTTGTGAACGCATTAATTGTCCAGAAAAAAGATAGCGCGATCTGTGTTTTCATGACGTCAGTAGACAAACAAATGTTGGATTGCATAATTATGGTTATGTTTTAGAAAATATTAAGTATTGCAAGCTATAAAAGTAAGATATTTTAATCGATGTTCAACTTTTCGTCCTTGGGAACGCATTAATTGGGGAGAAAATGTGTACAGAAATTTTTCCATTCGAAGTACAGGAAGCAAAATTACTTGACGTTCACCTTACAGTAGCAATTCTTGTATGTATGTAAATTTTATTTTGAAAACGGCTCTAAGGATTTCGATGAAAGTCGTTAACCTACCGTTTTCTGGTACTAGAAATCGATTTAGCTTGATCTCGACTTTAGGAAAATTCGTTTAGTCTGTTAAATAACCACCCCGAATTACCACGTTGTTAGATTAGTGTCATGACGTCGTCCAATTAGATGTTGGCGCGCGGTCACGCCATCTGTCTCGTTATGTCATGCGTTATGAGTGGTTTCTATTAAAGTTTTATGGCGTCACTTTCTTGCGAGCAGATGGTCGCGATTCCCATCTGCCTCATTACGTCGCGCGTTGGGTGCGTAAGTTCGTCCGCACGATAACTCGCGAAAAAATCGTTCGATTTCGATGAAATGTTAGTATGTGGTAGGGGAACACCTGGGAAGGAAATCTATAAAAAGTGAACGAAATGGGGTCAAAGGTCCGACCATAGGAGCGGGATCCATTCCACTGCTCTTATGCGTCATAACTAACGTAAAAAAGGTTCGATTTCGATTAAATTTTAGTATGTGGTAGGGGACCACCTGGGGTCAAACCCTATTGCAAATTGGCGAAATGGGGGTCAAAGCTGAGGACATAGGAGCAGAATCACTTACATCGCTATTTTGCGTCATAATTTACGTAAAACTGTTTCGACTTGGATGAAATGTTAGTATGTTGTAGGGACCTGCCTGGGGACGAATCCTATTGCAAATGGGCGAAATGGGGTCAAAGGTTAGGACACATAAGCGGGTTCTATTCCATAGCCCTTATGCATCATAACTTACGTGAAATTGCTTCGATGGAGACAAAACTTTATCATGTTATTTCGGATGTATACTGAACCAGTTCTGTTGAAATCATCGAAATGGGATCAAAGGTCAGGGCACAGGAGTGAGGTATATTCCACAGATATTTTCTTCATAACTTGAGTAATGTTTTCTAGTATATTGGAAAGCGTATCATAATCAATGCATTGCATGATTTTACTAACTTGTTTACTTTACTGCATCTGCTACATGTCCTTTAATTGCGTCTAGCACTAGCAGGGATCTCAACTTAACAAAACGTCGAGGTCGTCATAGCCGAACTTTACTTAGACAGTCTAAAACCAAATTTGCAAACATCCAGCCATTTTCCTGCACTGTAATATAGAATCCTCTTGGAAAAGTCGGTTTTTTGGGAAAATCTTCGTCTTGAAAACGACATAATGCGGAAATTTCTTTTCATCTGCAGTAACACAGAATATTACTGTCATTCTCATCTTGCCGCCACTCGTTGACAGTAATTCCACTTGTTTTGCTCCAGCCTTGTTCACTGTGCAGTTTTAAGGCATATCAAAATAGATCGGCGTCTGATCAGCATTGTCGACCTGCCCCAAGTCGTCTTGCTCTTACTTTCTAATAGAGATCATATGTTTTTGGAAAGCATTAAACATTTCTTCAAAGTCAGCCGGCAACTGTAGGCAGATGGATGTACTCCGTCTAAGAGATAATCCCTTTCTCTTCATGAATCGCGTTATCCAACCACGGGATGCTTCAAAATTTCCCTGTAGCTGTATCTAACGATTAATTTATTTAGCTTTCACTTTAAGAATTTCTGCTGTTACTGAAAACCCAATTGCCCGCTGTTCTTTTACGAACATGCTTAACCGTTCGCCAATTTCGGAAAATTCGGAAAATTTTCTCCTTTTTAGGGCTAGTAAAAGCTTGTCTGGTTGTCGAGGACAACTTTAATGTCTTTTTTGTTTTCTTTTTGCGCTACAAATGCACATTCACTTTAGGAACTCCAATTTTCGATTTACATGCCCGATCGCTATTTTCTTCCGCGAAAGCAGTGACTATAAGTTTCAACTTTCGTGTGTAATGTTGCCTTTTTGAAGACAACTTTCTGCGCACGTTGACTCAGAAAGAATGACTGATAAAGAGATCAAGAAGGAAGGTACCCTTGAATTATGAGGAGAAATGCGCACATATCCTAAACCCTGAGGTAAAACGGGAATGAAAGCGGAGGGAGGAGCAATGAGTGATTGATGTGCGCGTACTTTCAAGGTCATCTGCATCTGCTCTTTCCGGTTTCGCTCCACCACTCCGCACCTGGCACTTCACATTTGCGCTATATACTTGCAGGAATGAGAATGCGTGTCAACGTTACGTATTTTCAAATGCTCGTACTCGATTCAAACGCGCACCTTCTTTTAACCAGAGCTTTATGGCAAATAATGCGCGTAGATTCGAGTAAACACGGTATTATGCCACATAATGTATGGAAAAAATTATTACTGATCTACCTTTTGCAAGGCAGATTTACATTTAATGACTTCTACAAAACGCTAAATTTTGTAATGTGCACTGCTGGCCACCCAAAATGCAACACCAAGGAGGAAACATCCGATTGGCCTGAAATTCGCAGCATGCGTCGCCTGCGAGAGGACATGCAAACGATTAGCATTGCAGGGCATATGAAAATCTTGTGCGCCCAGCACGCCACCGAGAAGCTCTATAAGAAAGGTGCACAGAACGCAGGGTGTAAGTAGTGGAAGTGTGCTGTGCTGCTGGGCCTGCGCGTGGGAAACTTCCTGATGCCTCGTTGCAGAATACGGCAGTCATTCCAGCACGTTTCGGAGTTCGACAGAAGAGGAATAGTGGCTTATCGCGACAGCGGTTTGTCGTACCGAGATATCGGCGCCCGTGTGGGACCACATCAAGCTACAGTGAGGCGAGTATGGATTCGGTGGGTGCAGGAGGGGCGGACTGACCGACGTGATTAATTGCCTCAGCCTCGGCCCACCAACGAACGACAGGACCGGCATGTTGTGCGGCGGGCATTGACGGCTCGCACCGCCACATCACGAACGTTAGCGCAGGAATTAGAGTGTGTTGCGCAAAAACTTGTGTCAGCACGTACCGTTCGAAATCGTCTGCAGGAGCGGGGACTTGTCGTACGGCGCCCATTGCTCCGATTACCATTGACGTTTTACCACCGGCGAGTGTGGCGGCAGTGGGCTGTTGAACGCCGCACCTGTACTACGGAATGGCATGACATTGCCTTCTTCGACGGATCCCGTGTCTTCCTTCATCTCCACGACGACCCGCGCGTGGCAGCTCCGCGGCGAGAGACTGTATGACGCCGGCATTATGCAACGCTATACCGGTCCGTCGTCTGGCGTTATGGTTTGGTGCGCAATTGCATATGACACCCGCACACTTCTGGTACGCATCGGTACACACAACAGCCACCGCTACATCTCCGACGTTTTGGAGCCTGTAGTCTGTCGTTACCTGCAGGACCTTCCAGCTGCCACGTTTCAACAGGACAATGCGCGCCAGCACGTGGGACGTATCTTGCAACAATTCTTCACGGCCCACCAGGTTTCACAGCTGCCGCGTCCCGCCTGTTCTCCCGATATGTCGCCCATCGAACACGTGTGGTCGCTGATCGGCAACCGAGTGGCCCGGAAAGTACCACCCACAGCTGCGCCTGGTGAACTGTGGCAACGTGTGGAATCAGCCTGGACCGACATACCCCAAGCCGACATCCAAAGCCTCATTCGTTCGATGCCGCGGCGTATAGCGGCCGTTATTGCCAGTCTTGGGGGGCCACACGAACTATTGATGTATGCGTGTTCCGCAAGTCGCACGGGCATGTAAGCTTAATCGTTTTATCTTTGTATATGCTGTCATGTGTCGAGGAAATCTGACTTTTCTATCTCGTATTCTTCTTGGTGTTGCATTTTAGGTGGCCAGCGGTGTATTATTAAACTGTTGATTTCGGTTTCAGGTATTTTTAACATCATCTGTTTAGCCGGCAAGTATTAAAGCTCAAAAACTGTGTAAATGCAATCAGTTTCGTGTTTCGCTAATCAGCCTTAATAAGAAGAGGTGAAATATTTAGCTGTGATGATGACGAACACGAACTGGATATTCAAAGTAGAAAATGTATGCTTTTTGATGTGAACGTAGCTTGGAATGTTGAAAAAGAAATTCGTTTCAAATGAAACTGGTCTGAAAACAGAATTCTTATAAGTATCACGGACACCTACATGCTACATGTAATTATATATTATGCTACATGCAATTATATGTTATGCTACATGTAACATGTAATTATTTTGTATATTTAAGAAATAAGTGCTGTAGGTTTTTCTTGTTCGCACGTCTTTTGTAAAAAAAGATCATGCTTATGTTATCAGTTTGTCCGTCCGCCTCTAGACAAATATCTCTGCAACTATTAGTCCGATTTAAAAAAAATATTTTTGCATTGGGAAACCTGAAATATGCGAATGATGATCCTTTAATTCGTTTTTTTTATAATGTACAATTTCGCCCTAGAAGGCGTACATGCAGATGATGTCGAATTCAAAATTACGTTTTATTCCACATATTTCGTTCTAAACATCCGATTGAAAAAATTATTTGATATTTCGATCCCATTTATGTCCAAGAGTATTTTAGATATAGTTACCTTTTCAAATTACGCATAGATTTTTCTCTAGGGGGCGTAAAAGTAAATCACATTTCCCCAATAACTCTTCTTCTAAAACTCTGATTTGAAAAATGTTTTCTTCAGTGGATACAGCTTCTGATGGAAAATCTTTTGCACATAATTTCTAATTTTTAAGAAAGAATACTTTGGCGACCAGGTTCGTAAGGGTTAATTTTTGCTTCTGACGTATTTTCCATAAAATCTGAGCTTCTAAAATATCGATTGAAAAAACTCTTTAGTGGACTGATGCCACTCACGTGGATGCACTTTTTCGGAATAGTTTCTTAAAATATTCCATGGTTTCTCCGCCACGTGGCGTAGATGTATATCTTATTTTTGTCAATATCTCTACTTCTAGGAGCTCGATTTGAAAAATTCTTTCTTTGTTGGATAGTGTTTCCAGTGTGACAAGTTTTCCATATAATTTCAAAATTTACAAGTAACTCACAGACTTTCAGCTAGGGGGCATAAAGTTAAATTACTTTCCCCCTACATCTCTGCTTCTAAATCTCCGATTTGAAATTTTTTCAGAACCGGATACAGCTCCTGATGGGAAATCCTTTACACATAGTTTCTAATTTTTCAAAAAATGGTTTGGCCACCAGGTGGCGCAAGTTTTAATTTCCGCTTCTGATGTATTCGCAGCAAAGTATGAGCTTCTACAATCTCAACTGAAAAAAAAGTCGTTTGTAGACCGATCCTACTTATATCGACAAACCATTTGGAACATTTTCTTCTTAATATTAAGCATGGTATCTATGCAAGCTGGCGTAGATGTATTTCTTACTTTTGTCGATATCTCTACTTCTAGGACTCCGATTTGAAAAAATTCCATCTTTGTTGGACAGTGTTTCCCATGCGAAATGTTTTTCCTATAAATTAGAAATTTTTAAATTAATCATGGTCATTTCGCTAGGGGGCACAAAGGTAAATTGCGTTTTCTGCGTTATTTCTGCTCCTAAAACTCCGATTTAGAAGCAGTTTTGTTTGTTAAGACTTTTCGTTTGGAAGAGCGACCGTTTCGTTAGGAAGTGCGACGTAAATTTCGTTTGTTAAGAGCCATGTCCCTTATTAATGAGTGAGAGGCATGGGTCTTAACAAACGAAATGGCACAGAGCCTTCAAACAGGTGAAATAAGAATGAAGGAATGCATTAAAGATAAGACGGAGAACTTATGAATCAGGAACATGAATTGTTGACAGCATCACCATAATAGTATGTTAACTATAACCACAAGCAAGGGTCTGTTGAGCTGACAACTGTTGGCCAGCCAAATTACTTGACTGGATTTCTGAAGATAGGAAAATAGAAAAAAAGAAGGTTCCGTGGCAGATAGATGGATGTATTTCGAAAGCATTCCTAAGTGACATGGAGGAGACTGGCTTAAGAGTGAAATTTTTGTAAGAGGCTTGTAGAAGCATTCATCTTGCAAAGGTTTGTAATTGTTCTTGATGATGATCATCAACATGATGGTATATCACAGAAATTGAAAGAACCTGATGGATGTGTGATAAAAGATGACATTCCTTCAACGATATTTTAAACATTCCAGCTTAATTACGGTACCCTGTGTAATAAGCATTTTGTAAAACTAGGATAAAGAATTTTGTGTTTATAATGAAAGTGTAATCGTTTAACTAATGCTGGAATATATTTGCTGATATTCATCGTCGTCAGTGTAAGAATTCCTGTATGGGAGAGTTTTCTGATATGATTAAAGCTTCAAGGAGAATGCGACTCAAAAAGTAAGATTTTTGCTTGTGCTCCTCCTACGATAACATAGAAAGATACATTATTTTGTTTCCTAAAAATGTAAGAACATCAGTTCAATGGAATTTTAGAAATGGATTTCGAACTAATGAATTTGAAATTTGTTGTTCTCTTCTGTTTCCTTTCAAGGCTCTTCAAGTGTTCCTCACAAATGTTATTTCTAATATTTTCGTAAAGAAACTGTTCATTTATAGAAATAGTATTTCTCACAAGAAAGTCACTAAATTATTAAGAAAAAGTATTATATTTATTTTATTCTAACAGTGGTTACTTCCTTTAATCATTTTAACGGTTGAATTAAGCAATAATTTAATCACCTATCACATAATTTCATTAAGAATCAATAACTTTTTCTATGATTATGTTCAGATCTACAAGTATATTTGCGCCACATGTACACGTGACGTTCATCTGAAATGCCTCGACAAGCTTCTTCCTTAATTTTCACCCTTAAGCCAGTATAAATACAATGATGTCGCATTTCCTCCCTGAAATTTTATTAAATTTGAGATTGGAATCAATACTTGAATATGTCCATCCGGTTGTCTGGAGTTATTTGAGCTAAAAAATGCACAGTTTCATATTGCACATGAATTTTTCTAATAAATTTTGTAGCAAGCATCATTTTATGAGGGCGTAATGCAAATCTTTACTTCGATACATGCGCTCTATGTTTGATAGGAAACCTAATTTACAGCCTATTTTGGATGAAATCTCTGAACCACTGAAAATTTCACTCTGATTTACCATTTTGCGAATGTTAATTAGGAAGTACTTAAAATCGGAAGACGAAAATTTGTTGAAACCTTGTGACACCGAAGCTGGATGCAACCACGCGTCTGTATCATGCGAAATATATCTATTTGTCCATATTCATCATACACTAATGCTTGTAAAAATTGCAACACCTAGAAACAATCGCGCAATTAAAATGCATTTATATAACGGATTCCTCGTGTTTCCAGAAATAACTGATTACCTTTGTGGAGCTATAAAATATGTTTTCACTTCAAAACTCAGGGTCATGTACAACTACCTGGAGCAATAATAACAGCATCTACACGGCGTGGGATTGAATGGAAAAGGGCATATGATACCGCCACGCTGCCTCTGTGCGACACCAGAGTTCATTTGTTGTGACTGGCGGAGGCGTTTAATGGGCCAGTAACTTCACTAAACTGTCTCAGAAATTTTCGTTCGGAAACATATCTGGCGAATGTACAAGTCAGGGAAGAAGCAGTATCTGCCGTTTATAGAAGAGTTCTTGTATATTCCAGGCCCTGGAATATAACACCAGAACAACTTTGAAGGAAGGGTATCACCTATGACTGTAAAATATCTCTGATGAATCGCTGGATGTTGAGCTTTCCCTTTATTCTTAACAGGTAAGATCACGAGTCGAACTCAATGCCATGCCATACCATGGCCGTTGGCGTTGGGCCGCTATGACGCTTCAAAATGCTCGCTTCAAGGTGTCGTTCACCACGATATTTTTGAATACGTATACGACCATCATGGTGCATCATATTAATTTGCGACTCGTCGGAAAACACGACTTGGTGCAATCAGTGCGCGAATGACTCTGTGCGAAACCCCATTGCAGCATGAGACGTCTGCGTTTGAGGATCAAAGGAATGCGCAGTAATGGGCTGCTAGAAACCTGTCCTCTGTAAAACAGATGGCGCAGGATAAAGCCTGAACTGTAACACTACTGCGCTAGCACCATGGATTTTGGTGTGCGATCAGTCACTGCCACTTGTCGAGATGTCTCTGATGAAGTGCAGTCGTGTTATTTTGCAGTACATTTCCCGGATTTATGTGCGTCCGCGACTCATCTGTACACTGACGCCACGCTCGCATCACTGTACTCCCGTTTCGTACCGTACGAGTGACAATTTTGAGGAAGGTGAATACAGCTTCTCTCACCTCATTACACCTTCTTCGGTCAAACTGCGTCAAGTTTTAATATTTCAAACTTCTTTGGTGACGAGGTATAGTGAGACAAAAGAAACATTCATTCGAACCAATAACGGCTTTTCGCTGATTGCAACGTCTCGTGTAAGCTAGCTCTGTATAACCAAAGCTAGACACTTCAGAGTACGCTGCGACGAAACCGCGTGCGCATTTTCTCTGACATTTTATACATTTACGTTCCGAATCCTATCGTACATACAATGTGAGTTTGAAACTAATACCAGCAGGTCTTAATGGGGTTGCGATTTTCCCAAGCAGTAGAACATTTTACTTTCGTTGCCATATATTGGAGATTTCGTAAGAGATTAAATCTGGTAAAAATAACACTTCATATTTGATTTTAAAATGACACACACACACACACCTTAGGCGTGAGTACAAAGTTTTAAATCGCTTTTTGCAGCTTCTGTAGATCATGCAGTTCCACAAACAAAGGACATATATTCATATGTAAGTTTTTTTTTTGTTTTTTTTTTTGGTTGGAGGTTTAACGACCACAGTGAGCAACTCAATGGGCTATAAGCAGTCGCCCGTCCCTAATTTAGGGTCACTGGTTCCAGGGAAGGGAGAGAGCCAGTGCCGTAAGACAAACACAACATCCATGCCTCACCGGGATTCGAACCCGGACCCCTTTCGGACGAATGATCAGAGGCCATCGCTTAGTCCACTGAGCCACCGGGGCGGCCATATGTAAGTTAACCTGTAAAGAATCATATATACATGTATTATGTGTTAAGGTAATTCTACTCAAATATATTTCACGATTATTGTAACGATGCTAAAACAAGTCCTTGCTCATTGTGCTTTATCATGAAAGATGAAATATATTTTTATTTTCTACTGCAGCACCGCATACTACCGAATCACGTTTTCTAAATAAATTGAAACTCATTTCCTCATTAGCAAATACTAAAATCGTAAATATTGACTTAATGAACTTTTGTATTCAGTAACACACTGCAATAAATCAAAATATTTATATTAAATTTCAAAGTTGTTTGTTTGCTCTGCCAGATTATGCTAATGTTCGTGAGAACAGCGGAAGCTGCACATAACAAACGGCCATTGAAGTAATTCATTAATATCTTGTATACAATGTGGCTTGTGATAACAACTAAATGGCATACCTTTTGTTTAGGCGTTTGGGAAAAAACGACATTCTTGACACAATAGTTTCATTTACCCACAACCTTCGGAATAATCATTGCAATTGACCGCGGTACGAGTTTAGGGCATGTTCTCGCGACATGTGTTGTATGTCTTCTTTGATTCCGCGAAATACTGGCTTTTAGTCCTTTACGACATAGGAAACCTGCCCAACAAATATTATGCGTATTTACGTCATTGAATTGTCCTGTAGAAAATCGCCATATTTTTCAGGAAACAGCAATAGATAAATAAAGTAACTTGATGTTAATTTCTGAGGGTTGCCTATCCACATATTTTTTGTATGTGGGTAAATGATTCCTCTCTCTCGCAGATACATGGTATAGAAATAAAAGAACGAATGAATGGCATAGATAGTCTTCTTTCACTCAGAGTGCAATCGTTCTAATGGAAAATCTCTTAGAAATAGATAACTGTTAAGAAAAGAAAATTTCCTTCGTCGCTTGAGGGTTAAGGTCGTCTAAAGCGAACCTGAGCTAAAACCTGTCTGATATAGAAACGGAAAACATATTTCTTAAGAATGCAAATGGGGTGTATATTGTTGAAATTCAACCTGTATGAATTCATGATCTCTCAAATGAAAAAGAATCATATTGCAGTCAACAATTCTTCCACTTATTTCATTGAGGCAGTCGGTATGTGCATTAATAATATTGTCCTGTAATAACGGTTGGCATAGCAAAACTTGAAATAATTCTTATATTCAACATGCTGATTTAAATAGATACATTATGACATATGTCCCTCTTGCGTTTCCGTCCGAAACCGGTTGTATCTGCACCCTTCTCTGCTGACCCCATACTAATGAAAATGGATGATTGCTAGCAGGCAATGTGTAACCTCATATTTTTTAGCCCAGTTAAAAACCAAACATATACTGAAAGTGCTAAGATCCATTTCACAGGAATCGGGAATTTCATAATTTCGTTAATAAAGCGTGGTATTTATATTTTTTTCTCAATTAAAAACATACCTCTGATCATTCACCGATTGCACAAATTTTCAGTTAATGATATATCAATGGAACCCACAAATTCATGCTTTTTCTTCATTATTTCATCTGCGTGGGTTACCTGAATACCTCATTCATCTGTCTCAGTTATCTTTTCCACCACTTTAAGTGTCGAGTCATACTGTACTCGTGACAACTGCAGAAGTTCTCTTTTTTAGGATACATGGGTTGTGTATGAAGAAGTTTGCTGTTAAACCTCATTCACGACAGTGTGAGGAGGGTTGCGAATGCTAAAAATCAATACGGGATCCTTTGTAATACATATTGTGCGGTTACCTAATGGAATGCAATTGGTGCATCACCACACAAAATCATTTCCAGCTACCGTTGCCTTCGAATATTGAACAGTCGCTTACGCCTACAGCATTACCTATGACTGATTATTTGGTTGTTTGTGCACCGCTTATTGTACACCCTTGATGCAGCTGTTTTAAGTAGCCGTGAATGTTCTCCTTTTCTAAGATTCCTGCATTTCGCCAACTACATATTGCCCATTGTAGTACCCCTTCCAGATTCGTTTCAATCAAGAATCCTCCAAATTTTGCGGATATCTGAGCTGCGTGTTCGTCGGATTCTTTAGCATTGACCTCCTTGTAAAACCGTTTGAACGTCATAGTTCCTCATGTAAGTTAAGATCGTACTTTCCCGGTTACTATTTGACCTTTCATTTAATATGTACCTGCTAACTCAGTATACATAGAAGAGATACCAATGAAAGTCCTTAAAAGTAATAGACACGGAATAAAGGGGGATGATAAGTTCTGCAACACGATAGGTTTTGTTGATGTCGCAGATCTTCTCGGATAAAACAAAATATTTGAACACTAAAAATCAATAATGAATATCAACTAAGATTTATGGAGTAATTTTAAATTGAGGATCGGCCATGAAGAAACTGCAATAACAAAATCCGCAAATGAGGGGAAACAAAGAATCAGTGCCTTTGAAGATGAAAGCAGTCCAACGAGTAAATGATTTCAGTTATTTATTCAGCCGTTATACAAAAGCGGTCAAGGTCGTAATGGCGAGAAATTAAGAACAGAATACGCCACGGTAGCTTTCAGTGCAAAATATACACTGAAGAGCAATGGCATTAGAGACAGCTGGCGTTATGCAAATGTGGCGCTGTGGGCGGCCCTGTAAACGGAAACGACATGACGTATGCAGGGATCCGACAATATAAGGAGTGATGCCACGGGAATTAGTAAGAGTCGCACGCAGTGTGGGTAAGACGAAGGATCTAAGAGCATTTGTTCGTGGGCCAATTGTCAGGGCCCGACGAATGGGTCACTCCATCTCGGAAGTCGTGCAGGCACTGGGATTTTCACGAGCCACTGTGTCACGGGTGTCCCGTGAGTGCATCGAATCCTGTAAAAACATCCCAGCAAGGGCCAACTGCCGAGGACAACAGCAAAATGATGAGCGGGGTCATCGTCGGCTAGCTCGCATTGTAACAGTGGATAGACGGGCCACAGTGCAAGAAATCACTCGGAAATTTAACGCTGGTGCACAAAAACGTGTAAGCAGCCACACCATCCAATACCATCTCCTCGCTATGGGGTACAGATGCCATCGTCCCACGAGGGTACCGCTGCTTACCGCACATCACAGGGTACAAAGATTAGCATGGGCGCGGGAACATCGCCACTGGACCCTAGACATCAGGGAAAATGTTGCCTGGAATGATGAGTCGAGATTTACGTTGGTACTTTCGGATGGGAGGATATGAATACGGCGCAAACCACATGAAGCGATGTATCAATCTTTCCAGCAGGGTACTCTTCAAGCTTGTGGGGGTGTCATTCTAGTCTGGGGACTGTTTACGTGGACTGAAATGGGACCCCTGGTATCTGTGACATCGTTCCTCACAGGTCAACTTTACCGGGATATCCTGGACGACCATTTGCTCCCGTGTGTGCGTCTTCAGCATTCCACTGGGGACCTCATCCTGCAACAATACAATGCACCGTGCTTTCACTCCCGAATTGTATCCGAATGGTTGGATGAACACTCCACCGACGTGACCTCGCTTTCTTGGCAGGCTAGGTCACCTGACCTCAATCCCATCGACCCCATCTGGGATGCTATCGAGAGAGATGTTCGAGGCTCTGACAACCCTCCATCAAATCTTCGTGAACTGTGGGAGCTTGTTCACAAGTCGTGAAACCGTATGGCTTCCCAACGCTTCCGGTGTCTTGTCGAGTCCATGCCGAAACGAATCGCCGCCGTCATCAGGGCGAAAGACGGTCCTATTCGTTACTAGACAGCTATCTCTAATTCAATTGCTCATCAGTGTAATTCAACATAATATAGCAAATGTTAAATATCGCTGATATACACAAAACAAGTAAATAAATAGCTAAGCATCTAAAACTGTTAATGCACAGTTAAAACGTGAAGTATGTTTGATCAGAAGACTTTGAAAGAATTCTAAGAATAGTTTATCGACAAAAATATTACTTTCCCTACATGAGCTCCCAGCCATTCTCTTGGATTGTCGAAACAAAAACTTTTATATCACAATTAGAACAGAAGTACATTGCATATTTTGTTTTCGTTTTGCTTATTTCTGGTAGGAATGAATTTCAAAATATGAGAATAGGCAAAAAAAAGAAAGAAAGGAAAGAAAAGGAATCCATTTATTGGGTAGCTATAATGCGAATTCAAAATTGTTTTACTGTATTTGAGGTCACTTAAACAACATAAATTTTTTTGACTAAAGTCGGTTATAGAATACATCAAACTTTGTATACAACTACGAAATACGCACCTTCGTCGAGTTCAAATCCATAAAGTTCTGAAATAGTGTTTGACGCAAGGATAAGAGCACTATTTGCTCACACAAAATCCCGATGTTCAATATGAATTTATTTGTTTTTCAAATAGTATAACGGTTATATAAAAAATATTTAATAAATAAACCCCATACAAAACAGCTGAACTTTTAAAACGCTAAATGCATTCAGTTCTCAGATACGACGTCCAATCTATAGCGAGAAATTTTCAGTTTTCAAAGCTATCAGGACTTTCATGTTCTGTTTTCAGCATTCATATTTTAAATTCTACATTGCAAAAAGCAAATTTAATCCGGTAAACATATTCAGCCCCAGAGATACAGTTTGCAGGACATGGAGAAGTTTCACTTAACAAATGGACTTCAACACACGAATTTTCAAGTTAACGAACATATTTGTACGTTACGAAAACGATTTAGACAACCAAATTCAGTTTCCACTACCTAGAACGATGTTGTTGGGGTTCTTTTCAGTGGTCTGCAGCACAAAAGTTAAACGTTTATCACTAAAATAGCAGCTTGAAACCATTACTTGTAGTTAGCCAACCAAAGTAGGTAACACAGCCTTGCCATTTGGCGTAGATGCAACACTGTGCAACTGTTTTCTATTCGTAAAAGACGATGGCTCACAGTTGTATCTACGTTAAATTGCAAAGATGTATTACTAAGGAAATGGTACGATCAGTTCCCATAATAGTTGTCTTTCTCTATGTTTTTTGTTTACCATTTTACAAAATTTCCAATGAAGAAGTGGTACGCCGAAATGGCGTAAAACTAATTTTTTTATATTATCCAAAAATAATTAACGTAATCACCTCTGAATTTGAGATGAAACAACATTATGCTCAACAGGTGCATATGTGATAATGGAAATAAAGTAACGTGGCAAAATGGTATTTCAAACATAATGCGCAAAACTTGCAGCATTTTAAAGTGCATTTTCCTGTTTTCTCATGCTACTCATTAGTTTGTTTAACATTACATTGGCGAATTTTCTACGATTATTTGTGACCGCAAGTGTCTTTGCCATATCGTGTTTTCTAAGAAGAATGCCAGAAGCAACAGAACATCTAGAAAATGTTTCAAATCATCCTGAAGTTTATCTTTCATGCATTAAATTGTAACACAGAATATAAAAAATAAAGTATAAGGATGCCAGATGAAATTTCTGTAAAATAAGTTGGATGTCTTCTAACAAATTGTTATTTTCTAAATCTCCCACATATTCTGATGTTTCTACGTTATCACAAATCCCCATAAAACAAAAGTTAATGCAAGCCTATGCCAGAATAATTATAGCTTAAATACGAGATGTGCACTTTGACGTGACCTTCTTAGATCGCGAAAATCATATTCATTTTGATCCTTAGATCGCGAAAATCATATTCATTTTGATCCTTGTTGGCAGTAGTGATTAAGTGCAGAATGAAATGAAACAGAGAATGGTAAGTTTTTGTTACTGAACTAATCATTTTCTTGTAGGTTTAACCATTGGAAATTCAGATAAATGACGAGCATTAAACAGGCCAAAAACGTAGCCTTTATTGCCAGTCTTGTCCTGTAATTTCACAACTACAAGTACTCGCAACATGTTAAGCTAGAATATGAGGTTCGCATAAAGGATATTAAATTCGTGTAAATATTTAGAAGGTCAAACTACTATTGTTGCACAAATGTGTGCGATAAAATTAGTATGGAAATATCTTTATATATACTGCATATTCATATGCAGACAATCTGCGAAGGTAAAACGAGTGAGGTAAACCGAGTTGGTCACTTGTAAAGTTGGTGAACATCATACATAGGTTTTCTAACGTTTTCCGGGGAAGCACTTTTTAGTAATAGCGACACTTACCCCTGAAACAGAAGAACAGCTGCTTGTAGGGTGTTATACAGATGGATGAAATTTAGGCGTAATGAAATATCTCATGGTGAACTTGGTTGGTTGCTGTAGGAATACTTAGCATATTAGTCGTTAATGCTACGTTTTAAACAGATGTCGAATCCGCCTGAAACAGAAATGGAAATTATTAAAAATTTAGGAATATTGGTTATCTGTATTTTTTTGCGGTAATCAAAATTAGTAAATTAGAAAGGAATGAGAAATAAATTGAAATAAAAGCCGATATACAATATATATGAGGAGATAAAAACACCAAGGAATGAATTTGAAAGTAATTAGCATTGTTTCACATTTTACTGCTGACTGTGGTAGCTCTAAGCCGAATAATACACTTCCAAAAGGCTAGCTTCATTCTGGATAGGAGATTTGGCAGGGGATTATTAGTTCGTACATATATAGAATACCTAACTGAGATGTTAAAGCTCAGCGTGACGTATCTTAAGATATAAAATGTAGTACACAGAAGCCAACATACAGATTAATGCCGCAGCACACTGTGCATGTATATTTCTGTTGAATTCAATTCTGGCAAACACTCAGCCCTCAGTCATCAGGATACAAGATGCAGTCCACAGAAACCAACATGCAGGCTGATGCCGGAGAAAACTGTGCATGCATTTTTCGGTTGATTTAAGTGCTGTTAAATAACAGTCAGCCGAGCTACTCACAGCACGTGTGTGTTACGTTCTCGGCAGCAAAATCACATCGCAAATCGGATATGTTAGTTTTGTTACGCCAATCGGGTTATTTAAGGTTATTTTTTTGTTTGTTCTTCAGTTTTTCAGAAACATTTTCAGTAACGCCAAATACTAGGGATTGTATGCA
This sequence comes from Macrothele yani, assembly GCA_039090855.1. NCBI lineage: Eukaryota > Metazoa > Arthropoda > Arachnida > Araneae > Macrothelidae > Macrothele > Macrothele yani. Next base: position 9,902,678 of record CM077018.1, read on the forward strand.
TTCTGTACGGATCCTTAGGCCTAACTATAATATTTGCTAAAATTTAATTTAAATAGTAATAATAATGTTATTGAATATTTTTCTCACCAAAATAAGGGACGGGTGGTATATCAGAAACAGGAATAAAAAAAACTGCTCTAAGCAAATAGTCATCAAATCGAAGGAAACTATTGTCCATCAAAGAAACCCTTCGCTGTCATAGTTCCGCTAACGTTGTTTGCTTTCCGACATATCATATTACCTCTGTGTTGTCGTGGTTGTCGACTATTTTACGTTATCTCTACAAGTGTTGCAGTTCTTCACTCAAAGCTTTTGGTACATAATATGCACCCTTTAAATAGTTGCTTTGGGTGCTGTGATCTGATATTCCCCGAACCGTCGAAAACTGAAGAATGGCTCATAAAGCAATTGTTTTTGTTGTATCATATATATATTTAAAACTTTTCTAATATATTAGTGAAAAATGAGAAAATATTATAAGTATGTGAGGCTTTTTCAGGGACTTTTGAACAAATGTGTTACACTACGTTATATACCCAAAATACAAACAGCAATTTCTTTAAAGATGAAAATCAAGTCTTTGAAAACAGAGATTCACAGTATTTAAGGAAGATAATAGTCAAACAAACAATGCTCACTGTTTAATGCACTAACACTTCAACGAAGTGGTAGAAGAGTACTAAATTTTGACAGCTGGCTCAACGTTGTAATCTGGAAAAGGATCATGAGTTTCTTTAGATTTTTCTTCTACAATGTTTCGAAAAACCGTTAAACTCTCAGACGTTTTTGTCAATGGTTTTACAAGTGCAATAGCATCCTTTGAAACAAGATTACAGAAATACATGACTGAAAACATATGTTCACTACCCTAGGAAGGAGTTTGTCAAACTAAATTAAAGAGATCACAATTTTCTGTAAAATATTTTGCATGTTCATCTACTTCATGAAATTCCATCTAGGAAATTGGGATTCATATCCGACAATTTATTCCTACATTCATCTGGATCTATAAAATCTTGTTACTTTAGAATTGCACGAAGTCAACCATCTAGCTGTGAATTTGATCCAAAACCAGCATTGTTGGTTTTGGGTCGAAATTGCTGAAACCCACTTCATATACTTTGCAACATGGAATTTTTGCGAAAAGACATATGAAAAGCTCATATGATATTTTCTCATTTATATCAAGCTATCATGAATGTTTTTTAATTATTAATATTTGTTCAGTTGAAGATGCAATAGCTCCATTTAGAGACATATTGATATTTTGTTTTTTGGTTTTAACTACCACCTTAAGCGGCTCCATCAGTTATACGCAGACATGCGTGCTTATTTCGTCTCTACTTGTCTTAGGGACGGCAAGGATCCAGTGCAGTACTTAAACCGTGCCTCGTCCGGTGCTTAGACGAAATTTTAGATTCCAGCACTGAACCTATTGCAACAACGGGACCAACCACTAGCATTTTCCTTAACTGAAGTGTGTTATGAAAGAATTCTGGGTTTTACAAACACCTTAATTTTTTACAAACATGGCGTACAAAAGAAAATAAGCGTTAAAAGTAATATGTGGTATAATTCTTCCAGATGTCCTTCACTTACAAATTAATCTATCATTCAAGGGAGATCAGAAAATTTCAAGTTATGGAAACATTTTACGCTCCTACATTTAGTGCAAGTTATGATAAAAGTGGAAGGTATGACATGATAAGTTTACTACAAGGAATGATGAAAAAAAGGTAAATGTTCTTACCGAATGCAGAAACTGGCAGTGTTATACAAATTAATTACCTACAAAAAAACCCCTTCGTCACACACACACACACACACACTTGTTCCAGCTATTTTGCCATTGTTTGTAGCTTATTAAGACCCTCATTACGTTACTTTTGATGTGTTCCACTGAATCGAAACGCTTGCCTTTCATAACTGCCCTAACTTTCGGGAACAGCCAAAATTCAGTCGGTGGTAAGTCCAGTGAATAAGGAGGGTGAGGGAGCACCGGTATCAGTTTTTCAGTCAACACTGGCACAGCAGTGTGATTTGGCGCATTCTCGTGGTGAAGCATCCACCTACTAATTTTCTTCTGTGGCCTCTTGTAATGGAAGGCTCGGTTTCCGCTCCAGGACAGTGAAATTTTCAAGTCTTGTGAACGAGTGGTGTCATAAGCAAATAAAGCACGCGAATCACTTTGGCAAACATGTGGAGTCTTTTTCAGAACAAGCTAAAAGTAATGCCTTACAATACAAGATTAATGAAGTATATTGCTAAAGGCGACGATAGAGGAAAGCTACTGAAGATTCTTCCAGAGTGTCACTCCTTGTAGCCAAAGCAGGCAAAGGTCCCGCTGTAGCTCAGAAGATTGTAAATCCAGCAGCAAAATTAAGGCGAATGTTTTGCTCGGAGAGAAAGCATAACGAGTTATTGATAAAATCCCTTTGTCAAATGTCAATGTTGCACTCCGCATAACATCAATGGCACGCAATGTGGAAGAGCAGCTGCTGTCAGATGTAAATACCCGCAGATAATTTGTTTTGACAGCATATATTTTGCTTACGATTGGACGAAACTACTGATGTACAGAGCTTGAATCACCTCTTTCTAAAAATTCAGTTGTGGACTGTTGTAATCCTTTCTGCACACCAATTTTCACCTTATCTGTGTCATCAAATCGTTGTTCCCGGAGACTGTCTTTCATTGGATCGAACTGGCGGAAGTCGGTGGGTGACAGGTCGGGGATATACGGTGGATGGGGAGATTACCGATCGCCTAATTTGTTGCCAAAAATGTGTGTGGTCTCGCATTGTCATTGTAAATGGGGATACGTTCCAGATACTTGTTCGTTCTTTTCCTCCTTATGTCATCTCTAAGCATTTTGAGAGTCTCAATGTACCGCTCACTGGTCACGGTACTGCCACGTTCCAAAAAATCAAGATGAATGACAACCGTGTCATATAGAAAAAGTCACCATGACGTTCTGTGCTGGTAGATGGCCCTTGAACGTCTTAGGTATCTCAGAACAGATGCGACGCCATTCCATGGTTTGATTCTTCGTGTGTGTATCGTAAATATATGCTCACGTTTCATCCCCTGTCTCCAGGTCGAAAACAAACGTGTCTTCTTTGGTTTCAAACTCTTCCAGCATAGATCAGAGCAGTGTTCCACCATTCATTCCTTCAATTCGTGTGTCAACTGCCGAGGTACTCACTTTGCACACACTTTCCAATACCCAAAGCCATCATCTATCTTCTGTATGGCATTCTCACCACAGTCGCAACGTCATACAGAAATGGATGACAACCCGTGCAGCAAGCTCACGAGTTGTGAATCTTCTCTCCGCGCGAACCAGTTCATCATCCCGCTGACGATTCGTGTCAGTTTTCGCAGATGTTGGTCTCCCGCTGAGTGATTTGTCTTCAATGCTGGTTTCTAATTCTTTAAATTTCTTCATCCATATCTGCACATTGTTCTTGGCAATGGTGTCACCTCCGTAAACATTATATAGCTATCTGTGGATGTCCGATAGCTTTACCCTTCCTTTATCAAGAACTCAATGACGGCACGTTGCTTCTGCTTGGAATCCATTTTTACGCGCAATGAAGAAGAAAGGTTATTATAGAGGAAGAGTCACTCTACCAACATGTTGCAATTTGAATCACCTCTGTCAGTTAAAAAAACAGTTATGCCCGCTTTTTCATTAATTTCGGTACAACCCTCGAACTTTATGGCAGAATTTAAAAATACCACCATTTCCCCGCATGATAGAACCGAATATGTGATTATGCTTTTCTCGGAATCGACAACATGAAAGAAACTGCAGTGAAGTAAAAACATTTTCTCTCTGAAGGAACGAACGTGAACACACTCAGTCTGCCGTGGTGTTGACGTGTATGGGCGATTACATGATATTGAAAACATTCGTAATTTTGAATAGGGTCACTGGAAAAATGAGACTGCTCTGAAACTATGGACAAAATTTTATTTCATGAGAATATATGAAACTTTTTTTCATTACATTTCCTTAAAAAAATTGGACTTTAGAAAGTTAAATTAATTAAACTAGTAAACACTCCCAAAAATACGCTGAATCACGTCTTCCGTTCTACCCAAATGAATAAAATTTAAGTTAGCGGGCTTGTACAGTGCTAATAGAGCTTAGGGGTGTTCCCGGTATGTGTCAAAAAAAAAATAAAGTATAAAAACCTAAAATATGCGAAGAAATTTGCCCAACAATTTCTACTGAAGAAACAAATTACTCAAACCTATTAAAAAACAGAACAGGAAGCCTTTTAATTATACGATATTGACCGAATTTATTAGTGTTATATGCTTTCAGGAAACAATGACTTATGGTACTAAAGGTGTGTACAGAAAAATATACACTGGTTTAGATTTGACATCATGACAGTTAACATCAATATATTTTCATGCAAAGATGCGTCTCTAAATAAACAAATACTTTAAAAATTCGGTTAAAACATGGTAAAATGATTGCAAGACCAGTAGCGATAAAACCCAATAGGCTAAAATTGTGTTGCTGTAATCTAATTTTTTTTTTCAAGTTGTTAGTTTCGAACTGGATTCACGAGATTTAAAAATTGCGGAAATCCTCATTATATGGATCAAAAGAGAGATGATTTCGTTTTAAAACAGGTGAAAAAACACTAGCAGGAAATTCTGATACTGAATTGGACCCATTGATTATATTATCGCGAGAAAATGCTTTGGATAACGAAAATGAACTTGAATATCAATAAGAAGTTCAAGAACACAAGTTAACTTCAATATTCCAATGTTCAAAAGATATGACCTATTCTATGTATTCGTGTGCAACATTGAACTTCAATACATTTTTGCACGTAATCTTGATTAATTTTTTACAGTGCTGCTAAAAGAATAAAAAAAAATAAACATTCGTTTTATCAGACAATATAAATATTTGATGGATTTCCAAAGTGTCTCATTTTACTCTGCAAAATTTTAATTTCAGATATACACACACGGAACGTATAACTGAGAACTTGGCAATTCCAAAGGTAAACGGAATTTTGATGCTTCTACTTTTTAAAATGAAGTAAACGTAGTAACTTTAAATCATGTGTGCACATAACCACTTGTGTTACTCCAAGTAATAGTACCTAATAATGTTAAAAATTTGTTTTTACTAAAGTATAAGAAAAATTAATATTATATAAGGTGATTCATTATGAATTTTTGGTAGCATGTTAATTTTAAAGTTGTTTTGAAAGCGATTTTATAATCGCCCTTACTATACGAGTTGAAGACGAGCAAACGGGAGCAAATGGTCGACCAGGATATCTCGGTAACGTGAACCCGAGAGGGACGATGTCACACGTACCAGAGGTCCCATTTCAGTCCACGTAAACAGTCCCTAGACGAGAATGTCACCCTCACCATCTTGAAGAGTACCCTGCTGGCAAGAAGGATCCATCGCTTCATGTGGTTTGCGCCATACTCGTATCCTGCCGTCCGCATGTACCAACGTGAATCTCGACTCATCGGTCCAGTCAACATTTTTCCACATGTCTAGGATCCCGTGGTGATGTTCCCGCGCCCATGCTAATCTTTGCACCCTTTGATGTGCGGTCAGCAGCGGTACCCTTGTGGAACGATGGCTTCTGTACCTCATAGGGAAGTGATGGTTCTGGATGGTGTGGCTGCTTACACGTTTTTGTGCACCAGCGTTAAATTGCAGAATGATTTATTGCACTGCGGCCCGTGTAACCGCTCTTGCAATGCGAGCCAACCGACGATGATCCTGCTCATTCACACGCTGCTGTCCACGGCAGTTGGCCCTTGCAGGTATGGTTTTTACCGGATTCGATGCACTCACGGTACACCCGTGACATAGTGGCTCGTGAAAATCCCAGTGCCTGCACGACTTCCGAGATGGAGTGACCCATTCGTCGGGCCCTGACAATTGGCCCACGATCAAATGCGCTTAGATCCTTCGTATTACCCATAATACGTCCGACTCTTACTGATTCCTGTCGCATCACTTCTTATATTGTCGGGTCGCTGTTTACGTCATGTCGTTTCCGTTTACAGGGCCGCCCACAGCGCTACATTTGCATAACGCCAGCTGTCTCTAATTCAATTGTTCTTCAGTGTATGCATTGCACGATATTCGTATGTGTAGAAACCATAGATTCTTTGTTTCCACGGGTGATGAGAATTCTCATGTGGTAGTAAGGAAACAGCAAATGGTTTCCGATAAGCTGTTTGTATTGAAGGAACCTTCATAGTGTGGCACAAGGACACCAAAGAACGGTAATCAACAATTACTTTGTCGCATTCGTGAACTGTGCATAAGGATTCATTGATATGTTAGGTTAAAATAATTTTCGTATTTCTGAATTCAGGCCATCCCAGAGAACATAAGTATCATTTACATATCGAATAAACAGGTCGAATGTAACAAGTTGAAAGAATTTATCCTCGAAGTGATGCTCGTAGACTTCGCATAATGTAGGCGACAGTGGGCTACACATGGCAAGTTCTTTCGTCTGTTCGAAAAAGTCTTCCAAGAAAATGGACACGTTTTATCTGATACAAACTTCCACCAGTCTCGAATTTTCTTCTACTTCCGGTTGGCTAAAATTGTGTACAATGATACAGGCTTTCAATTATTCGAGGGCTCCATTTAGTGGGATACTTGTAAACATGGGTTTCACATCGAAGGATAACATGAACTGATCGTTGTACGGATGTCGTTTTAGAAGATTGACAAACAAAATAGAATTTTTCACTGCAGTTGTGTTCGAAGCAGTTGTTAATGTGGATTGTTTCGAAGATAGAAACTTGGACGACCTTTCTGTAGCTGAGCTGATATTGTTAACTTCGTGACGGAAAGGGACACCAATCTTATGTATTTTTGGAGGTAGGTAAAAATCGAGATATCTGGCGTATGAGGTCTTTAGAGGACATTTTATGCTTTGGTCAAAAGTAACACTGCTTGCTACCACTTTCCAAAGGCTCTCCGGTGAATCATGTTTTAAACTTTATAGGGTCATTCGGAAATAATTTTTTTGTTCTCCTCCTCATGATGCATTTTGTCCAGATGCATTTTAATGGAGGAAAGGAATTTTACGTTATTATCAGGCCGACGCAATGTCTAAAAATTTCGTTTCCATCCATGTTTAGATCGCTTTTTATCAGGGACTACTCATCCGACGCAACGACAGTGGATATTGGTATTTTTATTGAAATTGCAAAACTTGAATTGTAACGTAAAATCCGTTTTCGAATTTCGTTTGGGTTAAACCAAGAAATGTTAGATATTACCTCATTATCCGTAACGATATCCTCAATTTGCGAAGTGGAATTTTCTTTGTTGTTGCTGTTAATTTTCAGTTTTTAAAATTTTCTTTCAGATATCATTTGATGAGTCAAGAACATATTGGAATTCCAAGACCAAGCTTTGCAGTTCACGGCAGAAATGTGTGATAACATTTTGGCGAGTAAAACGTGTAGGTCAAACAGTTCAATCTCAACGTTTTCAATATTCTTTTTCATATCTTTAGTATTAACTCTTCATAATGCAAACGAAGCCTTAGATATTGCTTTGCTGACCTTATGGGAAGGTCTTAAGTTTCATTTCACGGATATTTAAGTTTCCGTATAAAAGTACAAAAGACATATATACGGAACAATGAATTGAGGAAGTCGTCTAAAGTGCAACATTGTCATAAGAATAGACATAATTTTTTGTTTAGAAAGGCTAAGCTTAGTGCATTAGCGGCTCGTGGTTGGAAAAATAGGTGAAGAGGTACAAGAGCAGTATGAAAAGATATATACTGTCCACAATGAAAATCCCTTAATGGGGACTTACTTATTTTTTGTATATTAAATCAATTTTTCTTCCTTTTAAAGCTGCAAATTTGTCGTCATAAGATGGTTAGATGGTTGTTTCTTCGTGAGCATCAATAAAATGTCTTCCTGAAAAGAAATATTTGCCAGAGAAGCAAGTTTATCTTGGGAACTAGTGTTTCTTGAGCAAGTTTGTAATCTTTTAAGAAAACTTCTTTCCACTGGCACACTTGTAGATGGAATTGTTAAACTGAGGAAAACCAATTTATAATCTTCTGTAAAAATGTCTTTGTCTCCGTGAAACACTCGAAGGAGTTCTTGATTCAATATATTCCTTAATTTTTTATCGGCATATAGAAGACTCAGTTCATTTTTAAGACGCTGGTGTTTAGTAAATATGTTTCTGTAAAAATGTAGATTTTCAAGAGCGCGAGTGCGAAAGCATGCATTAAATTATTCGAATTTGGCTGTGTCAGCAAGTTAGACAAATTGAAGTATCTTACAGTCTTGAAATCTTATATCCATTTCCATAAGAATGTGGTCCAAAATTTCAAAAATCAAAATACAATTGTTTATGATTTTGAAAAATTGTTTTCTGTGTAAGAGCAGCATATTCCCGTGCTTATTTCTGTGATTTTGCTAGCTTTCCCAAACTGTGTTTGAAATAACTCATCGTTCCTTTTATGGCTCAAAATTTCACGAGGTTTTTTTTTTTAAATTTGAGTTACACAATAGTTTATGTTTAGTTATCTTTTCTTCAAGAGTTCGAATAATAGATCGGTGGAGCCAAAAATGTAAATTCGAAAGTGTTCATATCATTCAAAGACCCCTTGACAAGATGAATTGATTTTTGTCTGATTATTCGCTATTCGTCAGAAACCCTAAAACTTCCTTCAATTTATCCCAATCTTCAACAACTGCACTTCTAATTTCGAAGTGGAGGACCATCGAGCTTCTGTTATGGTTGGTCTGCATCTTGCGGTTGTTGATATAAGTGTATAAGACCGCTTCGCAGAATGGTGAACAAACGAAGCAATTCCACTGAGGCTTGCAAAAAGTATTCGACACTTAGAAATTTTAGAAAAACTGTGGTGTAATACTAGATTCAAACGATGAACTAAGAATTGAACAAAAACAGCTTGAGAAGCTTCATCCTTGACTTTTTTGTCTGTAGCCTATTTAAGTGTCCAAACATTATACTTGCCCCATCGTAATATTGTCCTATTTATTTGTGTTGGTAATCAGACTGTTCCAAAATTGTGTCTTGCCTTTTGTATAAAGCTCCTGACGTTCTATCTTCATTCACATCATGGAAACCCAAAAATCCCTTAACCAATACACCTTCCGAATCAACAATAAAAAATTATTTAATTTTTGACGTGAACGTTTATATATTCAGAAATACATTCAATTAATTCATTTTGAATAGTTTTTCATCCTTTCGTACTGATTTTCAATTTCTAAAGAACTTTTTCATATCAACAATGAAAGTAATTCAATGAAATTTCAACGATTTATCGAGCCCATGCTTTCGTCATGGCCATGGAATGCTAGTTCTTGTTTGCTCAAATACAGTATAGACTAATACTGCATCAATCACTGTCTGCAGGAAAAGTCTATTTAAACGAACGTTTTCGTTAAAATGCGTTTTCAAAAGCCTAGCATTCTTCCTCAGGGCATCGGCAATGGTGTTTTGAATATTTTCAAAGTTCCTTAACATTATTCCGCATTTCAGGTGTTCGCTAGAATCACGATGTTTATGAAGTGACCGTGTTACGCTTAATAAATCTGAGAATCCGTCTTTATTCCACGCCGAATGTTTATTACTAAAAAGTAAGCAGGGCCAAAAAAAAATAACACAGAAGTGCTGCAAATCCATTTTATTCAGTAAACCAACAATGTTTTAAATTAATATTGTTAGATTTACCGCTCTTCTTGATTTCGTTCTTGGCAACAATTGTCAGTGAATCACTTGGTCGTCCTTGAAGCAAAATGTCTCTTTTATCTTCATCTTTCGGCAGAATAAATGGAGTTTGCAATAAATTACAAACAATGTCGTCCACAGGATGCATACTAAAAACTATCACTATCACTTAAATTGCACACAAATCTAAAACATCAGTTAAAGCTTTCAACAAATAATCACAAAGCACGAAAAAACAAATTCTTT